>CM075852.1:19810024-20335024 GCA_037975125.1 Latrodectus hesperus | reverse complement strand
TCCAGTGGAGATTAATGATATGAAATTTTTACAACATTTTATGACAGAAAATCAGATGAATAAAAAATCAAGGAAATTCAGGAATTTAACAAAGATGAAACCAATATTTTAAATGTTAAATAGCTACATCAAATTAACTGCATTAATATTTCTATTAAAGTTCTTTTATTACAAAATTTCATAATAAATTTTAAATTAGAATAACACAACACTTAACACCGTATTTTTTACTTCAAAATATTTATCAAATAATAAATGTTTAAATCTATTATCCATTGAAATAACACAAAAGACTGTATTAATAAAGTAATAATTGAATAATTTATTGCAATTAATGTGTTTCTTTCTTTTAACATCTCTTGATAAAAAAAGTGCAGAAATGTTTTGTAACAGCATTAATATTTTAAAAAATACTACATTGTATACCTTAAAATTATTTTATTATTGCTATTAAATACAAAATAAATAAATATTTAACTATCCATAATAATATATTTAAGAAGGTTTGATTTTAAATTATAAATTTCATATTTATATATGAAATTTATGTAATTATAAAGAATCTCTGAATTTGAAATAGTTTGCTTAAATTGTTACGTATTATTTATTCTTTAAGATAATTTAATTCCAATTCAAATATAATACGTACACCTTAACATTTGCACAAAATTTTCTCTATAAATGGTTAGCATATAATATCAGATATTATATGTATTCTGTATTTTATGTAAATGAAAGTTTATATGTATGTGCTAAGGATATACTATATTCGACATTCATATTCATTAATATATTTTATGATGCATAGTTAAGCTATATAGTAATTTTTATTTAAAATGCTAAATTTGTTTAATAATAATAATGTTAGTTTCAAAACTATGAACTTATATTTTATTGTATGGTAATACAGTAAAATATAAGTTCCTAGAGGAAAAAAACCACTGTAATTGACTGATGTACATTACAAACACATTAACAGTTTCTTTCAAAGCAAGCAATTTTTCATTGACATATTTCATATTAAATGTAATAATATACTTATTTGTCTTACTATTGTTTATTATTTTATAAACTCTACTTTCTATTAAATATTTCTTATTATTTATTTCTATTAGTATTTTCAATTCTTTTTAATATTTTTAGTCATTGCATTTATCAAAAAATTAATAAATAAAAATAATTCAATATAATGAAATATAGATGAAATCAATATTAAATAATTTGATGCTTTATATTTCAATTATTTATAAAATTAAAGTAACACTACATTATTTTAAATAATGTTCAACAGTTTTAATTTCAAATAAAACTTCTAATAAATTATAACCAAAGTTATTCCTCAAAAAATCAACAAACTATTTTTGTTCAATAATAGTATATTTTATTTTAAGTCCAGTTAGAAATTTTCGAACAGTTCAACAGCTTTTCGAATCGAACTTTGTTACTATTTACTCAAGTTTCCTATTTAGAATCTGATATTAGATGTAAGGCTTTGTTTCATATTCCTTTCCAAATAATAAAGTTGTGTAACATCTTGTGTAAAGTATCTCAACATCTTGTGGGATAGCAAAGATAAAAAAATTGTTTATTATCAAAATTTCTACATATAAAAGTTAAGATTTCTAATATCACATTACCCAATTACATTGTCAGTAATTCATCATCAAATTACAATATTACTGAGATAAGGACTAAATAAATAAATGAAGTCAATACTGAAGAAATAATGTGTGTATTATGGATATTTGGGGACGAACTCTTTTACAATTTACCTCTTCAAAAAATTTTGAAAAGATGTTTCCCAAAAAGTTTGAAACTGATTTGTAAATTATATACATTTTAAAATGAGCAATTTGATAATGAATTAAAAATTGAAAAAGTTGAAAAAAATTCAATCAATTTATTGTTTGTAATTTTTTTTTTTAATTTTCTTCCGATTATTTTTAATTTAAGCCATTTGTCAAAGTAGATAAAATGCCAAGGATTTCTTCAAGTACTGATATGATATTACTCCTATGTAATTTATTTTAGGTAATATTGTGTATTTTAAATTAATCACAAAATACTTTTAATTCTTTGTGTACATATATAAATAAAACTTGGTTAATTTCAATAAAAAATTTCTAAGTGTTGCTGCTTTAAGATAAAAGACAATGGAAGTATAGGTTATATGAATAATTTATGTACTTTTAAAAAGTTAAAATAAAGTATAAATGAATGAAAAGTAAATACTTTAGGCAGTCCATAATAGTCATTCATAATTTTACTTCACTTAATTTAATGCTTGGAAATTAAAAATATTTTATGTTATGTTTTAACAATTCAACACAAAATTAAATGGTTTTCAAAAATTGAATTTACTTAAAATATGAGTTCAGAACCAGATGAGATTTGAATATGAAGTGAATATGAAAATGCTAAAAGAAAATTGTGAAAAGTTTCATTTAATTATTTAGACAGTGATACATATGAAATATTTTAGTTGGTTATGAAAGTGCCAAAAACTTGTCACGACGACAATTACTCTGTGGCTGAAATATTTTCCATACCACCGTAATCTACTATTTTTAAAATAATTTATAAAATAAAATTCTTAAACTGTTTCAAGTAATTGAACTTTATTATAATTAAAAAAATCTAATAAAAAACATAAATATAAATTACGTTAATCGAACTACGGAAAATAATAGCTTGAAAATACCTCGGAACTTTACAACTTTCGACAAACATTTAATTATAGCTTGGTTTGATAATATTTTAACAATTGTCAGTATCCCCTATTTTCATTAGAATAATGAAAAAGCAAAATAAAATATTGTTTATTTAAACAATTCATGATTTTATTATTATACCTCAAAATTTCATTATTAGTTATTCTGTGCCCAATTTTTCTAATTAATCATGTAAATATGGTAATCATTATCAAAATTTTCCTTCAAAATAATCTTTATTTTAATAAGAAAAATAATTTGACTTCCTTAATGAGAAGGAAGGAAGTTTCATTTAATTCTAAGCAAAAAGGCGCAAAATGTTTATGAGATTTGTTTCCAAATTAGATATAGTAGTCCTCCATTTATAGTAATTATTTGGAACGAATTTAGTAATTCATTAAATTCTAAATTCAATGTAAAATCATCATCATACTTTGTTTATGTAAATAATTAATTTAAAAATTAAAAATTTGATATGTGGGTGTCAAATTGATCTAATTAAAATGCTTATTTTTATATCTGATTAAAACCAAAATTTGGTTCCCAGTGCAATTATGTTATCAAAGATAGTTTTTACCCCATTTTTTTGATAAGTGTTTTCTTAGCTTCAACAAAACGGAAATCAAAAATTAAGTTATTATAAAAATAGATAATTAAATGTACATATAGTAATTAATTAAACAAGAATAAATTTTATTAAAATTAAAATTTACTTTAAAATTTATTATAAAAAATACTAAAAAAGAATTAACATTAAAATTTACAAAAAAATGTGATTTATGCATTTCTTATCCAAAAATTGAAATACTTATTTTGTAAAATGAGACTATAGATAATCAAAGAAAATAATAATGCAATATTTTAAAAATAATGAACATAACATAGAATTAGAAATATTATGCTAAATATATTTGTAGGACACATGCAAAATAATTTCTTTTAATAAATAGTGTTATAGATCTTATGCTCATAATATAGCAACATACACTGATGGAAAAAAATCCCAACACCAAGAAATAATTATTGTAGAATAATGAAATTTCAGCAATATATTTATATAGGTAACGTACGTAATTGATTACAATTTTAAGATCACATGTTAATTTAAGCCCAAGAAGAGCCATTGCAGAAGTGAAATACAGGTACATTAATAACCGGTGTAACCACCAGAATTTTGAATGCAAGCATACAAACTTGCATGCATTGAATCATACAGGTGCTGGATGACCGTTTGTGGGATGGAATTCCAAGCCTGTTGCACTTGGTCGATCAATACAGGGACGATTAATGCTGGTTGTGGATGACGCTGGAGTTGTCGTCCAATGATGTCCCATATGTGCTCAATTGGAGACAGATCTGGTGATCTGGCAGACCAAGGCAACATGTCGACACCCTGTAGAGCACGTTGGGTTACAACAGCAGTATGAGGTCGAGTGTTATCCTGTTGGAAAACAGCTCCTGGAATGCTACTCATGAAAGGCAGAACAACAGTTTGAATCACGAAACTGACGTACACATTTGCTGTCAGGGTACGTGGGATAACCACGAGAGTGCTTCTGCTGCCATAAGAAATTGCTCCCCAGACCGTAACTCCAGGTATAGGTCCAGTGTGTCTCGGCCGCAGAGAAGGTGGCTGCAGCCGTTCACCTGGCCTCCTCCTAACCAACACACGGCCATCACTGGCACCAAGTCAGAACCGGCTTTCATCAGAAAACTCAACAGATCTCCACTCCATCCTCCAATGAGCTCTAGCCTGACACCACTGACGTCGCAAACAGCAGTGATTTGGCGTTAGTGGAATGCACGCTACAGCACGTCTGGCTCGAAGCTGTCCTTGAAGTAACCGATTGGTAACAGTTCGTTGTGTCACTGTGGTGCCAACTGCTGCTCAAATTTCTGCTGCAGACGCAGTACGACTCGCTACGTCCATACGTCGAACACAGCAGTCTTCCCTCTCAGTAGTCCCACGTGACCACCCGGAACCCGGTCCTCTTGAGACAGTGCCTTCCCTTGACCACTGTTGCCAACATTCATACACAGTGGATGCATTCCTGCCAAGCCTTTCTGCAATCTCGCGGATGGAAAATTCACCTGCTCGTAGGTCTATTATACGAGCTCTTTCTAACTCAGTGAGCTGTTGATTATGGCTTTGTCTTCTTCTTAAAGCATTGTGGACTAGTATCAACTCACTACATCAAATCTTGACGCTAAACAACGCTCAGGAACGTTACAGCTCGTATTTAAAGCGAACCTGATTTCCATCTTCAGTGTATCGCTACTAGCGTCACACTGTTGCGCCGAGCGCTAAATTTGAATCGACATCATCTTTCAGATGTATGAACTCGCCTGCCAAATTTCGTTTTGCTAGCACAACTCCTTCTTGGTGTTGGGATTTTTTTCCATCATTGTATATTCAATATTCAATATATATTATATATCAAATATCAGTTCAATATTCTTTCTTTTTCTAAAAAAATATAATAACGATATCAAAGCAGTCTATTTGAAACATCGAGGTTTGTATAAATTGACAAAAGTGACAGGAAAAATAACTCCAAAACTATTTACATATAAAATGCAAGGAAAGAAAGGCAACCAATATAATGAAGTCTAAATTTTTTTTTCGATAAGAAATAGTGAATTAAGATTACAAAAAGCTTTATTTCCCTCTATTTTTCAATAAACTTTATCAATATTCATTTTCACAAAAGCATTATGATATACTTCATACTTACTTAATTATAAATATAATAAAATACAAAATTATTAAACAGAACACTATTATTACACAATTAAGAAAGAAAAATTATCTAAACATGTTAATTTCTATAGATTTAATATTTTAAAATGATCTCATAAATAACATTTCAATTTAATATATAGCATTATAATTTACTTAAGTAAAACATATCAACTTCAAACACAAAAAATAACTACTTGATTTTTTTAAATTGGATAAACGTTTGAAATTCTTATAAAACCCCTAATCTAAAGATGTTCCTGTCACAAAATGAATAGAAAATGGTATAAATCTCAAAGTTACTCTGTCTTACAAGTGGAACTGTCATACGCATTAATGTTTAAACCATTTATTAATCTGATGTTAACCTTTAAACATCATTTTTTGTCTCGTTGAAGAGTAATAGTTATTACACTCATATGTGGTTGAATAGCCATGTGAAGTGAGATTGAGTGCTGGTTATTTGACTCATAAATTTTTCATGAAAAGAAAATGCTGATTTTATGTATTTATGAAAGTGGTATAAGATCACAATTCCTCGTGAAGTTTAAAATTAGTTTGTATAGATTTTAAAGTCGCTAATTGTTTTCTGAAGTAAATATTTGCTAGGAAGTATTTCTTTCCATTTGTAAAGACACTTTTATTCTCAAAATTTGCCACAATAATATATTTCATTCATAAAAATAATATAAAGCAATATGTGTGTGTGGTGCAACTTCCATTACTTTATTGATGTAGTCATGATGTTAATCAATTTTGCAAGCATTGGAAAATATGATTCAAGCAAAAAAATATTTAAAAAGAAGACAAATTTAGAGTTTTAAACTATTCATTAATTGTATCACGTTATAAAAAGGTATTTCTTTGGAAGTCAATTGTATTTGTAAAACTATCTCAAAAGTAGATATTAATTCCATATTATATATTTACTGAGTTATGCATAATCAAAATATTGGCTAATGAGATACTTTGGATATTATTTAAGTTTGAGAGTAAACTCAAATGTCCTCTTTATCTTTTTCATTAACAACTGTTGTTGTGTGTTGTCGTGTGCTAGCTAGGGTGGCAAAATGGGTGCGCTGCTCCACTTTTCCAACTGAACCATATTTGGTGTGGAGTCCGACTTCCTCAGTACACACATGTCACAGGTACCCGTTTTTAGGGTAGGCAACCATTCACATCTCTTTCATACAAGGAAAAAGGACAAAGACAGTCTAGATAGAGAGAAAAAGTACATCCATGCCCGAACCGGGATTCAAACCAAGGATATTCCTATCCGCAGTCAGGCACGCTGACCACTAGACAAGTTGGGCAGCTTCATTAACAACTTAAATGGCTGTTTAAGGTTTTGTCATTAACAACTTAAACTCAAATGGCTGTTTGGATGTATATTAAATTCAATAATATCAATTATTATTTATTGTGTAGCTTTAATATGTGCATATAAAACATGAAAACTACGGTTCCATTTTTGGATACTACGTATTAATATTCCGTTATGAAGCATCTAAACACAAATATCATCTATCATCAAACACTTTAACACGCAAATATTAGAATTTAAAAAACTTTTATCTGAAACATATTAAAATTAATTTATCACATGAAGTATGAACCATTATTAATGAAAATAAGAAATTAAATTCAAAAATATTAATATCTTATGACAGTTTCGAGACATCATCCAGAAAAATTCTGAAAAACACTTTCATATATTTTCTGAAGATAAAACAATTGTCTTTGTAAAAATGACAGAATTTCACGTGTGTATAAATCAAGAGACTGACATCGGAAAGAGTCAAAGAATTTTGAATGAAATCATTTATCTTTCGCAATATGCTTTAGACAAGAGACAAGTCCGTCCCTACACTTATACGTTTTTACACCACAATCTATTTATGAAAAAGATATAAAAGTAAAATGAGGTACTTTTTTATAATATAAAAATGAAAAGCAAAACAATTGTATTGCTTAATGTGCTTCGTAGTTGATTGGTAAGCAGAAAAGCATTTTCAGTAAAATCTTTACGAATAAAAGAAAGAAAAACTTAATTCAAAGTACAATTTCTTAAAACAGAAATGGAAAACTTTATAATAATAAAATAAATCCTAATTTTAGAATACTTCTTTTAATCATATTTTTAAAACGTGCTATTTTTTAAATATATTGCTAAAAAATTGATTTTTCATAACCACAGTCATGTAATTTCTTTTAATAAAATATTAGTAAGCTACGATCTACTTGTATATTGTTAATTGTTAATTCTAATAGAAATAGTTTTTGAGCTTATTATTTAAACACAATTGCCTTTTATTATATGGTTGAAAAAACTTTAAGGAAATTATATAACATTATTTATTTTTCAGTTCACAATCAGTTCTGTTTTTATGCGCTTAGGACACTTATTGATTGATCTTATTCAATTCTCTCCTCATTCCCTATTTCCTCCATTGCTGTTATTTCTCGAAGGTGAGATTCTCTGAAGCTCATCTTTAAGTTTTGTTCACACCAGCCAAATCAAAAGAATATTACAATATTTAGTCGGTAATGACTTCAAACTTACATCATAATAAGCTCATCGACAAAATTCGCACCATAAAGCTTCAGTAAAATTCCAATTCAAATAAATTTTATATCGGTAAAGGTATATAAATTTTGCTTCTAAATTTAAGCTCATGATAATAAATTTAAAATTTTTCTCCTTATCTAACTAATCATTCCTTATACTACAGCAGTCTTGAATGGAACACACAGAATTTTAAATTGGTCTCTAAATTCCATAAGTTTTTAAAGTTGACTTTCTTCAGTTTTTCCTTAAAAATAATTAAAACTATTTTTTCATAAACATTCTAAAATATTGAATTCTTATTTTAACTTAAGTATAACTAATAATAAATAATTCTAAACCCGTAAATTTTTAAATAGTAAAAATATCATACATTTACAAAAGAAAGGACTTTGTATTGCAAGATTGTCACATTTTCTAAAATTACAATGTTTATCTTAAAATATATAAAAGTAATGTAATTCCAAATACTCAAGCTTTATTATCTGATAATTTATAAAAAATTTCATATTTTGCATTAATAATTCAACTAATCAAGATTTTATCTGTAAAATTAACTAATATATTCAATTTATATAATTCTAATGATTTTACTTAATTATATAAATAATAAACCTACATAAACTTTTTGATTAGTTCCCAGATCTTTAAAAATTTAAAATGTTGTACAAATTTTTGTTGTTTTTTAAAAACATTGATTTAAATCATTTGTAATGTTGATTTAAATAGATGTAATATTGTAATCTATTTTATCTATATTCTAAATTTGTCTTTATTGCAAATTTGCTTATATTTAATTAAAGTAATATTAATACGAATATAAGCAAATTTCCAATGTAGAATATTCAACAAAAGCTATTTATTCTTTTGAGAACACAGAGAAACTTACAAATTTAACAATTTTCAACAAACAAATCGTAAATGACATCATTAATGCAAAACTACTCGGTTAAAATTTGTAAAAAAAGCAGTTATAGGGGTATTAAATGCTTTAAAATATAAAGGAATTGATATTTTTTATTTATATCAAATAATAAGTTGACATTTTATGTTTCTTTTGATGAACTGATACTATATACTTTGTTTTTCAAACATCTATGAAGAAGCATTTATGAGTTAATACTGCTAATTCCTAATCTCAACAAACATAAACGTTAAATAAAAGTGGCTACTTTCTTAAAGCTCATATTACTTGATAAAATTTTACTGACAGTTATGAAGCTTTTTAGCTAAAATATTTGAAAGACGTTTGGTCAGTTTAAACGAGTGTAACAATCGTATGTGTGTGTGTCTAAATTTGTTTATCAAATCATTAAATATTATAAGTTATTTGACAGAAAAGAAAGAACTTTAATGAAACTATATTTTATAATTTTACAAGTAAATTTAAATTCATTTAGCAACGTAAAACATAATAAGCTGACCACATTATTAGCAAAATGTGGTATTTCTTCATAACTTGTTTTAAAGATTTGTATTCTTATCTTAGATTGTTTCAATTATTTCTTCATATTTGCATATGACTCATTTTTTCTTAGCATTTGAAATATAAATTATTTGTTGAAAAAGCATATGCTGTCTCACAAAATTACTGAAAAAACAAGAATCATTTTCTATTATAGCGGTTAGCTGCTTTAAAATTTTTATCACGAAAGAAGATATTTGCATTTTTATTAAAAATTTTACTAACTAAATTGGTTGAAAGTAAGAAAATAATATCACATAAATATTTATCAAGTTAAACAGCTTCTAAAATAACGTTTCCTTAAAAGATAAGCAACAAAACAGTAAATAAAAGGAATTGTGTAAGGCAGATGGTATTTGAAAAAAAATTTACTTAAAAAGAAGAGTGAATGTAGAATTCAAGAAAAAACATCAGCAAAATAAAAATTATAAAATTTTTCACTTAAAATGGAAATTGTTATGCATAAATTTACTTAGAAAATTTATTTCTAGTAATTTAATTTACTCATTTTCGGTTTAAATTCAATTGCAAACATTATTTCCAAGAAATATTTGCACATGAATTCATAGAATGTATAATCACGTCTTTCTATTTATAATTCAATATCATAAGTTAGTTTAGTAAACAACATCGCATATAATTGTCATTAGCCTTTTAAACTTTGAATTTGATACGAAAACATTTTTTCGTATCAATATGAAATTTTTAATATTATAGTTTACTATCATATTGAACTATCAATACGATAGTTTTGTTACAATTTTTATGCAAAAATATTTTATAATATTTTTGTGTCAAAAACATGTTATAGTTGAGTGAATTTTATGATTCGTAAATCACAATAAATTTATCAAATATTTAGTTTTATTTTAATTTATGTAGCAAACAATAAATATTTTGATCGTATAAATAATATATTAATTATTTGGTTAGCAAATTTAAAATATGTATTTGTATGTGCAAAAAAATTTATTTATTATATTATTCTGAAAAAAATTATTTTTGTTCCTTCATTGTTTAATTTTTAATTTAAAACACAAAATAAATTCTGCTCTTATTTTGATTTAAAATGGATTTAGATTTAAAATGGAAAATCTCCTAATATGATTTGATGGAAATAATTAATATTTTTGAATTTTTATTTAAGAGATTTATAAGTTTGTATTACATGTGTAATACATAAATATATTAAGAGTTTGGTTTATAATAATATTAAGAGAGGGATAATATAAATTTAAAAGTGAGACCAAAATAAATTCAATCACTCGTAAGAACAAACATAATTTTCAATTAAGATTTATTTATGGAGACAAACATTTACACTGAGTTAACAATATCAATTAAAATGCAATACGACCGATGCTTTGAATAATATTTTGCAATATATGAGAAGTTTGCTGTAACCAATTTATTTCATAGTAAATACAAAAATTTAAAAGAATATAATTGATAAAATACTTAATAATATATATTTTACAAACTTGGATACTGCAAAAAAATTTCTATAATTATTTACTAATTCATGAAATAAAAATTAAATAAAATAGATAAATATATTTAACAAATATTTTTATCTCAAAATGAATTTAAGAAATAATTCACATTTTGAAACAAGAATATTTAATATACAAAATGAATTCGATAAAGATATAAAGATACCAAAGATAGTTTTTCTATTTAATAAAATGTATAATGTAATTTTATGTTAAGTTTATAGTCAAAGTCACGGATACATATCGATTCAAACAGAAACACCATCACAAAAACATTCAATTAAAAATAATCATAAGCGAAATCTTTTATTCAATCCAAATATTTGATTATTGAATTAACGATTTCCTAAATTGATGTTTTCTTCATATAAAGAGGTTTAATTATAATTCAAATTCTCAAAGGTACCGGCACATGTCAGCCCCAATTAAGATGTTTTAATCAGAAAGTATTTCATAATTTAACAGCTAAGTGGTTTGGATTTTTCTCTAGTAGCTAATGCACTGATTTATATAAATCATTTATTAAATTAACAGAATTCCGAAGTAGAAAGGGTTATCCTCAGGGGGTAAGCTAGAAATTTGAAATATTATTCCGAATAACACTAAAATTTTAAGTATACTGATGGAATTCAATAACTAGTTTTAAGCTGTATATATACTAATGTTAAAATGGTTTCCAAATAGTGAAAAATGGGGTAAATGTTCATGATATATTATAAATTATTGTTTTAGAGAATTATACAACATAATTATATTACGGGTTTTTACTGGAAGTAAGCTATAACATGAAATTTTCTGTGATACTGAATATTTACAAAATAAACCAGCACATAAAAGTTTAATTTAATTGCATGGAAACTCTAAGAAATTAGCAATCTAGATATATTGCTGTTAAATATTATGAAACAAATAATATTTTTAACACTTATTTGCAGTAAACAAAACGACATTAATATAACCTAAATTTCTATCCCGTAACCCCTTACATTTATGAATAAAAGTTCATTTGGAATCCAGTTTTAACTGAATTGTTGTGTATAACCACTGCTTATAAAAATGTTTTTATGATATATTTGAATAAATAATTTAATTTTCTTACTAAAGCTGCGGATTCCAAAAAACAGTTTTAGATTTGATCAAAAATATCTTTAAGCACCATGTTCAATTTAAAAGGAATGCAAAGTAAAAAATGGAAATAAACTAATGTACTTAATTTAGTACTTATAATGTGAAAATGAATTAATTTTAAATACATTTAGGTTAGTTTAAACAGTTTTTGATTTCAATTTGACAGTTATTTGAGTTTTGCATAAAGCGCTTTTCAATTACTTATTTAAAACATAAGAAAATTATGAAAATATTATAGTTTTAGATAGCCAGTCATTTGTCTTACAATTCCAACTAAAAATTAATTTAAATATTTATTTCTCTAGTCCAAATTTTATTATGCTTAATTACATTACGACTTCAATGCTCAAAAATTGATCTTTTTACATCTAATAATTTTGAATATACAATACAATAATTACATTAAAAATAGTAATTCATTAAGAATGTCACAAATATAAAATATTTTAGATTTTAATTTAAAAAAATTCATGCATAAAAGGTACTTTTGATATCATAAATTTCTTATGTATGAAAAATAAATGATTCGCAATAAGGATTACGCATATTATTGAGTCTAACCACTTGAACATTTTTGTCCCTAAAAAAGATTTTAAACTGAAGACTGTTCATAAAAATAAGGCTACCCATATTTCAGAAACATGCTAAAATCTATATTTTTGAGTTGATATTATTTTTCAATCCTTTAGGAAAGAATACTACACTGTCGATTCAGCTATTGATTGAAAATCTTTTAAATTTATATTTGTCTTGTATAATAAAACAATTTAAGAAAACAAACATAAACAATATATAAATATGTTAAAGGATCAAAGAGTATATTGAAGACGTAAGTATTCACAAATTTCCCTTACATTTATAAAAAATAGGAAATTATATTCAACATTTTTATTTGAAACAGAACTAAACGATTTGTAAATTAAATATTCTCCTTGAGTCATTGATATATTCTTAATCATCTTATCTTGAGAAAAGTATTCTGAACAGTTTAATTTTAAATTTGCATATTTACTCTTACAATTTTATTAGAATTATATACATACATATATATATATATATATATATATATATATATATATATATATATATATATATATATATATATATATATATATATATATATATATATATATATATATATATATATATATATATATAGAGAGAGAGAGAGCATAATAATTTACAGTATTGATCTAACTACTTTGAAATATATAATTTAATAAAAATGTAATAAAACTAACATTTTAATGATTTTCATAAATTTACAAACTTAGTTTTATGGGCAAAGTTTATCATATTATAAAATTATGTAAAACTCTAACTTTATAGGATATATTGTTTTCGATAGATTAAACTATACAAAATTATATAAACTTTGGCGAACTTTGAAAAATTGATTTCTTAAAATTTCAACTTCTTTTTTGTGATTCAAAACAAATCAATGAAATTATTAAGTAAGTCTTTTGTAATTATATGCCATTTTATACTTAACGAAATTGAAATTTTCCATAGTCATAAATCCTTAATTTAGAAATTTACTATACTTATAAATCCTTAAGTAATATTTGAGGATTTATTAATATAGTAAATTACTAGTTATCCAATTCATATATTTTTTTATTTGAGTGCACACACATAATTCAATTAAATTCTTTTCAACATAATATGCGGAATTCACAAAAAAAGTTTTAAATAATAAAAATAAAGTTGGCTGAATCAAATCACTAACAAAAAGCAATACAAGCAGAGGAAAACATTCAAATAGAAATTTGAATAGAATATAGCAAAATCTCATTATTTTATGATCGAAAAGCGGAAGATTCAAGAGAATATGAGACAAATTCAATAAAAGGTAGGAAAAATTGAATAAAAAAACTGTGTGCAGTGTAGGGGGAATCCATTCTATTTCAAGCTGAGGTAATCTGAAAAGGTTCCATCTCCGTCCATTGATAAAGTTAATACAAGTATTTGCGAACACTGAAAACATTATTCGACGGGAGATTATAGCAGAACGCTTACTCTTTTGTTGTTACCAAATTCGATATAAAAATACATCCTGCAAATATAGGTTTTGATTGTTTTCATATATTTTAATGAAAGGGAACAGATTCAATCCTTATGTTTAAATTTCAACTACGTTTGAAAGCACCTAAGCAATTCAGAAGACGTATGTTTTCATCAGGCATTTTTCTTTACAAAAAAACAATGAAATGGAATAAAACTGGGGACTTGATTTGTCGAATAAATTCTGGAGAAGTGGAATGAATAGTTCGAGAAAAAAACAAAAAAAAATTCTCAAATAATTCCAATGCATAAAATGATACATAATAATCTCGTGACTTTGTACAAGTAAATCAAATATTATATTATTTTACGAATAAGCAAGTACTTCCCTGTTTTCCTTTTTTATTCTAATTTTATAATGGTTTAACAAAACACTTTTATTTTTCAATCAATAAAACTGCAATTTATATTTTATGAAATAAAAACTATATATTATAAAATAAAAACTTTATTAATTTGTATTTAATGATTCACACAGTTCATATATTATTTCTTTAACAAGATGTTAATAATTTATCTTCATGTGCATATTTGGCGTGCATACCATAATATAATTATATTATCATAACTCTATGATATTTAATTAATAAAGTTATGTTTAAAAAATATCTTTTTGATTCATGAATAAAATTTTAAAGAAATAATTTTCCATGCATGAAATACTCTGTAAGGAGAATACAATTTGAGACTTTAAATAATACTTTATTTAGGTAAATAAAATGAAAATCAGGGGCTAAAATTGACTTTAAGATACTGTTATACATCATTGCATACATAAAACAGAAGTAACTACTTAAAACAACATTGAAGCCCTCTTGGAAGTTTCAATGAAGGATTTGAAAGTGTCGAAAGTTTTTTCATTCCATTTTTAATTGATTTTCTGTTTTTCAGGTTTATTTTTCATCATTCGTCATAAATTCCCTACGGGACTGAGATCAAAAAATTATTATGTCACTTTAGAATATTTCTTCCGCTATCATATTATGATTTTGTGGTTATCTTGAAGTGTGGATGAATAGTGTCTTGTTGAAACAAAAAGGTATCAGAGAAATTACTTCAATAATTAGGGAATATTTTCCTTAATAATATCAATATATGTAAAGGAATTAACAGATCCTTCAATTACAAATAATCACATTTTCCTTCCAACACTCATTGATCCTCAGATGATTTATATTAGTAGAAAATTTGAGTACACTGATTTAGTTCATTTAACTTTCCACCGATTAATTTGTTATAATATTGGAAAATAGTTTTTTTTAAAGATTAATATTTTGGAATTCATAATCTGTTGCTTTCCAAACCATTAACTTTTTTGTAAAGAATCAATGAAATTATCTTCGTATCAAACTCTAATTTGTTGTTGTAAAGTTTTTAAAAGCTTTCCAATAGAAATAGAAATATCTCTCAATTCGAATTTAAATTTTCGCGAGTCCATTTAACTCCACTCAAGATGTTAAAAGAGATACCGAAAGAAGAATTTGATTTAACGAACCAATTTAAAGTTTAATCAACATTTAATGCAGATAGTGTAAAACAGTCTATTTATTCACAAAAAATGTTATTTTCTTAGGTTTAGTTTTTGCTAAATTATTCAGAATTATCATGATTTATTTTTCTTGCTATGCATGATATGCTCCTCATTTGCTATGCTCCTCATTTGTTGATAAAGACAGGTGTTTCAGATCCAGTTTTTATTTGAATAAATGCGCTATTTTCAGCCGCTTTTCCATGCAAAAAAGTGCATTTCCACTCTTTCCAATTTTTTTATCAGTTTTCGGGCATCAATACTTTTAAACTTATAAATGTTTCAAATTTATTTTAAATACTTTTTCATCAGGACGTAACTTTTCAATCAAACAAATTTTTAGATTAAAAGTATTCATTTGTATAGAATATGTAGTCTCTATATGACGTCTTTTAAATTAAAAATAAAGTAATCACAAAAGTTACCTAAAAGGCAAAACATTGAAACACAATATTTTCGATACTATGTTGCCCTAATAGTAATTCTATTTTATACTAGCCAAAGATTTTTATTGAGTATGTTTATTACAAAAACATGTTATTCATTTATTTTCCATATATGAGCTTAATTCTATAACTATTTCGTTTCCAATTACAAAACTAAGTATTCAGTAATTGAGTTTTTGTATGAAACAATAATGAAAAAGGTCAATATTCTTTTGTTTAAAAAAACAAAAATTTAATGCCATTTCAATAACATGACAACGAGAATTTTATTTTATCTAATTATTTTCGAATAAAGACCGTAGCTCGATGGCTCTCCATTTCTAATATTAATATGCATTAATTTGAAACAACATGCTTAAAACAAGAAAAATCAAATTCAGTACATTTATACATGAAAAGTTAATCCTCTTCTGGGAAAATCAGTTTACTCTTCAGCATTGAATGCTCAGCCTCTGAGACTTTCAGAACTTCCGACTGAACTTCAAAGCAATTAGGATTTCATGTTTGCACAATCTTCGATATTTACTTATCAGAACAACGGATCAGATCCCTTAGGAATTCCTATATCCTGAGAGGAAATAAGTATTACTATACCATTTAAATTGCAGTTAATTCATGACTATTTATTTTTCTAAGATATCAATAAATAAAAAAATAATTTCTAATTTGGATCATACGTTTAAGTAAAATTTGTCTATAAAATAAATGGAAAAATTAAATTTCATAAAATAAATTATCAGAATTTCGTAATAGGCTTAAAGTTTCTATCATAGGTGTTACATAAATACATGAAAATATCTATCTATGTATTATTAAAGTTTTCATAGGAAATAAGTCTATTGTTTAAACAAGATGAAAATGAACTTAAATAAGTGTGAAAAAATTTGAGAGATTTTTAAAAGACTTAAATTTGAGAGATTTTTTTAACTTTACTACCAGGGTAGTAAAGAAATTTCAAGGAAATTAAAGGGGAGCATAAAATTACTTATGAACAAAAATTGCCCAAAATAAAAGGAAAACAAAATCTAAATGCACATATAAAAAGTACAATTGTACCCAGTTCAAACCCCAAACTAACATACGCAAATGTACTGGTTCAAGAAAATGACACAATAGTTAAAACAAAGGAATCAATAAATGAAGCAAAATCAATTGCAAATGAGCTAAAATTACTAGTAAATTATGTGAAAAATTCAGGAATCCTAGAATTAACTGCTCAATTGAAAAAATTTAACGAGGCCATGGAGGCCCAACAAAATGGAACAATAACAGCAAATAATGAGTAACAACCAACAAAGCTTTAGCCCACGCACAGTGGCCACTTGGAATGCACAAAGCATTAAACCAAAGACACAAGAACTCATAAACTTCCTGAATCAATATAACATTGACATAATCTTACTTACGGAGACGCATCTAACGCCTGCAATCAAATTCAACATACCAAATTAGAACGTATATACAACTGATAGAGCTCACCACAAAGGATTGGTTTGGTTTGGTTTGTTTGTCGCTCAACGGTCATTTTTTGCACACGAGGGCTAATTAGACCGGGACTTACGGCTTAAAGTGGATTCCGAACCACTACAAATATCCATGCCCAAGGTGGGATTCGAACCCACGAACTGTTGAACCGAAGGCAAGAGCGCTAACCATTCGGCTGCCAGCTCGGCCTCACCACAAAGGAGGTGGGACAGCCATAGCAATTAAAAGATCATTAAATTCAACGATTTACAGCAACAATAACAATAATGGTTATGAAGAAACTTCTATAATTGTCACCTTTAAACCCAAAATAAATATCAAATTTACGAGCATTTATAATAGACCTCAGCACATACTAACTTCACAGAACGTTATTGATATATTTTTAACCAATTTCCCAACCATCATAGGTGGAGATCTGAATAGTAAAAATATACACTGGGGATGTAAAATTACTAATCAAAATGGAACCACAATATTAAACGCTGCACAAAACTATAACTATACAATAGTAGCACCAATAGAACCAACGCATTTTGACTATAGAAATAAAGGAGATATGTTAGACATCTTTCTAAACAATAGCAAAATACCATTTTCAGCTAATACATTAAATGAACTATCCTCAGACCACCTCCCAGTTATTGGATGTCTGGGAATAAATAAAATAATTGAACAAAAATATCTCTACAAAACAAACTGGCAACTATATTACAACATTCTACAGGATCAATACTGGAACAAGCAATGAAGAAAACCATCAAACTCATATAAATATGCAAAATAAAATCTCGGAGGATATAAGAATATTCACTGAAAACATAGTAAATGGAAAAAATACAGCAACCATAACAGTGAAATATCATAAAAATTATCTAAGGCTTCCCAGCAATGTAAGAGAAATAATAAAAGAAAGAAACAGAACTAGAAGAAGATATCAAAAAAACCTAAACCCTCACTACAAAACTCAAGTGAATAAATTGAATAATCAAATTCAAAAACTTTGTGACGAAATCAGAAATGAAAACAGGAAGCAATAAGTCGAAAAACTGACAACAGAAAACAACTGTATTTGGACTTTTGCCAGGCAACTTAAAAGGAAGAAAACACAAAATAACAGGCTTCAAGGTCAAAACGGTCATGTTTACTCAAATGAAAAAAAACTTGAAATTTTCTCAAACTCGTTATACAGCCAATTTAATCCAAATCCGGATACAAACAATACTTTTACTAAAATAGTTGAACAAAACGTGGACTATTTTATAAATAATAATCAACCAAAAGCAACAATAAATCCTACAGACGTAGAAGAGTTAATAGAAATTGTTAAGAAGCTAAAAACCAAAAAGGCACCAGGAGGAGATAAAATCTCCAACTCTATGATAAAATACTTACCAAAAGATTATCTATCAAAACTGGTAAATATTTTTAATGACTGTCTAAAATACTGCTACTTCCCTACAATCTGGAAAATTGCTGACATAATATTATTTCCCAAACCAGGCAAAGATCCCAGAAAAGCAGAAAATTACAGACCTATAAGCTTACTACCCACAATAGGCAAAATATTTGAAAAAATTATTTATAACAGAATCAAACCTTACTTTCACTTGCTACCAAATCAACAGTATGGATTCAGGAAAAATCTATCGACGGTTAAACAACTTACTAGAATAATAGAAATTATTGGTGACAATCTACACCAAAATTTATACACTGCCATGGTAATGCTCGACGTATCAAAAGCGTTTGATAGAGTTTGGCACAAAGGACTTACTCAAAAATTAATCAATATCAATATGGACTCAGATATCATCTTGCTACTAAATTCATACTTAACAGATAGATATTTTCAAGTCACGCAAAATAACCAAAAATCACTAACGAGAAAAATAAATGCTGGAGTACCCCAGGGAAGCATCCTTGGGCCGATACTATACCTATTCTTCACATATGACTTCCCCATGGATGAAACAACGAAAATTTGTTTTTTACGCTGATGACACGGCCATTTTGGCTGAATCAAGTAACCCTAATTATGCAATACAAAAACTACAATCTTCGCTCTATAATATAGAAAACTGGTGCAAATATTGGAGAATTAAAATAAATGCAGGAAAACCACAACTGATTCTGTTTAAAAGAAATAGGAGAAATAAATTCAAACATCGGAATAAAAATGGACTAATCTTATTTGGCAGAGAAATACCAAAAGTATACTCTGCTAAATATCTGGGTATTACATTAACGAGTGACTTGAAATGGACAAAACATATAAACAATGTGATCACTAAGACCACACAAGCTTATGGGTGTTTAAAAGTAATTATAGGTGAAAAATCAAACCTTTCGCTCAAATTTAAAAGACTTCTATACATTTCAATGATAAGACAAATTATAACATATGCATCCCCAGTATGGAACTTTAACAACAAAATGGATAAAAGGAAAATTAATAGTTTTCAGTACAAGATATTAAGAAATATTACAAACGCCCCATACTTTATCAGAAATAAAAATACAGCTAAAGATTTAAAAATAGACGATCTAGCCGAACATATAAGAAAATTAAAGTATATAATAAATTTTTTGAAAAAGCGCAGAACTTCGAAGCAGCAAACTTCAATGAAATTTTTAAATATCAATATCTTGCGGAAGACTGCAAATATAGACCAATAGCGAGATATTTTCTTAAGGAAAGAGATAAATGTAAATAGTGTATATAGTGTATATATTTTCATCTACTTGTATTATTAACCGGAATTATTTATCTCAGATTTTCTCATTTTGAACTCAAAATATTATCACGCAAACTTGTATCTATGTTCTCTTTCGACATTGAAAATTCTCATTTCTGGTAACCACGCCCAGTTATGAAACACTCATAGCTGATTGGCTATTACACACAGTCAGGCTAGCGTTCCCCGTGAGTAAAGACATGTTTTTTCTCCTCATGGAGTTACTACAGACACTTCGTAAAACATATTAGATCCAAGATCCAAGACTTATGAACAAAAAGTTTGATTTATGTTATTGAAATGTTTGTACAAAAACAACAAGAAAAGTGACAGAATTAGGCCTACTTTAATTCTTTCTAAAATACGCTTAAAAATCTTTACTGGAAGCATCATATGGAAAGTAACAAATATATAAAATTTTATTGAAAAGAAAATTCTAAATAGAGCAAATTTTCAAATTACATTGTCAATTCATTGTTCTTGGAAAATATTTTATAAAAAATAAAATATTTGGATTCTTTTATAATAAAACTTTTTACTACATTTCAGGCGAAGAAATTGTGATTATTTGGACGAATTAACAATATTTTCTATTATTAAATTGTAATACGAAAATCATTAAGGTTTCGCTATTTTTAGCTGAAGAATCATAAGAGTTTTTTGTGCATTTTTTAACTTTCAGATATATCTTTATATTTTAATATTACTGCGAGCTCAAACATACATATTCTTGTCAGTGGTGTCCATTTATAATAACATTAACAAAGAACTTATCAGTTATTTATACATTGGCAATCTATATACTTCCATGGGATTTAAGACGAAAGAAAATTACCACAAAAACAAAGCTGTGTTTTTTATGTATTGTGATCTTGCCAGTGGTCATTAATGAGTACACCAACTAACATGGGATCCGCAAAAAAGTTTTTATCTCTTCCATTGCTTTTACTTTGGCAACGTCAACATAAATCTTATTTATACATTCCTAATTTTCTTTCTAAGTGTCCAAGAAAGAAAACAAGGCACAATAAAGAGAACTACCGAAGTAAATTGTCTTGGAATTCACCAACACATATCAAATGGGGTAAAGTTCAAGGACCTTACGAAGTTTCGAGCCCTTTATTTAAGACTTTGTTCTCTTAAACGCTTACGTATTAATTAATCTGAGTTTTAGATCACTATTTCTCGGAAAATAAAGTTTGCAAACTACATGATATACAAAAATCTTTAGCCATTCTTTATAATATTTGTTCAAACTAAAATACTAGATTTCCAGTATTAGGATTAATAATTATTAAATAAATTTGTATATTTAATTAATTTAATATCTTTAAATAACTTATCTAGTTACTATAAAATATAAAACACTTAGTCAAAAATAGAAAAATATGAAAACTATATCTAAAAACCATATTTAACAACATGAAGTTTATTTAATAGTTGACATATAAGTATATATAAATAAATTCAATTATTATATAAATTTGTAAATTAAAAAACCCAGCTGATTAAAAAGATTAGAGAAAGAGCTATTTAAATAACAAAAAAGGTGAAAATTCTCAGTAACTGATAATATAATAATATTCACAGTTTCAAGGGTTCATTTCAAGCTTTTTTTATCCTTTATTTTGAAAAATATTGTAGATTATAAAAATATTTAATGCTATAAAATCTTCTCGTTCTTTAAGCGTGCACAGTTTTAACCAATTTTAGAAAAACACCAATTAGGGTACACATGCATATGTAATTATAGCATATGTTTTTACCACACATAATCCCATATGCATGTTTATTCAACATTTACGAATTTAAGCACTTATTTAAGTATGTACTTTTGTCACAAAGGTCTATTCTTTCTATCATCTATTTACTGTATACTTGTAACTGTCGTGAATTCGAAAAAAAATTAAATAATGAAAAATAAAATGTAAAAGATAATAAAAAATTTAGTTCACATAATAATTCATAAGTCAGAATAAACAGACTCATGATGTGTTTCATAAGTCTTCAATCTAATCATTTTCACATACAAAAATTAGACTGATCATAATGTAGATAAATTATATATTACTATATTTAAACGCAGTTTGGAAAGAAATAACCAATTATACATTCTGTTACGCTCAACATTCGCTACAGATAGCTGCGCTTCTAAGGTATTGATAGCTTCTAAAATACTAACCAATAATCAAATTAGTTATTACAGATAAAGAAGTAGATGCCGTAATAGAATAATCGTATACAATATAAAGATAAATTTCATATGCTTAATACTCCTTAATCACAAGTGATCAGATAATGGACTCAATTCATCGCTAGACGGCGCTGCAATAACTTGTCACGTGACAAGTACCAAGCTTAGATTGTTTACACATGTATTGCTATGCAATTGCATTAAAATTTACAGCTACTAACGTTTATTATTTTCCACATTTATTTTATTAACTCGCAAACTGATTATATAAACAAATATATAGATTTCTAACAACTCTTTAAATATATACAATGTCAAATTCAATATTAAATAGACCTTTGAATATTTGTTCTTTTACTAACTGTTCAATATGTGAATATGCTGAAAAGTTTTCTCAAATGAGTGGGAATAATAGCATTTTGACAAAAATGAAGAAAGGTCATTTGTTATGGCAAGAGAAATTTGTCAGCAAAATAGTTTTTGATGAGATAATTGAAGACAATGCAGCAGTTTATTCTGTCTCGGCGACGGTGAAAGCCGAGATGAAAAAATCAGTGACTTATAAACCTACTGTTGTAATCACAATGAATGATAAGTTAAGTTAATCTTTAATTATTTTCTGAAGTTATTTTAAAATTTTTATTAATTTTATACTTAAATAAAATTATTTTTAATGTTGTTTATATTGCATTATCAGATGATATTAGGATATAACTAATGTAAATAAGGAATATACTGTAAGCAGAATATATTGTGCAGTAGCTTAGAAATTATAAATTAACTTTCTAAGCTGCAGCAGGAACCTTATAAAGACTTAACTTTAGTTAAATTTAATATAATCTTAGCATTTATGTAATAATAAACAGTAACTTCCACAAATAAAATCTTTTAATCCACAAATAAAAACAAAAAAAGTTTTGAAAGTCTTTTATTATGATAATTCATTAGTATGAGTGTTTTATTCTTTTGTAAATATATAAGAAATCATTTCATTGAAGCATATTTATATGAGCAGTAATTAAAGGGAAGGTTTTTAGAAAGATTATAGGCCTGAGAGTTTCATTGAATATTGAAATTTTTAGTTGACTCGGCAAAAACTATATTACTCTCTCTCTCTAAATACTTAAAAAATAACTCTATTTGAATTTCTGATTCTGTTATGAATAAAAAGTGTTATTAAGAGCTTTAATTTTAGAAATTCTGTGTATCATGTCTCTTTCTAGTTTTCATAAATAATTACAAGAGTTCCTGAAACAAAAATATGACTATCATTATTAATGAAAGATAATTAATGTTATCTTTATTATAGTTATTGTGTAAGCATTACGCAGTAATTAGACTGCATCAAATCAGTCTTCAAAATATAATTGTTCAATAAGATTTTACTTTTAAATGCATAGTTAAATAAAAATACATGTTTTGAAGAATTGCTAAATGTAATTAGTGTCTACATAATTTACTGGCACAATGTTAGTATGTTTTACAAGTTACAGTAAAAGTTTACAGTAAATTATCTGTCTACATAATTTACTGGCACAATGTTAGTATGTTTTACAAGTTAGTCTGAGCCTTTATTTCACCTGAGTTATTTAGATAATTTTGTTAATCTTGAGATGCAATGCTCAAATATTGAAAATATTTAAAAGTGAAGTAAATATCTAAAAGGTGTTGCATGATAACTGTTTAAGGTGTACCAAGTAAAATGGCATCTAGCATTATAATTACATCATAATAGTATTTTTATCCTATGTTTAAGTGTTTAAGTGTGCATTTGTGTATATTTATATATTAAAATGGGTTAGGTGCGTACCACAATTTAGTAGTAAGGAATCATTTTAAATTTCAAAATATTTTATCAGTCTTTGAGTATTTATAATTTAAAAGTTAAATATTGCTCTACTGCATTATTTTTTATAAAAACTAAATTTAGGGGCACGCAACTTGTCCCTTATTGCCACGCAATAAAAGACAAGACCTTCAGTGCCCATATCTGTTTTCGTGACCAAACATGTCCCAGTTGATGCATTTATCAAAGTTAGTTGGTCAGCCTAATGCAAAATCCCTAGTTTTTAATCTGAAGCATGCTTTATATCCAATTTTATCGACTCACTGAAGCGATGAAAAGCTAAGTCAACCTTTTTTATTTATTCTTACAGGTAAAAACTCATTTTCTTATTTATTCTTACAGGTAAAAACTGCTTCTTGCACTTGTGCTGCTGGAGGGATGCCAGCATGTTGCAAACATGTGTTAGCATTATTGCAAGGCTTAGAAGATTATTCTTCAAAGAAATTGTATGATGCATCAACTGAGAGGCTCCAAACATGGCATCAGCCCAAAAACATAAAAACTGTTCCTGTTAAAGCATCTGCAATTTTCAGTAACAAGTGTGAAGATGTACACTTATCAAACACTGAATTTAAATGGAATTGCCTTGTAGATTTTAGTTTACCAGTGTTTGATGCTCTTAGAGAGAGTAAAGAAATTAAACAAGATTTAACGCTTCCTTTACCAGCTGTAGTTTATGCTGGTAATTCCATCATTCCTTTTACTGGTGAAACAAACTTAGATGTAAACGAAATAATATTTTACCATCAAAATTATAGTTTTACTTTAGAGGAATGCATAGATATAGAACAAAGAACAATTGGGCAAAACAATCAAGAATGGCATGAAATAAGAAAATATAGACTTACTGCAACAGACATTAAATTAATTATAAGTCGACAGAGTGATTATTCTGCAATAGCTTACCAAATTTATAAAAATAAAAGTAGAGATATTTCCTCTATTCCAGCAGTTAGGTATGGATTGGAAAAGGAAAGCTATGTAAGAAATTACATACAACAAAAATATTCAAACTATATTTTACGAAAAACTGGAGTTATAATTAATCCAGTTTTCCCTCATTTAGCAGCATCACCTGATGGTTTACTGTGTAAACCTGGAAATACAGAAGTGATGCTGATAGAAATTAAAACAATATACAACACAGAAAATTTAACACTAAATGAACTGTGCACTACTAGAGTTAACTTTTAAAGTATTGTTGTTTTTGTAACTGCTGAAAGTCATTTGCTGTTCTCTTGGATTGCTTGGCTTCTGTATATTGAATTCCGTGCAATCTATGATTACGCGGCAATTCTTATTTTCTCTGGAAACATGGGATGGCATGGCCTCTGCTATTTGGTCTTTACTAGGCCAAATATTTAATATCCTGAATTTTTTATATAAAATACCAACTGTGTGGACAAAGTATCTTGAAACAGTTGAATCCGAAATATGAAACAATAAAGACAAGAATTCATTCGATATTCCTGTACACAACTTTATTAGAAACAAGAAAAATTGATCTATTGACCGTAATGTTTTCCCTTTTATCAAATCTCCTTCAACATTAAGAAATTTAAACAGAGCAAAAAACATTTGCTTTGTGAAGCCAGTAACTGCTACCATCTGTTCATCAGAATTTATGTTCTCTGGTTTAAATTCTTTTGATGATAAGATATTTTTAAGTTCACAGGCTTTAAGTTCTTTTTGTGCCAAGGAAAGTTCATCAATGATATCACTGAAGCTACTAGTTTGTGTTGAGACATTTTTATTTCCCAAAGAGGTCCTAAAAATAATAGAAATTATATTATTAACATATATTTAAATAGTTTTAAAGTCAATGAGTCATGGAACAAAATACATGTCAATTTTCACCAATATCTGTTTTGATGATTGTAACTTAGTCCTTAGTTTTTTCTCATTAATTTTTGTTAGATATCTAAGCCATATAAATGAATGAAACAAAAAGTAACATTTTTTATATAATTTATTGATTTTAAAAATTAATGTGACAAAGAATAACTTCTGAAAAAGAGTTATTTATCTCAATTAAAACAAAAAATTTCAATATAAATGTTATATGTATAATTAAAAAATAAAAAATTAATCACAAAAGTTTTTCCTTTTTTTAAATTTTAGAATAAAAAAAATGCTTAGTTAAATAATTCATTTCATTTTAGTAATAATGAAAAATTTGATTTCTTCATATTTTGCACTTGACTAATATAACCTACATTTAAAGTACAATCTGAACTATTATCCATATTTGTGCCTGAAAAAGAAGCTAAACAAATTTTTTTATTCATTTAGATGCAAGCACAAGATAAAGTTTCTGATGTTCAGCGTTACTTAAGGTCAAGTTAAGTGTTATTTAGAATCAAGACATATATTAGAAAATAATTAAATTGAAAATTAATAGTTTGAAGATTATATAGCAGGAATTTGTCTGGTATCAAGCTTACAGAAATAAATTAACTTTATTGTATTCAAATAGAAGACAAATTAATAGTTGTATAATTATGTAAGGAATTTAATTCAGTGTTTCATTCTCAAACAGTAATTATGAAATACAGAAAACATATTTTAAAACTGATTTCAAAATAATGCAAATCCACACTTAATATGTGATACAAATAAACCGTTGAGTTGAAGACTAGAAAATTAACAATTCAATTTCCTTCTTCACTGAGGAAAAAAATTTTTAATTTTAGCACATAAAAAATTATATTACTTATTCATTTAAAGCTAAAATAGCCACCAAAGAGAGAACCTTAAGTAATATTTTTTATATTGTTATTATTTCCTTAATTTTTTCCTTGTGAGGATTCATTTATCTTTTACATGATTTATATTTTGAATAAGAATTTATAAATAGAATATGTGCATTCATTATATGTATTGCGTGATTATTTTATTATTATATTACAGTAAGCAATTTTATTAATTAAAATGAATTTCAGTAATTTGTAATGCATTTATCAATTTTTAATATAAACTTTAATTTTGATAATGATAATTTTTTCATTCACATTTAAGGTAATATACATAAAATATGTTAAACCCATTAATCATACTTAAATTTCTTAAAAATATTTGATAATAAAGTCAAATTACATTAGATTCATATCAAGTTTCAAAATATAATATTTGTTTAATTTAATATAGCAAATTTTTATAACACTTAATTCCATAGAGAGAATAAACTGGAAAAAATAAAATTACTTACTCTGTTGTACAGGCATCCTCGTTTTCATCATTCCCTTGTTCTGGAAGCCGAAGCACACGCCGTTCACTTTTTGGCTTCGAGAAAACAAATTTGCTTGGAACAGCATCTTGTTTCAATAAACGCCGATTCGTGAAGTTTTCATACTTAAAATCTGTCTCTTCAAAATGATCAGAGCACAAAACTGACCATGGGGAAGGGGAAAATTCTTCTCGTCGTAACTTAATGAGCCATTGTTTTAGTAGTTTTTGATTCTTTAAGGGAAATCTAAAAAATGATTTTTCTCGGCAATCAGCTTTATACTTGGCATTTTTGCACCCATACGCGGCGCAATATCTAGATTTACATAAATTTTTATCGTCCATATTTAAACTCACGTTCAAAATCTAATCGAAATCTAGCGTGTTATTAGGTTTGAGAAAAAGTAAACAAATCGTGGAGCGTACTTGTCATGTGGCTTTGACGTCACAGGAAGTGAGTCAATTGAAAACCTAATAAGTGTATTTTGCCACAAATCATGTTAACACTATTTTTATAAGATTTTTGAATTAAAGATAAAAAAATTTAATCATTAAAAAATTTGTTATTTGTTTCAATTAAATTTGGCTGGAAAATTAAATTATTTTAATGAGTTTCATAATGATGCCTTACAAGCACATTTTTCTTTTATAAATTTATAGAATTTCACAGCAATTTTTGAAGCCCGGGTTTTTAACTATTGAAAATAATTTTTCATAAGGTATTTTCTTTATTCTATTTGAAAATTCTACATTCTATTTGGATCCAAAATTGTTGTTTACTTTTTTATCTCTTAGAAAATTCCTATTAAAACTTTATTCAAGGTATAAATGGCAGTGGCAGTGCACAATCAAAACGTTCATGAAAGATATAAAACTTCTACGCTACGCTTTCCTCGCTCACAATTTTGGACTTAAGGTTTCACTTTACGTAAATTACAGCTATGAAACTGAAATCATCTTAAAGTATAATAGTTTCTGCGGAGATGATCTGTGTACGTGAATAACAAGAGAAAGCTGCGAGATATAAGAGGCTATTATACTATAGCTATTACCTATGAGTAATGTCATTTATGAAATCACTAAAAATCTCCAGAGACAGAATTTAAAGTGTACTTTAGAGTTCATCTAATATTTTTCGCACTGAAAGTTCTTCTTAAATCGTTGATTGAAAAATTATAAAAAAGTCATATATTCGAGGAACAATTTCCTTCAAACATAACACTAGGATAAATTTTACGTAAAATTGCATGAACTTTCAAATTAGTTGTTATATTTAAGAAAACCACACGTATTTGCTCGTATTTAATTTCACATGATTCAGAATATATACAAATACACACAAACACACACACGTATCTATACATACACACAAACATATATATATATATATATATATATATATATATATATATATATATATATATATATATATCACACACACACATATATATATATATATATATAGATAGATAGATAGATAGATAGATAGATAGATAGATAGATAGATAGATAGATATAGATATAGATATATATAGTATGTCCACTAAAGTCCCTTGCCACCCTCTTAACTTCGGAACGGCTGCTGCTATATTCATAAAAGTGATGTCTAGGTATAGTAAAGTAGCCATGCGCTACTGAATGAAACCACCTACCGCGTCACCTGGTGGAAAACTGTGGAGTTAGCATTCGTATCTCGAAAACGGAATGAGATAGGTAAAACAAGTGATTAACAAAGTTGTAGAGCATTCTCGATTTAGTACGAAAGGATACCTTGTAGGCTTAATGTGAAGAATACAACGGTTAAAACACTCATTTGTTGTTTCGTGCTCTGACGTGGCACATCGTACGTGTGCATATTTGAAAAAACAAAAAATCGTTTTCTTTCACCACTAGCCGTGAAAGAAAACGATTTACATTTTCGTGATTAGATTTTTCACTTTTATTTCGAAATGGGAAGAACCGAAGTATTAAAAATAATTCCAGCAATTTGTATGCAGTATGCAAATACGTAAGAAACGTCATGCCTGTTCACCTGAAACAGCTATAAAAGAGACATCTTCTTGGTAATACCCGATTTTGTGGAGAGCCTGCCGTTGTTCAATCTTAAGAATCTATGGTTTCAACAATGGTTCATCTATGGTTCAACGGCGCGCTTGCTCACTAGACATCTCCAGTGAAGCAGTACCTCGTCAAAGAATTTGGCAGCCAAATACTAGGGTATGGCGCTTTCGAAGAGTGGCCTCCACGTTCTCCTGACCTGACTCCACTGGACTTTTTCCTGCGGGGATACTTGAAACAGCAGGTGTCCTCCCCAAAAATTGCAGGACCTTAAACGACACATTACGGTCACGTGTTCAAACGTGTGTAACGTAATCGTCAAGCGAGGTTTGATATGTGCATTGCAGCTGACGGTGAGAAATTTGAACATCTTAAAGTATATTGCTATAACTATTTTTTTTTCCTTTCTTAGATCGTTTTGTCAAGACAAAGCACGAAACAACAAATTCGCGTTTTAACCGTTGTATTCTTGACATTAATGCCTACAAGGTATCTTTTCGTAGTAAATCGAGGATGCTATACAACTTTGTAAATCACTTTTTCTCTCTATCTTGTTCCGTTTTCAAGATAGGAATGCTAACTCCGTAGTTTTCCACCAGGTGGCACAGTAGTCTGTTTCATTCAGTAGCACATGGCTACTTTATTATACCTAGATACCACTTTTATAAATATAGTAGCAGCAGTTCTGAAGTTAAGAAGGGGGCAAGGAATTTTAAACAAGGGACTTATTTGTGTCTATATGTATGCATGTGTGTATATATATATATATATATATATATATATATATATATATATATATATATATATATATATATATATATATATATATATATATATATATAAGATATACACTTTTTCTATTGTTTTAAATCAAAAATTATCAATAAAGGATTAAGGGAATTCCTTTGAATAAATATTTTCAATGATTTAAATCAACTTTAATCAATTTTATTTAAACGGAGAAATACATTTTTTTATGAAGGAAATAATATTAGTTTTTTACTTGAAAATCTCATACAGATTATATCAAAGGGATATACTATTCTACAAACAAAATTTTTAAAAATAATATGGGATTAAAAGAAAATTTGAAAACTGCTATTCAGTGGAAGAAAAATATTACAGTTTTGAATATTATTGAAAATTTTAATTATAGGAGAAATCAATTTTTCCATCAACACCCTTAGGCAGGAAATATGAAAACTTTAAAAAACAATTAATTAATATCATTAAATAAATAAATTGAAAATAATATTTTTCAAGTTTTTTTACTGATTAACAATATGAATTACTGTATTTTTTTCCTAAACAGAAATTTTATTAATTTGAATGGCTTTATTTTGAAGCAAAAAAAAATTTTCTTTCTTCACAAAAAGTTCTTTTAAAAGAATTTTTATCATTTCAAATTCAATTAATATTTTCTTTTGTAATTCTTTTAATTTCTTCACTGAGTGATCCAGGTCATTAATATTTTTTGTAAAGAGAAAATTTATTTATTTTTTTGGTTGTGTTTTGAAAAAAAGAAGTTGTTTCATTTAAAAATTTGCACGACATTATAATTAATTCAAAAAATAAAATGTGGACTAAATTTGAAAAAAACAAAAAAGTTCTGAAAACGAAAATGTTTCATAAAAGATAATATTATGGAAATATTTTAAATGTATTTATTTCCTATGCGATAAAATTTTACATTTATACAGCTCTTAGGGGTGGTTATCTTAGGTATCTTATTTTAATAAGAAATGGCGAATATTACTTCATAAAAAATTCAAAATAATTAATAAAAAGAGCCAGTAAATGTTAGCTCACATTCTTTTATTTTAATGGGAATAATGATACCATACTTTGGGAATATATTCACTCTACAATATTATAAATATCCTATAACTGACTTTTTTTAGTTTTTATTCCGATGAACATAATCTGAAATCTTAATAACATAATCTAAAGATTAAAAAACATTTGATAAATTAATTATATTATGTTAATTTGAAATATTTTAAATTTCTTGTATACCTTAAAATACGTTATTTGGTGCAATTGTACTATTTCTAAAAAAAAATTTAAGAATATCTTGTTTTTGTATCAAATTTTTTCTTTTAAAATATTTAACTCAAATTCAGATATCCCAGTTTGTGACTAGAAAAATCATCCCAATATCAGCAACAAAATTTAATTAGACAAATTTTGAGCTTTCTGTGTAATTTTGCTATAAATATGATTATTTTTTTACTAATAATTCAATAAACTATGAAAAGTAATCGAAAGTAAAAATTTTAATTACCTAATTTCTAAGGAAGAGTAAAAAATGGCTATTTAAGTATTAACCTTATTATTTATTTTTAAGAGCAAATTTCAGTTTTGATTATTTTTGAAGTATTTGGGAAGTAAATACTTCCCGATATATTATGTAGAACGATTCATATTTTTATACGATTTAAATATATTTACGTCGCTGTATTATCTACCACTATAAACTTTGATTGAAAAAATAGAAGTGATTGAAGGTTTTTAGATTTTAATATATCAATGCATTAAATAGTTTTCAATTCCTAATCTTAATATATTATTATTTACTTTTCACTCAAAAATAATTATAAAAATAAAGTTTCACTAAGTTTAGGATATTCTTATTCATGTAATGAAAATTGCGCATTTTAATTGAGTACATATATATATATATATATATATATATATATATATATATATATATATATATATATATATATACATATATTAACGAAGTCTCTTGAAAACAGGAATCCTTATACCTTCTACTGACATCAAGTTTTTGACACAGGTTGGCGAAATTCTATTTTAACTAAACTAGAAAATTTTATCATCATCCAGTGGCAACAAGGATCACTGGAAAAGCCATAAAAGGAGTTTATTTTTCTTATACTATAGAATTCGAAATAAGAGAACATGAGGATTGTAAATGATTGGAGATTGAAAAGAAAGGGGAGACTATATATATATATATATAATATATATATATATATATATATATATATATATATATATATATATATATATATATATATATATATATATATATAAAGAACTGGAAAAAAGGGTCTCTTTCTTATCTTCCTTATTTGATATTTTAAAATAAAATGATGCTCCTAAATGTCTATGAAAATAGCCTTTTCACAGAACTAAAAAATGTTTTCAATTTGAATTACGTTTTCTTATTGGAGAATAGTCTGTTTTGTGAGTTTGGTAGAGGATATAAGATTTCTGTTTTGCACTATAGTTTTTAACTGCATATGATTCCCTTATCCAATTGTTCGTTTGTTTTAAACTAAACATGACTTGTATTTGGGAAACCCAATGCATTCTGAAATAAAAATAATTTAAATGAAAATTAGCTAATTCGTTTTATCTTTTTTAAAAGATTAAACCTAGTGTTATGACAACCCACATGGTGGTTAAGGGCCAACATTTTCCTTATCTCATGAACGAGGACCCTGGGCTGCGAAGCATATTTCCAGTTGAGTCGCTCGCCTACCATGAAACTCCCAATGTTTAACATCCCCATTTTTACCCCAATGTTAGCATACCTGGTTCTCAGTTTATCTACCCACTGAAGAGATAAAATATCGAGTCGATTTTGCGCAGCCCGAGAACCGAACAACAGACATCTGATTTTGGAGCAAGAATCACTACCAATAGAGCATCGGGTATTTTGTTTATTTAATGAATATAAATCTTTTATAATTAAATTTTCTTCAATTCTTCGGATTACATAACAAATAAAAACAAGAAACTTTCCATTTTGTATTTTCATTTTGTTACATTTGAGTAATGTTCAAGAATGAGTTGATATTTGACCAAAAATATGATAGGAAATGTATAAGAGATTAATATGATCAACGCATGCGCCATCTTCCTCAAAACATCTTAAAAATCACGTTCTTTAAGGTGGAAACAGCATAATACGAGCAGAGGATTCTTCGGGCTTTGGAGCTTTGGTTATTCAGAGAGTTGTCCGATGATCGTAGCATGGTATGAAGGTGAACTCTTACAGAAAGCATATTGTAAGGTTCTGTGTAGGTTTTTCATTCGTTTTATTGGCAAAAAATGTGCCTTCTGACTCTGTTTACATCATCAATTAATACTAAAAGTAATAAAATTGCTTGTTTGAAGTGACTGATCTACTTTCCCGATTGGAATCACTATTGAAAGTCTTTGGGATAATCTCAACCTCACAAAATGTACATATTTTCAACTCTCACATTGAAATTCCTATATTGAAAGAATGGAAGCTATTTTAGCTGGCGATGACTTCTCATTTCACGCAGAAGCATCATCAAATGTTGCAAAACTTTTAACAACGTGAAAGGAGCTCATATATATATATTTTTTTTTAGATTTTCACATTGCACTTTTTTTTCCTATCCGATGTTTGAGTAAATGTGATATCAAAAATACATAATCTAAGATCGGTATTTTTGCTTTTCATCATTCCTGGCTTGATTTTTGAAAGTGACAGTATCCGAATTATTATTATCAAAATATTTTAAATTCTGTTTACAATAGTAATATTTCAGCTAATATAAACAAGCACCTATAAAAGAAATTGCAATGAAATTGCTGAGCAGATCATCTTAAATTTTTACATGTAAATAATTTTTTTTATCTTATGTGAAATAATAAAGTAAATGAGGGGTGAAATTTTAAATGAAATGATGAATATTTTTTCGCTTTTCTTTTTTATATTTATACACAATATTATGTTCCTATAATAACCCAATAATTAAATTTTTATTGTTTTTTACTCACTTAAATATATGAAAGAATGTGCTAACATCGTTTTTTCAGTGCATAATTGATGTATAATTTGAATCAAATTTATAATTTTATCAATATTCAGAACGGGGAATACTATGATTATGAAATTATTTTAATTTGTGATTAAAAAATTCTTATATATAAAAATTGATAAAAAAATTTTTTTTTCGTTGGTTATTATTTAATTTTTATCCTACGCTAGTCCTCATTATTTCTGCCATTAGTTGACGAGCATAACAATAAAATGATAATGAAGCATAAAAAGAATTGAAATTAGTATCTTGAAGAAACTTAAATACAATGGGGCAATAGCTGAGGAGGCCACCATCGATATCCCTTTGATAGTTCAGAAGACAACAAACCAAATACTTGACTTGAATGAAATGTAAATTCTTCTGCAAATAGTCATATGACATAGTTAATTTTCTTTTGCTTCTCCATTCTGTTGTTATAAGAAGGAATAGATAAGTATTGTTAAATTAAAATATTTTTAGTTCCTCTTACTTTGTTCTGTTGATAAAAATAAAAGCAAAAAATTTATAAATATTTCAGAAAATTTCTGAATAATATAACATCTATGTTTTAATTATTCATTAGAAGGATTACAATATGTTTCAGATAATTTGTTTTGATATCATCTAGTACAAAATTAGGCAATCTGTTTCTGTGGGGAATAAACCATACAATAAAACTAGTGAAATTTTATTAATGATTTCATTTTGTAGCATTAAAGGTAAATGTGCATTCTACAACGGTATCATGATTCCTTTCCTTTTATTTTTAATGACTTTATCACATAGTAAATCATTATTAAATTTACATTATTTCATCTAATTATGATCATTGATGAAATGTGTGATTACTAAAATATCCTGAGAAATACAATTTCAATCATTCAATCATATAACTATACCTATTGCTATTTATTAATAATATTGTTCCCCAGAATGTATTAAAACTTGCATGTTTAGTCGACTATATTTACGCTGCATTTTAAATGTGTTAAACAGTTCTTACATTTTGCGTTTGAACTAATTTTTAACCTTATTTCTCTAAATTGAGTTTGTAAAGTATATAATTTATAATCATTTTTTAGAATATAATAATATAATATATCTTATAAATTTACATTTATTTATTAAAATTTTGATTTATTTTATTATATTTCTATTACATTTTTAATTCAATGAATTGTATTTCATTCATTCCAAATATTATATAAAAAATTTATATAATATTTTTTAATTATTTGGATAACTTTTAATTATTTGGATTTTTTGTTAATGAGTTTTAATATATTATTGTACTATATAGTGTTTTATATAGTTATATCCCTTTTAAAATAATTTAATTTTTCATGAAGCTTAAATAAGAGTGTGTTATTAGTGCAAATTTAATTTTCAAATATCAATTAATTAGCAATTTTTTTTCATGCTTATTGTTTTCTATGAAAACTTTTCTCATTAATTATAAAAGTATTCTCATATATCCAATAAAGTGATAGGTTGAATGTAAAAAATATGCTATATTTTGTTCCGAATACCTTATAAAATTTGTGCATCAGTTTGCAGTAACTTAAAAAATGATTAATGTTAAACATTTCATGGGTTTCACATAATTATTTCTAAATAATTTACAAAATAACTCAAAAGGGTAAACAGCAATGCTCTAAGTACATGTAGAAATAACTATCCCGAAATTTTGCAATACATTCATTACAAATATGGCTTTATAGTACTTAATACCACTATTAAGCTAAAACATGTTCTAATAATAAACATATTTCAAATCAAAAATCAATACATTTATATAAAACATTTTATAAGAAAGTATAATAATTCCTTATAAAAGCATTTGCTTATACAAAAACGTAAGAGTTAAGAATGAATTCGAAAGCCTTAGATATAATTAGAAGCTGATACACAAAATAACGAAAGAGAATGTTGTGTGTGAAAAATAAATATATTAAAAATGATCCAAGACATTGGTCTCAACGCATTAAATATGGTAACCGTAATATACACTACACAAAATTATAAAAGGATATTGCAAGTCTTGCACAAAATAAAGATATAAAACCAAATGTTATACATACAAGGGAAGAAAAAGTGAAAAATGAAGATTTTTCTCATTTTCAAGCTTTGCAATATGCAAATGTTGAGTTTACGTTGAAATAGACCCTTTAGTGACAGAGAATAAGATTGGCATTCAGTATGCACGTTGTTTTGCAATGAGTGCGATGTCTCAACAAATTGATTCATTTAACCAAATCAAAAGTTTGGAGAATTGTTTGACCATGGAGGAGTACTAAACATTATCCGAAAGAGGGAAAACCTTTGAAATTTCTATAAGTGTGATTTTTTGGATCTGAAACTGTTTTTTGGAAACAGGAAATGCAAGCCGAAAATCAGAGCAAAGTCTAAGACGTTCAACTACACCCAATGAAGACATTTAACTGTAATGACTTCGAAACACTTTAATATGAATGCAACTCTTTTTCAACACCTTCGTTCGGCTATTTGTATCACATTTTCCGCATAAAATGTCTGAAACCACCTTCTCGCTGTAAGGTAGTATGCTGTTCGATTAATTGTATGTATCATTTATTAGCAAGGCATCATGGCGTTTCCAGGGAGTGAGCAACAAAGCAAGTGAACTGGAGAAGAAATGAATGACATGGTATTTATTTCTCTAAAAAGTCCTGTTTTCCTCTTGATCCTGATAATAGGCATACCCTCAACTAGAGGAACCAGTATTGCGTTCCGTCATGAAAGCGACAGATTTAGCGTATGAACAGTGACGTTACAGAGCTCTCGACTTGCTTATCAATGTTATGTGTCGCGTTAAAACAAGGCGCAATCACACTCACTGGGATTGTACAGAACAGAGCAGGCTAGCTGGAGGAGAAATGAGGGGAGCAATATTCTTTCTCAGACAAGTCCCGTTTTTTCCTTCAACCTGATTTCTTCTTAAAGAACGTGGCACTGAAAACAATCCTATGTTCGTGCACGTAGGTGTCAGATTTGGCGATTGGGGAGTGATGGTCTACGGGGGCATTTCTATAGATGAGAGCACCGATTTCCATATTATTCGAAATGGATCTCAGCTCGGTTAGTGATGAAGTCCTCAAACCTCTTGTAATCCCTTAATCTGCAGCAATAAAAGATGAATTCATGTTAAATGATAATTCCTGTCCTCATCTTGCAAACTTTGGGAATGATTTCCTTTTGGAGGGAAGAATGACACGAATGGAATGACCAGTGTGTTCTCTGAACATGAACCCAGCAAAGTATATTTGGGACATTCTAGGCAGATGACTTGCTGGCCTCCTACCATTTCTACAAAATCACCAAGCACTGAAAACCTTCTTCAGGAGGAGTAAGACAGAATATCCCAGTTCCTTTTTAATAGCCTCATTCACTAGATGCCTCAAACGTATTTAATGCCTCGGGCTGTCTGTAGAAACCAGTCCTCTCCCCCCCCCTTACTAAAAACAATTTTGTTTTAAGAAAACACCTTTTTTTCATAGGCGCAAGTTGTGTTTTTTTCATTCGTAACCAAATGCTCACAACGACGCATTTTTTCAGCCAAACAAATATCATTATTATTTCACATAGCCAACTACGTATAACAATGATGCATCAATCAACCAAACAATTCACAGGTGCAAGATCCATCCACAACTCTAATATTCTTTAACTATCAATATTCTTTAAAAATCAAAACGAAAAATTTCATCTTGGCTGACGATATTTAGACTCTTTGACTGATAAGAAGCTTCATTCTGCCAGTTTGAATAATTATAGCTCATTCGTAATTTTAGAAACTCTTAAGCCACAATATGTACTGTTACTATCACAACTTGCGATAAAACTCTATTATATTGTTAAATTTAGGTTCATAAATAAATTTTTTTTCAATTAATACTTCCTATTATAACATACCCAATAATAAATTAATTTCAAATATAAAGAGTTTTCACAATGAATAATCATTATATTTATAGTATACTAAAAATTACTCATTAAGTATGCATTGCTTTTATCATACGATCTAAAATGAAGCTGGAGTTTAAATGTCATATATTGTCAATCGCATTTAGGGTATTTTTTAAGGTGAAACTTTTAACTTTTTTATTTTAGAATAGGAGATAGATAATAACATCATCATATCAATTCAACTATACAAATGTTATTTTTGTTGTCTTGTACCAGCCCAGCTAGGTTGTCAATATGGGATGTGCTGTTCAAATTTTCCAGCTGAACCGTAGTTTTTGGTGTGGAATCTGACTTCAGAGAAAGAAAGTATATCCATGCCCAGACCGAGATTCAAACTTAGGACCTCCCTATCCCTAGTTAGGCACACTGACCACTAGACAGGATGGGCAACTATATATAAATTTATTAAATAGAGATGTGCTTCTGGACTCCTTGCTTTTAATCATTTGGACATAAAAGTATTGATTGGCATTTCGGTCTCCTAGAAGCTAATGATAATATAATGAAAATAACCTCTATTTCTGATAGGTAATTAACCAAAAATATGCATTTTCTTTGATAATATTTAATCGCTATGTTAATTTTTCCTTAATTCTAAAGCTTAAATTGAACTAGTTATCAAGTATATTTACATCATTGATTTTCATATGAAAAGTTATAAAATACTTTAATTTGAAGTTACTGATTTAGATACCCCGCTATGTTTTTTGCCCATAATTGAACTATTTTGCTGAAGAATTCTGCAATTACGTTTCAACAATGAATTTTGGTGTATTGGGGCGATTGGAAACTAATGCTGCTTTCTTGCGCTAAATTCAAAAGAATTATAAATCTTTATTTTTAATCAAAAAAGTAATCACCCTCGTTGTCAACAACCTTCTGCCATTTAGTGTACAAATTCTCAACCCCGGACTGACAAAATTCAATTGATTTTCAGTAACATATCTCGAAATGGACTTTTATACATCAACCAAACTTTCAAATTTTTTGTCCCTAAAAAAATGTTTTAGGGATTGGAGGAAATTTTATGATGCGATATCGGGAGAGTATGGAAGATGCGATCATACTTCCCATCCCTATTTCTTAATTTCCTCCAGTGTTTGCTTCACACAGTGCTTCCTTGCATTGTCGTGTTGGAAAAGGACTTTCCTTCTGTTAAAAATCATCAGGTACTTTTTGATTAACGATTAGAGTTCATTCGATCCAATTGTTCACAATAAGTCTGTATTAACAGTTTTTCCATGTTTCAGTACTTCAAAGTGAACAATCCTCAAATACTCCACCACCAAGCGCACAGAAGTGCCTTTTCATGGTGTAAACTCGGCTTCGAGATACTTCGTGGTGATTCATTTGGAGAGAGCCATTGTCTTTTACGTTTTGGGTTGTTATATAGGATATATACTCATCTGCAGGGATCAAGCAATCAAAAAATGATTCTGTATGGTGTCGTTGAAGCAATATGTTTCATGTCATGGATCGGTTGGATTTGTTCTCTTCGGACAGATTATGGGAGATCCGTGCTTTGCTTATTTTTCCAATCTGCTGTTAAGGTTCCTGACTGGCTTACCAAGGTTGATTAAGAGAGTTTGACAGTTCCTCGACTGTTAGATATGGATTTGTTTCAACTTCTGCACTCAACTTATTGTTATCTAATATTGTCAGTCTTTTTGGTCGATAAGGTGCAGAGGGATCAAAATTATCGGATTTGAACTTCGAAAACCATCTTTGTCATTTATGTGTATCTAATGAACTCAGGTATACATCACAAATGTTTTTTTTTATCACAACTGTCCCACTGCTAATTTTGCGGACAAAAAAAAATGGAATGTAGAATATTTCTTCTGGTAATTGGCAGGTACTTTCACTAACAGTTGCAAAAAAAAAAGCTTAATATTGAATTATTTAAAAGTGAATAATTAGACGACATATAGAAAGTAGATGATATCATGAATTGAAAATTTCAACAGCACTTACATAGAAAGGAAAGCAGATGATATCATAAATTGACATAAACTGAGAGATCATGAGCAAAAATCAACATGCACAAAAACTACAGTACTTTCGGATACCCCTAATACATTACTGTCAAGCCAATGGAATTCAGCGAGCTTAAGAATCTATCCCAACCTTTCTAACAGATCTTACCTTTTGATTTTCAAGAGCAACTGAATTGAATTTCAACTCAAGCAATTAAATTTAGAGATTATATTCAATTTCTACAAATAATTATTGAAATCTGTTTAAAATTTGAATGGAAAAATCTTTTTTCCTTAAATCCATGAGGAAATCCATATAATATTCATTTAATTCATTTCAGAGACTCCAAAATTTCACCCATAATTTCTACATTGAATGACATAAATAATATGTTTTTAACACAATACTTACAGATGTAGTAAACATTCAATATTGGTATATTGTACTTTTACTACATTTGTATATATTAATAGTCTTATAAACTAAAAATAACATAATATGAATTTGTATTTCAGTAATAATTACACCATTTTCTATATCAATTCATACGGAAATAGTTCAGTGGTCTCGTGGCTAATAATGTAACAATTTTCCCGTGAATTTTTGAAACCACCTTTTAATATAAAGTAATAATATTTTGTGTGCTATATTTCCTTATTTAAATATAAAAACTTTAATGCTAGTTGAAATGAGTAAGATATTTTTTAAATAATTTTTACAAAAAAGTGCACCTGTAAGGGATTAACAATATTATTTAAAGAAGCATAATCAATGAGTAAAATATCTTTATAAATAATTAAAATAGAATTTTTATTTTGTTATAAAAAATTTCAAACAATAGCATTCACTAATTTACATTTTCTTAACTTTTATTAATTTAAATTATTTATCCAATGGCGGGCACACAAGGGTGACTGAACCCTATGCCACAACAAGGCCAGAAACTGCTACTCATTTATCGTTACTCAGCGGGCATCTGTGAACCAAGTCACGGAGGCGAGTAGCGTTACAGGCGCCATACCACCACAAACCCGTTTATAGGGCGGGCCACATTCATACAACATACAGAAGAAAAGACAGAGAAAGAAAGAAACATCTATGCCCGAACCGGGATTCGAACCCGGGACCATTAGCGCAGGAGTCAGGAATGCTAACCACTCAGCCAATCGGTCAGCATTAATTTAAATTTGATTTCAAAATTTTAAATAAATGATTAGGTTATAGATGACAAACTTTAAGAATAGTTGAGTCATATTAAATTTTCGTTGCAAGTGGTATGAAATCCTTAATATTTGTAACACTTTTCTTGGGGAAATAATGGTTACATGTTGAATTTACTATCAAATAAATCATTTTCTACCATTTCTTGACATATTAAAAATCAAAATTCAGGATAATTCTTTTAATCATCTATGACCACAATAATATAAATATTAAAAAATTTTGTATCTTATTACAAAAAGGAGAATTTAAGTAAGAAAGCATATAAACTGAGAATTTGAAATTCTCTTGGTAGTACATTTGATCACATCACGCCAACCACCATAGTTTGAACTTTAAAAATATCTACATTTCATAAAAACGAGATTTTTAGTGAATAAACAAATAAAGCTAGAATTTATAAGAAAATATTCATAGTTAATTTATCACATCAAACTAACCATTTTAATAAAAACCTTAAAAAATGACAATTTAGGAAAAGAAGTGTTTTAGTACATAAACAAATAAATATGTGTTGAAAAACAAAAGATCATTTGCAAGACACTTTTGAATACAGCACACGGAAATAAATTTTTTCTACTTTAACCAAGTCTTACATCGAACTTTTGCTCACCTATAACCCTAAATCGATTCGCTTAGTAACGAGCGAGCTTACTTCTTTCAGTAATCCAACAAAAACCAACCATTTTTAACGAGGCAATTCCGATGTTATATCGAAAAGAAGTTGCAGTAAATTCCAGATGCTCTTTCTTTCCAAGGAATAAATGGATATAAGTCGAAATTAAGTTTCCAGGAAGCATCTTAGTTTCTTTGTAACCAAAAATTCAATTTTATTGGATAATAGATTAAGGAAATCCGTTGTAAAATTAAGTCTGCAACTGGCACATATTCTTTTTGCGGTTATCTTTCGATAGCTTTGTAGTTTACTTTAGAGATGAAACGTGTTGTGAAGTACAATATTCAAAAGTATCTGAAAAAACATTTCGTCAGGTAGTTGGAACTTTTTACTATGAAATTTGAATGATATTCTTCAGATGAACGTCAGTTTTTCTCCATGAACCTCTGTTTGGTAAAAAAAATTTATTAAACAATATTTAATGTAAATCTATTGTATTTTCACTTTATTCTCAAAAACCATTATTCAAAATTAAAATATTCCTTTTCAAGCAATGCGTTTTAAGATGAATGATTATAACAATTTCTATTATAGCATATATTTATTTGCATCTCATGCAACAACCAATAAAATTTCTTAATTCAAAAAATGCGGAAAGACAACAAAATGTTTTTATTTTTGAACACAAGTCATAATTAGCAAAAGTAAATAAGATAAAAAAATAAGTTTAAAAATTTTACTTAAAGTGTTTTACGAAAATAATTTCAATATGTTTGCAGGAAATTAATTTCCATTCTTACATTTGCCAGTGAATGCCACCTTCAGAGTGCAATATCGAACGCCATAGTTGATGAACACCCGGAGGTATGGTCTGGGGTGCCATATCATGGAAAATCTCAATTGCTAAGAATTGTGGGTAATCTGAACAGCAACCGGTACATCAAGTTATACAGCCCCAAGCTGTTCCATTTCTTTAAGGCTTACCAGGCGCTGTATTTCAACAGGATAATGTCCACCCTCATATTGCCAGGACTGTTCAATCCTTCCTTGCATCGCAGCAGGTACAGCTTCTTTCTTGACCTGCGTATTCCCTGGATGAACATGCGTGAGATTTCCTTGTCCGGCATCTCTCTGGTGATTCTCATCCTGTTGCTTCTACAAACAAACTTTGGGTACGCATATAAACAATATGGAATGTTCTTCCTCAGGCAGGCATTCAAAATTTGTTTGACTCGATGCCACGTCGTTTGGCAGCACTTGTTGCAGCGCGTGGTGGCTACATAAAATACTGCTTTGAAAGTTAAATCATTCATTTGTACCACTACAACTCAACTGTGTATAAAATTTCATTCAGTTATTAAGATTCATTCACATTTTTACAAACATGAGTTTAGAAATACTATTAGAGTAATGATACGCAACTTGAATCCCTCCACTGCATTAGCTAAAAACTTAATATCATATAATTACAATAGTGAAAAGTCCGAAAAAAAATTTCCTAGCTTTATTACATCACGGTGGACAATTCTTTCTTAAACAGCAGGTTTCTTATTCATTTTTAGTAACGACTAAATAATTAGATATGGGTTCTTGTTTCAAGGTCATCTATGGGAAAAGGCATATTTGAGATTTTCCCTCTTATGACACATGAGCACACATCCTATAATCCATAAAAATTATTCCTACGAGATAAAGCATACTGAATGTTCAAGCTTTCGGCAATAACATTAGTCTGTTATATTGCCTGCTATGATCTACTTGCCCAGATTAACGGGATGCGAATACGACTCATTGCTTGACGAAAAATCCTACTGGCGACCAGTTAAATGAGTAAGAATTTATATAACTTTCATCAATGGTTGTCAATTTTGGTATTTCAAAATTTAGCTGATTATAGATCCCTCTTTACCGTAACATACATTCATACATAACTGTGTGGGGAGACTCCGGACTGTACCTTAAGGTTAACGGATGCCGTCTCCCCAACACCTAATATGCTCCACACCTATACGGGGTCAATGAGGTCGCCACCATCGTGGCATTTAACAAGGCAAAGAAATTGTGCTTACAAATTGGTAGTTAGAAGTTACAAAATATTTTAAGGGGCTTTAAACCCAGTTGAACATCAGGCAATAGCATTAAATATTTTTTCTCTGAGTTAAAAATAAAATATAACATGATGACACATACAACAAACAATGGAGAAATAATTTACAATCAATGAAAAGACAGTTAACAATTTTTATAGGGTAAGTATGGCATTAAAAACATTATATATATTGAAAGCAATATTATGAATAGTATGAACACTTAATTATGAAAAAAAAATGGCCTGATACGAAAGTTGATAACTACATACAGGCAGGCAGCTTATACAAGTTTAATAAGCACCTTAGCTTTTAAAAGCATTTTAGTTTCAAAAAAATAATTTAAAAGATTTCTAAGGTACTAAAAGGGAATAAAAAAGTTTTTAAAGTTCTAAAGCGGGCTCATAATGATCGGAAAGTCCAAACAATTCGGAACATATAGTTCATAAATTTCTTTAAGTTCTTAAAAAAATTTATACACCATTACTAATTGTGGAAAAAAGTTACCTTTAAGAATAGTTTTCTGACTCGTCTGTGGAAGCGTGGCCTAAATCCTGACAGAGTTCTAATCCTCGTTTGTTGAGATGAATCATCAGATTTGTGAGGAGTAATCTGCGGTGACGATCTTACACGCAAAATCACTGGAGCTCCATGTTGGTCAGTTGGGAGTTCTTCTTTAGGTGGTATTTCTCAGTCGCTGGGCACTCTAGGACATAGTGGAAAGGATCCCCTTGGGCTCCACAGATAAAGGTGGATGAAACTGCCTTTCCGAATCTTTGGAAGTACTGTGGAACTTTAATACAGGTTACTTTAGCCAGGAGGAATCAGTTTGGATAAGTATTAAGGAGCTTTCCTCTCTTATGACTGCTAAATATTGTCACCGATCACTGAGAAATCTTCAAAAGACTATGTAGCAGACGTTAAAGTGCATTACGGCCATATTAAATCTCTACGGTAAACAGTATAAAAGTTTTGTTGTAGATACTCAAATAGAAATTCAATTCCCTTCATAAGTTTCCCGATTTCACCTTACCGTAAAGGAGGTGTTTTGTCTTGTCTTTTTCATTTTGTTTTTACTTCTGTTCTATTTCCAACGTGTTGAATTCTATAAACAATATTGTTAAAGATTTGACAATTTGAAAACTAATTTTTTAAAACAGCGAAGTGAATGTAAGACCAAGAAATGTCTTCTGCGGAAGAGGATGCCAACGGCACGTAATGTTCCCAGATGGTCACACTCCCAAGTACTAACCACGCCCGATGATGTTTGACTTCGTTGTTATTCAAGATATTTTGCGTAAGGAAACTTAGTTAGATTAGGAAACTATAGAGCTCCAGTGGCTCAGTAGCTTCACGCCGCTTCCCGTAAGCTCAGCAAAGTGAAGCACATTTGCCGCAGGCAGTGGTTGGGAGGGTGACCACGGTGTACTCTCCTTCACTGGGTTGCTGGAACTCCGTGGGTTGAGGACGAGTCCACGTGAATATGTGACGCCCAAAGTCCTTCCTCTGGTGTGGTGTGGATATAGAGAGGAGGGTGCCAGCTCAGGTTTGGCCTCGTCACCGTGGTTCAAAATTACGAGACTTCTTAAAAAGAGCAAAGTCGTTCTTTCACCTACGTGGTGCTCTGATCAAATTGAAAGACGCTCTCAATTGACTGAATTCGCACAGCCAAAGGCATAGCGAGGCTTAGTTTGTCCAAGTGTTATAAGCAACAACAACGGGAGATACGTGCAATAGCACAGATGCTCCACTTGAAAAGCAAAACCATAGCTCCTTGACTTCGGTGATAGGACGAGAACCAGTATTTTCATCATGATATGGCCGTTGGTAATTTTCATGATTTCGAAAACTTTTACAAACAGAAAAAATATATATAAGTAAAAAAGTATTTCCTTATTACTGGTAAAATTTATTAAGGGATTTTTTTCTCATCGCCAACGACAATCAGATATCAACCACTTTATGGTTAAAAACACCCTTATAAACAGAGAAATAGTAAATATTTTGAATTTGCTTAAATGTGATTTTTAAATATATTGTATATATAATATGGATAGCTTCTTTAAAAACATCATTGGAAAACGAATATCGGTAACATTAACGAGACATTAATAAACGGGAAGTTAAACTTCAAATTTCAGATAAAACTTAGAATATATATAATAAACAATAACACAAATGAATTCATTTACCAAAGATATTAGCCACCCCACTTGTATAATGGTCAGCATGCCTGACTACGGATAGGTAGGTCCTGGGTTTGAATCCCGGTTCAGGCATGGATGTACTTTCTCTCTCTATCTATCCTGTCTTTTTCCCTTCTTTGTATGAATGGTTTCCTACCCTATAAACGAGTTTCTATGCCATATGTGTACTGAAGAAGTCGGACTCCACACCTAATATGGTTCAGTTTGAAAAGTGGAGCAGCGCACCCCATAATGAAAGCCAAGCTGGCACACTGACAACATTAACAACCAAAGATATTTTTAACTGAATTAATGACCATAGAATAATGATAATATTATTAACTTTGATTAAAACTTCTAAGAGTTATTTCAAAACATATTTAAGAAGTTCGCAGTTGTTTTTAAGAAAAGAAAGAGGTCATTTCATAAAGATATTTTGACAGTTATTTAATATACAATTGAATAATAAATGTTTTGCATACTCTTTTCATGAAACATTTCTTCACAATCATATAAATCACAATTCTAAGAAGTTTATTGTTTTTAAGTTAAAAATGTAAGATTTTAATTTATATATTTTCAGACTTTTTAATACATAAAAGAAAATTTAACAAAAATAAAATAATTTTAGAATATTAACATATTTATGTGCGAGAAAACTGTATTATTAAAACATCATTGCATGTCAAAGTATTTTTCATTAATAATAAAATATTAATATTAGAAAACATCAAACAAATATATTTTCTCTAAAATTTTGTTCAATTTTTCGACTGCATGTATAGCTATAATTCTTTGTAAAACCCATTTAGAAAGATTCTGCATTTGTACCTGGAGCTCTTCAATAAGACTATTTCAAAATCAAGCTGAACCAAGGCTTCATCAACATAACGATGCACATCGATTATTTTTTATCTAAAACTTCACACTAATAACTTTTGATAATTTAGATAAGAGAATGCCAGCTTAACAGAGTATTTCACCATGTCTTCACAGATTTACAGTTCGAATGTAGAATAACACTGTGAAAGGAAATATAATATGATAGACAGAATTTAAAATCATAGTACCTATCCCTTCATAGCAGCAGCAAATCTAGGAAATGAAGTATTTAACGGGTTCATATTTCTTGGAAAAATATCAAACTTAGATTCATTAATAAAAAAATACTTTGCGTTTCATTAATATATTGATATTGTGTTCATAAGATACTTCATTAATTTTTGAGAAATTTAGAACTTTATTATATATTAAATCTTAAGATTAACAAATTTCAATTGATGTGTTTTTTATCTCCTTTAAAATTCCTTATTTTTGATAATTAATGCAGTTTATGCTCAGCTACATTTATTTTATAATTAAGGAACTAAAATTTAAAGATATATTAATTAAAAAAGACTATTAAAATTATAAATTTCCGAAACCAAATGTTTTTTGCTTTATATTTTTATACAGCTAAAAAAAGTAATTAATGTTTTGCATAAAGAATAAATTGTTAATTATAGTTCAACATTTTATATATATATTACATAATTAAAATGTAATTATAATCGTTGTTATGCTGCTAATGAAAAGCAGAATGTTTTAGAATCAAACTTTTAAAAATAACTTTTATAATAGCTTAAGAAACAAGTTTGACTTTCATAATCTAGGCAACAATAGAGATTTGACATTAAAATTGTAACATCAACATAAGATTGTTTTTGAATTAAGCAATAAAAATACATCTTTTTGCTGTTGTTTACTAAAGACACTTGGACAAGCCAAGCTCGCTATGATTTGCGAATTAAGTCGATTGGGAGCGTCTTTCATTTAAATCAGAGCTCCATGAAGGTGAAAGTGCGACTTTGCTCTACATACATGCCATAGGAACCCGTTTATAGGGTAAGCAACCATTCACACCTCATTCATAGAAGGAAAGGACGAAGACAGGATAGCTAGAGAAAGTACATCCATACCTGAACCCATAACCTTTTTATCCGATGTCAGACACGATGACCACTAGACAAGTTGGTCGGCTCTATCTTTTTAATTTGATCAATATAAATACTTCTATTGTTCCAATATTAAATCCAATTGCCATCCCTTAACATTAAGTCACTTCCAGTTGCATCAGCGTAGGTAATTACAATAGGGGTGAGAACCTCATTCCTCTGTCGGCCTCAGTTCCATTCCGAATGATATGGAGATCAGCTCCCCTATGATTGAAGATGCAGGCATAAACCTCGTATTATTCCCCAACAGCCAAATTGGACCGTGCTTAAATGAAGGATTGTTTTAATGCCCCAATATCTTCAGATGAAAGTACTCCTATTATCAGGATGAGGAGAAAAATGGGACAGAGAAAAGAATATTGCGCTATTTATTTTTCCTCGAATTCCTATGCTCTATTGCCCCTTCTCTTCGCGAGCATAAAAGTCTATAGTGTGACGCCCGGCTTCGGTACGTTTGTACCGAAACGGTGGTACCATTATCCAAGCGAATGTCTTGTTTGAGAAGGGTAGCATTTCTATTTCGGTATCTAAACTCCGTTAAAGTTAAATAATCTTCAATTTAAATGATGAAAATTCAACATTAAACTGTATGATTACTCAACTGAATAAGAGACTGTCCATCAATATATTCCTATATTTTATGCATGCGTACCTGAGATTAAAACTTAACTTCAGCGTAAACGATAAAATGATTGTAATAAAAAAATGGAAACGTTACAAAAAATAAACTTAAATTTTCATCTCCTGTAAGAATGGTATCTTTTAAGGATCAAAAATAGATTTCTCGACTATTTATATAAGGAGTATTTAAAGTTGATTTTAAAATTTTCTTCTGATAAAATATGATGCAATTTTGATAAAGAAAAACAAACCAGGTTTAATCAGAATCATGAGAACTTATATTTTTTCATTCAAATGATAACGTAATGTACTGTATTTTCTTATATGTAAATGTAACATAAGAGTATAAAATGCAAGTTTTATATACTATACAGATTATGATAGGTAAATGAAAAGTTAAATATGAGATGCCTCCCAATGGTATAAATGAAATGAAATACCGAATGGAAGTTGATATTTTTGTGATCGGAAAAAGTAAATAAAAAAATTTTTTATTTATATTTGCAGACTATTGTTTGAGGCATTGAGGCAATATTACACAAACTAAAGCATAATATTTCCCTGTAAAGATAAAGTATAAATCTCTGAAGAATACTTATAGAAATCTTTCTAAACATATGGGCCATAAAATTCTCGTTTGTTGAATTCAGAAAGGAGAATAATGATCTAAAAAAGGAAATTTAGCATTCATAATAAGTGTTTTTGAACTGGAGGAATTGAAGAAAAATGACCGATGAAGCGAATGAAAATGCTTCATCAAATTCAAGAAACTTAAACTATCAACTATAAAATTTCATCTTATTAACCAAAGACTATCCAAAAAGGAGGAAAAAATAGAATTATCTTACAGATTCATGGAAAGATCGAAGATGAAATGGTTATATTCTTTTTAGAAAGGAAAGCTTTTATTAATACTGTTGTAAGCTTTCATAAAATCCTGTGTCGGCTTAATATATAAAATGAAAAATACCTTAATGACATTGCAGTTATTGACAATGTTAGAAAGTCAGAACTCTAAAATAAATTAATAACAATATAAAAAGAGGACATTATATAACATTTATCCCTATAAGCAAAATTGTGACACACAAAAATGCAGTCTGGAATTGATGAAATGTATCAAGCGCGATATGTAAGAAAAAATAATTAGCCTCAGTTATAATAATACTGATTTTATTCTTTCATGTAAAAATTCAAATTGATGAGAAGAAAATGCTTATATTGCATAGATTGGTCTCAAATATAATATCTTTTCTCATTTTTTATGTAACTAACCTTGATTTTTATCCTTCAGATTTGTTACTGCTCTAGGATTTCGATAGTATTCTTAAATATAATAGAAAAATATCAAAAATTGTACACTCCTGCCGTGATGAACCCATTTTCTCATCCAAAAAAAACTTTTCAAAATAACTATATAAATTTTTGAAAGTGGCTGAATATCGGTACTAAGGGACATTATTTTAATAAACATATGTTATGAAATAAAATGGAGAAAATGTATAGAGAGAGTAATCTATGTTTTCCTTTAGAATAAAACTGTTTTCAATACATATACATATACATATATATATATATATATATATATATATATATATATATATATATATATATATATATATATATATATATATATATATATATATATATATATATATGTATATATATATATGGGCAAAAATAATACATTACAATATGTACTATTAAACCTATTAAAGTACAATAGGTTTGGAAAAATTTACACAACGCTGATATCAATTACGTTAATCATTAAACTAGTTTGCAGTAGTTAAACATGCATCATGACATCATGGTTTGGATTGATTATAAGTTGTATTATTTGATTGATGGGTTATTTATGAATATATATTTTCCAAGAATTTTTATACAAACTATTAACTAACTGTAATTTTTTCAGACGATATTCTCTTTTAATTCATTTTGCTATCTTTCATTTTGTTAATTTGTGTAATATGTCCCTTATTATTTTTAGTTTTATATCAAATCACAATCTAAATTAAATCCCTGCCTCCTTCTATTTCTCATAATTTCAAGAAATTAATTTCCTCTTTTTATTTGACATTTCTTTGACTTTCAGATATTCATTATTACAACAGATTCAGTGACACAATTTTCATGAAACTCGCGGAAAATAACACACATGAAATTAAAATCATTATTTTAATTTACATATACTGCTGGAAAAAATTTATATTATATGGTCCTTTTCTTAGATTTGTGCAAAATTACTTTTCACTTTGAAATAGGATCTGAAAATCAAGAGAAACAAAATAGAATGCCCTTCAAATATTTTTTAAAGCATTTGTAAATTTTTTATTATGAACTTAATGTTTTCCCTCGTAATTTATTCGTTATGAATTTAAGAAATGATGATAATATTTCGAGATAATTATCTGCTATCTCTAATAGTAGCGCTATGTGAAATTGAATTTACGATGTTCATAACTGAATTTATTATAGGATGCCATACATGTGAATTTTCTGTGATATAATTATGTAGAAGTGTATTTCCCAAATGAAAAAATTGGGACACAATAGCAACAATAAAAATATATTGGACACCAAAAACAGTTAACGAAATACGACAAAAATCGTGAAGGGTTTCAATGTCTCTAATTATTCGATAAATGAATAAATTAAAAGTGGACCTATATTTGTCAATAGATTACACATACTTGTGTGAAAGAAGCTGATACTTATCTTCTATAAATAAATGGTTACAAATATTAATTTAACGCATGCTTTTAAAAAATATTTTGTTTTTCCCTAATTTATAAAAAAAGCTGAGAAATATTTTTTGTTGAGAAAAGTCATAAATGGTGGTTACTATAATTTAATTAACGTCTTTAAATGTGATGTTAACCGAAAAAACAATTTCTTACATACTATGCAATTTCCAGTTAGATTACTTGTGTTTAAAATTAGTCCGACTGATTCATTGGTCTTCTGTCAATTTGCGCCATGAATCTTGATGTAACCCTCAAAGTTTTAGGTGATTCAGCCTTCAGCCATGCTTGGGCTATAGACATGATAATACTTTATTTCCAGTTAAACAAGTACCTGTCATATTACAATGAATATGAATTGACGTACTCAAAATGATGTGAGTTTTTATAACTGTTTTGTTTTGAATCAATTTTAATCTAATCGTCTAAAAGAAATTGAAGCAATAATCATTAAAATTTCACCTATTCCACATAATGTCTTTATATTAATCTTAAAAAATTTTTCAGCTGTTATAGATGAAATAAACTACGCCTTCGTCACTTCTAGAATTCTTGTTTTTTACTCTCACAACCTATGATCGTTTCTGCGTTTAAGAAATTTCACACTTACTTTAATTTTCCTCAACAAATTACTTATTAACTGATGAAAACAAGAAGAAATAACTTTTACGAAAATCATAAAGCACATGAAATCAAATAATTGTAAGCGAAAAATTGCTGTTTGATTTTTTTAAGGGAGTGTAAAGCATTTTATCGTGAAACAGTTTTTCTAAGCCAAAACAAATATTTATATTCAGTACTATAAATTAATCATTAGACGGCTAAATTTCAAAATAAAAATACTGAATACATTAATTGCTTATTGAAAATAAATTCTCTATAAGTTATTAAAATTTTAGAAAATATCAAGTTTCTAAATGATAAATATGGTTGTATTTAAATACCAATTTACTTGATGTTATAAAAAGTTGCTTTCTGGTAAACAATGAATATATCACTCCAGTAACTTAGAAAGAACATCAATACAAACAGGGAAAAAGTATATTTGCAACAGATATTATTTTATCTTTTAAAAATTCTAAACAATGATACACCAGATCCTTTCAAAAATTGTTTCCTTAACAATTTTACAAATACTTTACGTCTGCTGTAAATAATAAAATAATTGACTTCTTTTATAAACACAAATATATTTTTTAAGTTATATCTAAAATATCCTATTCAGAGAGGCATAAACTTATTTTCTTCAGTTTTTTTGCCTCCCTTTCAAGAAACATAGAAGCAAGAAATACTTCCCTCCCAAATTCATGAGAATTTTGAACTAGGAAAGATTGTTAAGATTAGATGTTCTTGATCCAGAGGTTTTGTTTCACCGCTGCAGTTTCCACTTGCAGTATTCCACTTCTTCCAAAAATAGATATTTACGGTCGCAGATAAAGTGCATTGTTGCGTAAATAAACTTTCTTCGCCTGTAAAGATCACTGAAGAAAGCATTCGAAGCACACATAAAGGTTTTTGTGCATATATTGTTTCTTGAATGCGCATATCCTTGAAATTACTAGCAACTCTGCAAGAAAAAAATAAGAAGAACAAATTTTAACGAGCCATTAATGCAAGAGTTGTTTTTAAATTATTCTAAAATATTCTACATGAATAAAATGTTGTTAAATTATTATATGAAACTTTAGAATACTTTTTAGTAGTTTACATTCATTATTTTAGTAAAAATGCATACATTTCTCTATGTTGAACAGAACTTAAGATTATCTTTAAAATATGTATATAGTTTAAAATTTTCGGTTATTCTTATTGTTCAACCTACTTTTTTTAGGTTTCATTATACTCACTATTAAATGAAAGGATATGTGCACTTGACTTTTAATTTATATCTTAATTGGCCGAAGCCAATATAAGGCATTTGAGGAATCTCAGCTGTATTTCCCCTTCTGGAAGGACATTTCATAGACATGAAGCGGTGCTTATGCGTCGCAACAGAGGAGGAACTCCGGTATATTACCAAGCACTCACACGACAGACATGCGTGCAGGAAACAGAAATGCGAAATCTGTCTTGCTTTGCTCAAGAATGGCAGCCTTTGAACCAAATCCTGTTTATTTTCTAAACATTTTGAAATATTTTTGTTTTCCCATCATGAAGTTAATATTTCTTCTTCTTCTTCTTTCTTATCCCCTGGTCTGAATCAGACCAGGTCCATGACATCCTTCGCCTTCAAAGAATCGAGGACAGCCCCAGGGCTTTATAAAAGTTCACGCTTTGAAAAGCCAATGCAGTTCAATAGGTGTTATGAACTGTCTTCGCTAGTATTGCATGAAGTGCAGGTGGAAAATGATTTGTTTGCCCTGAGAGAATCGTAGAGTCCGAAGATGGCTGGATCTGAGTCTGGACAAGGCAGTTTGATCACATCTATCACCGTCGAAACTCAAAGATCTCCCAGGATCAGAGCCGCAGTACCAAGGATGAGACGGCGGAATATTCCAAGATGAGTTGGCAAGAGCCCTACTCCTAGAGAAGATTAGTTAATATTTAAAAATGTAGACTAAAAAATGTTTACATTGAATGCATTTTGAAAATATTTTTAGAAAAACAGTGAGTCAGTAAAGAGTCGCAGCAAAAGCAATCCCATGAGACTCATTTCCTGTCACTTGTCCAGACATGCCTGACATTGCAAGTGGGCAGCTTAACAACTGTAAAATTTTTCATTGAACATTTGTCATTATTTTTATTGAACATGTCCTCCAAGCATTTGATTTTCTCCCACCTGTCATCCTTCTATGTCTAAATCAAAATTTTGACCTGCATAAAGCAAAATTGTTATTCAACAGCAGCTAGATTTGAATTTCTCCATTCAGAAATACAGGCCCCACCACTAAATTTCAAAAGACCCTAATGAAAAGAATGCAGCATTTCTGCTTGATCTTAGCTTATTTGTCGATTTAGTTGCTCGAAAATTTCCAGGTTTTCTTCCGTGAGGCTTCTGAGTACAACACATTTTACCAAACAATTTTCAAGTATAGAACGAATTTCAATGCAAAAATTTTCATTGTCAATGATGAGTGAACTATCTTTTCATTAGAAATTTTTGGTTAACTGAAAATTTTAATAACAACTAAATGAAATACACTGCTGGAAAAATGTATGACACTCATATATTATAAATTATGTTTTTTGTAATTTAACGCAATTAATTTAAATTTTCTTTTATTTTCAATGAATAAGTTCTATTTACCTTCAAGAAAATATTATAAGATAGTACTTAAGGATTTTTTGGTCAGTGAAAAAGTAATCTTCAAAAATATTCTCATTTAAGAATCTGTATCAGTCTGATATAATGAAAACATTGCTTTAAAATCTCTTTCCTTCATAACAGACATTTTGTTGAAAAAAATCCTCAATTTTTGTACAGTTAAAATAACTAAAGGGAATTCTTAAGTGAATTTTAAAAAGGCCAAATTGTGTCAAAGGACAAAGGTGTTAGAGAAATTGTAAGGCACCTACTCATCAGTCCAAACGCTGTTTCTAACTTTTTAGATAATCCAAAGTGTCAGAGGAAAGCAAAGACTGACAAACATAAAAAACTGCTACTACGTGATCAAAAAAAAAATACTTAAAGAACTTAGAAAAACGTGTAGAAGCATTGAAAAAGCAAAAGACCCATCTGTATTCTCAAATGTAACCAAAAGAACACTTTACAATTACATAAAAAATCGGATAAGTTTACATTCAAGAAAAGTAAGCACAATCTTAAATGGAAGGAAAGGTACATTGAGCACCGACTTCTGTGGGCTAAAGAACACATGACTTTTAACTCTGAATGGACTTCAGTTATTTTTTTATGAAAAAATTACAATTTATATGTTTTAGATCATAGGTTCATAAAGTGGTCCAGGTGGACCTCCGGGGGTCCACAGGAGGTCACACAGGTGTCCACGAAAAATTTTCTTTCACGAAAAAAAGTAAAGAACAAAATTTTTGGCTTGGATTTACCTATCAGCGTAGGCAGGTAGCGTCGTTCACTAGGTAGGTACACAAAAATATTTGAGACTCAGTTCAAACACAGAATTGAATAGAACTATAGATAATAGTACAAGAGTGTACACCACATATCGAGACTTGCAAAGTGCCACCCGTGCGCCCGCTCATCTGGGATGCTTCCTTAGACCTGCAAAGGGATGAAATGCAATTTATGCTGAGCTTGCTCTACATTAATATACATACGAATGCCAAGATCAAAACGTTGCTCATTTATTTCCGGGATTTTGAACATAAAAATGTGATAGTGAGTGAATTTCGCGGGCATTTTATTTCTTTATTACTATAATTCTACTCTGTTGTGTTATAATAGCCATATTCTGGTAAAATAGCCTCAAAAACAAACATTTTTTTACTAGTGACAAATGATACGGAAAATGGCTGAATCTAACAAGAAAACTCTCCACAGTAGTGTTGATTATTTGAAATTTGGTTTCTTACATTAACAGCAGACAAACGATTACCTATGTGTCTTTTATGCAACAAAGCTCTAAGCAATGACTCTATGAAACCATCGAACCTTGAACACCATTTAAGAACGTGTCATCCTGAAAAAAATAGGTAAAGATCTAAAATACTTTCAAACATTGAAAGAAAAATATGAAAAGAGACGTACTGTAAATAGCATGTTTGCTTCAACGTCTCAAAGTAATGATGATGGCTTGCGGACATCTTTCAATATTTCGTTGCTTATAGCGAAATCTGAAAAACCGCACATCATCGGAGAAGAGTAATTTTTACCCACTATTGAAAGAGTTTTAAAAACTGTTCTGCACAAACTACCATTTGATGTACTCAAAAGAATTTCTTTAAGTAACAACACTGTACAATGACATATTGATGAAATGAGCTCTGATATAGAAAGCTTCTAGTGTAATTATCTGCAAACCACTCATTTTTCTATTCAATTGAACGAGTTTACTTTGCCTGGTAATGAAACATTATTATTGGCATTTGTTCGATTTGTTATGCACGAAGAAATCCATGAGCAGCTGCTATTCGCAAAAACTGTCGGACACTAAAGGCGAATCGATATTTAATGTTCTGAGTGATTTTTTTTTACAGAAAAATCTATTCCATTTACAAACATTATTTCGGTGGCAGCAGATTGAGCTCCTGTCATGTTCGGGCGATATCGTGGGTTTATAAGCCATCTTAAAAGAATAATACCAAGACTGACTGCAATTCACATTGTCATCCACCGACAACACCATGCAGAGAAAAATTTGAGTGATAGATTGCACCAATCGTGCGCTTCAATTTGTAATTAACACAGTTAATAAAATAAGAAGCAATGCTTTGAATACCGGTTTATTTGCACTATTGTGCAATGAAAATGGTGAAGATTTCCAACGACTACTCTTAATGAAGTAGAGTAGTAGACGCTGGTTGTCGAAAGGTGCATGCTTATCGAGATTTTACTCAATTTTCGAATCAGTGATTGAATTTCTGGAAGCTAAAGCACCAGATTTAAAAGAAAATTTGTTCAAATATAAAGCGGACATTGCGTATTTAACATTGTTGTTTAAAAAATTCAATGGTGCTAACTTGCAATTACAATGGTACAAGCTTAAATGGTACAGATTTTAATAAGAATAAAGGGTTTAACTTCAGCTTTTCTTGGTAAATTGAAATTAATGAAGCAAAGTATTAGTCGGTGTGAATTCTCCCAGTTTCCGCACTTGTCACAAATAGAATATCTTGATGTGGATATTCAGATATACGCGATACATTTAAATATCCTGCATGATGACTTGAAAATTAGATATGAAGATCTTCTGACGATGGAAATACCACATTGGTTCATAACCCCATTTGATGAAACGGAAGATGCGAATGTGGTATTACAGGAGGAGCTACTTGAGCTCTGCACCAACGAGGAACTGAAGGTTAAATTTAAAAAAGGCTATCAAACATTTTGGCTGCAGGTAGAAATCTCCGAAAAATATCCTGGGCTGTGGGAAATTGCGAGAAATATTTATAGCATTTCCGACGTTATATTTTGTTGAAAGAAGTTTTAGTGCCATTACCAATATGTTAACAAAAAAGGGAGCAGATTGAACATTACAGAAGGGGGAAATTTGAGATTATTTCTTACAAAACTGAAGCCAAACATTGATAATTTGCTCTCTATTCATCAAGTACATCCGCTTCATTAAAAGTATGACTATTTTTCACTCTATGTATTATGTATGATTATTTTTATTTTAATTATATATTATTATGATTTACATTTCAGAGTTCATTGTTGATTTCTTTGTCAATTGTTAATTGTTGTAATAATAAATGTTTATAATTTTGTATAACCACAAGTATTGTTTCAATAAATAGACACAAGAAAATGTGCTACTTTTTTTTCTTCTTAACACCCTCAATTTAAGGTGATATTTTTAGGAGTTTTGAGAATACAGCAGAAATGTAGCTGCAGGGGTCCACCAAAAATGGTAAAACTTTGAAAGTGGTCCTCGATAAAAAAAAGTTTGGGAACCCATGGTCTAGATGGTTATCAATATTGCCTGGGTACACAAGAAAATACTTGTTCAACTAGACAGATAAGACAAGGGAGTTTATTGGTTAGCTATTGGGTAAGGTGGAAAGATTAATCTAGCGTTTTTGGATGGAAGACAGAAACATTCAGATTACGTTCAAATATTAAATTCAGAGCATCTTCCCTATGGCGCTGAGCTAGGCAGAGAAAGTTCAATATTTCATCAAATGGAACGTCAATTCACTCGGTAAACGGCATTATAAATTGGTTTGAAACAAATAATGATCGGGTTTTGTTATGGCCTGCAAAAAGTACCGATCTCAATAAAGTTTAAAATATATAGTCAGTAACTGTTCGGCATGTTTACGCAAGAGGCAAGCAATATGAGTCTCTGATTGAACTTCGAAAAGCTTTGAATAGCGTTTCGGGCGATCTTTGCCACACCAAAACTTAAAACTCATATGATTCAATGACAAATAGAGTCTTTGAAGAAATTAAAGCAAATAGCAAAAATATTGCTTAGTAATAAGACTTATTTTCAATATTTAGAACTGCCCTTCTACTTTTTTCACACAGTATGATGTGGTTTAAACTATTTTTTTATTGTAATAAGTAAGTAGTTTTTTATTTCATGTCAGTGATATTGTTATTTGATTGTAAATAGGTTTTTAAAAGTGTTGTAATAAAACTATTTTGCAAAAATTCAAAGTTCTTCTTTTATTTGAAAAGTACATTGTGTCCTTCTACTTTTTTCACGCAGTGTATTATTAACAATTTAAAGTTAATAAAAAAATTAAAATCAATAAAATATATAAAACGTTTAATAAGTTTAAGCATTACATTTGACAAAAAAATGCTAATGAATAAATTATTTCACATATATACCGTAATAATAATTACTTAACAAGTGATGACTTCTATGATTTTAATGAAATATTATATTATAAAAAAATTATGAATCTCAAATGAGGATTTTTTAAATGAAAACAATAGTTTATTAGAAAATAATAATATTTAATGACATAACATGTAATATACATTATATTTAATATAATAATATTTATCATCTATTAGTGTTTTCTGTAAAAACATTTTAGTCTTATTTTTTGTAAATAATATTAAATTATTTTTAAACAAGTTTTTTTAGACGTACAATAAAAAGAAATGTCGAAGTAAATAATCAACAGAATTTTTGTTTACTTCAGATCAGGAGGAACAAAATCATTTGCATTAAATTCGACTTTCCTAGATTGCTGAGCTCTTTGGGAGAAACTTCTACATCTATAACTCATGCCTAAACGATACATTTCCCTCCTCTACTGGCAAAGTGAGGAGTTATTTACACAATTAGCACATTTTAATTAATCATGACTTTAATAAAGTAAATGAGCTATTAATTGAGTTTCATTAACCTCTTCGCGACGAGTGGTGTATATATGCATTTCGTACGGACGAAATTGAGGGCCGGGTGGTTCATATATGCATTTTAAGCTGGAACAATTTTTAATAATCACTAGAGGGCACTATGTGTCCTTTACATTTAAACTGAACGTAGTTTTAGTGTTCTGACCTTCATTTATTTTTCGTATTCCTGCTTTTTTTGGTATTTTGATTATCAGTTGTGGGTGGAGAGAGGAAATCTCAATGTAAACAAACACAGCTCGGCTCTTCAACTATCCATGTAATTTAAGCATTCTCGCTTCTGATAGCTCTCAGAACACTTTTTTTATTTTGTTTTTTTCGCTACTATTGGAAGTCTTTTAGGGTTTTAGCGTCAGTTTCGTTACAGGTTTTACTGCTTTCGGTTATATTTGCTCACTTTTCTTGTTATTTCGAAAATTTTCGACTCCAGATTATTTTGGCGAGGATTATCTAGTAGGCATTTTCCTACCCTTAATTTGAACAAAAAGTGAGAAAAAAGTCGCAGAAAGTGCATTGTTTGCTCACAAACCATGATGAAAGAAAAGAAAACACAACAAACATTTTATACTTGCAAATCATGCAATGTCGGACTTTGCGGTTCTCCGTGATTTGAGATTTTCCATATTCAGTCTTCATTTTAAATTTTGTTATTTTTTCTTGTAAATAGCCCTTGTATAGTTTTTGTTAATTTGCAAATATGTTGAAGTGTTTTGTCAATGAAAATTTTGGAAAAACTAGAATTGCACTGTCGAAAATCGTTTCTCAATGTAAGCAACTTTTTTATATATATTTTCATATAAATTAAAGGAAAAACATTATTAAAGTCCAGCTTTAATGTTATAATATAGATTATGTGATAATCTAAAATGCTATCAAAAATCACGGCGATAGGACTTTAACTTTATTATTTACGAATTTTTTCTAAAGCTAGACCTAGCAGAGAAAAATCCCCGTCCTGTAATATCTTTCCTTTCACTTCAGCATCGTCCTGAACATGCGTCTTAAACAAAGGCGCCCCGTCGTGAAAAGGTTAAAGGTTGATTGCAGTCAAACGTCACTCTCCTTGTAAAATATTATGCAAAAATTTATATAAAATCTTGTCTGCGAAATAGCAAGTTACTCTTGACTTTCTCAATAGATATCTCTCTCACGGATTCTTTGTTTTCTCTTGCTGTTGTTGTTTCTTATCCTCACTATCTGACTCCGTCAGACAAGATCCACGAGCCCATTGACTGTAAGGAAGTCAAAGACTAGGAGAGAATTGCAGAAGAGATCCTCCTTAGAGAGACCCATACAATCCAAAAGGTGCTCAGGAGAGGCCTGATGACTTTGGCACTTGGTGCAGGCGACGAAGGTTTTCCTGCCCTCGTTTTAAGTGAGGCACTTGATGTGACCACTAGCAAATCTTGAGAGAGTAGTCCAGGTACGTCTGTCACAAGGGAGGTCAAGGGACAAACCCGCTTTTGATTCCTTGTACCAATCATGGATATGGGTTGTTTTCCACTCCTCCGAGAATTTAGATTTTTCCCGGGAGTATAACTCCATAAAGGAGATGGCGGAAGAGGGAGTTATTGAAATCCTGCAACCCTCCTTAGCAAGATTACCTGCCATTTCATTTCCGTGGAGATTCACTTGTGAAGGTATCCATTGCAAATGAACAAACACCATGTTTAAGTGAAATGAGCTTTAACTTAAATAGTATGAAGTTGCTGATCTTATCGTCATTATTCCTTATTATTTGTATTACATTTCAGATAATTATTTATTATTTTTTTAATTTAAAACCATTTTTCAAAATGCGCTTAAAGTTATAATGTGCTCAGAATTGCATGGGATACCTTTCCTTTGCCGTTGTCTCTAGAATTAGAACAAATAATCTTTGGTACAGAATTTGATATTTAATTGCCAAATTGGAACTCTTCGGTCACCTTATCGAAACTGAAGGGTTTCTGTCTATAACTGGAATTTTTCTTTTTAAGAATTCGCACTTAATCTTACAACATGAAAAATCATGGAAAAATGCCTTCGAGGTAAAATGTTTTTCACTTGCTATTATCTATAACAATTTGAAAGATGAAAAGTTCATCAAGAAAATCGAAGATCCATGTCAAATGTATATATGTTTGACTGTACTGCTGATTCTGATTTCTTGATAAATTTATCCCCAACTTAAATAATTGTTATACCTTGCAACACCCAACTTAAAAGATATTTTTCTTTAGCCAGGTATCTTATGAGCATTTCTGCTCAGTTGTTTTAGAAAATAGCTTTTTACAAAGTGCTTTTCATTTAATTCTTGTTTAGCACGACTTCAGCTCACATTTATTGTACTTTCACGTCTTGAAGATTTTTTTTTTTTTTTTTGAATTTGGTAAAAATGTTAGTATTTTGCATGACATTACAATTAATAAATAAAAATGTTCTTTTTTTTATAGCTGCACATTTGTACATTATTTGAGTACATAATTTGTGAAAAATAACTCCAATTTTTATTAAAAATAAGAGCAATTATGTTAAATGTCATTTTATTATTGTGTGCATTTTATTTTGTACTAGGTATAATTTATTAAAAATTGAGTGAAATTTATTGCAGAAAAATATATTTGTATTAATTGTCCTAATATTTAGTAACTAATGCTTATAATTTAAATGTGCCAATAGAAATTTTGTATTTTCCTTTTGAATTGAAGTTTATATTTTAAACATTTTAAGTCTTTTACTAAAAGAAAATAAATTAATATTAAAATGAATATTAACATTTGAACTATTTTAAATAGTAGAAAAGCTAATGGCATAAATATTCTTTAGAAAATCAGTTTTAGTGTATTATACCACACACAGTTCTTAGATAATATAATTAAATTCATTATATTAAATAACAATGCTTACTCCATTCAACAGAATATTAAATTTTGTATTATGTTACAGAATAAATTTAAATTGTTAGTTAAATCATAATATAAAATATGTTTAAGAGTATGTTTATTTCGTTAGGAATAAATTATTGACTGATGTCTTTGTCTATAAATGTATTTCTCATTTATTTCTTGAAAACTGCCAAAACATGCAAGAATTGCAAAAACTTTTATTAGTTTTCTAATGAGAAAAGTGTGTATCGCTAATACACTTACCTCTCTGAAACTTGTCAGAAAGCAGTACATAGTTTTGCCATTAATGGACATATTCAAGAATATATTTGTCCTAGTTTGTATCGGAAAAAATGCAGAGTATCATGAATTTTGAGAACATCTTAATTTTTATGAAATATTAAAAATATATTGTTTACTCATAAATGCATTTAGAAAATATCAAAAGTGGAAGATTTTTCCAATTTATCTTTTAATTTATTTTTAAATAATTTCTTATATTTTCTGTTCAGAACAAGTAATTAGTTTCTTTAAGGACTATCTTAGTAAATAATATATCGATAGATAAATAGAAATTAGATAGATATGTGAACGTATATTTCTTTTAGTAAAAAAATCGATTTAAAAAAATCATAATTTCGAAACAATATATTAGATACAATATCTATATAAAGGTGTTTTGTTTTGAAAGACTTTTTCCTAACATTAGACTATAATCATATGGCTATACAATCTTCTGTGTTATATAATCAAAAGTCGCAATATCACAATATACTGAGCTATTATATAATCGTGGTTCTATGCAATCATGCGGGGCTATATAATCACCAGTCATAAGTGAGTAATGGAGGAAAATTCCCAAGCATTCAACTCATTAGATTTATCTGCAGAAATCAGAGCCAAAATACACATCTCCTACTGATCAGTTTACTCTAGGCTTAGCTCGCAGTTTTTTTGTTGAAATGATTTGATTTGGCTAATATGAGTGATCAAAATTTTGTAATAAATATTTATCAATAATTTTTCAATTTATACGTTTTGAGCCGTTCACAGCATAGTCTTCTTTAATAACTTTTTCGTCATTCTTTTGGAAACTGAATAGCTGGAAAACAGCATTCCACACAGTTGTTCACGGTGATAAAAAGTAAGTATGTGTTTAATTTTGTATGAATTTATTTAGAACTCTCAAAATGCTCTAGCTGTCTCAGTTGTTATACAGTGGATTGATTCATTGTGGCATCGAGAAAAATGAAAGAGCTAATTTTCTGGAAAAGTAAGGAACAGACTACCTTTTTACCATATGATTTTAAATCTGCAAAACTCCAAATTAAATTAAAAACTAAGGGGAGTTTTGTCTTCTAACTATCACATAAAGCTAAGGGAAATTCCTAGCAGTTTCTCACACATTGGTACAAAGCCAGTTATTCCAGATCTATTTCGTTCTGTAGTCATTTGAACATCTGTCTGAGCATGATTTCCTGTAGCACATCGATGTTTGATTAAGAAGAATATCGACGAACGCATTGCACTTTAATTTAACAATTCAATTGTTCCTAAGCACTGGGAAGCAAGATCAAAACTAATCATTTAGTGGAAAAATGCCTGGCATTTATATAAGTAAACAAACATATTCTTTACACTGAAATTGTATGAAATTTAAACAAACCAATTGACTTATAAGTGTTTCCACTTATAATACATGTTAACAATATAATATTTATACGTACTTTATGGTTCAAAACAGTGTTAGTTTACAATTATTTTTAAGAAGTTATAATGATAAAATTTTTAAATAAAAGATTTTAAATTAATTTCATAAATTATCATTTTATAAAAAAAGATATTTTTTTCAATAGTGATGGAAAGAAACTCGAAGCTAGAAGATATGTCCAGTAAGATCCAGGGAATATTTGGGATAGTAAAATAAAAACTAAAATATCACAGATATTTATGATTCCTCCAACTATAATATTTTCAAATCTTTACAAAAATTAAATATATTAATGTTTTCTTATTTAAAAAGTGATCATTTTCATGGAATTTTTTAATTGCGTTTTGATTTAGCTCCCCTTTCAATATAAGTTGAATTCTGTTCAAATAATTTGCTACTTCCAGCTCAAAGATTTTGAAATCTGTTCGGAATGTAGAAGTATTAACATTGATAAATATTCTTTAATGCTTTATTCAAGTTAGAATATGAATGATATTTTGTATTATTTAGTTAAAAATAATTATATATTTCTATTGTTGTTGTCCTGTGCCAGCTAGCCTGGCAATATGGGGTGAGCTGCTCCACTTTTTCAACTGAACCATATTTTGGTGTGGAGTCCCACTTCTTCAGTACACACATGCTATAGGTACCCTTTCATAGGGTAGGCAACAATTTACACCTCATTCATACAAGGAAAGGAAAAAGGCTGGATAGATAGAGAGAGAAAGTACATCCATGCCAGAACCAGGATCTCCCTACCCGTAGTCAGGGACTCTGACCACTAGACAGAGCACGCGGCAAATATTTATATTATTTATATTTAATAAAACGCAAACAGAAAAGGCTGTTTTTAAATGCTCTAAAGTTAAAATTTAAAAAAGGAAACAACTGCATTTAATAACATTTTGAACATTTTGTTTTAATAATTTTTCAATAACGAATGAACATGATGTTTTTCTTTCTCTATGTCTGTATTAAAATTTTAATATACAGCATCGCACATTTCCGTTAGATACGTGGACGTAAATACTGATTCGTATAGAATAAAAAACAACTGTTTTATCAAAAATGAATTGCATGACAATAAGTACCGAAGTAGTACAAAAACAAATCCATTCTGAGAAATAATTATTTTGATACTTAACAAGCAATAGTTTTTCCTTTTGAAAAAATGATCATTTTGATACTTAACAAGCAATGGTTTTAAAAGAAAAATAAAGATGATTAAAGAAAATTCACAGTTATTTTTACCTAAATTTATGTATTTTTAGGACATTATTTTTAGTATAAAATATTTCATACAACAATGAAGCAAATCTTATTTAAATACATTGTCTACAATATTGAAAAGAAGAGTAAAATTTGTGGGAAAATGTAGAATTTAATCAATTCAAAAACAAAATAAAAATTGATATCTCAAAAACTTTTTATTTATTGTTACTGCAATATTTTATGTTTTTTGATAAGACCTGTAAATTATGGATATAATTTTAATATATTTATTAATATCCTATAATACGCGCTGTCCTCAATGTTATTAAACTCTGTTAAAGAAATAGATTTCAATATCTGTTTTTGTTGAAAAAGTTTCGTTGAAAAAAACCATACATTCTCAATTATATAAATATTTGAATAGTTAACTAACCTAATTATAATGATACAAATCATTCAACAATATATATATATATATATATATATATATATATATATATATATATATATATATATATATATATATATATATATATATATATATATATATATATATATATATATATATATATATCAAAGAATAAGTGGTACTAATCCCTTATTATATCTTATTTTAAGATTAAAATTTTAAAGAAAGTCGGAACTCGATAAATTGAATTTCAAGTGATTGATTTGTATCATTATAATTAGGTTAGTTAATTATTCAAATATTTATATAATTGAGAATGTATGGTTTTTTCAACGAAACTTCAAAACAAATATTGAAATTAACGTATTTGGTGAGGTTCTTGCAGATTTGGACTTGAATTTAGATATGGTTTTGATTTGATTATTATAAATTAAATGTATTTTGGCAACATTGGATTTTGATTTATATATTTTAGATTAAATTCTACTTCTTTTATTCTGACTTGATACTTTGGTTTGAATTTTTGGTATGGCTTTGGGGTGTACTGGCTTCTTTAAGACTATGTCTTGGGCCATTGCAGAAAAGCCATAATTTGTGCCAATGTGGTCAACAACCCCTGACGAAGCTGGCCATATTGGTACTTTATTCCATTTTTATCTATCTTTCTTTGATATTTTCTTTAAAATTTCTTCCAAGTATTTTCAATGTAATTCTTTCCATTTGGTATTTTCAATGTATTGTTTTCCATTTAATACTTTCAATGTACTATTCTCCATTTGGCATTATTCATTGTATTTTGTTTAATTGTATTCATTGTATTTTATAAAATATACTATTAACTATATATATATATATATATATATATATATATATATATATATATGTGTGTGTGTGTGTGTGTGTGTGTGTGTGTGTGTGTGTGTGTGTGTGTGTGTGTGTGTGTGTGTGTGTGTGTGTGTGTGTGTGTGTGTGTGTGTGTGTGTGTGTGTGTGTGTGTGTGTGTGTGTGTGTGTGTGTGTGTGTGTGTGTGTGTGTGTGTGTGTGTGTGTGTGTGTGTGAAATATAATGAGGAATAAGTGGTATTTATCCTTTATTATATTTCATTTTAAAATTAAAGTTATTAATTTTAAGATTAAAGTACCACTTAGCACCGGAATTACAAAAGGACAGTAAATGTTTACTTCATCTTCATGCAAAATCTATAGCACAAGTGATATTATTCTTCTGGATTATCAGATTAATCGTAAGAATCCCAATTTTACTGAATCAAATTTATGCTCTCTTTTTACTATTATAAATAAATACACCCTGGAGAGTAGTAAATATTTAACAAAATAACTTATATTTATTTATATTTATATTGCGTCTTTTTACAACAGCATCTTAAATTTATTTTTCCTGATTGCATCGTAAACTAATTTTCTATGCACCATTTTTTTTTTTTTTTTTTTTTTTTTGCAAAATATATTTTTAGATGCTTTTTGAAACGCAGTCTTTTTTCCCGAATTGCACAGTGACTTTTTTCTAAAAATTTTTTCACCAAATCCTTTGGACATTTCAAAACCTTATGAAAAATTACCTTTTTTCTGATGAATCATTAAAGTTAATCCTTTACGTAATTTGCCGATTTGACAACTTTTCCAAGTTTATCTCGAAATTAGGATTTTATCTTCTTTCGTTAGTTATTTTAATACTGAACACTTAAAAAATGTTCTTAGCCTTAAGCTTCATTACATTTTGTAATTTAAAAATTGTACCCAAAATATTTCCTAGTTACAGAAAATTTTTTAGACAGCTACTTTTTGTTTTACGTTTTAAAATCTATGTGAATCTATAGCTCTATTATAATTAATTATGATTGAAACCAATATTTTATAAGAGGAGTGCTTATGAGCAACCTTTAAATACCATAAAGGTAGAAAGTTGAAAATTTTTCAAGAACTTCTACTTATAAATACAACAATGAAAATCACAAATGCACATTTTACCTTCCCTTATTTATTATTTTACTCATATTATAAATATCTTGACTATTAAAAATATACATAAGGATGTCTTCTTAATAATGTGCCTTAAAAATCCTTATTGCAACTGTAGGAGCATTTTAACTGCAAGAGCAGTTTATACAAAATGTTGCATATTTTGAACAGAAATGTTTTTAAAATAAACCAAGTTCAATTATTTGAAATTTGATTCTATGTTTCATTTATTTTATAATTTTTACAAGAGAAATTTTCGATTATGTATATCAAAAGGTACAAGCAAAAGACGTTGAAATCTTTAAAGATTAAATAAATGTATAAGATAAATGTCATTAAATCTCCCTTACAATTAAGATCTAACGAAATACAATTAAACCAGCTTAGGAACGAAATCTCGTTAAATGTTTTGAATAAAATGTGAAAAATTTTAATAAGAGAGACAATTGAGATAAAAGTTATTTAAAAAATAAATGTTCATTCACATGGAACTGGTAACATAAAAAATAAGATTCAAAACTGAATAAAAAGAAATAATAATAGCAAAAAATTACTGAGTGCTAAATTGTTGAAGTCAGTAAACGTTGTGTTATTTGTAAATATCAGTTAACAACATTGTGAAATGTTAAAAAATAAGTAATAAAAATGTCATTTAATTTTTTATACACATATTAAAATAATATACTGTCATAAGAAATAAGCATATGAAGAATACTCTTTTATTTTTATTTTTATTCACTTATGGTTATGCGTGCATTTGTTATTTGTTATATTTTCTTTAGATCTCCTCTAATGCATGCCTGCTAAGCACCTTTATTTTTCTACTTGAAACAATTTCCATAATGGTTAAAATTTTAAAATATTTCAGAGTAACACACATTGTTCTCTTTGCAAATTTCTTAAAAATGCAAATGCTACCTCACAAATGTTGCAAAAAATTTATTTCCATTATATTTGAAAAGATTTAAAATAAAAAAGAACTAAGCTTTATTACATTATTCTTATAGTTCTTTTTTTTAATTTATACCATGTGAATTTCATGAAAATACATTTATGATATTTTATTTTTTTACTCTGAAAAACAATTTGTTTCATGAAGATTTAATTACTAATTATATAATTTATTAAATATTAAATAAAAATGCTATTCAATATTTGTATACAGAATTTTACATAAAACTGATAACATTTTTAATACAAATATTTTTCAATCCATTTTGAACTTAAGTATTTTTCTTCGAATCCAAAAAGATTTTCAGTTAAAAAAATCATGAATATATCTACTATATAATCTTTATAAATTCCATATATTTTATCTTTATAAATTCCAAATAGTTATTATATTAATAACAATAGATTTTACAAAATGTTTTTATTTTCATAAAAATTCTGTGGAGCTTAAAATTTTTTAAAATTTAAATAAATTTCTTTTTTACACATATACTAATCCAATATCTTGAATCTAAATACAAAGGTCAGCTCCATGGTGCTAAAAGATTAAATTCTATTTTGATTTACGCCAAAAATTATGATTTATGTAATCAATTGTGAATATGTTAAATAAAATATAATTTTTCTTGCAATGTTTTAAAAACATATGATTATAGCTGTATTTCACATAAAAATTAATGGAAAATGATTCAGGATATATAACAAGGCTTGGAAGTTTATTCTAACATTTCATTGTTAGACAAATGCAGCAAATCTTGTGTATTTATTCCTATAATTGTCATTAAAATCGCATCATCATAATTTCATTCATATGAATAAGAGGCATTAATTTCTTCCTGATAATGAAAATTCAGGATAATATTCGTTAATTGAAAGCCGATTTTTTCATTAAAAATTGGTAAATCTTTTTAATGTGTAGTCTGCTATGAATGTAACGTCTTCCATAATTTTTAGATTTTAAAATAGTAACAGAATAGAAAATTAAACATATAACGATTAATAAAAATTCGAATTATATTTCGATTAATAAAAATTCGTATTATATATTAATAAAAATTCGTAAATATTTGATATGAAGCCTTTATTTCTTAAGTTCCTTGGTTATGATTACCAAAAAATTTATTTAACATTTCCCATCAGAGATTGATGCTGTAGGCTTAGGAATTTATATATATATATATATATATATATATATATATATATATATATATATATATATATATATATATATATATATATATATATATATATAATTTTATCCAAATTTCGTCATTATCAATTGTTTTATAGTAACAATTTACTAAGCTTCTAAGGCAACTTGATACCACAAAATATCAACTTCATGATGAAAAGCCAATAAAATAATTCCACGTGGTATAATCTTGATCACTGATTGTTTTTTATTAAAATAATTCATAATATAAGGTACAATTTTATTGCTCATCTTTAAAATTGATACACAAAATTAAAGCATTGTTATTTACTAAGCTAATTGATTAATTAATTAAAATTATATCAATTTTAATTAATCAATAATTGATTAATTAATTGATTAATTAAAATTGATACACAAATTAAGCTTAGCATTGTTATTTACTTGACACATACAAGTCGTATAAACTTGAGAAATAAATTAAAATTGTACTAAATTTGTAAATACAGATAATGAAAAATTCAGTATTATACTGTAACCAGTATCAGCTGTACGAGAACAAATATCCCAGCAGAAATAGTAACAATTATAATCCTTCATTAACGTGATAGATAATTGAATCGAGCTTACATATGTTAGTGCATTGAGATGCATCTATTCATACAATTTGATTCTATATTATACTTCATGGATCATAGTGTTTTAAAAATAATTTACTACTCAGTAAAGAGAAATTCTAAAATCAACTTTCGCAACTTACATGAAAAAATATCTATTTCAAGATACAAATATGGCTTTGTCATTAAATATTTTAATATTGTTTTCGCAAGTCACAAAAGGAAACAAATGAATTCATACGATCAAATAAACTGTCACAATATTAGCTTAGGTTCTCTATGATGTTGTGAAAGAAATTAAAAGAAAAACATCACCATGTTCAGATTCCCGATGCTAACATACTGTATGAGAATTAAAATATCTTGAGGCAAATGTCTCAAGATATTTTATATTGCATATTTTATACTATATGTATTCATTGTTTATAACAGAATAAAAATCTATAAGCAATTTGTTATTCAACTCATTAAATACAAATAATTTGCAGTGTTACCTGTTAAATAAAAATTTATTTGATCTCTTACACATTTACATGTATTTGAACTAAACGTATATTTTATGTACATACGCATGAAATTGATGAAAAGGAGTAAAAAAGAGAAACAGTAGCAAACAAAAACTGATGCTTATTGTTGCATGATTTTATACGTAGAGCGAGTATAAATTGGTAATTTATCTGGCCATTTCGATAGAATGACAGAATTCATTTAATAATACGCGCGCATCTACTTACAGAATCAAAGAGAGGGAGCTTTTCTCCTAAGAAACATCTCGCCATTCGCTCCCAATCATTGGCCACAATTCTTCCTTTGAATATGGCGTTAGCAACCAATCCAAATGTCGTCCACTTACTTTACAAATATTTTTGATTACGATAAATCTGTTTTATGTGTCAGAAAAGCAACGAAATTCTTTACAGAGCATGTTGGCTGATTGTGATCTGGAGTTATCCTGCTCATAAACAATGTTAGAAATGCTCTGAAAGAATAGATATCTCTAAAGAAAGGATATTGTTTCTGGAGAGAGCAGATGATCTACCCACGTTAAGACGTTATGGTGCCAAAATTTAGGACTAATAGTATTCTGTAATCGAAGACGATACTTGTGCCAAGCTATGATGCCTCTTCATTTCATAAAATAGCACAATTGCGGCCAAAATAGATCTGTCATAATGTCGCCAAAAAACTCGAATACGATGACTGTCATTACTTTAAAAAAACATATCAAGTCTGAAAAAAATTGCATTATGTTAATCCGAAGTCAATATTACTTTATCATTGTGAACCGAAGGGCCTTTGCAATAGCAACCTACATAACATAATGAATATAATATTAAGATGCCATTCAACGGATACCCTATTCATATGAGTAATATCAAAATAGCCTGAAACATCCCCAAAATGTCAACGGAAATGACCTTTGGAACCATTACATCTACGTATGCTTCGGCCCACCCTTTCTGACACTTCTCACTGGCAGCTCCTCTGAATCAAATTATCTTGTTCCCACAATCTTTGCTAGAAACGGCATACAAAAGACGCGTGCAGGTGTATGTCCGCTGTTATTCGGTGCCCCGACAAGATTGCCCTAGTGCTTACTATGTTAGTTGAAAGTTCTTCGACATTCAGCTCTCTGACATTGTCAGTATTGCGTTTTACAATCATTGAAAACTTTACTTTCTCGCAGCTAAATGTTTTGGATTTATAGTACTTTTAATGTTTACATATTCGTAGCTATTTTACATTGTTATTTCATACCATCTTTGTATTTTTGATTGAAAGCTGACAAATTTCTAGATTGCAATTTCTGTCCTATTACTCTGTAGCTATATTCGTGTTTCTATATTATCATAATTCTTTTTTTTTTTCCTATTAAATACTTAATACACTACTTTTTCAGCAATTTATAAGACTGGAAATAATAATCCTATAATCAAATACTTATACTTTATAATGAAACTCATCATGATATAGAACTTATATAGTATATATAAATATCATTTTTAAAATTTAGAAAGAAACATAATGAACATTTACATTTAATATTACACAGAAAATACTTATTAAAAATTAATGCTTGCAAATGCCGTTGAAATTTCTTTATTTCAATTTGCAGACTATTGTATTACTAATAAATAAAGTAAGTTTTATGAAATAGAGTTAAATTTTGCCTTATAAAAAGAATTCATTAAAATATTTTTATATTTTTTCTTTATTGAAAATTAAATATTATGTCTTATTCTAACTCTAATATATTTAAATATTTTAATTACTATATTTAGTGTAATTAAAATATTTAAATATAAAGTTACTACTTCAATATAAATGATATTGAAGTAAGTAACTTTAATTAGTTCTCAATAATTTTTCTCCTAATTACTGGACCAAGTTAAATAATTCTCTATCAAAAGATTCATTAAGAACATAAAGTATATAGATGAAAATTATTATTCAAACTGAATGCGTTAAAAGTTTTATTTTAAACAACTTTATCAAATTTGAATTATTTAATTGCTTAAGTAGTTTACGATAAATAATGCTTATTTAGAATCTAATAAGCATTATTAATAAAATGTGCGCTTTTAATTTGCTATTTTCAGTGGAAATTATAAATATTGATTCTAAATACACAGCTGGCAACCGTAAATGTAACACCCTGAAGAAGCATGCAAGTAACATGAAATTTACAACAGGCATTAGTGGAGGTGAGATATGCAAATGAATAGAATTTAAGCGCAGGCGCTACTTCAACGGTATATTTAAGGCTGGAAGAATTCGACGATTCCAAGTAGTTTTTTTTTTTTTTTTTTTTTTTTTTTTTAAATAGTGGCTTTGAGATTGTGGATTATCTTTCAGAGAAATCGGTAGTCATGTTGGACGATACTAAACCACTGTAATGCAGATATTGTTGGATGCAGGAGGGTATGACGGACCTACGTGTTCGATCGCACCTACCTCAGCGCACCGCTTCACGTGATGACAGACAAATTGTGCGCATGGCAGTGACGGATCACTTAGATACATCACGAATCATAGCACAGCACATTCAGTCTGTAACGCATCATCCAGTATCTGCGGGTACCATTCGACACCGTTTACAGCTGAGTAGTCTGTCCGCAAGAAGTCCATTGATTCGTCTATCCTTGGCACTGAACAACAGAAGTCTCCACCACCAATAGTGCGAAGAAAGAAGGAGGTCCGTCTTCTCTCCAAGGAGTCTGAAGAACCGTGGAGAGAGGATGCTGAACAGCTGCATTATGCACTACTACACTGGTTCTGCACCGGGTATTATAGTATGGGGCGGTATTGGATATCACTCTCACACTTCTCTAGTACGCATTGTCGGTACTTCAAACAGTGCTATATCCCCGAGGTGTTTAAGCCAGTTGTCCTTCCTTTCATTTAGAACTTGCCCACAACCATATTTCAACAGAATAATGCGTGACCACACGTGACATACATTGCTTAATGGTTCTTCGTTAATCGCCAGATTGAGTTTCTTCCTTGGCCGGCTCGCACTCCGGATCTTTCGTCGATAGAAAACATGTGGCGACATTTTCTCAACGACTCACACAGATTACATCCCCAGCTGCCACACCAGATCAACTTTGGCAACGTGTGGAAGCTGTTTGGTCTGCTGCGCCCCAAGAACACATTCAAAGTCTCTGTGAATCAATGCCGAGGCGTGTGGCAGTGGTGATCTCTAACAATGGTGGCTACTCTGGCTTCATATATTAGCAGGAACCACCCTTCACAGAAATCTCTAAATTGATTCATTTGATACTAGATCAACATGTTATCTATAAAATAAATTTTAAAGTGACATCTCTTGTTTTTCTTGGTATTCCAATTTAGATGGCCAGCAGTGTATTAGTGTGGACTACTATGGACGTATAAAAGAAATTCACAAAATATTTCTTGATTTTGAAGTATTTTGGATAATTACAGGTGATCAATAATATTTTTTCTTTATAATTATCAAACTATGCGTATATTTCTTAACTTACAATGAGTTCGAAGAATTAACTATTATAATATTTATACTTAATGTAACATTTCACAAATTTGATTCTTCTTTTCAGACTCAAATTTTTAATTACTATTTACAGTATACAGGATATTTTTACTAGAATAATAATTAACAGCAAAATAGAAATGAAAAGCAATCACTAGATTTGCATTTATTTATTTTAGAGAAATAGTTTTAATGGGAAAATAAATAAAATAGCGTATTATTAGCAATATAAAACAAAAAAATTTTCAAAAATTTACAACTTAAATGAGGAGGGGAATAAATAATTCCTTGTTAATGATTGTTTCCAAATTTGCCATATAAAAAACAATGAAATTGATTCATAAATATAAATGTAAAAACTTCTAACTCATCAACTAAATGTTAGGATTTTATTCAAATTCAAATAAAGATCTGTAACGGTTAATTTTCTGAAAATAGCTTTTTTCATATTGGTCTCGATATCAAGCTTATAAACTACGTTATTTTATAGTAAATCTGGCTGTGATTAATACTGTGATATTAGTAAGGATGAAATTATGGACATTAACAGTATTTCGATACATACTTTATTCATAGTAGACTGGTAATTAATTTACGTGGTCTTTTTACATCAAATTAATTTAATATTCTCTATTTATTTTTTACTGTTACAATATCTGCTATGAAAATTTAAGTTTTTTTTAATTTTTTTAATCATGTTACATTTTGCTACAATAAATAAAAATCAATACAATTCTTCGGAGTTTCTGTCATCAGTCACAAAGTATTAAATTCCTAATTGATTTCATATTAGTTAAGTTATGGTTGGTCAAATTTTGATAAAAATAATCTTCTTTGTCTCTTCATGCACTAAACACTTTCAAATATTTAAATCAGTTAATTTAATCTCTCAAAGTCACTTAAAATATATTTCAAATATTTTTAACTGGATTAAAATGAAAATCACTCACTCTAATTAAATATTTCATAAAATAAAATTTGAAAATCTAAGAAAAATTTTAATTTGTTTTTAAATTACAAATCCAATCAAATTTAGTATACAATAACATTAATTTGAATTACATTAATTCACATTTTGTAACAAATATTTCTGTTTTCAGTCAATTACTTCTCAATCATTTGATTTTTTAACTTATTGTTCAAGATTTTATCAATGCATTTATTATAATATATAATGTACACAGAAATTGTAATCATTTGGAAAGATTTTTACATTGAGTCCACACTAATCAATTAAATCACAAAAAATTTAAAAATTTAAAAATGAGTATCTTTTCTCGGGGAATTTATATATCATCAGTCTGAAAAAAAAACGAATTTTAATCTTTTTCTTTCGGTAGAAGAAAGAGATTAATTCCTTTTATAAAGAGTAAAATGACGGGTAAAGAAATTCTTAAATACAATTATTTTCCAAAAAATTTTTGTTTCACAGTTTTAAATAAGGATAATTTCTTAAATAACGTTCTTTTCATTCTTTTTCTTTTATTAAAGTTGAATAGTTTCTATTTTGGATATGAATTTAATGCCTATAAGAAGAAACTAATTTTTAAAAAATTTATATTTTCATACAATTCATCTGGGAGGAAAGGATATTATTAAAAATGGAAACACGTTTTATTTAATTACAATACAGACTTTTATTATTTTCTTAGAGAGTAGTCGAAAAAAATATTCCTAATAAGTTTTTATTCATATGAATATTATTAAGAATTTTCAAATTCAAATTTATTTCAGCAATAAGAAATAAATAAAAGTATTTGCAATTCATATAAATAATATCTTAAATAAATTTCTTTAATCATATTTATATTTACTCTGTTTTTTGTTTCAGTTTATAAGGTTATTTTTAAATTCATTTTTTAAGCAATTTTTCAAATTATTTTATATTAAAGGATTGAGAAAATTAAATCAGTCATATGTAATTTTGATAAAAAAAAATATGTAATCCATAACTATTATGTGAAAATGTTTTGGAAGCAATTACTCTTATATGTTCTCCTTATAGATGAGTACAAATTATTACCCCTGAAGTAAAAGCTCAATATTTAACCTTAAAATCAAAAACTTAACAAATATTAAATTTAATTACAAAATTTAGAGAAATACAATTTATTTACGAATTTGAATTTCTTTAAGTAAATATTTCAAGTGCTTTCATTGTTTTCATTTAAATAAGTATCAAAATTTGCAAAACTGTAAGTTTCTAAGACTTCTGTTCTTTAACATGAACTAATAATTACTTCTACATTAAAATTGATTTGACGATTATTCTTAAAAAATATAACATTTTAAAACTTTGAAAATGCGTCAATAATAAACAAAAGATTACTTTCGAAATTATTACACAGAATGTTTATATTTAAATATTTAGTTGAGTGTTAAGTTTATTTAAATAAATTTTTGGATTTTAAACTTTGCATTCCTAAATTTTACTTTAAATTATGAGAGTCATGAGTGTTCAATAACCTTAATTATGAAAACTAACTCACCCAATGTATTGAACCAAAATCGAACATACATTTTTCTTTATGGTTCAATTGTACCAACAAATAAAAACATTATGAATTCTAATGGAATTAAAGAGTGATATATTCACTTTTTATAATTTTTATAAGAAAAAAATATAATAAAGATTATCGAATAGAATCTCGGATGAATGGAGCTCTACAGGATCAAAATTTGAAATACTGCTACTATATATTTTTCTTCATGGAAACAAGAATGTAATGGTGTACAAATAAAAATTAGTTTTCTTCCAAAAGAATAATTACTCTCAGTCGCAAGTTGACTACAAAAACTTCAGTTCAAAGCTTTTATAGTCCAACAATTATACAGTTTCTATATATGAATAATAAACATAGCGGCTTTTAGGTCCTTCAGTTGAAGGCAAGCAGTTACAGACTTAGGCATCCATAACTACCGCTTGCCTGAGACCGATATTTATAACTCTTCGATGCCTCCTAGAACTTCCTGCCATTCCTGGAGATTTCTAGAACATGTTGACTTATGGTTCTGGAAAATGTTGACTTACATTTTATGCCAAAATGTCACCAAATTGCCTTCGATCTTACAGATTTATTTCTAAACTTTAAAAGTCTCTATGTTCACAAAATAACAGTTGCTTGGATAATAATTCCACAAGTGAGTCGACAAAAGTATATCAAAATAATTAAATGAATTATAAAACATTCATACTAATATTTAATCATTTCACAGTTTTCATAACAATAATAACGTTGAAAAGACTTGGATTGTAATTTTTGAGGGAAATTTATAATTATTTTGGGAAAAACTTAATGTCTAATTTAACTTACAGAAAAAATATACCCCGAACGCATTCAGTCAAGTATTGTATTGCTATTGAAAACTCAACATATGTTAACATATTCTTGCAATTAAACTTCAAAACACGTCATACTAAATTCAAAGAATTCGTTTGCAATGATATCATTGTTTTGTAAAGTCTTGGCGTTGGAATTTCTCAGAAACAAATCTTTGACAAACCATATCCGAGAAGAATGCCACCTTTGTTGTATTTTAGCCTTACGCGTGGTTGCAACTTTTTAACTTCGAGCATGTGTTTCGAGCCTCCAAAGAATTTTCGGTTGTTGAACAAATCCAAACAGACATCTCGAAATAGATTGAACCAATCACAAGTAGTAATTTTTTATTTGTTTGTAAAAACCTGGGTAGTGACTTGGGAAATTTTGTAACATATAATGGCCAAGTTCCATTATCTCTGATTAGCACTGCGGTTGATATCCTTAAACGAAAAAAAAAATATGTTTGGTTTCTAAGGGACTGAAACGTCTGGCAACCTTTGCAGAAACATGAGATTTTTGTATTCCTCCTTTTCCTTTTGATTTCCTGAGTTTCAACACCATACTTCAAGCAAGCAGGAAGACTATTCTGTGGCGATAGTAATAAGTATTCTCGAAGAAATTGAACAATTGATTCTTCAATGGCTATAGCAAGATAAAATAGTTTTCATTTCAAATGTGCGATAAAATTGCCCAAGAGAAAACGTAAAAATCGTTCTAGTGGCGCCACCTATTGATTCGCAAAGTAGCTACAGAGTTATGTAAGATAAATTACCTCTCTGTTAGGAGAATACAGATTTAATGCAATCAATGCATTTAAATGACTTGTGGAAATTGATATTCATATTAATCCTTTCAATCTTAATAACTTATTATATTTTAATCTGATAAAATTCCCACAACGATTTAAAAATATCCTAATTTTTTTTCCTTTATCTAAGTCAAATTGCATGCTAATGAAAAATTGCAAAAAGACTGGTAAATGAAAAAAAAATTTTCTCTGAACTAATACTTTTAATAAGTGAATAACATCACTCATAATTTGATAAAAAATATTAACTGTAAAAATAATTTACATTGAAAACTTTAAATGATTGTAATGATTGAAAAACATAAAATGATTTTAATGTAATTCTTTACATTACAATCAGTTTATGAAATTGTTTGTAGGTTATCCACAATCCATATTTGATATTAATTATTTAAGATTTCTAAGCTCTTGTACAAAAAATTAACATAAATTTTTATAAGCCTCTATAACATTGTTTTTTAATTATATCATTATGAATTTCACCAATAACTCTATTTTCATAATATTTTTGTTTTATTATAGTCAAAATTAGACTAAAATGTAATATTTTTATGATCAAAAAAACATAACATATTAATAAAAATGTCATTTAAAATTCACAATCATTTAAAATCTTAGAAGGAAATGAATGCCTTGCCAACTCGCGTCAACTCCACTTTAAAAATATTTTAACATTTTAAATTTCTGAATTGTAATGTAATCACTACAAAAGAAAATTAAGCCTGAACTTGGCAAACAAAACAAAATCAATAATGGCTTTTTTTTCCCTTTTAAATAGATTTTTTACCCAATCCATAATTTAAATTTTCAAATCATGAGATCATCATCATAATTATGCAGATCTTAAGTAACTCAAGAAACTTTATTGGATGATTAGATTTCAACGAGAAAACTCTTTTTCAAGTCACCAAAATTCTTAAGAGGTTTTATGAATTTTTTAAAAATATTTTATTATAGTAATTATTTAAGTAAGGTGCTAAAATTTTTAATCCATCATACAAAAATTATGAATTAAACATGCAAAATTTGTCGCATTTTTAATATCTTGTTTTAAATAATGCGCAAAAATAAAAATTTACATATATTTCGATTTTTACAAAAACATTTTATTTCAAGATAAATGTGTTCATTTTTCATATTTACTTCACAACAAGGACTTAACAACCAAAGTTCACTTAAAGATTTAAAGATATTGTTAACTTCCTAAACAATGCACCATTTCAGCCAAATTTTTATGTTTCTTCACCGACGATATTTCATTATAATAATTACTTTACAATCAACATCTTATTCTTCTGAATGACATGCAGAAAATGAAATTCACACTGTTAAGGTCAAAAGAATGAAAAACACCTTTTTCTCCACACACTAACATTACTTAATTATATTAAATCACCACAACATCATATAGTTGGATAAAAAAACTTGCAAATAAAAATTTTATTTATAAATTCTGAAAATGTTACGTAATAACTAACACTATTTTATTGCACTGACAAAGAATTGTATCTAATAAGGTAAATTTAAGTAGTTCGAAGATTGAAATATTGAGAAATGAAAGACTTGAGGAAAAAAGTTTAACGAATAAATATTCATAATACAGTAAATGCTCGTTCTTACAAACTTTTAGTTTACGAATACTCACAGTGACTTGTAAATTAGCGGCCGATCCTTAACATGGTTGCATAGATTCAATGGTATTTTTAATTCTCATTTACAAGCAAAATTTTGTATCTGTTGAACTGAAATAAATTCCCTTTTTTGCAAGCTCATTTGCTTGCACCAATCGTTGGTTTACCTTTAATCATCTAAATTTTTTTTTATAAAATTTTCATTTTGTTTTTAAGTTGATAAACTTCGTTTGACCTTCTTATTGGATAACTAGAAATCTTTCAAAATGTAGATAGCTAATTACACTGCTAATGTGAAATCTTGGACTTTTTATTTATTTGTGTAGAATTTGCCAGTCTTTCAAAACATGCTTTGGAGTATAAGGAGTAACTTCAAGTAAAAATATTGATGTACTTTTGCAAGGATTGATCACACTTGGAACCACCACACGAAATTGACAAATGCATACCTGATGCATTGCACTTGTCAGTTTATCATTGGAATGATGTTGCAGGAAAAACATCAAATCATTTTGACATGTAAGCTTTATTTCCTAAAAACTGCGTTTTAGACAAAATTACTCTCAAAACTGATTTAAGAAATAATAGTTTTAGTTATAAAACTTATTTTTCATTGGTATCATAAATTCTATGATGTTTTATATACTTGAGCTCGTTTTTCAAACATTTACAGATTAAAATGATTGTAATTAAAATTTTGTATTTCAAATTATGAACACGAAACTAAGAATCAAGCAGATGAATATATTTCTTCTTACACTTAATATAATTTTACTAAACTTAGTTGATAATTCTGTTTCATTGCTTTTTTCACATTTTGCTTCTACCATTGCTGACAATAATAGCAGAAAACAAAATGTTGATAAATCAATTGAAACGAATTTAAATCATTTCGTCCCACTGATTTAAGTTATATAAAAAAATAAATAAGATATAAAGGAGCCCCGATCTTTACCCATTTGTTATCAGGTTTAACTCCTTTACCATCACAATCAATACCTTCCACGTGGGGTCATGTTTGCCCACCTAGAGCCTCATTCAGCTATTATTCGAAAAATAATTTTTACGGTGCTAGGGCTTCAAAGCATACAGAATCCTTTGCAATAGGATCAGCATCATAGTTCTTGAGAATAAATTTAATATACATTTAATTGTAATAAAATAAAAGTACACATTTAAAATTAAAATTGTAGTAGGTATTAAATAGTAAAAAAAAGTGGAGGAAAAGAAGATTAAAACTAAGCATATAAAAATTACATTTTTGAAAATGAAAGTTAAAACAATAGTCATTAAAGTTCATTGTAAAATTTTAAATAACGAGTTATACAGGTAAAATAATTCAATGTAAGACTATTTTGAATCTGTAGGAAAATCAAGAGCTTGGTCGTGAGGTTTCTGTTGCGTTTCTCAACATAATTTAGTACCTTTAGCGGAAAGGAGTTGTAGTACAGAGATTATTTTGCTTCTTCGACATGCATTGCTAAGGCAGAATTTAATGAGGGCTGCATCAGTGTGAGAAGAATATCTTTTTATTTGGAAAGCTCTTGTAAAAGTACAATTCTCTATACTATGCAGTGAAATTCCTAGTTGCCAACATGGGCAGTTAGAGCTCAGTGTCTTCTTTATTCTATGAAATTATAAGGAGAATGGTCCATGATTTGTCACCAAATAATTGACAAATGGATTTGAAGATAAATGCTGTGCAGACACAGTTTTAGAAATATTGTAAATCCATCTTCTAGTAATTTGATTATCCCATGAACATTGTCAGATATTTTGCTGAGGATATTTAAGGCGTAATGAAGATAATTTAAATATGTTATTGGTAAATTGCTATCTGCATCCGCTTATTTTGCTTTGTAATCAGCAAGCTCATCTACTATTGCCCCTTCATGGGTTTTGGTCTAAGAAAGTTTAAGATTGTGACAATGTACGAGATATTGGATGTTATTTATAACTTATGATTTATGCTGTGGATTGAATAAGGAAATTAATGATGAAGCACTGTCAATCCAAATTGTAATATCGGAAAATTCACAGTTATTTACATAAATTTGATATATAAGATAAATCATTTCTCTGAATCATGGTGGTGACTCCCGCTGTCTTGTCATCCCATATGACGATAGCTCTACCAGCTTGTGAATAGGAGTATCCAAAACAGTAATATTGATTAAAATTATCAACTTTTCTTTTCATTTTTGGTGCCAACAGCGAATGTAAAATCGTTCGCAAAAGCTTGAAGGTGAAGTTGGCTGTTCCTGTCAACATCTTTGCCAATATTGTCCCAGTTGAATTTCAAAGGTGCATCTGCGACAAGATTCCAAAGAATTGGGCCACTACAAGACCCCTGTAGGTACCCTATGGATTGGCTTCTAGAGGCAAGACCCATATTAGTTGGTAGTAGGACCGTTCTGCCGTTAAGATTGTTGATTAGGAGGTTTGTAATATTGGCCGGACTATATTACTATTAGTGGCACAGAGTTCCTGTTTAAGTTTATAATGATTTTTATTGTCAAAAGCGCCTTTTATGTCTATTGTGATAATTGCAGTGTGGAGATTGGGGCTACGAAGAGTTGGGATTTTCTTGGTGAATGTCAAGAGGGCATCATCGACAGAACGGCTTTGTCTAAAGCCAAATTGGTTTTGATGGAAGAAGCTGTGATTTTCCAAATGAAAAGACAGTCTCTTAATGGCAAGTTTTTCAAGAACTTTTTCAATAGTTGGTAAGAGGGAGATAGGTCTATAGGAGCTGACATTAGACTTGTCTTTGCTTTCTTTATAGAACAGAATAATAATTCCAATCTTTAAGCAGCGAGGAAAATAGGAAAGCGACAAGCATTTGTTGAACAAACCATGCAAGATGTTGAAGAATGATCTGTTGATGATTTGAATAATAATATTGTCAATCCCATCGAAGCCTGGAGCTTTGCCTCTTCTTAGGATGTTAATAACTCTCGCTATTTCTTGTTTGCTGAAGGGGACGTCATCTGTCGCAGTAGCATTTGAAACAAAGGCTTGGCTGTGGGTGGTGGGGGAAAAAAGTTTTGCAAGAATATTTTCTGCAATTTCCAGATCACTTCCCTTTTGGCTGCCAGTAGAATCAACAAAGAGATGTGAAGTTGGAACGACCTCTTTAAAGATTGCCTTATTAACTTTGCCATAGAGAGACCTTGCAGCACTGCAAAATTCCTTCCAGTTGTTCTTTTTTGTGCTTCTAAGTTGTTTGGTGTAAATTGACCAAACAACTTAGAAGCCCTTGTCTGGACATATACAGTTTATATAACCCATCTTTATCTTGTGCTGGGACCCTTTGATAACGCCTCCTGAAGGCTTGAAGCTCTTTTATTGCGATCTGAGAGGTTGTGTCCACCATGTAGGGATGATCTTATGTTTGGTTTCTTTGATTTTGTAACAAGAATTACAGCAAGATGTAATGGTAGCTTGAAGAGTCAAGGCAGCTTCATCCAGATCATTGATATTGTTACTGTTAGCAATTGTCTGGGTTAAATTAGTGATATGGCGCTGGAGAAGTTTGCAAAATTTATCATGTCCACTAAATTTGGTTTTATATCTTTTAAATTGGAAGGAGGTTGTTTTATTGTTGAATATAACCTTTATATATTGATGATCACTCTAAGTCTCCTCGTCCAAAACTTCCCAAGTGATATCTTTAGACATTTCAGCATTCGTGACTAACGTTACATCTGGCCATCCTTGTTGAAAATTATTGGTGAAAGTTGGTGGGGAATCTTGTGAGTTGAGAATAAAAAGGTCATTGGCTAGGATGAAATCCACTGCTTGTTCCCCTCGTGAATCATTATTGGGGTAACGACAGATTTGGCAGTGGGCATTCAGATCCGCGCCGCTGATAGTATTTTCTGAACAAGCAATTCTAAGAACATTATCCAATTCACTTAGAATTACGGAAGTCGAGACCACAGGTGAACTCCTTGCTCTCTGGTTTGGAGAAGGGTTGTAGGCTGAAATGATGTTCAAGGAGGCCTCCTCGAAGGGGTTATCCTAATCGTTACTGTTGTATCTGAGCTTTGGAGGAAGGTTGGTTTAAGTTTCTGTGAAGGGCAAATAATTAATGCCTTGTGATTTATTGAAGAACAGCAAGACCAATTCTGGGGGATGCATGAAATTTTTCCATCCTGTAGGAAAGGCTCTTGTAAAAAAAAACGTCAATATTATGGTCTTCTTCTGTAATCCGGAGGAGATCCATTGGCGGCTTTCATTTCCTGGTATTTATTTGAATGATCATGAGAGGGTCTTGAACAGTTCTGATGAAATGCGATTGGATAAGTGAATGGATGGAATTATTTATGGCATGTGGATTTGCGAGAAAAATACTAAGTTGTGAGATCATATTCTGAGTTCTGGTCTGTTGGTCACATGATTGCATCTTGAATGTGAGTCTAAGTATCTCTGCGCTTGCTTTTTGAAATTGGCATAGGTCGTATTGGAAACAATATCCTGCACCAAATAGACGTAATATGAATAGGTGGGGTCTGCTGTAGTATGATCAGTATGGAACTTTGTTCTGCATCTCCTGTTGGAAGAGTTGCAACAGATGCAGTAGAGCATAGAAGCTCTGCATGTCATCGTTGTATGTTACCTTCCACGGTTTCCACAGTAGGTATGATGAGTACAGTCTTCCTGTTCATTCCAGAACCTTTGGCCGTTGAAACAGCGGATAATGCCATTGTGCTCTTTAAATCTATAGCACTTTCCCCTGTGCCAGAGGGTGCTGCCATTTATGACCCTAAAGGCCTCAGATTGAAGGACCATTACCAGATTGTACCGATGTCCACTGCGTCTCAAGCAGTGGAAACGAACAATTTGATTTTCTTAGATATATTTGCAGCTATGCAAACGGTGGTCCATGAAATCAGTTGGGTGTCTGGTCTCCGGAATGCCTTGGATCACCACTCTTGGAAGCCTTAGCACCTTGATGTTAGTAGGCTAAGAAGCCTTTGCTGGGCGCTGTGAGATAGGTGCAAAGGGTTGAGGCTATGTAGCCCTTGTTTGCTTTTTGACTACAGTGGAGAAATTTGTCTGCAGAATTTGTGCGAAACATCTTGTGCACTAGCTGTTTTGCAAGCCTCTTGGATGTGCTGCTTGCTGTTTCGTATTGCTGAAGAATATTCATTTTTATTTTTCTGGTCTTTCTTTGAGCCCTTTAAAGATGTTGGTTTTAGCAACGTGTTTTTAATGCTGAAAGTTAGGACAGGTTTTTCCTTCAACTTTAGCTCACTCGTCTGTGTAAGTTTGCTGTTCGTGTCATGAACCAGTGAAACTGGGCTAAATTTGTACTCAAGGAGCTGTAGCAAAATGCTAAGATCTTGATGAATAGAGAATGGTAAATACAGTTTGTTGTAACGAGAACCTGATTCAATCAACTCTCTACACCTATCTAAAATGTGCTTAGGTTTTTCGTAAAAAATTCTTTGCCCTTCGCAGCCCGTTTCTATTACAGCATGATCTGCAGTTTCCAATGGGGTTGTAGGGTTAACATTTCCTTCCGCATTCTTGTCTTCGCTTTGAGGGCAGCCTTTCACTACATGCTCACAGATAATCTTTTTTACCATAGTCAGGAAAGTCAATGAAGACTCAAGTGACCCAGATGCTATAGTTTATCACCGCTCATCAATCTGCGCATCTTGTAAATAAATTTTTAAAAAACAGATTCCTGTGCTATAGAAGTAAAAATGATGTACATAAGGTATTTCAATTTATACAATTTAATTTTTTGTTAATAATGGTAATAATTGTAATAAAAATATATAAAATTAGTTTCAGTAAAATTGCTAGGTAAAAGATCACTTGTGTAGTATAATGTTTATAAAACACAGCCTTTCCAAATTTAATTAGGAGCTGAAAAATACTAGAATTTAATATTTACAAAAATAATTTTTTACCCCTCCCTTTTTTGAAATATTCTTTCAAATCGATTGAACATATTAATTTACGTAGATTTTTTCCCTTATTTTTTTGCAAGTGAAAGCCAAATTAATATTGCTCTTTTCTTAAGTGTGGAGATTTGTGGGTAAATTCTTATTAAAGAATATTGGAAGAGAAAGATAGAGAGAAAAAATGATAAAAGACTAGGAACTAAAATTTGCTATGGTGAATTGACCCTTTTAACCCTACCAAGCGCCCAACCTCCACTGCAATCATTTCCCAAGCCCACATTAATCAAACCAGTAAATAAGAATTAATATGAAGTCATTTACAATAATACTATCATTAAAAATAAAAAAGATATATTAAAAATTTACAAAGAAATCATAAAATTAAAATTATAATTGAAAAACAAAAATGAAAATATATCTTAAAAAAATTTTAAAACTTAACAAAATTGGAATTAGAAGAGTGAATAAGATGATAAATAGATATTAAAGTTTAATAAATGAATGGGATTTTTATTCTCTTAATTTTTATTTATTCGTTCAATTTTTATAAGTTTCTGTTCAAAAAGTTAGAAAACTACATTTCTTGTAGGCATAAAAATCCTTGAAAGAAAAAAAATTAAGAAGCTTATAAAAAGGCAAAAAAGTTAAAGTCCATATTGTCAAAATCAGAAAAAAGTTAAAATGCAAAAAAAAAAAAAAGATTGAAAAATAAATAAATAAATGAATATAAAAAGTATAAAGATTAAAAATGAAATTTGCTTCCTTTATTTAGGCTTAGCTAACAACAAAAATAAGTTAATGTCCAAAAATTGGATCATAGTTTAAAAAAAATTTAATTTATATTAGATTAATGACTTCTAATGACCTTATTAGAAGCGCACTGTAAAAAAAGATTGGAGTGAAATTGTTAAAAATTTAATTTTTATGGTGATTTCAAAATGAAAGAAACTTTTATAAAAGGTAAAATAAACAAAAATACACGTGAAAGGACAAAAGTAAAAATTATTTTAGAAAATTAACTATTGCAGATACATTTACAAACAAAATATTTTTAGAGAAACCTTAGATTATTCACTCCAAGTTAAAATATAATTCAGAATGATAAGACATATAGATCCGATATTATTAATAAATAATTAAGAAATTATAAGAAATTTCAACGAAAAACTGGCAAAAAAACATGAATTTTTACGTTTATTATAAGTTTAACAACTCCGAATCTAATTGTCCTATCAACACAATCTATGAAACAAAATGCACTGAATCAATGCGCGGAACTAAATAATATGGCATCTGGGCACTTACTGTAAATTTAGCCACTCAGAATGAGATTAATTGCTGCCATGAAGTTGAAATAAGTCCAATGCTTCTGATATAAATTGTTGAAAATAAAATTTCTTGTTATCCATACAGCAAAAAATTCACAAGATTGATAGAGTGATAAGTTTCACACTGATCTGCAGTGCAATGGTGATTAAATAGTTAATTACAGTCGCTTAATTAACCATACTATCAAAGTCACACAACTCCGTTGTTGGGGTGTGAGCGATCGGTTGCTAGACAATCTTTGTTAAAAGCGCAGTAGCAACATGATACATAATAGGAAAACTTTCTCGCTTAAACGTTAATAGCTCCTTTCATTATGCAAGAAATAATTTTAGATTCTTACAGATGATGTAAAATACAATACTGCATCGATTGATGTAATAATTATTTACTAGACTAATATTTTTACTTTAAGTTAACGGCAATGAATCGGAGATTAGCGAAAACGCGTTTTTCTCCATCCTTCCTTCTCCCTTTCCTCAGTTTGGAGTATAGAGTTGGTTGGTTTGGTAAGAAAACCAAACCAACCAACTCTATACTCCAAACTAACTCGGCAAGGACCTAAAAAGGATTAGCTGCACCATTTGTGGATAGAGGATTGAGAACAGACTGCATTGAAACATTTAATCAGTTTAGTGACATAAGCATATAAACAAAATCAGCAAATGTAAAATCACGACCAACTAGCGTTAGTAAAAATAAAATACTAAATGCAATTTATTCTCTCTGAGTACTTATATATTATTATAGTTACATATTCACACTGTATTTTAAATAACAGTTTCTTAATTAATCCTATTCAATATTATATTGAAGAATTATAGAATATATTGAATAATTAGATTCAAGAATAGTTTGGGGTTACATTAAAATTTGCTGCATGGAAGCCAAGTGAGATGTTGAAATATCAGCGGATGGGAATGCAAAGTGAAGGTGCCGAGTAGAGGACGGTAAGTGTATGAGGAAAGAGAATCATTGACACCTGAGAGCGGTGATGCCATTGACGATAGGAAACACCACAACGCTACTTCTATAAAGGGTGAGTCCGATCTCTCATTTCAATTCCCGCCTGGTCAAATTTAGTAATGGTATATTATTGAGCAAATGTCATAAAAGAAAAGTTAGAATTTCATCTATTATTTAATCGAGAATGATGTAATTATAAATATAAATTTCTCTTGTAATTTAGTTGCTAAAAATAAATTATTAAGTTATATTATATTTGTTTCGAATCATTATCTCTGTCATTCAATTATTAAAAATGAACCTGGGTTTCCTCGGAATTTTTCTAAAATTTCCGAATATCACCACAACATATATAACACATTTAGGACATAAATCTTAATTTATAGAAAGGAATATAATATTTCAAAATAGTTAAAAGTAAATTTTAGCTGAAGAGCTTATAAAACTTACAGCATAGCTTGTAAAAAATATCGTTAATCGATATATTTAAAGGAATTAAAATAAAATAATATAATAAATGCAAAAGAAATATTAAACAATTTTCTATGGAAAATTGTTAATATTTTTACATGCACATATAATATAGAGAGACCCTAAAATTTGTGTTACATTCACACTTCCAAAAAACATGGCCATCTTGCCTATCTAATCTAATTATTGTTTTTTTTACAAATTTGAAATAAGTCGGAAATTTTAAGAAACGTTTCTTGAATTGCTAGGACATTGGAAGATGGAAAGTACGGAAGTTTTACATATGGGTGCTTAGATAGAATGCTTCTTGCATTCCAAGAAATTAAATTGAAATTTAAATAAAACAAAAAACCTGAACAGTTTCTAAATATCAATAAAAGTGCGCTCGTAGTAAAAGAATTTTTTAAAAAGAAAATTATGAATGTTTTTACGTCTTTTTCCTGACTCAATTCTGTTTTCAATGTTAGGTTCTCCATAATTAATATTTGGTTGAGAAGACTTCATAATTGTTTGCTCGGGAGATATAATTTGCTGATTCACAGAATTGTTTGGACTTATCTTTCTTGACTGGATTGATCTTGCACGACTCTTTCTTGGAGGAGATCTAGAAACTGATCTAGCTGGATTCGAACATATTCGCATGCATTCTTTCATGAATGAGAACATTTGTTGGACTACCTGATCTTGTCTAGCCTGTATCGCAAATAATTTTGCTTCAAATATAGAAGCCATCTCAGTCACTGCTTTTTTTAACAATATCAATTATTTCAATTTGATTCGGCAAGAAAGGAAGATGTCTTTTGGTTATACTGGAGTAACTGGTTTTTAAAGATTTATTACGTCTTCTCGCCTCAATAAATGAAAGGTGTTTCATGCTTTTAAAATCTAAGAATTTTTTCCTTCAAGCCTCGTAGGGCAGGAAATGACATTAGCTGCATAATTTCTCTGACAGTTTATACATTTAGTTGTTTCATTGGCCCAGGGAAAGTCTTTATGGAATGTTCCACAGTTTCTACATAGGAAGACGTCTTCTTTGCATTTATTCGTAGGGTGAGTGTATTTATAGCATTTTCCGAATTGACGAACGTTGTCAATAAAGAGAGAAATTGGGATGATGGAATAGAATAAGTTAATAGTTTGAGGTAAAGAATGTCCAATAACGCTCATTAAAATATTTTCACTCAGATCTTCAGAATTCTTTTTTGTAGATCTTTGTAAGCTTAATATCGTTAAGCTATTTTGCGCAATTTCTTCAGCAACAAGATATAAAAGTAGTTCTACGTTTGTTTCTCTTATAAGAAATCTTGAAGACATGTATTCAGATTGAAGCATGGAGTTAACATGTATTCCAAGAATATTGTTTATCTTGCTTATTTCTACAGCAGTATCTGGGAAATTTGTTTCGAATAGAAGCTTACCTTGACGGGTGTGTTGAATTTGCATTATTTTCTTGTGATTCTTTACAAGTCATATTATTTCTTGCTTTAAATTGTAAGTTATTTTTGGTATAGTTGTAGTACCATCAGTGGGAGAATGGAAAATGAAGAACTTAGTAATACCATTTTCCACAGCTAACTGGATTGGTTGTGGAATAGAATCTTCGAAAGTCAATAATCTTAGAGTGTTTATTTTTGGAATGAGCAAATCGCAAACCGTATAAATCATTTCAGTCTCTGCTTCAGTCATTTTGAATCCATAATAAAAAAATAAGCAACATAAAAAATAAAAAAGAATAAATTAAAAATCTAAATAATAAAAATAAAAGAACAAAAATACTCAATCTCAGTCAATCAAACACTAAGCCAAAGTCAGACGATAATTTCAACACGAAAAAGGAGAAAAAGTGTCAAAGAAAACATTAAATAATGACAAAATAATCTGAGTTCAAAATTTACATATTTCGAAATTTAGAACAATCCGCCATACCCAATAAGCAGTTTATTCTGTAAGAAATGCTCTCATATATACTCTTCGTTTCACCTAGAAATCCTTGATTGTTACGAAGATATTAAAAAATATAAAATAAAATTCACTGAGTTATATTGCCCTTGGAATATTAATCAATGTTCAGAAGATTTCAAAAAAAGATTTGTGCACCATAAATTTATATGAATAGCCTTAAAAAATACGTTTGAATCATAATCTTCTGAAATAATTCACTTTATTATAATTCCTAAATTATTTAGAAAAAACTAACTTTCTGAATATTATAAATATTAGCGGATCGACCTTCGGCATTCATCAGTATTAGCAATGTTGGCCAAAATTGAAAGAATATTGGCCAATATGTTTGTGCTTCTTAAGTTGTCCAATTGGGTGGTGCATGCACACAAAAAAGTTACTGCTTTTTTTCAACTTAAGAATTATTTCGCAAATAGCTTTTATTTGGCATGAAACTTGGCAAAAAAAATAATTTTAAAATTTGTTAAAAAAAAAAATATTATATTGGACGAGATGAGAGCGAACTAACGAAACTCCTCTAGCTTTGACATCATGTAATGTTAAGTCTGTGGAAATTACTCCTACTGAAATATCGGCTACTCTAATTAATAATATCAAGAAAAATTATAATATTAAGAAAAATATTTACCAAGGGTTGTGTGCATAACCCATATAAACATGTTTCTACCATGCAAGTCAAATCTGGAAGAACTCATACAAATTGCGATTACACAGTATTATTTTATTCAGTTCTTTCAGGTACAAAATGCAGGTGTTATTTGCTAATTCAAAAAGAGGTCAACGGCATACAGCTGGTCACCTTATCTTCACAACTTGGACCTACTGTTAAACAAAAATACAAATTGAACTACTAACGTTTTGAAATAATCCTTGGGTTTTTATAATAATAATCTTTCTTTGCAGTTTAACATCCTACTGAAAAAAATTAAATGAACATTGAATTATGTCTAAAATGATCAAGATTTATTGATAATTCTTGGCACAACTTACACATTGAGGATATTATGAGAGTTAATTTTATATAAGCACTTGGAATGCGAACCAATCACTCAACTTTACTTTAACTGTTTGTTTACATCTTGGACGCATGTTGTGAACGCAGTATTTGAATCTTGTCATTTTGTAATTCTTTTTTACTCAACCATTATGATTGATAAATGATATATTTGATAGTCATTACTAATTGCGTTTATTTTTTTTTTGACACCAAAAGTAATTTTTTTCATATAACTGCTTTTTTTTTTCATTTATAGTTAAATAATGTCTTCAGAACTAGCATTCAATACTTCTGATTTTCCCAAGGATTGGGAAGATGACGTTCGTATGAATTTTCTATTTACCCCATTTCGTGAAAAAATTCTTAATCCAGAAGGTTGGGATGCTAAAATGAATTTTTGGGTGAATACTATTCAAGACCTATGTTTAAAAAGTCAATCGCCTCTCGTTTCCCTCGATTCTTTATGTTTAGCGTTAGAACGAAAAGGGAAACAACCTATGTGTCTTGATATTGTGTTGGATCATATGGTCAGGTACTTAAAAACTTTTATTTTTCGTTGTTTTTTATTTTCTTAATGATTGAATCATTATATATAAATCATCCGATTTGTAGGAAAATAGCTATATTTTACTGAGCATAGTGATAAATTTCTCAATTACTAAAAATTTCGTAATATATTAAGAAGTATAATGAGTTACATTAATTTATTATGGTAGTTCCACTAAAATTACTTATAATAATTATTTCGGTACTGTGCGTTTTTTGTGTACATTAATAAATTACATTACATATTAAATAATTATTTGTTTTTTAACTGCAGTATTTGTAAATTTGCGCATTTTCCATACACTTTATATTTTCTGAAACATTTAACGGAAATAAGTTTCATCAAAGAAATCTTCAAATTGTTTCATGCTACAAGGAAAATGTATGCTTTTCTCTTGTTGATCTAAAATTGTTAATATTCAGTTATTGATTTATAAAATTTTAGTATGTAATTTAATTAATTTATTTTAGAACCTTAATATTTCAATCTTATATAGTTTATTAAACTTACCATCAAAATTTTATGCTTATTTAAAGTTTAATGTTTAATCACTAGGAATTAAAATATTAACTTTATGAAAAATATTTATAATATATGTTTATTTTTTAAACAAATTTATTATTTGTTTTGATTCTTTTTCTTAATTTAGTACCAATTATTGCTAACTGTCTGTAGATTTCTGGATTGAGACAAGTATTATACCCTCTCTGTATGGAATGTTAAAAACAATTAATGGCATTTTCTTTTCTGTCTTCATTAAATAATTATGTATTTATCAATTAAATGAATTATTCTTGTTCATAAATTACATGTGCTTAGGTACTTCTAATAATATCTAGAATAGAGAAAACACAGTGTAAATTTCATGTTTTTACATTTTATTTTTATTTTAGGAAAGGACTAATTGCCAATATGGATGATTTTAACAAAGTGGAAGGAGAAAAAGGCTGGCTTGGATGGGGATTTGATGTTCTTGTACAGAAACCTGTTTTGTGGGGAGTTTCTTCAGTTCAAACTTTTTTAAATTGGTCAAAGAAAGATGATAGATTTGTTATTTTACCTGTTGTGAAAGTAAATCATATATCTGAAATTACATATTATTACTATTACTTTCATAGAAATATTTATGTAGAAAAAAAAATCTTAAATTAGTTCAGTTAAATTGAAAGATACTTAGGATTTATTATCTTACTGTTATTAGTAATGTATGTATATTAAATATGTTCTTCTTTGATTAAATTTCATTTTAATTTAAACCTTCAGTAATATGTAGTAATTATATATATATATATATATATATATATATATATATATATATATATATATATATATATATATATATATTTATATATATGTATTTATATATATATATATGTATATGTATTTATATATATATATGTATGTGTATGTATATATATGTATGTATGTATTCTTATTATTTATATATATATATATATATTACTTATTATTTATATAACTATAAACATTACCCTTTCTGAATGAAATCATATAATAAATGAAATGTTCACTTAAAGTCGTTTTTCAGTTTTAGCACTTTCTATTCTACAGAACTTAATTCTTATAAGCGTTTGATTTATGTAAAAATATATATCATGAACTGTAAAATGCACAGTCTAATGATTAGTCTTAATTATCATATTTTTCAGTTGAAGTTTAATTTACTTGTAGAAATTGGTTTTTATAGTGGAAAAGTTCTACATGTGTGTGAACTGATATATAAGTATACTAACAACTCATATTTTTAAATTAATGGTTTATATTTTTCATATTTTCTAGTGTTTCTTTAGGTAAGCATTATGTTTTCTGCAAATGTTTTACTAAATCAAAGTTCATAATACCCCCATATAAGAAATAAGATTACTAATGGATATAAAAATATTACCATGTTTTCCTGTATGTAACCTGCAGTGTTGTATTATACACAAGGCTTTTTTTAGAGTAAAAGATAAAAGCTTTGCATATTCTGCTGCAATTTTCAAAATGTATATTGCTGATAATGTGGTGTCTCATAAAGTATAAAATACACAGTAAAATATGGAAAAAAATATGAAAAACATATGGTTGGATCCTATTTTTATCTACCTCATTGCCAAGTACAATAAACTGAGATGAAAGCATCTGATTGCAAAGAGTGATGATTCTGAGAAAATTGTAATAAAATATCATTTTCAAGAACTTTTAAAACCAGGCTATATTTAATTAAATATATATATATTTCTTTTGTTGATAATAAAATGAAAAGTGGATTATTTTGTAACTATGTATTGGATAAATATTTTCTTTCATACTGCTTATGCTTTGTTTTTCACCTTACATTAGAATATTTATTGTCATTTTTTATTTTCCTCCTCTATAACCTTTGAAATCTGCTATGTAACTTAGATGCTTTAGCTTCCTTATAATAGTACTTGAACTTGAATATTTTCAGAACTAAACAGATCAAAATAAAATGTGAAGTGACATTAGAAAAGTGTAATATCCTTTTGAGAAGCAAATTCATTCTTGCGTGTAACTGGACAAAATTGATTATAGCTAAAATATGTCAGCGAAATTGCAAAACTTTCAATGGCATCTGTTATTTATTTTATAAAACATAAACAGCATTTCTTATGAATCTTTATTGTAAGTGGTTCTGTTGGAGAATGATTTTTTTTTGTCAGATTATCTGCAATGATATATAATATGCACAGTCAAATTTGGAACTTTTAATACATAATCCTCAATTTATATACTGAAAAATAGGGTGATTTCCTAAAAATAAGTATTTAACATTGATTCTTTGATAATCGAAATCTTTTCAAATTTTTAGCTATGCATTTTCTGTTCATTGAATCATTATTAAACATATATATATGTGTGTGTGTATATATATATATATGTAAATGTATGTGTGTATATGATAAGCACAGTCAAATTTGGTACATATATGTATGTGTATATATATAAAGTATACTTTAATGTTTGAAATGTGTTTGGGAATAAATTTTGCAAAAATATCCGTATTTTAATGTAGGACATTGCAGAAAAAATATTAAAGCATTACTATGAACAAGTAGAATCTAATTGGATCAACAGTGCTGTTTTTCTGGAGAATTTTCAAGAAGAGTGTAAAAGCATTTGCTCAAATCAAAATTTTCAACTTGCTTTAATACAGTTACAAAAAGACAAAAATGCTGTTGTGTTTGAGAAATTTAATACAAAGGTAATAATATTTTATTTAGTTGCATGCAATTTATGTAAAGATTCTTTATATTTGAAATTATAAAATAATAAATAGAGACAGTAGTATCTATAAAGTCATTTTGCAAAAGTTTACAATTATTATCTCTGGTGTGATTTGCTATCTCTTATGGTATCAGGTATCTTCTGATCATCCTGTGAGCATTTCAAACTGTATGACAGTATTTTGATTCCATTCTGTAGTTTTTGGTATTACTCATCTTGGAAATTAAATTTATGACTAATTTGCATAAAAAATAACTAGTCCTAAATAACTTATTTATTGATGGACTTGCCGCCCACCTTGTCTAGTGGTCAGTTCGCCTGACTGCGGATAAGGAGATCCTGGGTTCGAATCCTGTTTCGGGCATGGGTGTACTTTCTCTCTCTATCTATCCTTTGTCCCTTCCTTGTATGAATGAGGTGTGAATGGTTGCCTACCCTAGAAACGGGTACCTATGGCATGTGTGTACTGAAGAAGCCGAACTTCACACCAAATATTGTTCAGTTGGAAAAGTAGAGCAGCACACCCCATATTGCCAGCCTAGTTGGCACACGACAACAACAACATTGAGTGACTTGCAATACATGGTTAATACTTTTCTTTCTTACTATTTGTGTAGAAAAATCACCCGATTTTTTGCCCATCAAAAATGCTTGCTTGCCAGATATGTGACATCTTAAAGTATTGTAGATCTGAATCAACAGTTGATGAATGTCTAGCATAATGTATCATAGCATGACATTAGAAACTTATCACTTTTTATCTATACATATGAGAGTGAGCGTTATTATAATACCTATTGATTCTTTTTCATTAAAGGTATACCACATATTTTTTGTCAAACGGGCAATGGGATGGTTACCATTCTGACATTCAACAGTTTGTGGGCTTAGAAGTTGTAGTAGTTTAAAACCCACTTTCTAGTTATTAACCCTCATGGGACAAAAATAACTACTGAGCAACAAGGAAACCTAACAACCATATGGGCGCAGTTAATTTTTTTATTTACTCTGCAAAAAATCGGAATTATATTAAAAATATGTATTTCTATATTTTCTATACAAAATGTTATGTAAACACATGTAGGAAAAGTATATTTAAATAAAGGGTACTGTAATATACAAAAAATGATATCAAACAAGAAGTATGAAATTAAAAATATCATTTAATGAGGGGAAAACATGCCTTTTTATCAACGTATATGACATCACATGAATTCATTTATGAATCTTAATGTTTGTGGATAGTGCCTCTCTTTACCATTATTTCATTATCTTCCATTACCTGATATTTGTTGATTAGATTGTGCAAGAAGCCCTTTGTCATATATCTGAAATCTTTCAAATCAGAAGTTTAAACTTATATCCAGTCAGAAAATATAATTATTCCATCTGACATTGTCAACTATTTTCAATTTTTAAGGTTTTTGTAATATGATTCGAAACATGTGCCAGAAAACATTCTCTAATTTCATGTGATAAAATCTCCAAAATACCCATTATAGGAAAAGAACATATCTTATGTTACAAACAAATCAAATCAAATTTACTCAACTTTTGATTCACTCTTTCAAAGTGATTCCAATATGTTTTTAAATTCTTCACCAAAATCATTAAGAATCACTACAATAATTTAATTATTTTATATATTTTTAACAAAAAATTTAACATTGATAAAAAAATTAAAGTGTTAAAGTGTTGAATTTTTTTCAAGATAACAGTTTTATATGTAAATTTGAATTTATAATGTCTAAAATTATTTTTTAATCTATTTAATGCTAGTTATATTATGTTGTAATTAGTAGTGTACTAACATTTAGTTGTTTGGTTTCCTTTAACATTTATTTTTAATTCTTCTTTAATAAATGATGAATTTTCATTAATTTAACATTAAATCTTTTATAGAAGTTACTTCCTCTTAGTAAAATCTAGTTTTGTTATAAGTCTTGTATCTTAAAATAAATTTTGTTTTTCAGTTGCTATTTATGTTTACAGATAAAATGCTTATTAATAATCTTGTTTTCAAAATTTGTATTTGATTAATTTTATTATGTTGTGGATCTAATTAAATTCTAGAAATTCATATTTAACACAAAAACTTAGTATTTTCAATAATTGGATATTTAGTTTATAAATTTACCTTTGTTATGACACTGGTATAATATTGATTGTTATACTGCTATGTTATGTATACTTTCACATTTTTGTAAAAGATTTAGCTTTAATTTGTATTCACTTATTGAGAGAGCATAATTTTAACTTGCTTGTTACAGATTATTAAGTTCAGAAAACAAGAAGAAAAGAAAGTTCAACCATTATCAAATATTGAAATGGCAAGTTTAAGGTATTTTAATTCTCACAAGTTCTATTTTTCTTCTTTTTATACCTTTAAGATACAAATACAAATTATTGCTGTTTATACCATTTGAAATTTTATCTGTTAATTTTATATTTATAAAATTGTTATGATCTAATAAATTTATTAGTTTTTTTAGAAAGTTTATAAAAATATGAAACAAAAATAATGAAAATATAGGATATTTAAACAAATATAACTTTTACACTTAAAAGTTATCTGTCGATAAAAGAAACATTTAAAATTCACCAATTTGTTAGAAAGGGTAAATTATATAGCTTTATTGTAAAAATAAATTCATTATTTGAAGACATTTTAATTAAAGAATTTAACTGCACTTAATTTTATGCGTACTATAAAGAAATTAAGGATATGTGTATATAGTTTACTAAATAAAGTAAAAACTTTTTTATTTGTAAAATTAAAAAAAATACTTTCTATTATTGAAACAGGCTTTGTGTTTAACCCCTAATAGCTTCTGGAAATTGTTTTTTTCTAGTGCCGTTGAAACTCTTGACATTTTGAGTTGTTTTCCGAAAAATAATGTGTACTGGGAATTTTCAATTTCTTCTCTAAACATTTTTATTTTTTTTGCTTGAAAATATGAATTCTGTGAATTAATTTTTTTATCCCTTGAAATTTCTAATTAAATAGATAAAAGTAATTGATTTATGATGTCTTCCATATATGTAAGCAAAACTTAAAAAATGTATAATTGCTAACTAGTCTAGCTTGATTTTACTGTAAAATTGTATAAATGAATAATATTATCAAATTAGTTTGAGTTTTCTATTCATTGTCTTTGAAAGTTATTGTTTACCAATTGTAAGATATATGATATGCATGTATATTTATATACATACATATCTATTATTTTCAAATCCATTAATTTACAATTTAAAGGAGAAGCAATCAACTGTTGAGTTATAAAGCAATACAAAATAAAAGATAGCTTTCAGAAAATATTTTATTTAAAGTTAAATTAAAACAGTCGATCCTTACATAGAGGTAAGCCTCACAGTGGTTGGAAGTCTGAACTATTTTATATTAAATGGGCCTAATATAGAAACGATATGGTGTTTTAAGCTGGAAAAAGGTCTTGGAATTCTCTAAATCTTGAATTTTTAGACCAATGATTGACGTTTGTGTGAAATATTTTTCTTTAATTTCAGGAAATTGGAAACACGATTATTTCTTGAAATAAATGGAGATATCCATTAGTTCAGATATTCTTGTTTCTCTCTCTCTCTCTCTCTCTCTTTGTAAATGATATCTAGAGTTGCCACTTTTCTATCCTAGGAATGGATTTCTGTCTTTTATAAAATTTCAAAGTAAAGATTGTAATTCATAAATTGTTTTCAGAAATTTTTTAGTTTAAGTCTTAAATTTTCCATCTTCTATCTATCAATCAATAATGTGAAAATAATTTAATTAAAATAGTCCACTTGAGTTACATTGCAAGGTTTACTATCTTCATTATATGAACTGGGTACTACTTTAATTAGACTGGTTGTTTCTCTAAAAACTTTTCCCTCCTTTTAAGTTAGTAAAGCACCAAAAGCATAAAGTTTAGTTGAAAACAGTTTTTTATTTTATTGCTGGATTTGAATTAAAAGCACTGAAATGTTCTCGAATTCATTGAAACCAATTATAATAGTATTTGGAAGATCTAGTATTACTTGTAAAATTGAAACTTTTAAATCATAATGTCATGATTCATAAATTAGTTCTTCTAATGAAGAAAATTAAGTTTAGTTTGCCTAAAGAAAGTTTTAATATCGCAGTCTATTCCTACTGCCCACAATCCTTAGCTACACCGTAGTTAGAATAGACCATAATTTTTGAATCTATAGTTTTTTATTTTGGATTCGACTCTCAAGTCACATCCTATAAAAGCGTTTTGTATGAAAAGCTTGATATCTTCCACTTTCTTTATGAAGTCAGAAAAGCCTTTTATAAAGAAATGTAATTTTTTAGTATCAAGAATACCTAAAGTCACCAATCAAGTATGCTCAAGGTCTCCATTTCTTCACCCTAATGATGATTTCTACTTATAGAATTGTTGCAAATGTCCTGTCTTATAAAGTTGTTTTCTTTTTCTTGTCTAGAGAAATAGTCATGCTAGTAACAGCTTCCTGCTCTACTTCAGTCATGGCTGGAGAGGCAGGGAACTAAATTTATTTTTTACAATGTTTCCTAGATTTTTCAAAATATTCTTTACATTTTTCCTTTAAAAAATAAAGTTGTCAAATAACTTGTTTTTTTTTTTCTTTTTTTAAAAGCTAAATATTGTTTCCATTTTCCCCCAACTATAGTTTCTGTTTTCTTTTCCATACAACTTTGCAATCAGAATTTAAATGGAGTTGGTTTCTTTGATTTTTCTAATCCATTTCCATCTACATTTAATTTAGTTTGATTCTGTTTATTATGACTATACTATCAATTCCGGGTTATAAAAGTTAATAAAAAATTGTAATTTTAAACAGTAAATATTTCATTTTTATATTATAACTTTAAATAAATGTATGGAAATAACCATAACTATTGGAAATGAAATCCACCTATACTTTTGCTGCTTCAATTCCTGAAGTTTAGTTTTATTGAAAATACTGCATGATAAAAATTGTTAAATTAAAGTTGCATATTATTTACTAACTTACTATAGGAATAATTAGAATTAATACATGAATGTAATTTGAAATTTTACATAAACCCCAAAATTTGTGTAAGAATGATGGTAAATTCTAGATTTTATAAGAATTAGATTGTTCTAAATTAGATTTAATATTAAAAAAATTCAAATAAAAGCAATTTTCTGTATGGAAACTATAAAATCCATACGAAAATTAATTTTAATTGTAGAATTTATGATTTTTAAGCAATCCAATTTTTTTACTTCGGCAATTGATAATTCTTAAATAGTATGAGTAAATCTGATATCATGTGTTGTATTCTTAGTTGTAGAACAAGATTTTACTAGTATATTCATTACAATTTTAAGAAATATTTATTACAGTGTTGACATATAATGTTAATATACAAGCTGGAATCTGTTGAGAAAAATTTTTAATATTGTGATTTAATCAGCCACATTGGTAATGAATAAAAAGTTATATTGGAAAGATATTCATTAGTTTTTTCTCTATGTTTAATGCATTATAAAAATTTTATAAAATTTAAGAAGTGACCTTTTTGCATTCCTAATGCAAATGCCAGATATATTCTGCAATGCTTATTTTCCATTGTTCTCCATATGTTATACTTTTCATATTTTAAATATTTTTCTTTTATTTGCTTAAATGTGTACATTAAATTATTGTTTAAGGCCAAAAATTAATATAAAAATTTTTCATATTAGTGAATATAAATACAATTTTCTCCTGCCCTATTGCATTGCTACACTTTTTTAGGGATACATTTTTTTTAAAAAATAATTTAGACATTATGGATTGTAGTATAATCAGAAATTTAATTTTATAAAATAATCATTTAAAATTGTATTTAGGTTAATTTAATAATGGATGCTTATTAATTTTTTATAAATATTTATCTAATTTTTAGCAGATTAAATGTTTTATTTTATATTAATGATTGCAGTAAATAAAAGAAATCAGAAATAAGACATTTTTAAATCAGGTTTTATTGCATTTAAATAATTTTTAAATTGAACAATAAAATTAATATATTTCAAAAATATTTTGTGAAATATAACTTTTAAATTCAAAGATTTAAATTGTTTTGTTATTCTTAAAATTTTCTATAATTTTTATTTTTGTGTGATGTGTACCTTGTATAGTCATTTCTACTTCTGGTACCAAAGGAGTCATTTCTACTCCTTCAGTTAATTTACTGTGCATTTCTTTAGCTTTTAGACAGGTCTATTTCAGAAGTTTCACCTGCATAGCAGTAGCTTTAAATCTCAGGAAATAAAAAAGTTTCAGCTAGCATTCCTTTAATTACTGGTTAAGATAAGAAATTCAAGTAGTTTGACAGACATACTAGAAGCTGTGTTAAGACACTATAATTGCAATCATAGATCATATTGTATTGTATTTGCATAATAGCAAAAGCTATCCACCACCTGCTGACCTGCCTAGTATCTGCTCTAGCCTCAGATCTAATGTTAATAAGTTAAAGATATAAATTGTATAAATGAAATTAATATTTTCAAGGAAAAACAACAATAATTTATTGTAATTCAAATTAATCATTGTAAAACTGCATAAAAAATATTACAACTTAAAATCTTCAGTCTTGGAAATTTTTTTAAGTGGCACCTCTGCATAATCTTTGATTTCAAAATCCAGTTCCATCATTTTTTAATTTAGTTAGTCCAATATTAACTATAGACAAAGTTAGTCAATTAAGGTTAATAATGATTAATGAAGTATTATTTAAAATAATGCAGGTTTGCCTCAATTTGCGTGAAGTAATATATTGAATTAAATGAAGCGTTAAGAATTAAAAGAACATAGATTATTGTATTTTCAGTTCCAATGCCCATAATTATGCTTTTAAAAGGATGTGTTGACTTTTTCCTTCTATAAGTATTCTTATAATTACCTATTAATTGATAATGTACTTAATTCTGTTCAATCTATCTATTATATATGCTATATTTCCTTCTATCTAAATTTGATTGTCTGGATCAATAATGAATGTTTATGGTTTCTTTGTCTCAAGATAATATCAAAAAGTATCTTCAGGTATATTTTGTTATTTATTTCTTATCCCTAACACCAATAGTCTTCACCATAAAATGTAGTAACTGATTAGCTGTGATTTAAAAGATTAATCCTTATTTGTAGTAGAAAGTTTGTCAATTTGCTTCTCTATTCATCATTCTTTTTGATTGAGTATTTTTTTATATATTTTTCTTTTTAAATTATATTAATTATTAGATACTAAACTGTTATAAATTATGCCTTGATATGGACGAAAGACTAGCTAACGTTAATTTTTCTTTCTGTTTGCTATTACTTTTTATTTGTGGTTTTGAATATTTTCAAAATGAATAAATAAATATGGAAAAAATGTTCTAAAAACTTGTGGCATATTTTTAATTTATAGTCTTAATTTATTTGGGAAAAATATTGAATCACACATTTATTGTTTTGTCTTACTGTTTTCTTTGCTATTGATCTGTTGTCATTAAATTTTATCCCATTTGCTATAAATAAAAACTATTAGAACATTTTTATTCAAGTTACCTTCCTTTTCGGCCATGATAAGTTTGCATTAATCTGTTTGAATTCTACATATATCTATTGTGGTGGCAATGATTAATTACCTTCTAATTTCTTTTTAAATTATTCATTATATTTTAACTAATCCATTATTACTGTAAACTTTTTGTTTTGAAATTTATTAATTAAAGTGTAATAGTTTATTTCTTACCACAATGATACAAAAATAAATGAAAAAGACTATTGATCAAATTATTTTTATTAAATTAAATTGTTCTTGTTGCTCTATGTTTTGTATCTGTGAATTATCTGAAAATAACTTTAAAAATTACATATTAGGAAAAATATTACCTTTATCTCACTTTAGTGCTGTAATTTTTGTCTTCAAAATACTTTTTTTCTATGATGTCTTATTAAGTTTCATGTGAACTTATTAATATTTTTATTTAACTTTTTAAGCATGAGAAAGGCCAGAGATACTCTTTTAAGTGATATAAATGAACTAGAAGAAAAGATCTTAAGGTATAAATTTTGAAAAATAATTGATTAGTTTATTATTCTGATTGATGAAAATATTACGTTTGGTGTTTATTTAATTAGTAATTAAAATTAATAACATTTAAAAATTGATAAAATTTATGTTTTACATTTATTTGAAGTAACTTATTTTACTCAACTTAGATGAGAACATCTTTGTTACTATCACAAATGGAAATAAGCTGCACATTAAACAGTGATTGATTTTGTTAAACTATTGTTATGTCTTTAGATTTATCCTAAATTCTCTTTGTGCATACCATATTTTTTTAAATTGAGAATATTTTTATTGTAAGATTCTTGTATGAAGTTTGTTATGTTTATATAATAGTTAAGTTATAAAATGCTTGCCATTAAAATTTCTAGGTAAATAATATTAATGCAGTTAATTACTTATAATTTTCCTTATGTACTGGGTAATACTAATGACTAATGATACACTTGTTATGTGTGCATGATTGTTTTTTCATTTATGTGTCTGAAAAAAGATAAATTTTTTATTAAATAATTAATGTTAATATATTTAATTCATAATTTCGTAATCAAGTATTATTATATGGATATAATTTTTAAACTCAATTATGTTTATAATGTTTACTAGAAGTTTTCTCATACATGATTATGCTTTGGTTTTCTAACTTTTAACTTTTTAATCAAAATAAAATATTTATGTTATTTCTATATTACTTAGTTTTATGTTTTAAATAAATTGAGTTGATGGTAAAATATATGCACACTGTTGACAATAATTTTTAAATTTTGTTTCTTAAATTACTCTTTTTACTGTTAATTATAGGAAATTTTGTTTTATATCTTAACTATTTTATAGAATTGAAACTTAAGTTTTTTGTAGTAGCATTATTACTGATTGCATGAATATCATGATTCCTCCAGTAATTTTCTAAAATTTTACTGCAATCAATATTTTAATAATAATTAAAGATTTCTTTTAGAAATTTGCTTTTTATTTTTTATGATTTGTCTTATTTGTATTTTTTTAAATTGTTCAGTTTATATTTTTTCTTAAATATTTCTTATAATATTTATAAATCCAATGTTTCATTATTTTTGATTTTATCATTTATTTGTATACATTTTAATACTGATAATAATGTTATACAAATTGCAAGCCTCCAATAAATCATTTGGATAATACTGCAAATGTTGAAACTTATCCTAATTTTCCTAGTATTTCTTTTATTTTTTATAGAATATTTTGAAGAAACAACTTCATTGAAAAATTCTTTTAAATTATTTTCTTATACTTCAATTTTAAATGTTATAAGTTTTCTTAAATTTTAATAAAAGTGTTTATTTTGAATTTTACCTTTTTTTTTTAATTTTTACCAAAATTAAGATAAGATTTTTTTATTTAATGATTTCTTACAAAATGGATAATTTCTGTAACACATTTTAATTTAAAAAAAGTATGTATACAATAATGTGTAGACTTTATAATTGTTTGAATAATTGTTAAATATCTCCTTTTAATAAATGATTTGCACTTTTTCTTAATTAAGTGAAGGATCAATTCCTGAAAAGATATGAGATATGCAAGGAATTTTCAAATGTTTCATAATTATATCTTGATCAGAAATAATAAAAGTTAAAATTTTATTAGAGCATCTTACCATTTATGAATTTGAAAATACCTAGACTCCTAAGTTAAAGTAACATTTTATGTGATGTAAAAAAAATAGGATTTTCTTAGTTATTCAGTTTCAAACTGTCCAATTTGACAATATTCTGTTCTTACATAGAATTGATTAACTGTTAATCAAGAGAAATATTGGAGAACTTTGGATAAAATTAACTTGACTATCAAGATTAAAGTCAAATTTGTCCAAAATTTCTGTAGCTTTTTATATAATCTAATCCTCATAGGTTTCATATTTTATGTATAAACACAAACATGGTTGTTTTCTTATTTGAATATCAAAAAGGAATAGTTCCTTGTAATGTATTTTTTAAAATCGAATTAAAATTTAAGTATTATATAGTGTATTTAATGTAATTATTATAGCAATGTATTTCATCTATTATTTTTGTCTTTATTTTATTAGCATAGTTTAAATTCAACATAATATAAACATATTATAAACAGTATTCAATTATTTTTTAAAAATTAACATTGTAAACTTTATGTGCCATTTAAAGCAAATAAAAGTTTTAATGCATGTATTTTAATGAAAAGAAATAAAATTTTATTTTATAGGTTAACTATTTTTTCATATTAGTTATATAATCAAAATTTATTTGCTTTGTTAAAAAGAATTGTGTTTTATATTAAAATATATGTTTTCCATATTTCTTATTAGAAAGACATGAAAATTCCTATTTCTATCTTAAATCTCAACAAAAAAATCATAATTTTTGTTCAGTTTTCTCATAAGTATAATCAATGTAAAATCTTATGGAGAGGTAAAACGTTTTCTCCTTTAAAATGATCTATCACAATTTTATATCTAATATGTACCTAAGTTGTATTTCCCTTCAAAATGTCGACTTTATTTATATATCATGTATTGAGTTTTCTTATATCCAGTATCGATAAAATTAGCAATATTTATGAAACCAACACAACTAAACATTTATCATGCCGCTCGCTATATATTAGCTATCATAAATTTAATTTCCGTCTTAGGATAAGAAAAAGAGCGTAATCTCTCTTTTTTCTCAATAAAAGAAATTATCAATAGACAACTTTGTCTGACAAGCTTGTAATTACTTGTTTTATTAAATTCTATGCCAGTAATTTTTAAGTACATTTTCATTTCTGTTATTTTTTGTCTTAATTTTTGTATTTATTCTAAAACTTATTTTTAAAAATGCTTGATTTATTTAAAAACATTTTACTGTACAAAATTAAGGTCTTGTTTCTAGATTATTGATAAATATTTTTATTGTAAATAATAAATATTGCATACTTGAGAATACTTAGTTTGAATTAGGAAGTATAATTTTTGGGTAAAACCAGTTTTTACAATTAAAATAAAAAACAAATTGCGTTTTCACCCTTCTTCAGATTAATTTTTTTAAATAATTTTACTTAGTATTTCTCGTAATTTTATTGCAACTTAATTGCAAACAGTTTAAATAGCAGATATGTGATTTCTTTTGGGGAAGAGAAATGAAACAAGGATGTAATACACCCCTCTCTTAAATTTAGGAAATAATTTGAGTAATGTTTAATTGTGATAGAAATTATTGTGTTTCTTTAAATTAAGCTTTTTATTATTATTTTATGTGACTTTAATTGATACTTATATTGCAATTAGTTTTAAATATTTTGCATCATTTATAATTTGTAATAAATTGTGCAACAAGTATAAAAAGTGTAATTTACTAAAATTATTTTTAATATAACATTCTTTTTAGTGTAATATCGTATTCAGAATTGTAAACTCTTTGCTATATTTATTTAAAACTAAAATATTCAATAATTTAGAAAAGTTCAAAAGAAATTATATTTTAAAAAATAGATTGGAAAACAAGAGTTACTCAATTTAAAAATTAGCCTTTTTTTTAAATTTTTTTAATTTTCGAAACATAAATTGTTTGCTTGAGTACTTTGCTGTACTTCATAAGCTGTGGTTTATTTTTGTTAAAGTTCATAAATATTTTTGTCAAAATAAAAGTCTAGTTCAGAAAAAGGATGAAATTAGCATGTTATATATATATATATATATATATATTTATATGTGTGTGTGTGTGTGTGTGAGTTTGTTAGTTAGTTAGTTAAAAATTTTGACAGCTATGATTTATTCTTTGTATTTCATGTATGTGTTGCAAATTAGTTTTTTCTTAACATAAATTTCACTTTTTTTATTAATTTTCATGATTTTATTATTATCCCTGTATGCAATTTATTTACATTCTTAAAAATGATAAATATATATTTTTAGTTATACCAATTCTGCGAAGCTGCTTGTAAAGAATGGCTATAAAAATAAAGTATGTATACTATTAATTAGTTGTGAGAATTGATATATTAAAAATTATTTATTTATAAAAATCTTAAAATTATTTTGTGCTGTTGTCAATGCTTTATTAAAATTATAAAAATGTTGCTTAAATAAAGCTTAACCTCCAAAGTGGGGATTGGACTTAAATTTAATGGCTCTATTCTGTAAAAACTTCTTGTTATGAAGAAATAACCCAGATGACCTCAGGAAAATGACTGAAGAAGCAAATAATGGACTTGAGATTTAGAAGCGGGCACAATTCTGTCTCTTTATAAAGTAAAGGTTTTACAATCATTGTTTCTTCTTGTTCTTCTTCTTAGAATTGGGTTTGTATGTCATTGGGCACCTCTGCTTTTATCAGCATTTTGTACCATTAACTCCAAACCCAATGTTTCCTAGTTCCAGTTGCTCGGGTCACCCACTTTATTAATAAAGTCCGATAACCCTTTAATGGAGTGTCCAGGTGTAACTCTCTAGTAGGGATGTTGCCCAAAGAAGTTAATCTAGGGAGGGCAAGAGCCTCGCATTCATAAATGATATGCTCTGCCACTTCCTCTTGCATATGATATTTCCAGCAGATAGGGTCTTGCTGAAACAGTCCCATCTGGTCAGAAAGTCAGTCATGCTAGGGATAGCTTCCTGACTTTCACCAGAAGAAGATGGTTTGGAGGTCATTTCTACCTCAAGTGAAGGATTTATTGCTGCCCCTTTACAAGATTGCCTCTGAGTTCCCTTGTCTTTTTCAGCAAGGTCTACTTCAGAGGCTTCACCTGCAAATGCAGAAAGGTTTGTTACTTCTTGTGTCTTTTCAGCCACAAGATAACAATTTATAAGCTCAGGTAATATAAGTCCACCCAGCATTGCCTGAGATACTGGGCAAGGCAAATTAGCTCTAGAAGTTTGCCAGGCAACTAGAGGCTCCGTTAAGACACCAATACCGCGGTGCCAATTAGCCCTAGGCACGGTTCACGCATAACACCAGGGTTTACGGGAGCTGGTTCGTGGCCTCTGATTCTATATTCAAGGCTATCCTGTCATTCCTACAGGACATTCGGCGATCCACCACCTGCCGACGCGCCTGGTGGCTGCTCAAACCCCAGGAAGGTACGCGTACCCCCTGGTTCCAGGTACAATCATTGTTTCAGCAGGTATACAAATATAGTATTGACTTGCTTACCGTGTAAGAGGTTAGAGAAATTGGCAATAGAATATTGAGTAAAAGGATCATATTGTTATTTACCAGGGTTCGTACAACTCCTTGGAACTCCTTAAATTCCAAAAAGGAAAAAAATTTAAGAAATTTTTTAAAAGTGAACTTAAAAAATTTTCCTTGAACCTCCTGGAATTTTTACTTGACTCCTTGCAAATCGTGAATTTCTCCTGGAATTTTTTATCTTGATGCATATATTTTTTTACAAAAACTTATAATTTTTTGAATTTTGTTTCAATATTTTAAAATTTTCAATGAAATTGTCTGAAAACTTAATTCAGCATTAGTTTTTATCGATATTTAATTTTTGTATTCTTAACTGTTGACTTATATTAACGGTTTAAAGATCTAGTTCAGCTACAATAATTTCATGATAATTCGGTTTAGTAATATTTAGATTTATGTGAAGTGAAGTAATCACCAAACAAAATCAATATGTCGTGCAATTAAGACAGGTAGTTTTAATTGATTCTTTTCCTATTTGCTGCTGTTTTCCTTATATTGTATAAAAAATTTTTAATATTAATATTTAAATATAAAATTGTTGAATTAAAACATACTTTCCATCTCACCCTTGAGGAAAATTGTGTATAATTTAATTGAATCGGGATAAATTAATTTATTAATGAAATAAGGACTGAAATAAATTATTTAATATGCCTGGTGGCATATTAAATAGTTCAGAAAAAACACATGCCCATTGTCTGTTTTGCAAGAAAGACTTCTGTGTTTCAGATATGAGCTAATAGGGTGTCAAATCCCTTATGAAGGAAGAAAAAACATGTTTGTTTATTAGTGAAGGCTTTATCTGACAAAAAATCACTCATTTAAAAGATTTTTTCACTGCTGCTGTTCCTGTTAAGGAATGTGAATGTAAAGAATTTTCTGAAACTTTTTATTCATTTGTTTCTTGAAAAGAAATTTTAAAGGTAAAATTCTATGGGTCCTTAAGAATTTCAAATTTTAAGTGTTTAATTCAACTACAGTTCATGTAGCAATATAAATTCTCTCTTTCAAGCTGTTTCCAGACAGTGCTATTGCAAAACAATTCAGTTGTGCTAAAAAAGTGTGCTTATTTAACAGTTTTTGGAATTGCACTTTATTTTTCCAACTTATTGAAAGAAAAAGTTAAGAAGGTTTCTAATTATGTGCTTCTGTTTCATGAATAATCATCTGCAGAAAAAACAATTGGACTGCTGTGAAAGATTTTGGGATAATGATACAGATAAAACACAGTATTACTCATCCAATTTTTTAGGTTACTCAACTGGAGATATTTTGTTTGAAAAAGTGAATGAGTGAAAAAATGAATGAATTAGGAACAAATGGGTTACTGCAGTTATCAATGTAAACTGGTTTGTTTTGACTAAAATGGCTGATTTTTTTAAAAAATGAACATCATTCAAATATTGTAAATGTCGGAAGCTGCAGAGCCTACACATTCTACACAGCACTTATATGCATGGATGTTCCTCATTTCCAGAAGTTGAGGTAACAGCAAGTGCAGTTTACAGACTATTTAAGGACTCACCCACTCGTAGGGAGGACTTTGATAGCCTTGACCCAGGCGTAAAATTCCCTTTAAAGTTTTGGAAACATTGATGGTTAGAAAATATAAGTGTTTTCAACAGATTGCTTGAAATGTTACCTTATCTTAAAACATGTATGACATTTTTTCAAAACAACTAATTTCCTAATCCTGGTACCAAAATTTTTGATATTGTGCAGAAGTGTACAAAAATTAACTTTTTCTGCTAAATGCAATTTTTTATATTTATTGCTCGGGAATTAGAACCTATTCTGACACTTTATCAAACTGATAAAGGAAATCTTTCTTATCTGAATCTATTGAAAATGTCTAAAAACTCTAAAATTACTCATTATTTTATACAATGTATAATCCAGTATCATATAAAATGTTGACTATTTAATTAAAAAAAAATTCTGTTATAGCTGTAAATTCATTGAAGGCTATTTAAATAATCATTAATAATTTTAACTCAAATGAAAAATAGTCTCATTAATGTTTGCAATCATCTATTTTTATTATTTACAGAAATGTTTGAAAAATATTGCATGTACATAATAATATACATATTTGGTCAAGAACAATTTTTAAAATAAAATAAAAAAATATTTAATGTGAATGTCGATACCACCTGGAAATTTTTGATGTGACTCCTGGAAAACTCCAGATCAGAGCAAGAATATCTAATGCAAGAAAATTCATGGGAGAAATTTTGAGAATATATGACTGTGATAAACTTAAAGTTGTGTGTGTAAGAGAGAGAGAGGATAAAACTTGATTGTCTTAGCGAAGTGTGAAAAATAACTGAGATCAATAAACTTTGATGACACGGAGAATAAATGGAAATGCATTAGCCATAGTATCTGCAATTCCACTGAAATTGTGACTGATAAGGTAATTAAGCATCAAGTTAAGGACTAATTTAATGGGGATTTTGTCATAGCTTATAATAAAAAGAATGCTGCACATAGACATATGGTACAGGCACATACTAGAAATAATCCCAGTGAGTACCATAGACTCAAAAAAGAGGAGATTCTTAAGATGAAAGAAAGAAATTTTTGCAGAAGAATTGTTTTAGCATTGTGAGCATCTGAAATCCATTAATGAATTCAAAACATTCCATCTTAAAACTAACATAATTGATTAGGCTTTAAACAAACTTCTAGTTTTTGTAAAAACAAATCTGGTAAAATGCTTATTGATATTCAGTCCATTTTAAAATGATGGCATTAATATTTTAATGAAGCTCTCAACGGAGAAAACTGTAAGAATGTTGAATTTTTTAAGCCTGGTTATGACAATAACATTGTAATTGAGACACTAACTATTGAGGTGGTCAGAGCTGCAATTAAAAATTCAAAAAATATGAAAGCTCTAGGATATAATCTAATTTCTAAAGAATTGTTTTCTTCCTGAGAAAAGCATATAATTTGTCTTCTCTTCATTAAGAACTAAATCTATTCGTCTTGTAACCACCGAAAGGGCAAGGAATGCTTCTTTCAAAAAGGAAAGGGATCAAGATTTATATCAATATCATTCACATATGCAAGAAGTTATATTGATCTAGAAAATATTTGCCTACAAATTTTGATGCCTAAATCTGGAATAACCTTAAGTGCAATATTAAAAAGACAAGAGAGAGAATCATCCTGTCAAACACCATTATACTTGTCAAGATTTTCTGACAAATATTCCAGAAATTTTCTCTTAAATTTTGTATCTTTCAGTCTAAGTCTCAGCATTTTAATGAGTTATGATGATAAACCAAAATTATCATGTTTTCAATGAGATAATTTCTATTAATGTTATCGAAAACAGAGAGGGAGATCCTTAAAAGTCAATAAAACAATGAGTTTTATTGTTACATTTTTATGTCTTTTCCAAAATGTAACTGAGGCAGAAAATCTGATCTTTAGTGGATTTTCTTTTATTTAGTCCACATTAATAGTTTCCTATTTGTGGATCTGTGTATAGTAATAATCTAAGAAATAAAATTCTATGTAAAATTTTACATGATGTAGAAACTAATGCCGCAGTAATTGGCACATGTCACCGTATCTCCTTTATGAATTGGCATAGAATACTAATATTTTAATCAGTTGGTGTAATCTCAAAGTTCTAGAAGTCAGTAATTCAAAAATATTTGTCAACAAAGTAGAATCACAATTCTGCAGAAATAAGTTCATGCCCTGGAATCTTCTTACTTTTTAAATTTTTAATTGTTGCTCTGACCTCAATAGTTGGATTCTCAACTTTAAATTTTAATGCCATCGTTTTAAAATGGACTGATTATCAGTAAGAATTTATCAGATTTATTTTTACAAAAATCAGAAGTTTGTTTAAATCAACCTAAACTAGAATCGACTAAGCTAGAATGTTCTGCATTCAATATTTTTTTTCAGATGCTTAGCATCATTAAATAATTCTTTTGCAAAAATCTTTCTTTTGTCTCAAGAGTCTTTTCTGATTTTTGAGTCTATGGTACTCACTGACACTGTTTCTAGTATGCACCTATAACACATGTCTATATGTAACATTGTTTCTATTATTAGTTATTGCACAATCTTCATTAAAATAGTCCTTAACTTGATATTTAGTTATCTTACCAATCACAGCATCAGCTGCATTGCAGATACTATCTTTACAATTACATTTATACCCATAGTGCCATCAAAATTTATTGATTTCATCTGTTTTTTCATTTCTTAAAGTCATTTATATCTTTTCTCATAATTTGAAGTTAATCACAGTTTTATTCTCTCAAGATCTCCCCCTCGAATTTTTCTTGATCTGATCTTTGAAATTATTAAGATAAGATGAGAATCAATATTTGTTCCCAGACAGATTCTTACATCGAACAAGTTTCAAGATTGCCTAGCATTGATTGGAACATGATCAATTTGATTAGATTTAGTAAGGGCACACCAAGTAGCTTTGTGGATGTTTTTATTTGGAAAGGACATGCTCTTTATAATGTAATGTAAGGCTGCAAAATCAATAAATTTACATCCATTATCCTTGGTTGTATTATGTGAACCAAATTCTCCTGTTACAATTCTAAATTCACCTTCCCTGCCTACTTTAGCATTCAAATGCCCCATAATGACTTTTACATCATATTTTGGTTAACTGCAATAAATTTGGTTAAATTTTCATGGAAACTTTCGCTCCTTTTTCATTTTATCTTTTTAGGGGTATAAGCACAGATAATAAAAAATTTGAAGGGTTTTTCCTTAATTCTGATTTTACAAAGTCTTATCTAAAAGTTCAAAGTCAGATGTTGTATTCTACTCGTTATGATAACGCCTGTGCTCTCAACAGTTGTCCTGATTGAGAGTAGGCTTAGGGTTGCAGCTCTATCCTGCCAAAACTTCTTATTATGAAATTTGATGCAGAAATCCTGTAAAAATAAATTTGTCTTTTTCAAGCAAAATTGGGATATATCTCCATTTGATAAAGTTATGGTTTGTGTTTGTCTTATAGTAGTTATTAAAGATAATTCACTTGAAAATATGTCAAGAAACACAAGTGATACATAATTATTTCAATTGGATTACTTAAGTTTCTGCAAGTTTTTAATTATTCTGTGTTTTGGATAATAACAAACAAATGGATATAATTTTTCCCAAATTTCATGGTAAAATATTTTTTAATGGGAAAAGGGTAACAGTAAAGCTAATAAATAAAATAGTCTTTTTTTCTGTTACTTGAAAAACGATTAAATTTTTTCATCATATGAGATCATTCGTATGAAGCAGGCATTTAAATAGAAATGCAGCTATATTGTCTTATAAAGCTCAACTAGAAAACAAGAAATAGACTAAAAGTCAAAAATTTGAAACATATTTAAAAAAATAGGTAAATATTTTTTATATTTATATATTTCTACTTTTATTTGAATTTTAATGATAATTTTTGAGTGTTTATTAAATGATAGTTGTAAATATACTTATTATCTGAAAAGTGTGTTTTTTTCTCTCTAATTTAAAAAAAATGAATTGAAAAGTAAAAAATATTGTATGATTTCCTGTGGAAATTTATTCTTTTTTGATGCCTAACAGCTCTTCAACTGCTATTTCCAGTGTCCATTTTCAGGAGAATTTGAGTCAGACCTCTTATCCGGCTCTTGGTTGTAAATATGTTTTGACAGCTGAGATATTCCTTTTAAAAATGTTTAATATCTCGTTTTGTGAAAAAGTATTTTCTTGCATTATTCTCACGAGCAATTTTTTAGTAAATTTGATAATTACCTTTTTGTGTTGATGTTTGATTGATTTGATTTTTGAAATGATGTTTGATTTATTCTGTGTAAGTAACATTTCATAAATTCGTATCTATAAGTGACATTTTACAAATGTTTTGATTACTTAATTTACTATATTCTATATTTTACATGAAATCATTAAGTTTTACAAATATGTATTTTTAGGCATGCTCCTGTGAGTAGTTTGAATAACCATGTTTTTCTTGGTTATTCAGGTACCTATTAGAGCATATTTAAAGGCATATTTTTTCATTTTATGAAATTCCTAAATAAATTTAGTTGAATTAATCTCTTACTATTTTTACAATTTATATGCAGGACACTTCCATAAAAAATTTTCTGTAGTATCTGAATTTTATTTTATACTGAGTTTTATGATTTGATAATACATTAAATTTTATAAATTTTTCAACAATGATAGAACTATGGTTTCAATATGAATTGTTTTTACCTAATATTCTATAATATATGAAACTCAGATAAAATATATTCTAATTCTGAAACCAATTATGTATTTTAATCTGTTGGCATGATGGTTCGTAATATAAGCTAATAATCTAATTATAATTAATTGCTTTATCTACTAAATAAATTTTTATTAGTAATTCTTCAATGTTAAGTTGTGTGCAAATGGATAACTGTTGTATGACAAATAAATCATCTCAAATGTCTAGATTGTGAAAAAGTTTGTTTTTTAGGCCATGATTGCTTTAAAGAAAAAGAAGCGTTTGGATACAGTTCTGCAGGAAAAAATAGCAGCCTTAGATAATGTAGAAAATCTTTTATACAAGTTACAGAATGTTGGATCAGAAAAACTGGTAAATTAATAACCATTTGTCCTTTAAAATAAATGTTTCTTATTGAAATTGTTTTATTTTTAACTGAAAATTTATACTTACTTGGCTTTTCCATAATTATTCATATTGTGTAAAGTCTCCTATGTTAAAAAATTCTATATATGAATTACCTATGTTATGATGGTTTAGTTTTTACTAAAACAGTATTAAAATTTATTAAAATATTTTTATTTTTGAAGGGAAGCAATTCATTACTAATGAATTCAAAAGTTCTTCATAGAATATGCATTGAATTGTACTGTTTAGATTTTGAATGAAGTGCATCAAAATACCTTAATTATACCAAATGTTCTTATAGAATGTTAACTGATAAGAATATTATTTTTCAAATCAGGAAACTTAATTCTCATTAACAGCTATTTTTCTTGGCTTTTTCCAATTTAGGGACTTGTAATTTTATTTTTTAGTTTCCTACTGCTTCATAATAACAATGAAAAATATTTTTCATAATGACAGCTTTATTTGTTTTTATATTTTAAAATTCCAGTGTTATTACATATTTATTTAAACTTAGTTAATTTTTTCTATGAACATCACATTGTTTAAATGCAAAAATTATCTTAAACTATTTATATCAAAGAAAAAACTGCAAGATCTGTTTTAACAAGTTAATAAATTGAGAATAAAAAAATCATCAAGGTTATAAATTTTGTATTTGAAACAATAGTTCAAATTTATACTAATTTTTTTTGTTCTTTAGACATATTAAAATTTTTATTCCTAAGTTTAATAGTGTGAATAAAAGTTATTAAAAATATTAACTTAATGCTACTTTATTTTTTAATATTTTGATATAAATATGTTTCCAAAGTTGCATGAAGAAATTATTAAGTTTTTTGTACAAATGAGCTTCAATAAGAAATATAGTCATTTAATATGTACATATTGTTTGCTTAAAACAATAAATAATTTCTATCAGTCTATATTTCAATAAACTGAACTCTTTTTAACAATATTCTTAAGAATGCTACAGAATTCTTCCTACATCTTTTAGAATGATGCTGCTTAACTGTTTTCCTCTTTAAATGACATTTTAATCCATTTGATATGCTATGTTGAAATTGTCATAATAAATTAGAATTGTGAAAACATGGTTAGTATATTTTTGAAATGTAAAACATTTATTAATATTTATTTGTTATGATAATTTTAAGATTATTATCGTTGTTAACTTACACATTCTTTAATTCGTGTAAGAAATTTATGCTGCTAAAGTCTTATTCTGATGGAAAAAATTGAACTTTATTGATTCTCATATTAAAAATAATGAAATCATAGTAAAATCATGTGCTAAATTTGTATTTTAAATAAAAATTGAAATTTTTAAATAGGCAAACAATCAAGCAATTAAAATAGTTAATCAGCTATGTTTTTAGTACTAAATTAGTTTATAAATCTGTGCTTAATATTTTGCAATATTTTATTTGGAAAAATCTGATGAAGAATAAATCGTATTTTATCTTACAAATTAAGATTTTTTTGCAGATGTTTTTTTTTCAGTTTATTTTGCAGAAACAAAATTTTAGGGACTAGTAGGATACCCTCTTCCCGCTATTAGCGACCATTGCGACTTTGTTTTGTCGCAAATTAAGTGCATGTTTTTTAACACTGGAACTTTCCCAAAGTTCTACATATATACATTTTAAAAAATTTTAAATCATATAATAGTATAAGAAATCTAAAAAAGTATTACTGGAAAATGAATAAAAATTTTTTTCTAGGATTTACCTTCTTTTCAAAACAACTAGTAAAATATATAGTAAATAAAAATAATAGACTTACTTGATATGATGTCAAACTCACTTGTCGAATATGCTTGATGCCTAGCTGCCAATTCTGCTGATTTTATTGGGAAACTCCTGACTTTTCATCGTTTCTCCCGATTTTTTGATAATGTATGAAAGTCTACTGACTTTTGGCAATTTCAGTGAAATATTTAAAAACAGTCAAGATTTTGCTGAAAAAAGTGTTATTGAATTGTTTTAGTAGCTTAAATAGTCAACAGATGGCACACTAATATAATTATTGTAATGTGATGATATTATAATGTCAGGAAAATGTGTTTCTCTGAGCTTTGAACCACAACTGTCCGTTATGGTAGTATGATGTAACCACTTGAGTGCCAAAAACTCCTACGAGTTGGTAGTCATATAATTAACATTCATATCAGACGCCAGGTGCCTGTTTACATAAGCAATTCAATTTGGATAGATATTACTAGTTATTAGTAATTTAATCAGGAAAATATTTTTCTTTGTGATAAATTTATTTAATGTATTTTATGTGCATATGCAATTTTATAAGTTAAACATTTATAAATTTCAGTAGAGTAGTAAAAGTTGCCCTATAAAATAAATGCTGGGGCATAAACATTGATGTTTATTTTTTTACATGCAGTATATTCTTTTATTTTCCATAGTTTTTTATGAGGTTGATGAATATTTTATTCAAATATTAAGATTAACACAAAATATGTTTACCATAAATCGCTCTCAGAATGTATAATCTAAAGAGTAAAATTGTCTTTTTGCGGTCTACCGTTTTAAACACTCAAGCAAAAAAGTCGCTAGTAATCATCTCCTGATTTTTTCTCTCAAAATCAGTAGAATGTACTGATTTTTTTCTCCAGGGTTGGCAGGTATGTTGATATTTTCTGTTTGATGCATTCGTTGTATAAACTGTGTTAAATTTAAATATAAAGGTTACAATAATTTTGGGATATTTATTTTGCCATTTTGTTTGTTTGTCTCGAATCCGTCCATATTAGTTTCACATTTCAGTGAAACTAATTTTGTAAAATGTTACTATATTATAGGAAAATGGTGACTAAATGTAAACTATCAAGTTATTTTGAGAAAAAAAATTTGCCAGTTATCAAATTTTGCAAAAATCTTTTTTCTAATGCCTGACTGCTACTAGGATTTAATACATTTTACTCCATTGATTTAAAAAGAATACATATGATAATTGATTAATTTATGGAAGTATATATATATGTTAAATTGGTTAATATAACACACACACACATATATATATGTATATATATATATATATACATTTTTTATTAAACATAAATTGAAACAGGAATATAATAGAAAAATATATGTCAGCAATAGAATTTAAATAAAGTAATTACACCTTTTCCAAAATTTAGTACTCCCCATAAATTCCTGTAACGATTCCAATAAATTTATTAAAACAATCAACATTTGCCACTATGCAAGTTTTAAGAAACATATACATCACAAGGTAGAATTTAAAATCTGTCCTTCGATTGTACATAAATAATGACACTATTACATGATTCCACATACTTTCAATTGTACTTGTGTGACATTGAGTTCAGAATCAACAAATGTCAACTTATGATTGACTTTTGAATGATCGAATCTTTCCTGAGTTAAACAATCATAGCTCTTTCAACAGTTGGAATACAGGCAAAATCTAATTTTTATTAATCCCCAATAAATTTTAATGTGTCCTATCTTGTACAGCAACTACAGAATTCTCTCCGAATCCCTCCAAACACTCACTGATCCTCAACCTTATGCCCCTTATGATATTTGTGTTTGCCAAATTTTTATTGATAAATTTGTACTACTTTACTCTCCCCACCTATTTTTTTGAATCAAAGTTTGATGTTACTTAAAATTATCTCATTGATAAATTGCCTCCAATTGCTTAAAAGTAGTTTTTGCAAAGGTTTATCCTCCTCAAAATTTCATGTAATGAATAAAACCTCAAACAATTTTAATTTGGAATGTGAAAACCATGAACCATGCCTTATTAATTTTTCGGTTGATTATAACCAATCAATTTGATTATATTGTTTCCTCTTAATAATTTTTCTACATGCAAAACTAAAACCATCAGAATAACCTTTCTTAAGTTTCATCTTCATCTCTGATCCACATTTCCTGCAGTTCACGCATTTTATTAATTTCAGATCCGTCAAAAAATTATATAATAATAGTGGATCTTATGATAAGTGAAATAAAAAAAAATTCTGTTTTCAATTGTTGGTCTAGAGCATGAAAAAGTAAAATATCCATCATTACTCTTTTTAATTTTAGTCAAAATTATCTCTTGGAATTTCTCAACACACTATGTACAACCAGCATAATGAAAAAATATGTGAGAAAAATATGATAATAAATTAATAAAAATTTATAAGAAAATATATAATAAATAAACAAAATAAAAAGATATTTATAATAAACAAAAAGAAATTGGAAAAAGAACAGTTTACAATATTTGGACGTTGGTGACAACGAGACACAACAGCAAACAGCAGTCAAAAGGCTTCGAATTCAAACTTAGAACAAAAGCTTTAAATTGAAATGTAGAATAAAAAGTTCGAATCGAAAGTAAAATATAAAAACTTCAAATGCTGCAACATTATAATCAAAACAAAGGATTCTAGATTTGGTGAGAAATCACTGGGGGGGGGTGGTATATCAAACTTATACTAAATTTCATTATAATTTAAATTTTCTTTTGCCTTATTTTGTGAATTTTTGGTATGAGCCAAATTTATAATTTAGTATATTAATAATCAAAATTAAAAATTCTCTAAAAATAGCTCTTAATGTTTCCATTAGATAGTAGCATTGTCTATATTAGAGTGTTATTGTGTAACTTCGACTGAAATAAGGATTCAGTTCAGCTACAATAGCTTCTTGATCAACTTATAGAAGTCCAGATGTATTTAGATTTAGGCATATGAAATAAAGGAATCACCTATAAGATCCTCATGTGGTGCTATAAAGTGGTTGATTTTATTCGATTCTTCTCCTATTTGTTTCTGTTTTCTTTATATTTTATAAAATTCACTAAATATTAATATTTCAATATAAAATTTTTGAGTAAAAAGTATGTTTTCTATACCTTCCTTTGTAAAAATTACATATGATATCAGTGAATTAAAAGGAGTTGGATTGTTCATCAATGTAAAAAATTTAGAAATATGTCATTTAATATGTCTGGTGGAAAGTGTTTTTTCAGTAACTAATAGATTCTGGATAATCCATGGAAAGATAGTCTTTTGCATGGTTCAGAAAAACAAGCTTTGTCTAGCTTGCAAGAAAGATTTCATATTCGAAATATGAGATTATAGGTTGTCAAAACATGTATAATGGGAAAAAAGAGTATTTATTAGAGCAAGTTGATCTGCCAATAAATATATTCATTTAAAAGATCTTTTCATTACAGTTGCTCCAGCTCTCTTTCTGTGATTTACAAATATAATTTTAAAATGTTGCACATACGTAATTATAGGCTTCTTTGGTTAAGAACAATTGGTAAAATAAAATAAATGTGACCGTTTTCTTTAAATATTTGATTTTTGGAAATCTGTATGAACCTATTAATTTCTAGTGATACTTTTATATATTGTATTTCAATGGTTTAGAATTTAACTTTAAAACTTTCATTTAAATGGTAAAAATGTCAAAATTTTTCTAACCATACATATTGAGCATTTTATTATAAATATAATTTCAGATATTCATTTTATATAAATGCATTTCTGAAATGTATTGAATAAATGAATATATTTAATGTAATTACATAATTAGCAGTGAAAGATTTTATTAATTTAAAAAATTTTTTCATTTTAAATTACAGGTTTTAAATGCCTATAAAACTGGTGTGGAAGCAATGAAAAATACAGCTTCTAATGATCTAAAACTGGATGACGTTGATGAAGTGATGGCTGATGTTCAAGAAGTATGCAATTGCATTTTTATTGTAATGCATATTTTCATATTCTTTTTTTAAACTACTTTTAAGTCTAGTTAATTGATTCCAGTATAAAAATGTTTTAATAATTTTGCTTAACATTTTATAAAGTATGTTTTAAAATTTAATTATTAAAAAATGTGATTTATATACAAACATATAATGTTAATGATATGTATAAAAGCTTTGTTATGTTTCATATAAATTCAATCAAGTTATAAATAATTACAGTTATCAGGGTTCAGTGTTTTTAATCACTGAACCCGGATAACTGTAAACTGATAATTGGTTTAAATATATGCTTTAAACCAAGTTGATTTGAATTGCTGATTAATTTAACCATTAAATGCTTATACACAATTTATTAATATAAAATGATTAGCTAAAACATTTTATTTATTATAGATAATTAATTATGAGTTTTTAATACAAATATTCATATTTGATTTTATAAAATGTAAATTTATGAAATAGTATGAATTTTTATTAAAAAATTAACACATTAAATTAATGTTAGATTTTAAAATATGTTTACATTTTTTTGATCAATTTATTATGAAGGCATCTAAAAAATTAATTGAAAGATTGTTTGATTCATTATAAAATGCAATTTTAATTAATTTTTTTCATTTTAATAAATAGAAATGCAGTTAATTGAAATTGTGTTGATTATGACAAAATCAATATAATTTGTGTAGTTATTGGCAATAATAGCAATCACACATATATTATTTTATTGCTATTTTTATTCAAAGTGAATGAGATGCATTCTCAGTATTAAACTTCTCATTTACTGTTCCCCTCCCTTTTTTGCATGACATGTTTATTTTTGGACCTTGCGCCATAAAACTCAACCAACCAATCCTCCTTTTTTTGTATATATTATATTTTATGCTTCCAATTTATTTTGACATGGGTTAAAAAGTAATACTGATCCTTTTACTTTGAGACCGTTTGCTCTCAAATTGTTAAAAATTTTAAACCCCAAACCAGAATGGATTTGAATATTTACCAATGGATCCCTCCTGTCTGATGGCCCCAACACAGGTTACAGAGTTTTGTTCAAATTTTTTTCTATATCCTTGTGGGTAGAGGTATTTTGTTTGACAGTAAACTTGTTAAGATTCGCATAGCTCTGTCTCAGTTGCAATGCTAAATGGAAAAATTCACTTGAACAGTTATCTATCCTTAGTGATTTTCAAGCTGGTCTGTTGCCTCTTGTTTTAGATAATGATCCTATAATGCAAGGCTTATTAGATTGTCATCAGTATCTGAAAAACCTATCATTACTCAAGAAAATTATCTTTCAGTGGGTTCCTACCTACTGTGAAGTTCTGGGTAATGAAAAAGTAGACTTCGTGGCTAAAACGGTGTTTTAATTGGAGAATATTTCTCATATTATTTAGACCTTCCATACCATTAGAAATTTTATTAAAAACCTATCAAAGTATGTGCTCAGGAAGAACTATATCATCATATTTCTCACAAGTCTTGGAAAAATACTATTCTGTATTTGTATAATAGCCCAAGGCATAGTGCAGGCGCTGAATTCCATATTGTCACTAGACATCAATACCTTCAAAATCATTTGTACAGATTCAAAACTGCCCTTCTCCAATATGCATTCTGTGTAGCTCGGGAGAGGTGATAGACTCCGCGCATCTTCTTAACTGTCCTGTTCTGTGCAAGACTATTCTCATATAGCGTTACTGGGTTTCAAGAGACATGTTATGTTAATGGACTCTGTTGCAGCTATTTTTGTTTGTTGTATTCTGTGTTTTTCAATCTTTATTCTCTCTCTCTTTTTTTTTGCAGAAATTGTTCATAGTGTGCCACTTGAAATAAAAAAAAATGTTTTATGCTTCTTAATGTTTTGTATTTTAAATAATTTATAAATATTTGCAAAAAAATTTTTTTAAATTAAAAATATTCTAAATTTTTATTTTCAATTATTTTAGCATTAATTTGAATATTTGTAATTTAACATTTATTTACATTTTAAAATAGGTAATAGATGATTATATGGAAATCCAAAGAACTTTAGCAAAACCTGTCTCCATGGAAGATGATAATTTAGAAGAATTTGAAAATGAACTAAAGGATATTTTATCTGAAGAAGTGAAACAATTTAACAAAACTCATAAGGAGTCTCCTCCAAGAGTCAGTGATGAGGATTTATTAAAAAGATTGGCTGCTCTTCGTGCTCCTCCAGAAGGTATATTCTATTAAATATTCATTTCAAAAGTATTATTTGAAGCTGTAATTGCTTTTTGCTTGTCTATAAACATTTAAATTTACAATTTTTTATTTATTGTCTGTCCTCAGTATTCGTAAATTTCTTATCCTCATTTTACTTATATTCTTTATTATATATATGCACAATTTAATTTATTGAATTGTATGATAATAGCAAAAAACTAGATTCAATTAGAAAATTGTTCCCATGTGAAACATGCATCATGGCTTACTACCCATAATGCAATTTTCTAATGGTGTAAAATCTGATTGTGATGTTTCCAAACGTCAAACACGTTGGGCACTTTTGTTGAATAGGATGATGTTTGGCTTACACGAATCAATACATCAATGGACATTGAGGGCTTTAGTATTTTTATTGATATATTGTTTTTATAATCTTATTGGTTATAAAAAGAATGCAATATGGTTAATGATCATTTAAATTTTTTGGACATTCAGAATTTGATAAAATTCTAGAATTGCTGTTAAATTTTACTTCAGAAAATGGTTTAAATACTGAGAAGTGGCTCCAGATCTCAATATTTAAACCATACTCCAGTGCTCCATAGGTGGACTGAATGTCAATTTATCCTCTCCTAAAAATTTAAATACATAGTTTCATTTACTGTATGAATGAATAATTTAACTGGTCAGCAGTTGGAAGAGAAAATAATCACACCATTCAAACTTCATTACTTGAGGATTCTGTTGCTGATTATCTGTTTATAAAACATGTAGAGTTGTGATAGGTGATACTAATTCTCATTTATAAATGAATAATTGAACTCCTTAAAAATACTGAATGCTTGCCTCCAAAAATATTAGAAGGGGTACACATCTTATTTAGAACAACAAAACAAAGGCAAGAATAAAAAGAAAAAAGTAAAATTCTGAATGGAATAAAGAAAATATTAATTTTTATTGTACAAGAAAATATTTTTTAGAAGATAAAGCAGCTACACTTAGTTTAACTGATACCTCATTAGAAAACTAAGAAATGCTGTTAAAATATGGTTTTCAAAAATGAAAATTACTCAGATAATGTTGGATACTGCCAATGATAAAATAAAAATGTTTCAAGAAAATCAGTTGTCACTACAAAAGATACACAAAAAACACTATACTTGTATAAAATAAGTTATTAGAAAATTGATATTGAATTTGACCAATTTTCTAAAATATACATAATACTTATGCGTATTAAGTATGATTAAAATTTAAGATAATCTTTAAAAAGTTCAGTTAATTAAAATTTCAGAATGTATAACTAAGCTTGGTTGCAATTTAAAATTTTTAGTTTAAATTACAAGTTTAAGTTAACAAAATTAGAGTGTTAATGCTTGATACATTTTTTCCTTTTTTTAACAGTGTTAATTCATACATGGTATTTAAACTTCACATGTCTTGTGCAACCTCTGAATTTTCGCGTAAAACACAACATGCAGTCATGTTATGCAAATTCATATATATCCAACCCATTATTGAAGGGCAGTGTATATGTGTAAATATGAGTGCAATGTATGTTTTTTTTAACTAAATATAAAATTTTCAACAATTTTATTTTTATATTAAGTACATGTGTTGTGAATTCTGAATAAAAAATATTGGAAAAAATTCCTTGTAATTTTTTGTATTGAAGAAAAAATCCAAAGGACATAAATATTTTATAATACTTTTTTACGGTGCCACTATGAACCATAATTAAAATATTTTTGGTTTGTCTTTATTTTTTAATTGTGTTTCTATTAAAAATGCTCTTTGTTTAAAATTTCTAAAAGCTTTCATGGAAAGTTTTCAAAGTAATTCAGTAACTTGAAAAATATTGAATTTTTATGACCAGTCTTCTGTTTTCTTCCCAGAATGTGTTAAAATTATATTAATTATTTGTTGAAGTAATCAGTGTAGAGTTATCTTTTTTTAAGAAGCCCATTACATAATGGAGTTGTAATTGAAAATAAATTGAAATGTAATTGAATATAGATAAATCCTATGAATGAGATTTGGGCACAGAACTTATCTTTTTAGTTTCATTTCTGTTATTTCAATTGACTTCTTTGGACTTATTCAAGCTATAATACAAAAATTACTGAAAATATTCATCCAAATAAATTTCATTTTTCTAACTTATTGAATTTTATTCTAGTTTTTTAATATTCTTTTTTCAAAAAAGTTTCAGAATATTATAATAATTCCCTGAAATTTCATTTCCTAAGTAAACATTTTTCATAATTGTTGACATCCAAAGTGAGTTAGTTTCTTCAAACATTTAACTGTGTTTGAAGAAACTAACTTTTAACTGTGATTATGGTGTTGTTTTCGATTGAAAACTTTCTTCCGTCATAGATATTATTAGCAATTTTCAGTGATAATTGGAAATAAGCTAACTAGTAATCTCACACAGAACTTTATTTTTCACAGATCTTCTTTTATACTCAATAAATCTTTAAACTTTAAATAAAAGCAAGCAAAATTTGAATAGTTTAATATGCAGTGTTGATGTATAAAGAACAAATATTTTTAACATCATTAATATTTTTTGTTGAAACTTCCTTGTCTGAGAAAAGAATCTGAGAATAAATTTATGATCATTTGACATATAGTCAAAATTCCAACACCTCTTTTTAAATTAAATACTTTGGATTAAATATTTACTTAAATCTCTATATATGAATGTATTTTAAGATCAAATTGAAGAAATGTAAAATAAGTATAGAAAACAATTTCATTTATTTTTGCTTGGAAAGTTTTCACAAATAAAAAACTGTATGATAATGTACATTCACATTTAATGTAATTAAAGATAAACATATTTCTGATGTTGTTAGTTAAATTATTCTTAAATAAAATGTATTTAGTTTAATGTTAAACACACTAAATATTGTTAAATATATTATTACTCCACTTTTTTAAAAATTTATATTCTTTTTGTTGTGATTTTGACCAATAAATTATGTTTTCAATAATTTATTTCTTAAAGTACAGGTGATTACCAAAATAATAGAAATCTCTTATATTTTTAACAAATCCTTTATTAGTACTGTGTAGAACCTCCATTGTGTGGCATGTAATACTGCTTAGTTTCATGTAGTAGTAAATTCATGTAAGTGCTAAATAGTATTTAGAGGAATATTGTACCATTCTTCATGGAGAAATTGAGAAAGTGTGAGAGATGCTACTAAAGGATATAGATTCTATATTAAATGTTCTAATAGTTCAATTATATTGAGGTCAAGTTATATCTTTAACTTTATTCTCGTGTTCATCAGACTCACTGCAAGTCGCGGACAAGTTGCACTGCATGGATAGTATTATCATCCTGAAAAATCCAATCTCCTGCTGGAATCAAAGTTTGCAAAATAGTATAGAGCTGGTTAGCAAAAATTCTTTATGCATCTTTCCAATAGTCCTTGCTTTCAAAATTACAATTAGTCTTTAACAGATTCACCTCCATTCTTTTGTCTTGGAAGGAGACAAAGTCCTTCCAACTCTAAAGCATAGAGGTGAATCATATTTGTCCTATAAAATTCATAATGTTTCAATATCTGTTAGTCTCTTTCTGTGCACTATTTTGCTTTTCTGAATTTATCTTGATCCACTGTGTGTATACTGTTGCAACTTCATCACTGTCTCATTAGACAATGGCTGTAAGATGAGGTGTTTCGATCCCATGTACTTCAGCTAGATAGGCTTCTGCAATTTGAACTCTGAAAATCTGAGGAAGGGGATTTTATGCTTTTGAGAAATATCCAAAATGTATTGTACAAAGAAAGCCACTACATGATACCAGAATATATAAATTTCTTTTATGTAAAAAAACAACCTAGTACATATTATTATTTTAATCTTTATAAAGCACATTAAAAATATCACTTATTCCCAGGTGTTTCCATTACTTTGAATATCACTTGTATGTTTGCATGTTTTAATTTGATAATAAAAATAGGAAAGCTTTGTATTTGAGCTCTCTATTGTATAAAAAAGTGACAGTAATAAATTAAAGTTTTGTAGGTAAATTAAATCAATTTCTTATCACTAAATAGTTTGAAGCTTTAAAAAAGAAAATGTTTTAAAAATGTTTAATTTTTATGAAAATTAACCAGAAAAATTTATTTTCATTAAAATTTCCTGTTGACTTGTTTAAATGTTGTTTTAAAGAATTTATAATTAATTTCTTTGAAATAATGTATGACAAACAGCAATAATTAAACAAAATTATTGCTGTTAGTAAATATTTTTGTTGAGTTTATAAATATATTTATATATTGAAAAAATATTATAAAATGTTTGATAAATTTAACCATTTGTAAATTATTTTTTATCTCTAGTTATTTGGAAAGCAAATATATGTATCAATTTAAAATAATAATTTGCTAAAGCAATTTTTCTGGCAAGCAGCTATGATAATATAAGTAAATAACTGCAGAAAATAAACAATCTTGTTAGGGGGAAGAAAACAAAACTAGAGTGTGAATAATACTTTTTCCAGCTTATCTTTGTTTTAAACAAAAAAGCAAATGCATTACCTGAAATTAAATTAGAAAAGAAGTCATTAAATAATATTTTTTTAGTGATAAATTTTTTTAGTCACTTTTTTCACTTTTTCAGTGATCAATTTTTTCAAATTGATACATGTTTTATTATTGATTATGGTTTAGTCTTGGCAAAAATGTGGAATATATTGAAAAATATTTTGTGGATTAATATTAATATTTGTGTACTAATTTTCAATTAAAAGCAAAGTAATATCTTTATTCAGCATTTTAATATTTGATAAGAACTCTCAAACTTTATAATGATATTAATATTTTTTGGCATGCCTCAGTGCACTTGTATTACATTTTATTTTATTGATATTCCATATTTTAACATATATTTTTAAATAATATTTAAATTTAAAATAAGGAAGGAAAATTTATTTGAATCAGAACTAATAAAGTTAGGATAATGGACCCAATATACAAGTAATAAGCTGCAATCTTATGTCTTTAAATCTATTTCATTTATATGTTTTTATGATATATTTTTAAACTTGAAATCAGCTTGTTAAAATCTAATTTAAATATTGGAATTGGAAAATATTTTACAGTTTAAAAATTGGTAAGAAATAAAACAATTTATTTTGAGTCAATAGTCATTTTAATGTTCAATAAAATTAAATATGTTTTTAATGTTTTAACATTAACTGTTTAAAAACAGGTAACCCAAAATTATATACGCAGCTAAAAACATGCTGATTACATGAAAAACAAAATTCAGTTGATTATTGTTAACAATATCTCCTGTACACATATATTTCAAACTAGTAATCAAATATTTTATTTTTAATAATTGATATTTTAGAAATGATTGTTTCTTTAGAAATTGAAACTTTTTTATTCTTAATTTTTTTAAGTTAACTTATATAATATTTCTTACTGAAGTTTGAAGTAACTGATGTAGTATCTGTGAATTCTTTGTTAATGAGAAATGTCTGAGTTTTCCTTTTTGAATTTAAAATAAAATACATATTTACTTAATCAAAAGTAATTATATTGAAATAAAAATTATAAAAATTAAGTAAATTTGAATGTTTTTTCTTTTTCCTGCTTTTAGATGTTCCACCTGTAAAGAGATCAGCTAAACGTGGAAGCATTAAAGTTCCAGAGCATTTACTTTAATATATGATCATTCAGAAATAAGCTATCAGATTTATTTCTACCTGTAATAAAATTTTTGAAGCAATACTTTTATAGATCATCTTTAAATATATATTTTTCATTTGAATGTTTATTCTGTTCATCTGCATATATTTTTCTATAATGAAGCATAAAACAAATATTTATAACTCTTGTAAATATGTATTATGATCACTACTTTTAAATTTTAACTGTATCTACATTATAGAACAAAATATACCACAAAAAATAAATTTCTGAAAAGTAAGTGAGATTTTATCTTGAAAAATATTAAAGCATTTGATTTAATGTTTTACTTTTATATGTTTGTTTGATGTTTTTCTTATATTTTACGTGACGTATTTATATTGTGATTATATAAAAGTTTGTACTGTAAGTTCAATTTTCTGTGTGCATGTAAATATCTAAAGAGAATATATGTTGAATTTTAACATTTTGTAATTTAATTACTTTCAACATAATGTATTTAATGATTTTCAATCATAATGTTCTCATAGTTTTTAACTTCTGTAAAATAAACATAATAAATTGTAATATTTTGTATTTTATGTGTTATAAAACAGTTTAAACCTATGCATACCATTTTAATTTTTTATTGTTAATTTTAAATTGTTTTTATGTTTCATTGTAAAAAAAAGTATATTTTCCTTAGAAAGCAAAAATGATATTTTCTGGTTATAAAATTCATTAAAAAATGATATAATTGTGCCATATTTTCAAAACTGTAGTTAAAATATAAATTTATTTCGGAAGATTATTTCTCAATGGATATAAGTATACTTATAGGTACCTTGATACTGAGCTGTAGTTCAGAAATTTAATTAAAAAATAATATAAATTTATTTCAATATATAAAAAATGGATTATGTTACCATTATTGAAAATTACAATTTTGTTAATCTTAAATTCATCAATTTATCATTGTTTAGTTAAAGAATTACAACTAACAATATCAACTGACAATATCTTGACAAGAATGAAAAGTCAATTTAAAATTATTTTAATGCATACTAGATGCATAGTAAAGCCCTTTGTGAGACTTTATCTCTCAAACCTTTGTTTGGAGCTATAATTTCTAATAAAGAGAACTTTCATGCTATGTCATTTTTTAATTTTATAATAAAATTTTCCAAAAATTGTAAAATTAAAATTTTTATATAGTTTTTTGTTCCTAAGATTATATTTATAAAAGTTTTTCCCTTTCCCTTACAAATATAACAACAAAACTTTTATTTCTTTGAGACAAAAAATGAGTAAAGTGTTTGTGCTACTTTTTCTTTCTCTCTCTCTGAAATCTGTTACAAAATTAATATAATTCTAAAGAGTCCCTGGAAAACATTTTGGAGGAAAGCAAAATTTTCCATCCATATGTGATTTGAATTCATAGCTATAATGTATTATGTTGAAAGCTATAACAATGAATCTATAGTCAAAACAGAGAAATTTTGTCATAATTATCAATCAACCTCTAATGTTGTATTTCACTTGGAGGACGTATAGTTACTGCATCTTATTAGGGATTCCATACAGTTTAAAAGCTAGTATACTTATATGAATACCAGCAAGTTAAGTAATAAATGTTGAGTCTCAACTGGATCCTATGCCTTGGGAATGCTCTCCATTTTTTACTACATGCAATATCCCACTAGCTCAAAATTTGGTAATATTGCACATTGTCTTACAATATTTTATGCCAAGTTTCTTCTGCCTGTTGCAAAAGCTAAGCATCTATGCTAATTCAGCTTCATTCTAATGTTAAATTAGCAGATTTGCATCTAATGTTAGTCGAAATCGGATCGGGAAGGTACCTTATATAAAGCATATTTGAATAAGCTTCTTTTATTTATATCATTGTATGAAAAAGTAAATTACATCATTATTAAAAATTAAACTTTGCACCTTCTAAGTGCAAACGTTCTGAAAATTTGAGCGTAAAAGGAAGTATTGGAATTGTTAATTGCTATACGCGATTTTCTCACCATTTCAGGTTTTCAATTTTTGGCATTTGCTGCAGTTTTCAGAATTTATTTCTTATTTGCTAGTTCTGGTATTCATTATTGCAAATATAGTTTTAAAGCTTTGGTCGATGAATTTTAAATTGTTTTATATTCTGAAATGCCTTTAAAACTTGAATTCTAATACATTTCTCAGTATTTTTTTAATTTTGTTACAGAAACAGTTATCAAAAAAGTGAAGTTTCACAAAATTCAACATTTTGATTGAGTTACCACGTTTTGTATAATTGCAAAATGTGATCAGTTTGCAAATTGTGATTTTGACAAAGCTGTTAACTGATAAGATGAAACTAAGATCGTGACAGCTCAGTTAGTTTTAGTTACACAATGTAATGACAAACACTATTCTAAATGAAAATTGCTAGATTGTCATTTATTGACAATGCAATGCATCAGTAGGTGCGGTGGTGTATGTTAATTTTTTTCCAGAAATTTCACACCTGAGTGATCAAATTATGGAAAATATAGTGAGTCAGTTCAGTAAAACAAGAAGCATTCTAAGTTGTCCTACAAGGAAGCCATTGGAATTGTGTTCTCTTGTAAAGCTGGAAAATGGTTTTTATATGCTTTAGCCAATGCACATAGTAGTACACTTGAAATTAGCCGACTGCAATATATTTGCGGTCTCCTCCATGGCAAATATTAAATGCTGAATTAGCACATTCCTATCTTGTCATACCACAGCAAACATTACTGTCATTGAATAATAACTATCAATTTGATTACTGCAATTGAAACAATGAATATGTTTGATTTTTTAAATTTATAAATAAGCATGCAGAAATGAAAAGCGTCACATTCATTTTACATTTTTGAAAACATCTAATTTCTTGTTTGGAAGATCAATATTGCTGTAATCAAACCATTTGAAGCTTTGGTTTCTTTGGGTGATATATTAGTAAACACAGAAGAGCAATACTTTTTATTGTTCCTTTCCCAAAATTATCAGAGACATTTATTCTCTTGTTTCGACTTATTCTGATCTAAAATAATAAGAAAATTCTAATGGAGAACTATCTTTAATTAGGAATTTTGTTAAAGCAATTATTTACTTTTGCTAAACATCTTGTAATCTTTAAAAATTTAAAGGTAGTTATTTTAGTTATGTGCTGTTTATAAATTATAAATGAGGTATTCGAATTTCAAATATTTCATATCAATAAAATGATAGTATGTAAGATGACTATCTGTATAATTTATTATTTGGTTCAAGGGGATTTTTCAAAATATATGAATTTTAATTTCACACATTTTATTTCATTGCTTTTTTTAGTTTATTTATTCTTCCCCTTTTAATTTGCAATTTGAATTTTCTTTTTAATGGTATTTGATGAAGACTGAGGATTTTAATGAATATATTGAGATCTAATTAAAATTGAATTTTTTGCATTTTTTTCCTACTTTAAATTGCTAAATTTTGAATGAGGAAATATTGTCTTTTCAATTAGCTTACTGTTCTTAAAATTGATTGAATTTTGGAATGAAAAAGTTTTAACAGTTAGAGTTTAAAATAATTGCAGCTTTTCATTACTTATTTTTTATTTAATTATTATTATTTATTTATTTATTTATTATTTATTTTGCTTTAGTATATATTTAATCATAAGTTTCCAGTTTATTTGCATATGATTTTTATTAAATAAGTCTTTTAGGAAGATTGAAGAATTTTGATAGACTTGTAATTAAAATTAACTTGTTGTTTAGTATTAAAAATATGATGTTGACGTGCAATTTTTAAATCGTTTATATTGTATAATATCATAGACAGTAAAATTTCTGGGAAAAAACTTTCAAATTTATTTTTAAATATTTCAATTATATTTTGTTTCTAGCTTTTGGGTTTTATGAAATTAATGTTACTTAATCAAACCATGTGATCAAAAAATTTACCTATGTTTAGTCGATATAAAAGCAACTACTTCCTCCAAACTTTCCATCCAGTGTCTTGTTTTATAGTAGCGACATTTTGCCGTTTTTAAGACCGAATTAGTTCTTTTGTCATTAATGAAATACTTGGAAGAATTTCTTCATGTAGAAATTACTTGACTATTTAAGTCCTGTAATTCTTTCATGATGAAATAATTCCCGAGTTCCTTACAACTCCGAAAATTTTTTTAAGGGCCCTTGAAACTCCTGGAATTTTTGCTCATCTTCATGCATTTATTTTTTACTAGAAAATATTATAATTTGAGTTTTCTGTTTCAATATTTTAAAATTTTCAATGAAATTGGTTGAAAACCTAACTGGACATTACCTATTAATGTTAGCACTAGATGGTGACGTTAGATTGTGGTATTCATAACTATTGACTAAAATAAGGATCTAGTTCAACCAAAATAATTTCATGATAATCAAATTTAGTCAGGACCGGATGTACTATTTAGATTTATGTGTGTGAAATAATCATGATGGTTATTTTGTGCAATCAAACAGGTTATTTTAACTGATTATTTTTCTATTTGTTTCAGTTTTTTTATACTGTATGAGATTCACTGAATATTTAAATATAAAATATTTTAGTTAAAATAAACTTTCCATATATTTGGTGAAAAATGCTTGTTATTTTACTGAATCGGAATGAATTTGTTTATCAATGAAGTAAAGATATATATATTTCCTTTATTTATATATAAAAAACCAAGAAATGTAAAAATCTATTTAATGGTTAAAGAAATAGAAAAGCCTAGAATATCTGTGAAATTTTATATTTTTTAAGAGTTGGAAAGTAGGCAGAAGAAAAATTTAGAAATTCGTTTGTTAAATAATAATTTGGAAAACTATCCTGGAAACTACCTAATAGTTGTATTTGACTAAGTATATTTATATTTGAAAAATATTTTTATCTACATCTTGAAATTCTCAGCAAATTAATAGATATGTAAAATAATAATCTATTGAAGATGCTTAAAAACTCAAAAATTACCCATTATTTTATACAATATATAATCCAGTAATATAAATAATGATTATTAATAAAATTTTTCTGTTATAGCTGTAATTTCATTGAAGGCTTTTGAAGTAATCATTAAATATTATTTTAACATAAATAAAAAATTTGTAATTATTTATTTTTATTATTTATAAATATGATTAAAAAATGTTGTATATACATAATTATATGCATATTTGGTTAAGAACAATTTTTAAATAAAATTTATTTAACTTGAATATGTCCTGAAAATTTTTGATTTGACTCCTCGAAAACTCCTGGAACTTGCTTCTTAGAAGCTCGTACGAACCTTCTAAATTTCTTATCTATGCTATATCGTATTTATAAATTTTTTCAAGAAATAACGCTTTTCTAAAAGTTTGTAGGAACCAAATTTCAATCTTTTCATAATGCAAATAACAAGGGTATATAACTCTTTTCCCTCTGTGTTTTTTTCAGTAATTGTAATTCTATCTGTTGTAAAATATAAATGATTTTAGTTTCTTGATTAAACTAATCACAGAAATTAGTATTGTGAATTTGTATTTTTGATTACTGAATATGCAAAATTTTGAATGAGTGTGATGAATACTGAGCAGTTGTGCTTCGTTGGCAAAGCAGAATTTTATTTAAGCTCTTTTTCAATTCAACATGCACGTAATTTTAATCGATTAAATTTCAGTTTAATAAACGCGCCTTAAAACGGGGGTGTGTTACAAATTAAAATCTACAGATGTCACTGTTTATTTAAAGAAATTCATAAAAATGATTTCCTGAAGCGAAACTGGGATGCATGTACTGTAAGTTTATGCTATTAGTATTTGCATTTTATTTTTCTTTACTGAAGTCATGTTTACTAGTGTACAAATGATGGTTTAATGCACTAATCTATCGGTTTTTTAAAAAATATTACTTTTGCTGTAGCGATTCCAAATCATACTTTAATACTTATAGACGTATCCAGATTGTTGCTCTTCATGTATTGGAAGTAAACATATGAAACTACTGCACTCAAATTCCTCATTATATCTATTTTATCCATTGTACAGTTGAACGCAACTTATTCTTTTAAATGACGGCTCTTTTTTGTGGAATTTCTCGTGAAAAATTTAGAGTATAACATAATTTGGTTACTCTTGCTTTTTAAATCTCAGAAATTACTTGTGATGCTTATTTGAGATACATTATACTCAAATACTGGATTTTCTTTGAATAATTTAGACTCTAGAAATTTATACTTGATACTTTAAAGTATCGGATTTTATATCATATTTATCAGTAGAAGTGTATCATTTTTTTCATCTGACCTCTTAATAATTCATTTTACAAGGAGAAGCATTATCATCAAAAGCTGCTGTAAAGAAGACCGTCCTTTAAAATCTTTCATGCTGTGGAAGGACATCTGTAGTATTTATTAACTAAAATTTGTGTGTGTTCTGGAAGATTTCGAAGTTGTAATTTTTTAATGGTATTTCTTTACAGTAGGCAATGAATTAAAAAGATTGATGTAGCATATTATGTAGAAGTTTTGTTTTGTCAATTATCCATGATTTCCTCAGAATAACTTATTTAGTGAGTATATGTGATAACTGAAAGGAATTTGGTTTTACTTAGTGGGAGAAAATATTTAATAGATACCAGATATTTACTAATAAATTCATTCGATTATTTCATCTTTTGATTTTTACTGATGCTTAATACTACAGTGGATGTTCACACATTTTTCTAACGACTATGCAAAAACATATTTAGCAATAAGTATAAGAATTTTATTTTCTAATACGTTCGGTTTGATTGCTCTTTCTCTGAACTATCATATTACATCTTGATTTCCAAGATGGAAGTCCTTTTCTTAAAACATCAAGGCTAATATTTTCTACTCCTCCGCAATCTTTCAGAGTGAATCCAATGTTTCGGGTTGCCGCTTATATAAAGAGCTTGTTTTAGAAGTCCAAATGCATAGCAATCAATGAGTGACTCGTCAGGGAACCCGAGTGGGGCTCTTACAGGGAATAGCTTCAATTCCTGTTTCATTTCTCTTCCCCTCCCACCCCCCAATGGAGCAGGAGATGTCTTGGAGCTTAACTCGGGGAACATTGGATAATGGGATGTAATTTCTTTGAAAATAGGTGTCAAAACAAACTTCTGATAGTAATTCGAATTAATAACTTTTTTTTCTCTAACTTCCTTATTTTAAATTATCCGTTATGAGAAAAATCCAATAATAACCATCAAAACGTTTAGAAAAAATCCTTGTTTTCTCTAAATTAACATGTCAAGTCTTTTTCGCCCTTTTTCCTGTAGCAAATCAATTTTTTACTATTGCTGTCAGGTAAATAAATCCAAGATTTATCAGTTGTATATACCTACATGTTTCCATTTTTCACCTGCCGAATAATTTTCCTACAACAATTTGCTTCCAGTTTTACGCCGAGAAAAATATTTCGGCGTTTGGCGATGAAGACCGTGGTTTTTTGCTTTGATTAACTTTAATCGAATTTCATAATTTTATTCGCACTTCTTATAGAGATATTTTAAGATTTTCCGATAGTTTTTGGGTAGTTTGATTTTTTCTTAAAACATAAAATGCGAGTTTAGATTTAATAAGAAGTGTGCGTTCTTTGCTCTGGGAATGATTTTTTATTATTATTATTATTTTTATTTTTTTTCTCGTCTAGTGTAAACTTGGGACACTTCTTTCCTTTCAAATTAATTACGTCACTTATTTTATGTGTAGAAACATTAAAATCATGATTTTGCATATTTTTTCAATAATTGAATAAGTGTTTCTCTTCGGAAATCGTAAAAATACAGCCTTCGACCGTTTAATTTTTAGTGAATTTTAAAAGAGAATTTTTTTTTTAATACCGCGATGTTTATTAAGCTCTCTTACAATTTAATGCTCCGCCCAACTTGTCTAGTGGTCAGCGTGCCTGACTGCGGACAAGGAGGTCCTGGGTTCGAATCTCGGCTCGGGCATGGATGTACTTTCTCTCTCTATCTATCCTGTCTTTGTCCTTTCCTTGTATGAATGAGGTGTGAATGGTTGCCTACCCTATAAACGGGTACCTATGGCATATGTGTAGAGCAAAGTCGTACTTTCACCTTCATGGTGCTCTGATTAAAACCAAAGACTTAATTGACTTAAATTCGCATAGCGAGCTTGGCTTGTCCAAGTGTCATTAGTAACAACAACAATTAAATGCTAATCACATTTTTAATCCTAAATTAATATTTAACATCTTGGAAAAATTAAAATCGTTATAAAAATCTATGAACATAGCCTCTATAAATGTTAGACGTATCATTTTGACTCATTATAAATTTTTTTATGTAAATAACAAAAAATCTCTCACGTTTTACCTCTTTTATCGACTATTATCTGTTGAATGAGATTAATATTTATTGAAGTCTGTTTTCTTCAAGTTTTAAAATATCGAAATTCTTTATATGGTATAACTATTTTTGCGGATGTGTGTCAATTTAACGTGGTTGTAATAAATTTTGTAGAAATAAGTGTTACCTACGAAGAATTATTGTGATAAATGTGAACACAAGATTGTTGTACCAGCAAGCTTCACTGTTCTTAACTCTGAATCGGGCTCTGCCATTTAGGTGATAGCAGCTGGATTGGATTCTTCGTAGTTTTAGTAGCAGGGACAAAGTAGAAAACCCACCCAATAATTAATCTCCCACCTCCAAAGATATTATTTCATTTGGGGGACTTTTCGACCACCACCTATTTAACGTGCCTTCAGTGAACACGAGTATAGATTCGAACTCGATACATTCCGATCGTGAGAAAGACGGTCTAACTAACCGGACCACCACGGCTCTGTATAAGAGTATCATTCCCATTATCTCAAGTGAAGAGAATACCTCGATAAGCAACAGTTGGAAGGACGAAAGGCAGATTTGAAATAAGAGTGCAGAGTCAGAGAGAGTATGTATTTGAGTAAAATACTCTTCCTGACTTAATAAATAAATGTCTTCTTCTTTCCAGTCCCCTTTGTTTAGCAGGGCTAAACTAGGTCCATGACGTCGTGAACCGCCAGAAAGTCTATGACTAGCAAAGGTGATTCGAAGATGTCTTCTTTATGAAGTCCCAGGCAAAAGATAATATGTTGCTTCAGGCAAAAGATAATATGTTGCCTACGGAAAGCGGCATGAAGCCGCTTTCCGTAGGCTCAACAAAGTGAAGCATCATTTGCCGCGGGCAGTGGTTGGGAGGATGACCACGGTGTACTCTCCTTCACTGAGTTGGGGACGTGTCCACGTTAATCTGTGACGTCTAAAGTCCTTCCACTGGTGAGGCGTGGATGTGGAGAGGAGGGTGCCAGCTCAGGTGTGGCCTCGTCACCTGACCGTGGTTCAAAATTACGAGGCACCTCAATAGAGCAAAGTCGTACTTTCACCTTCATGGTGCTCTGATCCAAACGAAAGACGCTTTCTATTGACTTAATTCGCACTGCCAACGGCATAGCGAGCTTGGCTTGTCCAAGTGTCATAAGCAAACAGCAAATAATCACAATTGTGGTTATTGTTGCACCAGCATAATTCCCTGTGCCTAGCCTAGAGTAGGGTTCCACCAGTAAGTGGAAGCAGCCTAGAGGAAGTCTTCATCATTTAGAAGCAGGGATCAAGAAGAATACGTCCCGCCCCTCACTGAGGTATCATTTCACTTGGAGGACATTGTGACAACGAACTACCCCAGTCGTCTTAAGCGAAAGCGAAGTATCTTCGATTAAGCTTGGATTTAAACGCCTTACCGTCAAACGATGAGAAAGAAGCCTCAACCAACCAAATTACCGTGGATTGCTCTCTAATCGAGGTAGGAATCAATCACATGAGCTGTTAAACTGATGCTCACAACGCTAACCTTTCAACTGGCGGCTTGGCTTGTGTGAATTGTGATCTGACCAGTGAAAATAACTTAGACATTTTATATCAAAAATATGAAACATTTTACAGATATTTTTATATGTTTTTATTTATATATCATATGAGAAAATTTTATAAATGCAATAAAAATCCAATGTCGTTAAATTTATTTAACAAGAGATAGATTTCTGTAAAACGCGTGTTTATTTCAGTCTTTTTTAATGTTAGTCTTAAAATTAAAAATATTAATTTACATGTCTCTAGTACTTACTGTAAAAAAAATTATTATACTTAAACTGATTTTATTGTTTTCAGTTATTCAAACATATTTATTCCCAAATTTGAAGCCCGGTGGCTTAGTGGCAGCGTTTCACGCTCTCATGACACAGGTCCGAGATTCGATCCTCGGGCTGGGCAAGGTTGACTCAGCCTTTCATCCCTTCAGTGGGTCGATTAACTGAGTACCAAGCATGCTTGGGAACTAAACACTGGGGGTTTCGCGTTAATCTGACCACCTAATCGGGGCATATGCTTCGCTTCCCAGGCCCTCGGTCATGAAAACATTTATGGGCACTGTAAGCCTTGGCCCGCATGGGCTGTCGTGCCATGGAGTTTAGTTTATTCCCAAATTTGACGTTTCAGAAAAATTAATTTTACAGGATAAACTTTTTAAATTTATAAATATTACATCAGTAATATCCATCCTGCCGTCATTCACTTAAGCTAAAAAACTTTAGGTCCATACTTTGATACGACCATATTTTTTGTCTTATTTATTTAAAAAGATATATTAAAAGTTTTTTTATATTATATGTGTTTAAATAGAAATTTATTCAACTATAAGGATTGTTATCAAAATCAATAGCGATAAGAAGTTATAAGTTTTAAATATCCTATTCCATTTTAGTGATTTTTTAGCAGAGGAATTTCGTTCTTATAATGCTAAAGTATATTTCTTTCTAAAGATTACATTTCGTATCTTTTACTATCACATGAAAATAATGTCTGAGGATGCCAAGATAAATTCAATGTTCATCATTTCGGAAAGAAATGAGTAGATTTTATCGTGATAATGTGTTCATACTCTTGAACAAGAAATACTCTGTATCTAAAGTGTCATAATTTAGATCCGAAAATTATGAGTTGTTTCTTCAGAAAATCATCTAACTTCTGTTATTGTTGAAATAGAGAGTTCTAAATGTACTGATTTTTTTCTTAAGTATTTTCTCGTAAGTTCATTTAATAAATTACACGGCGTACTTGAATAGTTTTATTGATGGCATTTAAGTTAAAGCATAAAATAATACTTATGCGTGTGCGTCCATAGTATTTATCGAAGTTTATGGCTACAATGTAATTAAAACTTTTGAAAATAAAATAGCTATAGTCGTTTGAGTTTGCAGTGTGACATAGGATCTCTGTACTTGAAAATGATATTAAATATTTGATACATATTCTTCAATGTTAAAACATTTGAATTATTCCATAGTTATTTTATTTTTTCTGATTTTTAATGTTCAATTATTTTAACAATATTTCAGCATACACTTCAATAACTAAAATATTGATCATCGATAAAAATATTTCGAGAGAATATTTACGTTTATTATTGCTTAAAACTTTCTTAATAGAAATTTACATTAAATTTTGTGTATACTAATTTTTTTTTTTGTTATGAAATTCCATTTCGATCAATGGCCTTTTTCATTGAAATTAGAAATACTTAAGCAATCATAATTAAATTATAAATTGAGTTTGTAACAAATAAAAAATATTTCTAAATAATATTTTCATGACAGTGTTTTGTGTTCCAAGAAATCATTGTAAATATTAGATATGATTTTTAAGATTGCTGTGATAAATAATATAAGCCATTAATAAAAGACTGCTGAATTCTGATGTGCAGAGAGGTTGTTCGTCATAAAAACAAAATTTATATTCAACATCTTTAATATTGAAATCTTCTCTCGCTTCAGAAATCTGCTCATATTCAAAGTAATGCATATGGAAATTTTTCTTTTCATTTGGAAATCAATAAGTCAGATAGGGATATTTAAGAGTTACCCTTTCGACGTTTGGTCATTTGAATTCATTAAATTTAAAAGTTCGATGTGGGCTCATGATGAAACACTCTATTTTCATATTTAAAGGTTTGTCACGGATAAATTAGAATAAAAAGAAAAGAAATGAGAGGAAAGTAAAATTTTGGAAAGCTTTTATACAACTATTGAAACCAAATATATTGAGCTCTTTTTAAATTATCAGGAATCATTTTTTGTGCGGAATAGTCACAATTAATTTCTCTTCGTTCGATTTTATAGTTATATTTCAGATAAAGATTATTTTAAATTAAAGATTAAGGGAAAATGTATGGATATACAGTTTATTATAGTTTAGTAAAAATATTTTAGAAAAAATTATGGGATATTTGGTTTGAATTCATTAATTTTGATCAACGTTTTTATTTTTTTTTTTAAATTTTATTTGAACTCTAATAGGATGATTAGCTATAGGAATATTTTAAAATCAGAATAAATTTAAAGCTACTAAATCAAGAGTGGGTTTTATGTTAAAAAAGTATCTTTTATAGAATAATATCACTAGTACTCTATTTTTTTATGGAAATAAATGAATTCAAAGCACACACAACAAGTTCTTACAAAATAGCATAGTTGATGATTTCAAGCCAATTCACATGAAATTTATTAGAAATTAGTGTGATTGTGAGAGCATAAATAACTTGAAATTCAAACAAAGAAATATTATTTTATGTATTTTGTTTTAACGCTCCGAATGAATTAAATGGAAATATTTGTCATGAAAATTTCTATACTATTTTCGTTGAACTGCATCCATGCAATGTTTTCTGGGTGAATCAAGCGAGCAGATTTATGCTATTGTGTTTCCGACATATTTTTGAGGAGGTGGCAGCATGGACGCCATTGGTGTTGTTGACGAATTTTATGCTTCCTGCGAAAATCAATTAAAAACCGTTGAAATTCCAGATCAAACATGAATCAACAGATGAAGGAAGATGCAAAGAATGCTTTGAGTGGGTTACGTTGTCTTATTTACTCAAATTTTGATAAATTTAAAAATGTTCAGTCACGTATAGCTTATGAAAACGTGAAAAATATATGAGAAGAAATCGTACGCGAGTGTAGTGGCGCCATCTACAGAAACATTTCAAAAACAAACGAGCGATGGAAAAAAATGCAGTCTTATTATCTGTGCAAATGAACAAGGAACCCTTAAAGCTGGAGATATTAAAAACATCATAAAAACGCAGGTCAATCCAAGAAGCAATAAAATTGTTATCAAAAACGTAAGAAATCTTCCAAATGATAAACTGTTGGTTGAATGTGTGTCTGATGATGACAGGAAAAAATTTCGTGATGTTCTGGCTGAAAATTGCACCTCTCTTTCTTCAGCACTTGCTAAACGAAAATATCCTGCCATTATTATTAAACATGTTCCTACCTCATTACATGATGATGAACTTATCATAGTCTAATTTGAGCAAAATTTTGAAATTTCAGTATCTGAGGAAAAAATTTCAAAGTCTAAAGTTCGTTTTACACTAAAGAAATTTGGGGACTCAAGACGTATTATAATTAGTGTTCCACCTAATATCCGTAAACAAATTTTAAGGTTAGGATCTCTCAAGCTTGACTGGTCTGTGTGTGAAGTTGATTTTGTTATTATACATAGATGTTTCAAATGTTTGGGTTATAATCATAAGGCTGCTGATTGTAAAAACCACCTTGCTTGTTTTACCTGTTCAGGTAACCATAAAAGCTCAGGGTGTTCTAATAGAAATCATCAAGTTTGTGTCAATTGTGCTAGATTTAACAATAAAACTAAAAACCCTTCAAAAAGAGTTAATATTTATCATAAACCTTATGATTGTTGCTGCCCGAGTGAAATTTTCATGAAGAAATTATCAATCTCTCGTATTGATTATGAATAATAGTTATTGTTCTCTTTTACGTTTTGTCCAATTAAATCTACATAAGTCTAAAAATGCTATGCAGCAACTCATTCTCAATATGGAAACTGATAACGTTGATGTTGCATTGATTCAAGAGCCTCACTGTTATAAAGGGAATCTTCCCGGGTTTCCTAGCCATTACAAAGTATTCTTTGGTTCCCAATCAGATGTTATAAAATCAGCGATCATCATTCGCTCGAATAACATTTCTACCTTTATTTATCATAATTACTCTGATTATAACATGATCTCCGTTGAAATCACTGTAAATGATTTAGATTTTATTCTGCTTTCTTACTATTTTGAGCTGGGGCAGAAATATAGATGCTGATTTACAAAAGATTGATTCTTTTATGTCTAATGTTAATTCTTCTCGACTTATTAGGGGAATGAACTCTAATACCAAAAGTAATGTTTGGTTTAGTCCTTATTCAGATGCTAGAGGAGACAAACTATGTGATTTCTTCAGTACCAAACAACTCTTTGTAGATAATGAGGATTTCAGCCCGACCTTCTGTTCAACTCAAGGTTCTAGCTACGTTAATATGACTGTTGTTGGGGAAATTTTATTGCAAGATGTCATTAATTGGTCTATTCCTGATTACGACTCGCTTTCTGACCAAAGGTTGATTTATTTTGAAATTACCTTGGCTGATAATATTACGAACTCTTTACACCTAAACAAGCCTCAAATTTTTGACTGTAGAAGAGCAAATTGGTTTCTTTTTCAGACTAAATGTTATAAGGCTATAAATAATTGTAGTTTTGAGGAACAGCTTTCTTTTTGTAATGACCCTATTTGCCTAGAAAGTTTTATTTCTGAGCTTCAAAATGTCCTGATTTCTGCCGGAGGGATAGCTATTTCTTTCAAGAATTATGATAAAAGAAATGTTCCTTGGTGGACTTCTGAAATAGCATGCATGCATAAAAAGTTAAATGCTTCAAGACATCGCTTTCAAAGAGCCAAAAACCCAATTGTCAAGGAAGTTTTTAAATCCAATTACCTCCACGTTAAAGTAGTGTATAAGAACTTAATTAATAACTCAAAATTAAATTCCTACAAAGACTTTCTTTCTGATGTTACCCCTACAAATGTATGGAAGAAGATTTATAAAGACATGAAGAGAAAGTTTAGTAAAAGTGTCGAGATTACTGGCATTGAAACTACTTCAGGTCACTATCTTGTGCCACTTTGGCCACTTGAAAATCTCCTGGCCTGGATTCCATTTAAAGTGAAATGATTAAATACTTTCATCAGTGTTCTCCTTCTGTTCTTCCTGTTGTATTTAATTTATGCTTAAAATTTTCTCTCTTCCCTGCTCTTTGGAAAAATGCTAAAGTTGTCTTAATCCCAAAGAGTTTGAGCTCTAAGCGACCACACCTTAAGAATATTAGATGTATTAGCTTATTGCCTTGCATTGGAAAATGTCTTACAAACAGACTAAGATGGCATCTTAACAATCGCAATTATACTAGTAAAGACCAATATGGATTCACACCACAGAAATCTACTGAGGATGCACTACTGCGACTTGTTCACATTGTAAAGGAAGGGAAAAAGAAAAAATTATTCACTATTCTCCTTTCATTGGCCATAAAATGAGCGTTTGATAACGCGTTGTGGCCCCTTATTATTTCCTTAATGAAGGAGGCTTATACTCCTTCAAATATTCTCAATCTCTTCCGCAGTTTCTTGAACAACAGAAAGGCGGTTCTCACTCTTGGTCATAAGTCGAAAGTAGTTAACATCCAAAAAAGATGTCCACAAGGTTCTGTTTCTGGCCCATTTCGTTGGAACCTAATTATGAATGATTTACTGAAAAAGTTGAATGCATTTAAGTGCTGTAAAATTGCTTTCGCAGATGACTTACTCGTAATTGTTCAGAACAAAAACTTTCCCGATTTATGCAGTACAGCTCAAGATATTCTTGATTTTATTCATGATTGGGCTCAACATTGCAAGCTGGAATTTAATCATACGAAGTGCAAAGTAATGATGATTCACAAAAAGGCTAACATTGATGCCACTATCAATCTTGCTATGGGTAGCAATTTTCTGGAAGTTGTAGATAAAATTTAATATCTGGGCGCTGTTGTCGATAGTAAACTTCACTGGAAGAAGCATTTGAAATACATTTTAACTAAGGTTAACATTCTTACTAATGCATTGTATAGAATTTGCAATATCAATTACGGTATTAAATTCGCAGTTTTAAAATTGATTTATAAACAAGGTATTGTTCCCGGTATTCTTTATGCTTCGCAAATTTTGGAAGACAGTTTGAGGAAAAAAATAAACCGAAAACTTATCAGCAAAATACAAAGAAGATGCTCTTGAGAATTGTTAGAGGATATAGAACAATCAGTTACGATGTTTTTTTCATTCTCTCTGGTCTTCCACCTCTTGATGTTGTGATACTTCATCAAAATGAGGCTTTTCGTTATGACTCTTTTTCTAACCATCTTGATGGTGATTTGGACTTTTCTTCCCTACCTCATCCATCTACAAGATCTCCTGCTCCTCTTGTTGCATTTGATAGCGTTAGGGAAGAAGATTATGATCTAATTTACTTTACACATGGGAGTAAAGTTAACGAAAAAGTAGGTCTTGCATACGTATGCTTTCAGAATGGTTTTGAAAAGAGTCATCAGGTATACCGTATTAGTGATTACAGTTCTATTTTCCAAGCGGAGTTACTCTGCATTAATCTTGCTGTTAAAGATGCCATAAGCAAGCCTTTTAAAAATTTAATTTGCAGTGACTCGATGTCATCCCTACAGGCTCTACAAGATGTAACTAGTTTTGAAAGACTTATAGTAGAAGTCCAGACTTCAATTAATATGTGTGATATCAAAAATATTTCCTTCACTTTCTCCCATGTCAAGGGTCATAGTGGTGTGTAAGGAAATGAAAGAGTGGATTTCCTGGCCAAATCTTCTCTTTCACTTCCAAATAAACTCAATACCAGCTTACCCAAGTCTTTTTTCAAAACCACTACCAAAAAGAAGATTATCACAGAATGGAACTCAGGTTTCGTTTCCTCTCCTAATTGAATAAGTGGACACAATTTTTTTCCCTTCAGTTCCCTGCAGAATTAAGAACTACTGGTTTTACACTGACTTTAAAATTACGCAATTCCTCACTGGGAATGGGAAATTCAATAGCTACCTACACCGTTTCCACATAAAAACAGTGAGGGGAGTGACAACCCTTCTCACATTCTTCTTGAATGCCCATCTGTTTCAGAAGAAAAGAAAGAGCTTTGTAAAGACTTAAATAACAGGTGGCCCCCGATTATGGTGGATCTAGTTAAGAAAATAATTTTGAATTTTTAATAAAATTTATTCATGCTGTTATCTAACTCCTTTTTCATTTTTATATCTCTTTTTTCTCTGCCTTCTTTTATTATTACTTTTTTTCATCTCATGATTTATTTGGATTTGTTTTGTAGTACATTTGTTGTACCTTCGGGTCCTGTGTGGCATTCCTTGGTGCACAGGGAGATATTTTTGTTTTCCCAAATAAAAAATAAAAAAAACATATTTTTGAAATTTATTGGAAAAAATATTCGTTTTTGATTTGTAGGGGAATGACGGATTGTTTTAACCGAAAAACAGTGAATAAAATAAAAGGTTTTTTAAATGTTCAAATTTTTAATTTTAGAATTACTTTAACTATATTCTGAAATATGTAACTATATTTGCAAAATATGCAAATCTCTAAATATCTAGCATGCTATATTTTACAAATGTTTGAATACTATTTAAAAGTATGATTTGGTTGCATAGTAATAAGGTATGGAAAGTATATTTATAAGTAATTTATTATTTGGAATTCAATGCTTTATTAAAAAATCATTTGGAATTTAAATTAAAAAAAAACGCAATTCCGAAGCAGCTGAAATTTTTAAAAAAATTCAATAACATATATTTATATTAACACAAATAATAATATTAAAATTGTCATTACAAGGCAGCAAGTATTATCTATTGAGACAAATTAATATTAATATTTTGAATGTTTTCACACAACATAAGCAGAAATTCTACCTTAAGAAATAATGCCTTAAATTTTTATCTTTTGAAAAAAGCATGTCAAAATCTTTTAATTTACTTTAAGTTTTTCTAATTAAAAAACTTCCATTTTTACTTTCTTAATCAAGTTTTATTATTGCGTGGACTTAAAGTGAAATAACGTAATACGAAAAATAATATGTCACATAAAAATGATCCATAAACTCCATTTTTATATATCCACTTTATTTGAGATTAAATTTATCAATTTTAAATGAAAAACTCAAGTTTACTAATCTCTGTGGATATCATAAATCATTTTTAAAAATTTAGTTATTCTCGGAAATTAAATTATCTGAATTTAACTTTGAAAAATTGCGATTTTCATATTGAAAAAGGAAAAATATGTCTCAATGATAGATGTATAAATGAAGTTATTGAGCAATTTAATTTAATTTGAAAAAGATATAATGCATAAATTTTTGTGGATATGTATATTTACTGTCAAAGAAAAATGAATTCTAGTAATGAAACAAATTATCACTATTGAGAAGGCTTTTGAAAATTTTTGGAATTTTTTCCACTCTTTTTTTGGAAAATTACTTTATATAAAAGGTAAAAGAGAAGACAAAAAATTGCTTTTACTAGATAATTAATAATTTTAATCATATTATTTTTAACGGTTGGTGTAAGATCATTTTAATAAAAAACCTTTTTAGTATTCTTGGTTTTTTTTCTGTCCATAAACAATTTTCAACAGATTAAAAATTACACATATTTAAATATTTATTATTTGCCAACTTTTATTAATGTATATCTATTTCAACCCATCAAAAAGGAATATTTTGTATCAATTTGAAGGACATTTTACTAGTTTTGCAGCTTAAAAGTACCAAGTACTGTCAAAGATTATGTAATTAACAAGTGCTCTCAAGTAATAACAAATTATATTAATAATTTGAGGCTTCTTATTAATAAATATGAGTTTCTATATCGAAACAACGTAATTATCTAATTAAATGCTTTTCTAAATTTCTTTAATACTGTTTTATTCTAAAATTTCTGAGTAAAATCACATTTTGTAAGAACTCTTTTTTCCTATTATCTGTTTTTATAAGAATAAAAATAAATTCCATATAAAAATTAAATTATGTAAAATAATTGCTTCACAGTACTACTAAGGGCAGTCGTGGCCGAGTGGTTAAGGCAATGGACTAAAAATCCTTTGGGATATTCCCATTACATTTAATATTATCATCCAGTGATTTTCTAAAATATTTGAAAGATGTCCGAAATATTTGCCTACGAGACAATCGAGAATATTTATTTTATTTTAACAATTTAAAGATAACAATATTGTTTTTTAATTTTAGCAGTTGCTTATAGCTGTCTTTAAACTTCAGTTATGATGAAATAATTTTGCTACAATTCACAATGTAAAATGATCTCTTTATCAACAGTTTTTATAAGTAATGATAAATAATGACCTAGCATTTCTCATAAGAGCTTTAAGATTCACAACATCTTGCAATACATAGTATTCTTTATGACCAACTTTTTAAATGTTTACATAAATCTTAAATTATTTGCTAAAGAAACTATATATTAATAAAAGAGAATAATGGATAATTTCTTCTACTAATTAAAGATTTTAAAACAACGAATGTTGGTATTTCAAGACCATTATTCTTTTGAAATTCTAGTAAATAGAAAGGATAATAACTATGGCTTCTCTCTTTGACTTCATCTATAATAATTAAAAACCTACTTAATCTATAATTGATTAAATAATAGAATCGGGAGAAGATGTTAATTTGTATAATAGAAAATTTAGATCATGTAATGCCTTAGAAAGTTTATGTATTTTGTAGTTCATGTTGATACTTTATTCCACTTCATATTTAAACAGCAGTTAATTTACTACATATAAAATACCTGCAAATGTTTTTCAAATAATCTATAATTAAACTTTAATAAATTTTTTTACATAAATTAGAATTCGGATTGATATAAATTATGAACACTGTTTTACAAACGAAAAAGCCACGTTCTTTATTGACAGCAATTTATTACAGCTCAAGATGTTAATTTATTGAAGCAAAGGAGGATACATTGCAGCACGTGCATTGAAATGATCTTGAGATCATTTGGAAATTAGATTTTTTGCAGAAAATGTTGAACAATAAAACTGATGATGAATTTACAAATTAGTAGGTAAGATTTTATTCTACGAAACATATATGCGGATGATAACTTGGAGTTTTTCATCAAGGTTTCTTCTCATTTTCTATTCTGAAAGAAAAAAATATTCATTAATATTTCATTTTTTTAAAAAATATAAATAACATCAAAATCCTGAAAATAACGAGGTATAGATCAATCAAGTTTTTTTTAAATCTTTTTCATTTTTGGGTAAATATTCTTTCAGAAAACATTATTTTGTGGAGACAAACACGCACATTATGTACATGTATGTTTGTAGCTATTGTTATCAAATAATGGAAACACACACATGCACTCTAGATTAATACCTGTGTAACATAGGGTCATCTTTGATATGTAATGTAACTTTGATTTCCCTGGGAATATTCCATCTTCTGCAGTGAAAAAATCTTTATATCATAGGATGAAAATAATTCTTGAATACAAATTCTATCTCAGCTTGCAGTGGATAGGTATCCAACTTTAAGTAGTAGGTCCACTTCTGATTAGAAATCGTGCAAATAAATAAATTACTACTGACTGACAAAACAATTTACCAAACTACAAGATAGACGTGGTCAAATAAAACTAATCGTCTCTATTTCTCTCCAGATATCCGTCTTTTCAAGTTTTATGATTGTTTGGCAGTAACAAAACCGCGACAAAATTGCTATACCAATGAAAATCCACCTTGACACTTGAGAGTAGACAACTGTGATCATATTCTTACGCAAATATCTTCTAAACGTATACCCGACTTTTTGGGGAAAAGAAAGTAAAATAGGATTTATTTGACTGTATGATTCTCCCAGATGACCTAGTTTTATGGTTTTGGCATCGTTTTAGACGACATTATGCATTAACATTTGTTACAAGGTGCTTAGGAATAACAGACACTTAGCTATCTCAAACATTTTCTCTCTATGAAGGTTTTTCCTAAATTTAACTATTGAAAATTTAAAAATCAAAAGCTGATTGAATTCTCCGCGCGTGAGCGATCACTTTTGTTGATATTATTTCTTTTATACTTTTTCAGTATCCATCATCTCTTTCAACCAGTTTCGCTCTTGAACCACTCTTTTATTTTGATGTGTAACTTTGATGTTTGCTCTCATGAATTTAGACATTACACCTCTAGAAAAGTCTACGATCTAGGATATTTCAATCACAGTTATTTTAGATACTTGAGTTCTTACAATATGTTTCTAAAAAATCTTTGAAGTCTGAAATTTGCATATTATTATGATACTGTCTTTCTGACAAACATTGATAAATACAATAGTTTCGTTATTTGTTCATTACAATTCAAACATTATTCGTTTCGAAAAAGAAATTTGATATACATATTTCATAAAAAATAAATATCTTCTTAGTATTTCATAAATTTGCCAAAATTTTTTAAAATTTTTAGAGTTGAATAAATTTTATTAAGAAATATGAATAAAATTTACAGTGTTAAATAAATGTGTTTACTTTTTTACAATTAATTTTAGAATGCATTATTAGTAAGTTATATGTGCCTCATTATTAATAATTTAATATTACGACACACCTTCAATATATTTTATAAATCTTTCGAAACTTAATAACTTTTCTTCAAATATAATAAAAGGATTTTTTTGTTATTTTTACTTTCATATTTATTTTTACCTTCTTTTATCAAAATAAATAAAATCTTTAACGCACACAATGAAAATTAAGCTGAAATGGAGAAAGTTTTATTAAGTGCAGTTTTTAGAAGTGTAAATTACTTTTAAATAACATTTGTGTGGAAACAGGACAGAAAAATGCTTTGTTCTGCAAAGCATTTATTTAATCTTATTAAAATAAATGCATGTAAAATAATTGCTGCTCTTAAAAATTTCTTTATTTTTTTAGAGGCGACAATTTTTTATTATTCATCCTCTATGAAAATGAATTATTTAGTTAATAAATGTCAATTATAATAAGGTCAAAAAATGTATAATAAAGTCAATAAGTGTACAAATTATTTTTTTAGAGGCGACAATTTTTTATTATTCATCCTCTATGAAAACGAATTATTTAGTGAATAAATGTCAATTAATATTCTCATAAAAGTAACAAATACCTAAGATTCCTAAAAGAAATCCTTTAATTAAGAAATACCCCAGTAAGAAATTTATAATTACAAAGCAAAAATGTAAAAAAAGAAGTTTTTAAATTAATTTTTATTTAAATACATTCATAAAGTTATTTGAGAATTCTTTATTAAACATAGGACTTATTCTCAAAATGAGCAACTTAAGAAATTCCTTTTAAAAATAGAAAAATCAGGCATAAGTAGAAACTGCGGTACAAGGTAGATTTAAAAAAAATCACTGAATTTTTTTTTATGCATTGCAATATTTCCAAGCGATCTCTTTCTATAGAGTGCCGTATGTTATCTGGGAGAGAAAGCTTCACTTTGTAAATATTAATGTTTTATGTTTCAAGAAAAGAAAGTGCGCTTGCAAAATATTAGCAATAAAAATATATTTTCTGAAAGACAGATTCATATTTTTAAATCAGTCTTACTGTAGTTCAAATTTCTGTTGGGAATATTTATGCGCATTCTTTAAATTATGTGTTTTCTATGAGAAATAAGATAACGAGATACATTATAAAATGTTAAAGAAACTAATGTTCTTCAAAAAATTTTATTCAGAAAAATATTCTTCAAGAGATGAAATGTACAAATCAGCTTTTCGTTTATTTTATTTATATTTTTCAATAATGTATATTGAAATAGGTTGAATAACAGTTTACCAAAAATAAATGAATTTTACTTTAAATAATAATTTAGTTTGACGTAAATAACGAAATATAGAGCAATTATTTCTATGCATAGAGCAATTTAACAAATTTGGATTTATTTAAAATATGCTTTTAAGGAAATAAAAAATATAAAATTTTCATACAACTCAAAATTTAGAGGATATATATATATATATATATATATATATATATATATATATATATATATATATGATGGAGAAAAATAGAGAAACGTACAAATTATTTTATTTAACTTAAAAGTAAATAAACAGGAAATGAAAAGTATAAATAATCAATATTGTGAGAAATAGGAAAACAAAATATGCTTCTTTTTAGAATTGTTCAGTTTAGAAATGTCAGATATTTTCATAAGCGACACAAAAATACTATAAATTCATATTTACATGTGCAATATAAAAATTTGAGAAACTAGTAATATACAAAAAATTTTTATAATTATTTGAATTACTAGTATAAATAAATTTATGTTAAAAAGAACAACATTAATTTTAAATGTAAAGATTCAATATTAAATTTTAGAAGTAAAATAAACATTAAAATTTTAATATATATTTTAATATAATATTGCAAGATGATTTGTTTAGTATCAAGATTAAAAAACAAATATTTTTAAAATTTCTGAGGAATAAGAAGTAGTTCATAATTTATAAAATATCAATCATTTTATAAATGCATGGCTTTCAAAGTACACTTTTACAAATTTTGTGTTAAAACTATAATATATTTTATAATTATTAGCATTTTAACACATTAATTAACTATGGGAAGTGCTTTCAAAGGTATATTCTAAATAATTCTGCATAAATAATTGACAAAAATATTTTTCTTATTTATTTATCTTTAAAGAAGAAATATTTACATATCAATTTCTCTATATTTTGAGAATGAAAAATTATTTTTAACTACATAAAATTATAAAGCTTCTTGGTATTGTATTATTAAGTTCACAAAATAATATATTATTAAGTTTATATAATATTAGTATCTATAACAAAAATATTTTTTTAACTAAACATGAAATAAATGTAATTAAAATTAATTGTTTTTAAATTAATATTTTAGATAATTCGAATTGATAATTTTCAATAATTTAACATAATATATGCTATGTATGATGCATAATATATTGAGGTAAATTTATATAATTAAACATCATGTATATACTAAAATACCTTTTTAATTATGTATTTAATGCGTATAAACTAGAAAGCTAATTTATTTGTGTTAAAAATTGTTTTTTCCAGGACAAAACTTTTAGAGAAATATTTAAATTCACTTTAATTAATTAAAATATATGGAAACATTCTTTTTATTTTTTGTAAGGATATATTACCAAAATTAATCTTAACTGTAGTTATTGAGAATAACTTAATAATTTCAACAATATAAGATTTATTATAGTAATGGTTTTATTCAATTAAAATGCATTTTGAATAAAGCTTGAAATTTAATTTAGTATAACTTTAATATTAAATTGGAAAGCGTCTTTATTTATTCAAAAGATTAATAAATTGAGAGATTGTTTTCATAATATTAAAATTAAATAAAATTATGTGTGTAAATATTCTTTCATGATTCATAATTCCTGTTGGTTACATAAAAACTAATTATTTTATTTATCTATTAACTTTCATAAGATTTTAAAATCTATCTCAAAAGTTTAAACGTTAATGTTTATTATTTAAGATTATATATAAATATTTCCCTAATTAAATTAATCCATTCACTTCATTGTAACTCTATGTGAAAGTTTACTTTTAATTTACTTTAAGTTTTGTTAACGTAACTCCTCCGAAATAATTTAATCATTTTGATAATATTGTGAATTTACATTTTATTATACAAAAAGTAAATTTTCGCTTATTATGTAGAATAATGCGTGTATCTATAGTAAATTTTATGAATTCTATTATTTTTAATAAATGTTTTATTATTTTATGTATTATTGCAATAAATCTCCATTTATTGAATTTTTTTGTATCACTAGCTATTTATTTTTTCGGCTTTTCGTTTCGTTTTCATCGTTTTACCTAACTTTTACGTAGCCATATTATTTTAACAATTCAATTTAGAAATTTGGTCTCATAGTAAGTGTAACTTATTTATGTAATATTAATTTATTTTTTCACTATTTTTTATTTAAAATATAATAATGCCTTAATATCTAGCCATAAGTAAAATGAAATTTTAAAAAATTGATTGTAAAAAATATATAAGATTGAAGCAAAAATAAAATAAATGTCTCCGCAGTATGAAAGAAATAAGAAGTCATAGGAATAATGTATATTGCAATGATATTTGAAACATTTCTCAAAAGTTCATGCACTTTGATTTCCTTAAAAGTATACTTAAGAGATTGGTATAGAATGACATCGGACACTAAAATTATTCCACTCTTGTGATGGTCCATCAGAGGCATTGCAGTTTCGTGTAAGCATATATAAATAATAGATTATATTTAGGTCATTTTCCAGATGTTGGAATAAAGACAAGTTTTTTTCTTACTGCTTTTAAACATTCATTTAATATTTCTCATTTAATAATAATTGAGTGAAATTTATTTCAAGGATTACTTTAGGTTTTTGCGATTTATATATATTTATTCTTTCTTACAATGTAAGGTATTCTTAACGGAATTTCGATGATTTTATCTGCGAAGTTTAATAAATATATAATGTGACAATAGATTTACACAATAGATAGATTTGTGACAATAGACAATAATTATTTTGTATTTGTGTAATAATTATTTTGCCACATATCTATCGGTGTTTATGTTGCAAGAAAATAATTTATTCATAAAATTAAAATTAATATTTGTTTTATCTTTAATAGCCTGTTAAAATATGAGTTCACTCTGCTGGTGTTTACTTTACTTTACTAAATATTGTGAAGAATATTATATTAATACATTTAGAGTTATATCAAATGAAAGTTATCATCAAGAATAATTTAATACCTTGATAAATATTTTCATTTAGTTATATATATGATTTATAACTTTTATAAGTACATATAAGTATACATAAATATATATATATATATATATATATATATATATATATATATATATATATATATATATATATATATATATATATATATATATATATATATATATATGTATATATATATATATATATACATAAACTCATTTTATATGTAGTGACTATTCAGGTATGGAAAGCATAATTAGTTATTAAAAACAATTGATGATTAATGCATGTATCGAGAAAATTTAAGATTTATTGTACAAAAATTATTTTGTTTGATTAGTAATTTAATTAGACATAAAACAGATAATTGATAAACTAATAATGGATAAAAATTAATTATAAATATTTTATAAATTTTGACATAAAATATATGTACTATTAACAATATGTATGAAAGTCAAATTAAAAATTTAAAAAATGCAAACTTATTTATAAAAATACATTGCATTTTAAAAAATGTTTAATAACGTTTATTAATTAAACTTTTATTAACTATATATATACTTCATGTTTGACATTTAGAAATGTATAGTTTATTTTTAAAAAAATATTTAAGTTATTTGAATTATGAAAACACTTATTATTACTTTTTATAACTTAAATCCTAAAATATTTTTTACTTATTAATTTAATTAATGTTTTAAAAAAGTAATTCACCAATTGTAATTAATAAATCAGAGGAAGCATATTATACTATGCAATCTATTTTTTTAATTATTATAATTATTTTTCACATTGTAATTAGCTGTTTTTAAATTTAATTTAAAGAATCAACTCAAATTTATCTTCCAAAGTAATTACCTTGAAAACTTCATTAATTATAATTAAAGGCATAACTATATTTATGATGTATAAAAAAGGAACATTTAAAATTTTTAAATCTCAGACAAAGTGTGTTTTTGCTTAAAAGCCGATGAGCAGTTTTTTCTAAATTAAAAGATTCGTCTCAATCTATAATTATTGTTTAAAATATTAACTTCTTTCGAGCAGCAGTTTAAGCAAAAGAATCTTGGAAATTATTATACATTTCATGGGAATAACATCAAAAACTCTTTTCAATCTATTTTAGTTTTAAAAAATAAATTAACAGAAATATTCTTAGTGAAAATTTAAATATTTGATTGATTTTTCTAATTAGTATTTATTCACAAGTAAATTTTTCATTTTGGATAGTTTATATACCTTACTGCAATACTGACATGAATTAAAATTTGAATAAAGAATTTGCTTAAAAAATAACAAATTTAATCTTATCATCCCTGTAGGAATTTTTAATTCCAAATGTTTTTTCAAATTAAGGTAGAAAATAATATAAATAAAGGAATAACAATTTTTATTAGGTTTTTATTTTTATTTTTTCTATAACAGAAGACATTTCTTAATTCGCTTTCAACTTTGTTATTGGTTTTATGATTTTTGTATTGTGCTTAGAGTTGCATATATTTTTATTATAAGTCTGATTTTATTGTCAGATAATTTCTTATTTATAACGTTTACTTCCAAATGTAAATACTATGAGTATTATTACATTGTTAACATAAGATATATAAAAAGATATATCCAAATGACAGAAATGAAATAAAATATAAAAATAACCATATCTAAAATATAAATAAGTGCAAACAATTTGCACATTAAAATATTTAATAAATATTTATTAAAAAGTACAGTTGTAGTATGTGAGATTTTTTATGAAGCATATATTTATTTTTTGAAATTTGAATTTTTTATATAATATCTGAAGTTAATTTTTACTAATAGTACTTCATGTGAAATGCTAAAGATATTTTACTTGATTCATTGATTTATAAATATAGAATAAGGAAATTTTTCTGCGTTAAATTTGTTTTGAATTTATAGTAAAGTAAACTTATTATGTTTTATATATAACATAAGGGTTTCAGTATATATATTTATATTATTCCACTGAAATTAGATAAAAGTAATAACATTATTTTTAATGGCAAATTTTAGAAGGTATATTTTAATAATTCAAAAAATAATGCTATACCGATTTATAATCCCATGGTTAAGTGATTTTAAAGCATATAGACTCAATCGTGAAGAAAATACTATTTTCTAAAATTGAAAAGCCAAATTTGTCGCGTGCATATTTCTCCCCAATCTGTCATTGAAATACTTTTTATAAAAATATTTTCTGATTATAATCATAAAAACTCAAGCGATTTTCTGGTCAGGAAACGTCAAAGAAATGAATATAAAATTAATATGCCATTCAATACTTTTTTTTAGAAAAAGAAGATTTCCATTTATATTGAAGCAAATATTTAGAAAGCATTGTCTACGAAAAAATTATATTTATGGGAAATCAAGCAATATAGAATTTTCAAATAATAACTGGAAGCTTTATACTGCTCATGTCTGTTAAATTTGTTTGAAACAGATATGATTTTGTAATTTCTCTGATTCAGTGAACTAAGAAGTTATATGTGTCCAAAGCAGTTTTCTCAAACTACAAATGCGAGATTATTTCCAAGATTTACTTTCTGCAAAGATAATCTCAAAAAATGTGCGCACTAAAGGCATTTATTTTCTTCTCCATTGATTTATCATAATTCTTTCCACTTATACATTTATATAGAAATGGCATACCGGAAAGTGTTGGAAGTAGTAGCTATTTTATGTGAAAAATGATGTACTAATTACACACACAACTATAGATATAATCTACTGAAAAAAAACTATTTATTATATTGATTAAAAGCTATTAAAATAATAGTTTATGAGTATGAAATTAAATAACATAACTATACTTAATTAAGCTTAATGTTGCTTTCATATTTTGAATATACTTTTATATAGTCAAATGTTTCAAGGACAGAAAAGGCAATTTCATGATGTATATGTCAAACTGAAATTTAAAACGCTTTTAATGCGATTAATGCTTTAAACAGAGAACAATTGTATATGTTAGTTAGTATTAATTTCAATATAAAGAGATAATATGAAATAAAATATTTTAGAAACAGAAACACATACAGAAAATTTTTATTAATAAATTTTGCAGACATACTATTTTAAAATCAGACTAATCTGAAGATTTTAACTAATATACTTATTCTTAATGTATTAAATAATATGGAGTAAATTTAAATGTTTATTAGAAAATAATTTTTCCTTTAATGTTGCAAATAGTAAATTATTTATATTAAAATGTCAAAAGGTTACAATTACTTAGTTTTTAAGGTTATTTTTCACATACCATCATCAATTAAAAAATAAAACAAAAACTACTGGTTTTTAGTTATGGATTAATAGCTTTATATTATATGAAAGAAAGAAAATTTTAGCACTTTCTATTAATTATAATACTGAATAAAGTATTTATATGTTACTAAAAGTAAATATAGTTTCAAAATTGTTTTCAATTAGAATTTATAAATATAATTATACAAGTTTAGCACATAATACATTATTTTCATATTTTATTCTATTTACATTTGTTATTATTAAAATTTGAATGATTTTGAACGACTTTAAATTTTTAATAAATTATATTTGTTACATAATTAAATTAGCTTTATAACGATTTTTTAATCTCATTATGACAATTGTAAATATAAATTTTGCTTGAAATTTCTTAATTTGCTTATAATTTATTAATTAATTTTAAAAATCATAAACTAAATGTATATCTTCTTGCATTAACTTAAAAGATATGAGCAATAATGTAAAGAATTGATTACTTTTAAAGTGTATAATTTATCTTCTAAGAAATTCTAGTCAAGCCGCTTATTTCATTTTACAGCCGTAAAAATTTTGCAATCTACCCAACAGATATGAAGTGTTAGTTACCATAAATCATTCTATGTTTATTAAAGTCAAGGTGAGCAAATCTTGTTTTTTAAACAAACTGTATCATAGCCAGATACAAAAGTCTTACATTTAGTATGGCTTTAAAAGTCTTAAGCAGAATGTCTGATTTTAGAAGTTGAAATAAAAGAAGCCGAAGAAGCCGAAAGATCTCGCTATATTCTATATTATGATCAGTAGTTACTTTGAATAAGCTTCAAGGCACAAAAAATGGAGGTAAATGCATATTAAAAATTCAAATTTTACTTACACCAAATACCAAAAAGAAAATAGGAAAACTCATATTCTGAATCTTCTTAAGTCAGAAGTTATTTTTGAAAATGTCTTTGCTTATGAAATAAATTTGAAATCGGAAATTGTTCGTCCCCAGTGTCGTCATAGAGACATAAAATCTCACAAAAAGAGATACAATTTTCCCTTTCTAGTAAAAGTAATTTTCTTTTTACGAGGTGTTTGCCTGCGAAGCTTAAATTATCATAAATGTTGGTGTAACAAACAAAGCTTTGCCCTAATATTACTGCTTTAAATTTAATTCTTGAATAACAGCTTCAAGATACATCATATTTTCCCCCTGCAATTTAAACAGCCAGTATATTTTTTGGATGCTTGTTTTTAAAATATTTTGCATGATATCAATGCTCTAAATTGAAATATAAGTTATCATCGATTAAAATGCCAATTTATATTAATATTAGTTGGATACATTAAATATCGTCATCCTAATTGATAATATTTTAATTTAAATGCATAACTATTGTGTTTTTGTTTTAAGAGTATTTTGTATTTGATAATAAAGAAAAAACGAAAATAATCAATTATTCATTTTACAGAAATTTCCAAATTAAAAGTAAAGTTTCCAATTATATTATAATAGCTGCTTAAATTCCAAAAATAAATCATTAACAAATAAAAATGTTTTGGAATTATGTCTTGTAGTTTGAATATAGATTATGCTGCGTACTTGTGTGCGTACTAAAATTTTACCTTTACTTACAGACAATGGAATTCTTTGGGTTTATAAAAATCCTCTATATTGAACTACTTTAAGACAAAAGATGTGTTATTTGGGAATTTAACCGATATTAAAATTGAGCTGTTAGCGATGTTCAGGATTATAAAATCACACGAAAATATAAGAATATAGTTTCGTATCTATGGTAATATGAATGATCGTAAGGAAAATAGGCCACATACACAAAAGTAATGTAAAGAGGTTATGTGATTTTCTCTAGGATTTAAACTGAGATCAACCATTGTAGACAACATGATAAGAATTGCATTTGTGTCCAGTTTTTTTTATCGAAAGGTAATAACAGTGAAAATGCAATAAGCCAAATAACATTTCTAAAATACTAACTTGAAATTTATTTTGCACTCCTGTCAATAACTTTCAGATTATGGAAAATAGTATTTGAATTGTAATGGCAGTTCAATTTCAAATATCCTTTTGTTCATTTCAAACACAATGATCTTATTCTTATAATGAATTCTGGAATGATGTTGATGAGTTTAACACTTCTTTTGATCATTCGATAAATGTTAACTTAGATATTTGAGCCTTTCTCCTAAGCAATCAACATCTTACTGTATAATTCTATTATCACATATGTAAAATTTTTCTTCATCGGTAAAAACAAACTTTTATGTGGTTAGTTAACGTACCTGTCCTACAAAAATGATGACTTTTTAATAAATCAGTTACTTACCAGTCACAAATTAAACTTTTTTATATCTAGCGAACTACTTTAAAATTTTGTGCCTTACATTATTTCTTCATTCAATTTAAATTATCAGCATAACATATTGAAACTTTTGATAATATCCAATCTATTTGCTGATGCCTGGTATTCTAATACCACAAGACCTTCTGAGACAAGTTCGATGAAATATTTTCTTTTTGCCTGGCAATAAATTTAATAAAGGCTAGTTTCATATGTAAAGCATATAATACAGGCGAGATATTAATATAATCTCTTATGCAAATTATTGTAAATTAACTTAATTTACATATATTTCTCAAATGAAATGTATTTTTTTGTTACGAATATTAAGTAATATTCAAAACATAAAAGAATCACGATTTATTCAAATATTATTTGATGCTTTCAAAAACAACTTTTTATTTTTATTTTATCAATGAATATTTCATATTTGAGATACATCAAGAGGAAAAAAGAGCATTTTAAATTATTGTATTTCCAACTTTTTACCTATTTTTTTGCATGCTTTACTTGATGTATGTGATGCATTCTGTGTAAAATTTGATTTCGAAAAATCATAGAAATATACGATAGAAGAGGAATAATGTATATCACATTTGCTAGGATTTTGACAGCTATGCCTAAGGGATATATTTAAATCACGGATATATTTTAGCTTCTGCGAAACATTTTTATTTATTATTTTATAATTTTTCTTGGCTTCCTTTCATTGTAATCTAATTAAAGTTTTTTTTTTTAATTTTACTTTTTTTTTGGAAAAAATCAATAAAAAATTAAACACACAAATATAGTCGTTTTGATATTGACTTCCAATATATATTTATTTAAAATCTTATTAAATTATTAACATCTTCGAAAAGTATTTCTAGAAATCTATTTTGTTATATTTATGCTGAAATAATTGTAGTGTTTCTAAGTTTGCCATGCAATAATTTCACACTTTTTAGTCCCCAAAACTACCGACTGATTCTTTCGAAATGGAACGAATAGATTGAGATTCAAAAGCTGAATCTCAATCTATATTTCAAATATAGATTGAGAGGAAAATTTCTCTCAATCTAGGAAAATTTAATAAGGAAAATTTAAGAGTTGTTTAATTTGGTCCTTTCATGAGTTTAAAGCTTGGAATCCGTTAAAAATATTAACTATACATACATACATGTTTGTGTGTGTGTTCTGTGTGTGTGCTGTGTGTGTTCTGTGTGTGTACTGTGTGTGTTCTGTGTGTGTGCGTTCTGTGTGTGTGCTGTGTGTGTTCTGTGTGTGTGTGTGTGCTGTGGGTGTTCTGTGTGTGTACAGCAATTATTATATTAATGATTTTATTAATATCAAACGATAAAATGCGTTTTTATTCAAATATAATTTATATATTTTATAAATCTCACTAAAAATAAATTCGTTGAAAACATTATTATATAATAAAATATTAGCTTATTTTTTCTTTAACTATATCAATGAATCAGGCTTAACTGAAATATTGAAGTTATTTTAATATATTGTGAAATATTCAAGCAATAGCAAATGTAAATAATTCATGTAAACAATATTTGATTTCTTTTGATATGAATTTCGTCAATTAATAATCTATTTAATAAACTCATGTGCTAATTATAATAACAATCATTTTAATTTTAATTTACATATTTTTATTCAATCTAATTATTTGGTATTACGGGATGCATTACGTTTAAAATTATTTTTTATTTGTTTTTTCTATTGTATATATAACTTTTCCATTCAGATAATATTCAATCTTATGAAGCTTTAAATTTATTTATAGTTTTTACAGTTAGTTTTCTCAATATTTGAATGGAATTCTGTCAGAATATTTCACATAATTATTGCCTAAAACAACAGCATATCCCTTATAATATCAAATGCTTTGCATGTTTTTCAGTTTTTTAAATGATATTCAGCCATATTTAGAGATGGCATCTAACCTTAAAATTTGAAAACTAGTCAGATGTGCACTTAACTTTTCGCGACCAAAATGTGCGTAAATAATCAGCAATTATAATACAACTAGGTAAGTACAGTTATGACACATTATACCATTTTTTTAAGTAACAAATCCATAGATTTTATTTCATGGCATTTAATAAAATAGAAGAGTCTAATTCCCAAGAAATACATTAGAAATCTATGTTCTTCCTAGTTATTGTCCCCAAATGATTTCTAAATTCCTGAATGACAATCTTTAGTGACAAATACTTTATTCCAAACATTTAGCTTAACAGCTTTTAACTGTAAAAATCATTTTATGTAGAGTTTAGAAATGAAAACGTTGTTACCGTTATTCTTAAAAAGGCTTCTTTTGAGTTTTGAACAATGATTTATAGTTATCCGATGACAAGAAATGTTGGAAGAAAATTTTAAACAGTTATTTCAAAAAATGATTATTTTTTCGGTATTAAGTATTCCTGTTTTCCCAATGGAAAATACTTTATTTAATAACATCCAGAAGCCCGAGATGTATCGTACTTTTAAAATTAAAAGTGAGACAATTGTTTTATTCTTAAAATCAATGTAAAATTGCTTGTTTAATTTTCAAGCATCAATCAGTGTTCTTTTAAATAATTTGATGACTTGATTTCTTTAATCATTTGTGATTTTTATTATTCCATTTAAAAGCAACAACAAATAAACTAATTCATATTGGGAATTTAAAATGTATTAATGGAATGTATAAATTAGAAAAAGCTACTTTTTTATTCAAACACATTAAATTAAATTACTGATTGTATCATTAGTTTGCAATAAATTTGTTTTCGCTACTGCAGCCTGCTTTTAAATTCTTTGATTATATACATCATATAAGTTTCATACAAGAAATCAGATCTAGAATTTGAAAAGAAATCAAATCAAGAAAATTGTATTATTCATGAAAGAAAATATAATTACTGCGGAATTTCACAAATAATGCTCTGTAAATCATTCATTTATTTATTTTCCTCTTCATCAAAGGTGAGTAATTCACAGAAAGAGGGGAAATTTTAATCATTCATGAATTTCAGTTGGAGTGCTTATAATGATATTAATAACATCGACAATAATAATTGTGTACGAGAGTTTTTATTATTAGTTTTAACTATATTAATAAGGAGATCAATATGCACATCATTAATAATATTTGAAAAAAAGTCGAGTTACTTACGTATATGGCTCATTGTTATTAACGGTGCTTTTCATGAAATTTCAAATTTTCAAATAAGTAAACATATTTAATTATTTTTACGAGGATAGCTAATTTTCTTTAAGAAATATATCCCTTTAATAAAGAGCATTAATTATTTTAGACTTTTATAATGAATTATTCAATAAAAGTATAAATAATGTATACATAACGAATGTAATATACAAAATATGTAAAAACAAATTATAAAAAGGATTCTCTGAATTTCTTCAAATAAATAGTTAAATATTTTTAACTTAGTGATTCAAAGTTAATTGCATAAGCTCTTTTATTATTTTATATAGATCGGGATAATGTACATATAAAAACATTAACAGAGCTATAATATTTTACTAAGTGAATTTTTTAATATTTTAAAATGTTTTTACATCGATTAAAATGCTATGATAAAACTATGAATGTTAACTATGAATGAAAATTATAAAAAGGATTCTCTGAATTTCTTCAAATAAATGGTTAAATATTTTTAACTTAGTGATTCAAAGTTAATTGCATAAGCTCTTTTATTATTTTATATAGATCGGGATAATGTACATATAAAAACATTAACAGAGCTATAATATTTTACTAAGTGAATTTTTTAATATTTTAAAATGTTTTTACATCGATTAAAATGCTATGATAAAACTATGAATGTTAACTATGAATGAAAATTATAAAAAGGATTCTCTGAATTTCTTCAAATAAATGGTTAAATATTTTTAACTTGGTGATTCAAAGTAAATTGCATAAGCTTTTTTATTATTTTATATAGATCGGGATAATGTACATATAAAAACATTAACAGAGCTATAATATTTTACTAAATGAATTTTTTAATATTTTAAAATGTTTTTACATCCATTAAAATGCTATGATAAAACTATGAATGTAGTTTTTTAAAAAATAGTGTTTAAAATATACTTCCTGTAAAAACCATAATTTTTTTGTGAAAAATAACTTTTCTTAATTTTTCAAGTAGCTATTTTTACTTAAAGTATATCCACTTTGATTTAATTTGTGATTTTTTGGTAAAGATTTTCTTTTCGTTACTGAACATATTTCTACAATCAAATGTTGATAAATTTAATAAAATAACAGATCATGATTAAATATGATTTTTATTCTTCATAATGAAATTTACCATAAGTCAGTGAATAATAATGAACGAGAACTGTAGTTCGTAGCTGAGTTTTAATCTCTTCGCAAGCCAAATTATTTGAAAATGAATAATAAAATTTTACAATGGAGTTTGGCATCCAATCTTTTTAAAATTTGAGAGAGTAATTTAACTTATTGAATTTTCAATCAACAGCCTCATGAATGTGACCCTAGTTGATCTATAATCAATGACGACTCATGGATATTTTGTACTTTTTATGCGAAAACGTTGTTATCTATTTTTCACTCTGCTCTTGTTTATATTCGTTTTAGTCAATTTTCATAATTCAAAATCAAAATAGGATTCAATAGCAGTGCCAAAAATAAGACGTAATATTTTGTGAACTTTTTTCTTACGAGTTGAAATATCGAAAAAAAATCACTACCTTTTTTATAACTTTAGAAAGTAGTTTCACTCGTAATATGTGTTTACACAAGTCATTTCCTATAAGACAATATTGCAAAAAATATTGAGAAAATACAGATGACATGAAAAATTCTTTTTTTCATGAAGCATCGTATATGTGTTTATTTTTATAAAAAACTTATATTAATAATTCTACAATTTAATTTGTTTATTTATGTCATCTATAAATAAAATATTACCAATTATTGCTGTACGAAATTTTAAGTTAGAAAAATTCAATAAATTCAGTTTTCAATATTGTTTATTTTTTAAAAAAATTACTGAAAATTAAAAAATATAATAAGTAATTTGTTAAAAATTTTAGGTACGAAATTTTTCTTTTCGAACAAATTTTGCTCAAAAAACTATTTTTAAAATTCAGAAAAATGAAAAAAAGCAATTGTTTACCTATATTTTCATCAAAATTTCATTTTTATCTTTGGTAATAAATTTTTTTAATTTTCATCATCAATTGTGTTTTCTAATCACCCATTTTTAAATTCATATTAGAAATAAAATTTTATAAATAATGCTGAATAAATTTGTTTTGAGCAAAAATTACTAAAATATTTTAAGTACTTAAATTTTTTTAATTTATATACTTTAAAGAAATTAATTTTTCAGAATTGCTTCTTACTTTTTATATAAAATAAAAATTTGCTAATGCAAATTTATTACTAAATTTTAACAACTTTTCACTATACACAAAATTTTTCTGATCTACTACTTATTTTATTTTGTCATATTGGTTATTTTTTGGAGTTTCAGTAATTAAATCAAAATGATATGCTTAAAGTTTATGAATAAAATAAACATGGTGGAAATTTTATATGTGAATAAGAAATCAAATTTTTTCCCGTGAATATATAAATGACTTAAGCACAGGTTTCAGTAACAATAAATGAAATGAAAACAATTCAAAAATTTAGGTAGTCATAGAAATACTTCAAATTGGATTGGTTTCTTTTTAAATTAAATTATAAATAATTAACGTGATAGATATTAAAAGAAAGTATTTAATATCTAAAATTTTATTGCTGAAATAAAGATTTTAACTAATATAATAACGAACGAAAAATTTAAAGACAATGCAGATTATTATATATTCACTTTTTACTGATGACAGTTAGAAATTTATATGGTTTCTGATAGATATTATCAAGTGATAAATTTTCACAGGGTTTAGTTTTAATTAAATAATACAATAAAGGGTTTATCAGACTCATAAAAGTGTTGATTAGAACTTTCATACACAAATATTTAAATGTTTAATGAGACCAATATTTTTTTAAATCAGACGCTAAAAATTCATAATTGGAGAAGAGAATTATAAGAAAATACCTAATTAATATTTGACTGAGTATTGGCTATCTTATATAAAATAACTAATTGTCAAGATATAAATCATTTATTTATAATTCTATTGTAGAATTTTGTTTAAATGTTTTTTTTATATATTTAGGATAAATTTTCATGATTAAATTGATTGATTTTAATTTACGAAATTGTTGTAATTGAATTACGAAATTGTACAGTAGTTTATTTTACGAACGAAATTGTACAGTAGTTTTATTTAATGAAGATATAGCTTTGATTCTGTTAATTAAAAATTGATTCATAACAATAGGTATTTTTTAGAAAGAAATTTGTAACAATATAATATGCAGTAATATTGCTTTCTGAAAGATTATGACGATTTGCTGTCATTACAAAATACTGTTTTATATAATAGTTTATAATGCGTTTCCTTCTTCTTTAAGCTAATCTTAAAAATATTTTTTAAATTTAATTGCATAAGTTCCTTTTTTATTATTTAATAATTCGTTATTAAGTTAGGTAACTCTAATCGAGCTGGATTACATTTAATGGAGAATTTTAAGAATTAAACTAAAAAGTGTCATCATTATAAGTCTTACACTCTTACACAACCTTCTCTTTGAATTAACAAATCTTTTATTTTTAAGTGGTTTCTATGGTCAATATAAATTTGCTGACTCGCTGTTTGATAGAAGTTTTAGATAATTTATTTAACTAAATACATTAATTTTTAAATCTTAATACAAATTCAGCTAAGATTTCAATAAAAATACGATTACTTATCGTTTTGTACTATGATTTAAATATTTTGTTTAAAATTATTTGTATTAAATACTGAGATTATTTTATTCATTGACATTTGTTGAAAGTAAACATAATTTATGTTAACAAATGATGCTAAAATTATGAAGTACTGCTAGTTTTATGTAAATTGGCAGTCTCCTTTCATTCTTAACTATTTTTTAACACGACAGAAATAAAAAATGTTCTGTAGAAAAAGGAAAATAAAATACAGTGAAAATTTAAAACTTTCTCTTCATAATTTTTAACCGCATTGCTAATTTAATAATATATATTTGTCGAAAACAAATTAGGAAAACACATTTTACCCAAGGGTAAATAATTTACAGAAGTTCCATCCAAATAACAAACAATTTTTCTGCTTTTATTTCAAAAATTATCATTTTCTTCGCTGACTACCTTTAGAAATGTTTTTCTTTGAGTATAGTGAAAACAAACTTATTCACAGTAAAATTAGTATTGCACAAAGATTCTCATATACTTTATATATCACCGAAATTTATTTATAATATCCTCAGGGAAAATCTTTTTATTTTTTCTTTACAAAATGTTTGCATTTCTCAGAACTTAAACTATTAAAAATATGAAAAAATAATAACTAAATTCAGTATTTTTGTAGGATTTTTAAAGGTCATACGCAATATAAATTCTTCTGTAAATTAAAAAAAAAACAGTTGAATTACTTCTTAATTATCTAAGAACTGTTTTATGTTATTACAGATGCTAAGCGTATGCATACAAAGCATTATATAATATGAGAGTAAATATTTGCTGATATATTCTGGTAACTAATCAAACAGTTTTCATTACATTTCTTAAGGGATATCATTATATATAGATATTATTATTATATAGGTATAAAGGTCATTAAATACCTATATTTATTTAAATCAAGAAGTTTCGCATTGAAACACATTAAAATCAACTTATCATAAAAAATTCAAATTGACTGAATTTAGTATTTAGAAATGTATTTAAATTTTTTTTCAAAGTATGATTCAAAATTTGAATTGCTAACTTGTATATTTAAATAAAATTTACGACTTCCCTCCCCCCCCTGTCAAGTCTCTCTCATCGTCCCGATACCTTATGTCTCTCCAGATTCCGTTTTGCAAGAGAAACTACTAGAAATTCTATTTAATTTTTCAAGTTTGCTTTTGAATTCAAAATTTTTCTATGTGGAATCTTCCTCAGGAACCATACCTCGGAGACTTGTTTTTTTTTCTCTCACTTACTTGAAATGCACTTTACTAAAATGTTTTCCGTCTCTGAAGGGAATTTGCAACATTTCGAAAATGTAATGAACTTATTCTAAATGCTCTTATTTAAATATTCTTTCTAGCATAACGGTTTCTTTAAAAGATGCTTGATAAAACATATTTTTCTATCGAAAAAAAAAATCAGGACTGTGGATTCTCTTCTTCTCTGAATGCTGATGTTTTCTCCCATAGTTTTTACTTTTATGACAAAAAGACATTTTTCTACCAATGTGATACAAATTTTAATTTATTGCTTAAATACACGCAATCAAGCTGATAAATATTTTTATTTACAGGAAAATGCTTTTTCAAAATACCCACACAAGTTTTATTATAAAATTCTGAATTAAATTTGTTGATATTAGGAAAAGAAATTGATATTATTAAAATTTTTAAACTATTTATTACATAAAAGTTTTAAAATATAATTTAATAACAGCCATAAAAAATACAAAAAAATCATGCAAATATATTTAGCAGTCAAATAAGTAAGATTACCATCCAAGGAAAAGATGCAGTCCTTTTTTCAATTTTCGTTTTGATTCAATTGAATTCCAAAATTTGATTACTGAAAATATGCTCAACACATAGTTTTCAGATACTTTAAGAGCTCATTTAATAGCTTTGCATTTTATTTTAACTATTTATAAATAAAAGTTTGAAAATATATTTTTACGTATACTTACGTCTATCTTAAAATTTTATCACTTAATTTATGACTTGCTGTTAAATTGTATAATTAAATTACTTTTTACCTAATTAAGTTTCAAAATTTCTTTTATTCATTTTATAAAAAATTATGTTAAATGTATTTGCAGACATATTGTAAAATGTATTATTGTAATTTACTAATATTCTCAAACATCTTATGTGAATGTTATTTAGTTTAATAATAATAATCTTATGTATTTTATGTGGCATAATTTTTAAAGTACTATGAATTTTAAAGCAATTTTATTTTCTTTGAATAAGTTTAAGATATTTCAAATATAGTCTATTAATATAACTTTATATTTCTAATGTTTAAAATATATCTATAGGGTATTTTTATTTAATACTATAGTTTCAATATTTTCAGATAATCTATTGATTTTGCATCAGAAAAATTATTTCATTATTTTATAAAAAATTACATTTTTAATTTGTATTATCATTGCATCTATAAAAACAATAAAAGTAAAGTACTATTATTTTACTATTTTCACTAGCTACAATGATATTTCTTTACAGAGTAGTTTTTAAAATAAATATTTTTATTTATTTTTAAATTTATATTTGTAAACTTTTTTACATCATTTTCCTCCATTGAACCATAAGTTTTAGTTGAATTGTAATCTCCTATGCAAATTCTGACCGTAATGTTTATAAAAGATCTCAATGAAGCATTTTATAAATTTTATTTTTATAAAATTTCAAACGATTCTCAATAAAAAAACGCAGAGTTTAAAGCACTGTGACAGTTTTAAAATACTATATTTTTTATATTTTATGACTTTTACTACATTGAAAGTTTTACTTACAATGATTCCCTTCAATACCATATAATAATGCCATTTTTTGTTAAACATTCGATTTTTGTTTTTAGATTGAGTAAAAATAAAACAGAATTTACTTCTTAACACATTTTAAGGCTTATCAAGATTAGTCGAATTTATCTGCCAAAAAATGGATGAACCAAAAAATGCGTTGTAATACTTCTTCAATTAATTTTTTGCTGTAGATTAAACATATTTAATTATATTGTACTGTAACTAGCACTAAACCATATTCTATTTTACTTTTAAATTGTAGAATTATATTGTATATTGGAAATTTTAGTGCTCCGAATTAAAAAACATCTAAAAATAAACAAAAAGGAAAATCCTTTTCTTCATAGATATTTATATAAATGTAGGTTTTCTTTATATTTATGCAAAAATAGGATCCAACTTTTGGAATCAAAAAATCAATCAGTAATGTAAATTTTGTTCTCACTATGGAAACGTTATATTTATTTTTAAATGATATTCAAGTTACTTTTTTCTCAATACGTATTGATAGCTGTTATAAAATAGCAATTGTTTATTCTATTTTGTAGCTATGATAATTTGACTCGTCAGGTTATATAAAATCTGTGAAGGAAAAAATTTGAAAGTTTATTATTTTTTTATAAACTTCATGGAATTTCATTCAATGTCCTACTATGTAATCTAGTATTCTTAGTAATATATATAAAAATAATTCTTACATTATTTGTTCAGCGAAAGTATAATGTCATTTTCACTGATAATTATTTTCTATGCCATGTGCATAATTTACATTATATGAATATATAATCAAATAGATACTTTGGGAAGTAAATTCAAAATGGCACTAAAATAAAATAAAAAATGGAAAAATCTTCATATAAGCAGCTTAAATTTTAAACAAGCTTATTATTGATTTCTACAAATTTTAAGTTTTCTTAGAACTAACGAAATCTTTTAAATTTAAAATAAATTATTTATATACAATAAATATCCCACACAGAAACTAACAGCACAGCATATATTTGCTCAAAAAAAAAACTTTTTCCAAAACAGTGTGTTTAAAAGTACTATGTATATAACCCTTGCATTGCTTTGACTGTTTTATATAAACGGATAGCTTAACTTCTTCATTACTGAAAACTACTTTTAAAACCCATAGAGATTCAGCAGTCTTCAAATTAATCATTTGAGATTTGCAAAGCACAATCGGGGACTTGGAAAGAGACCTTTTAATCGATCGCATTCAGTCCACTTCTGATGAGATAATGAAAGGCTTATGCCAGAGAAACTGCACGGTTTCGGTGTTAATTTTATTGGCTTCTGATGTGGATGTTTAACCCCAAAATTACCGGCTTCCCAAATTTCCTGCTGCTGCTGAGGCTTGTGTGATTAGGAGCCTCGAATAAAAGCAAGTGAAGGAATAATAGGATTTCATTATTCGAAAGTTCATTTCCGGAAGGTAATAAATTGTTTTGGGTGCCTAGGTACTCCTGCAATTTATGTTTATTTGTGGTCTCTTAAGTAAATCGCGTTTTCTTTGCCGCAATTTCTTGTTGCTGTTCAGATTCGCAGAGGTTGCGTTGGATGACTCTTATCCTTTTCTGGTGAGTTTATCTTCGTCTGAGTTTTCATAAATTAAATTGGAAAATATTTTGACTTCTCTGTAGTTAATATTTTTAAAATTACCCAATTTTATAGGGTTAATGGGAAAAAGTTAAATTTTATTTTTATGGGAAATTTATTGTAAAATGTAATATATTTTACTGGATGTCATATTTTACTATAAATTTCTTTTTTAATAATTTAATTAACGAGGCAAACTAAAGGTGATATCACTGAAGCAAGAGACTAAATTATAATAACAAAAGCTTTTGATTTTACTAAAAACAAATTATTTTTTTATTGTTTTTTGTTTTTCCTATGAATTATTCATATTCAAACATATAAATTTATAACATTGTTATAAATATTTCTATTTATAGTATATTATGTGGGATTTATTTAATGTAAAATATTTATAAAATATGATTATTTTTTAAATACATTGTATGTATAATTTTTGGTTCAAATGTTTTGTTAATGCTAGTGTATGATTAAAATTTCGAATATTAATAAAAATATTTAATTAAAACAATAATTATCAGTACACAAAAATATATTCAGTTAGCAATTTTAAAGAAGGAATGTTTGTGTTTCATACATATATTTTTTAAAATAAAATTAAATTTTGTATTCGGACTATATTCCATACTTTTAAATAAATTGTTCTTTAACTATGTCTCACGGATTATTTTACCATTAAAGTTTGTTGAATTCTCCTTTTTATTGATATCAATAAATTAATTATAAAAAATTAGTAATGATAAATGAGGGCTGTAGAATCTAAAACTATAGTGCCTCCAATAAGTTATATTATTTTAATTTAAGGTGTAAAACCGCGTGTGATTATTAATTAAAAACCGCGTAATTTATTAATTTACCCAAAAGTTATGCATACTAATCACATTACCTTATAGTATTTTGTTTTTAGGCACAAATGCCATATAATCCAGAATTCCAAATTCTAATTTTTTTGGCGATAAAGAAATGCTGCCAAGATGACATATTATGACGTGGGTGATGACGTAAATACTTCGGTGTTTAAAATAAAATTTCCTTCAAAATTGTTATAGATTTAAATATCTATGACATAATAAAACTCAGGTTTCAAGATACATAAGAAATCTGCTAAAAAATCACCGAGCTCAGGATTTGGCATCCTAGATTATACGACATCTGTGCCTTTTTCTGAAACAAAACAGCACAATAATCGCTTTAAATTTGATAAACAATTAATAAACGTGTATTTAAAAAATAAAAAACAAAAAATAAAAAAAATCAAGGAATATAAAAACAAATAGATTCATGTAATTTACATAGCCAAGCTTCTATAAGCTTCTACCACAAAATCAAACTATTTAAATTCTACAGCAATACTCATTTAACATCTATCTGAAATTTTTAAAATTATGCATATTCTTAAATATGATTTTCCTGTAAAAATATTTTGGACACAGTAATCGAAATCCTTTTAAAAGAGATATACTGATTAAGTCATAATCTGCTTTACAGATGAAACATTAATGTGAATCAAAGCTTCATTTCAATGCCTGGAAAACAGCAGATTGTTTCGACGCAATTACACTTTCGCAAAACGGGGATTAAGTCAGTATATTGATTAGTACTCCCAACTTTCCTACTTTGAGGCACATTAATTTTGCTTCTAATTAGGATGTCTGTACTCAAATATATAAAATTATTACAATGTAAATATATTTAAGCTCGTAAAAAATGCTTTTTATGGATAAAAATATATTTTATTATTATTATTATTATTATATTTATTATATTACTTATTTTATCATTGAATATTAAAAGCTATTTTGAAGCAGAGCACACATATAAGTTAAATAAATTTCACTAATTATGTGATTAATGTTTTTCAAATTCCACATTATTTTTATCAATTTAACTGAATATTCTGAATAGGACATTTCAAGTTAGCATTAACTCGCATCTGCATGTGATTATAAATTCAGAACAAATATCAGTTACTTAAAGAACAACTTTTGATAATTTTAATATATTGCAGTTATAAATTTTGAATATGAAGCATTTATTTACTGAACATTTCATATTAATCAGCGAGAAAATAATAAAAATTTATCTTGCTTATATTTAATGAAACATCATTCAAATTTCTACATTTAATACAATATTTTGATAAATGAGATATCATATTTAAAGCTAATTTTCTCTAAACATTGGTTTATAGATCTATTTTTTCAAATGATTTCATGTCATACATAATCTTAATCTAAACCTGTAATGAATTTGAATGTATGTTTATCAAATATAAATTTCAATTTCAAGAGATATGAGAAGCTTTTTCATGACCTGTGAATGGAGGCCATCTGTTATTATTCTGTAATATTAAATGGAAAAACATGAAATTGCAAAAGAATCAATGAAAGTGACTTTGAAAATTATTAACCTTATTAAAAAATCCAATACAAAGGAAAGAAAATTCCGAGAATAGCATTGAATAGCAGGACATGGATGTTTTTAATTTTGACAACGTAAGCAACGTAATTTGACATTTGCATTTTTATGGCTTCGCGTATAATCAAAAATATATATTTATTCGAGAAAGACAAACATAACGTTAATGTTGTTTCCATCAATTAAAATTAACGGCAAAGTATTTAATGAATCCATAAAGATCTATTAAGATGTAAGAAAAGAAAAGAAACCACTCTATTGTAACATTCTGACAATATTTGACAAGGGAAAAAGTAAGATTAAAGTATATTAATGTCTATTCTTTAGAAACTGCTTATTGACACGACAAAAAGATACGTGGAAGTTTTCCGTAGTAAAGCCATTTGCATAAATTAAGCTTAGACATTCATTTATAGAAAGTTTTTTTTTCAGCACCTAATAGAAATGTCTGTTCATAAAAAGCACCATTGGTGTGTAAATATGCTCCTGAATATTAATGTTAAGGTTAATGGAAAATACTAACCCGACACATTTTTTTAGCATAACCTTTCACAATATTTTTATATTTTATCCTCTACCAAAATATTCCTTTACATAGATACATTTCAAAAATTTTTAAATTTTCTATTTTTGTTGAAGTAGTTTAGTTTCTTTTAGCAAAATAAAATGTTAAACTTTGTTTCTCATGAAAGATTTAAAGTATCAAAAGACATAAATTGTAAAAGAAATTAAAGAAAATAAACCTTTTGAAATATTTATAATTAATTTTTTTTTATACAAATCATATTATAAATTAAATTAATATAGTTAATTTATTATCATTTTCAATAGAGTTTGGTACATAAAAGTAGACTCATTTAATACAAATTTAAAATTCGATTAAAAAATTAATTTAAATAAAAAATTAAAGACATTTTAATTCTCATCACTAAGAGTGTGTTGCGTGAAGCCTATTAACTAGATATAAATAACAAACGAATGTCCTAAATCTGCAGCTTATATGAAAAATGAAGTACAACTATTTGTGTTCATGTTTATTTTTAAGTGTTTGTTTATCTTGGTAAAAAATTGTAGAATAACCGTAGATTCTACGGTTATTCTACAATTTTTTTTAACTTATTATATGCAACAAACCTTGAATATTAACTATGATTTGCTTGAAAAAAGCTACTTTTTTTAAATTACTCTAGGCATAAAATATTCCCATATTCTTATGTATTTCATATTTTAATATAAAATTACACTTTTTGATAAATTTAGCTGAAAAAAAGTATCTCTAATCTCCTTAAGAGTATATTTTAATAATGTGATAGTTTTCAGAGAAAGTGCTTTATAAAATATGCATTTGTTTTTTCTCAATAACGAGAATAGTTTTTTATGTTTTTGGAAAAGATTTGAAATAATAAGTAATAAAATACCTATTTCACTTATTTGTAGAATTTACTTTTTGTTTTTTCTTGCAATATAATGTATAAATATAAAATTTTCGGAATTTTGCACAGTGCAAATAATAGATATTTTATGAAAAGATAATTGATAATATAAATTACTTTCAAGCATTTTTATAGTTAATTTTTTCAACTTATTTAATTTAATAATGTTAGAGAGATTAAAAAGGAAGATTATAGAAACATTTTAACGTGTTCTTTATTTCTCTTACTCAATCATTTTAATATGACTTGAAAAATATTTTATTTAAGATTACTGTTGTTAATATAATTATTCATATAATTTTAAATCTTGTAAAGATCTAAAAGCCAACAAATATTGAATTCATATTGATAATAATATTTTAAAATGTTAAAGATCTTTTGATATAAATGTAAAAATCGACACACATTATAGTATATAATAATTTAAGATCTTTTTATTAAAGATCTTTACATTCATAAGAAAAAAAATTTCGTTAAAATTAATCTGTAAATTCCAATTTAGATGATGATTATTAAACGAAAAATATCGCAACAGAAAACATCAGTCATATTTGTTTAGTATTATTACCATTCACATTATGTGTTACAATGTATAAAAGTGAAATCAATTAAATCTAGAGTACAGTTAACTTATAATGCAATTAGAATTTAATATATTCAGAAATGAAATCTTCTGGCTTTAAAAAGTAATGATTTTCATGAATGATTTATCTTCAGCAACAATAACAACCGCTTTGTCACTGAAAGAAATTTCAAATATCCGATCAATGTCTCAAATTCATATCGTATATTTTTAAGCTATTATTATTTATTACGAATTCTGCCGGATAACTCATTTGTTTCTCAAGGATCAAATGTATTTCATGCACTTAAATTAGAAATTTTGTGAGAAAAACAAGAAAGAAATTTGGAATATAAAAGAGAATAATAAACTAAATACGGTTAATATTTAGGGATTGTTTTTGGGTACCATTCATGTATGTTAAATGAATTAATGCATACCATTTTATAACAGCTGATATCATAATACTTTGATCATCATTCTTTACCGATAAGAAATTAATATGGAAAAGCAATATTATTTGTGCTTGTATATTATGTCACTGAAATTCTATATAAATCTCATCAAGCATAGCTTTTGATTCTCTAAAATAAGAATTAGAGGTCGTAAAACGATTACTGATTTACTGATTATTCTATGAAAGTTAGAAATAAGGCAAATTAATTTTCATTTTATATGGCAGAAAAGCATTCTATGCAAAATCACAGTATAAAATTTTTAACAACAAAACTTCTGTATATTTTTATATAGCTTTTGGGAGTCATTATTGGTAATTTTGATTTGTAAATGCATAAGAATAAATATTTGTAAGACAAATTTAAAATTTATAGAATAATTTATTTATACGTTGAACAAATTAATACAACAAATACAGATAGCCATATTTAAAAGATTTTAAATAATTTAAATTAATTAGAATTTTAAAAAAATCTATTGTGAGAAAAGCCTATTACTTTCTTTTCCTTATTTTATTTTCATGTTTTTAAAATGAAAACTTTAAATAATACGACTTATAGGAAATTATTTTAAAGTTTATAAAAATTCAAAATAATATTAATGGCATAGATTGTTAAACAGGATTTAACATATCTTGACAATAGTAAAAAAATATTTCTGACAATATTTCATCTACAATTTTAGTTAGGAAATTATTTTCATAAATATAAAATAAATTTGATATATAGTTTTTCTATAGTTTTCTATAATTATTTATATAATTTTTCTAAATGTATCCAGTAAATTTAAAATTTATTTGCAGAAAATTACTTTAATAAAATTAATTTATTTGAAAATATTAAAGCATTTAGCAGTATATTAAAGTACAATAATTAAAAACACAAAATGTTTCTGTCATTTTCTTTTTTGATAAAAAAATCAATAAATATTAAGTTTGAGCTTGCTCTCAAAATTAAATGAAATAACTATGCAGTAAAGTAATTTCAACATAATGTTAAAAATTACTCGGTTGAATAATGTTTTTACTTTATTAAAAAATTATGTAATTTTTTTTATATATTTCAAATAATAAGAAGGTAAAAAATATAAATTGGGTAGAATTTAAAAAATAGCATTTATCATTCTCAAAAGTCATAATGTTTGAATCCAAGGAAATGTAGTTATTGATGGTTCAAATGGTGTAGAAATTTTGAGTATTGATTAACTTGTCACCAGTTACAAAACCTCAAAATTGAGAAATGTTTCTTTTCCATTACTGAAATAAATCACACGCATTTCAAATTCTCTGAAAAAAAACGAAGGTAAAAAAACTGTAGTTAATGTTCTTGAAAAAACATTTTTCTATAGCACACCTCCATTACTCCAAGAGAATAATCTATCACATTTTCAACCAAACATGCTCATCAATTTTATTCCAAATTTTTGTATTAGAAATAAATCTGAAACATTTTTATAAATAGTTATTTCTTATATCAGATAATAATGCACAAAATAACTATAAAATGACAATGAATTTTGAGATTAAAAAGGAAATGAAGAACGTGATTTGTTTTAATAAAAAAAGAATTCCCAAAGTCTTCTTTAATATAGAGGAATAATTTTTTATTGTGGGCAAATGTTCTGAGTAAATAAAAGGCAGCGATATTAACTTCTTTTAATTTAATGAATTAATTAATATATTTTACTGTGAGTTAGAGCTTTAATTGTTTAAATTATGTGTTCTTAAAAAATTTTGAAGTCAGTTCTTGAAAATTCTTCAATACATAAAATATCAACTGAATTATTAGCATTAAGCTAAAATTCAAATGATATTCAAAAGGTTTATGTAAGTATCCTATAATAGGTAAACATAAAAAAATTATAAATTATTATGATCATTAATGTTTTAATTTATGAAAATATCATTGTGTATATTTTTACCTCTTTTTATTTTTGTTGTTGTTCCTGATGACACTTGGACAAGCCAAGCTCGCTATGCCTTGACTATGCGAATTTAAGTCCATTGGGAGCGTCTTTCGTTTTAATCAGAGCACCATGAAGGTGAAAGTACGATAGCTCTACACACATGCCATAGGTATCCGTTTATAGGGTAGGCAACCATTCACACCTTATTCATACAAGGAAAGGAAAAAAAACAGGATAGATAGAGAGAAAAGTACATCCATGCCCGAACTGTGATTCGAACCCAGGACCTCCTTATCCGCAGTCAGACACGCTGAGCACTAGACAAGCTAGTCGGCTCCTTTTATTTTTAAGTACCTATACTTCTTCCACTTTATTAAAGAGTGAAGAAAAAATTTAACTCGAGGTATTTGCAGCTGCACATGAAGTATCAGTGAGAGTGCTGAGAAAGGGCTTAAGTTCACAGAATTATTAAATTCACAAATAATAAAAGTGAAATTGTAGAGAAAAAATATCCAACAAATACAAAAGGAGAGATCATTTATTACAAAACTGAATTAAATTGAAAGCATCAATAACTAAATCAAATAAAATAAGAATTTCAGCAGATAACATCATATAATATTCGACACATAACAGATGATATATTTTCGGATAGTTAAATTTGAAGATAAGAAAGAAGCATGAATAATTTATTAAGATTTTTTTTATTGAAAAATAATTCATGCAATAAAAATGCATTTTATGCATGATAAATGTTTTTCAATAAATAGGACGAAACAAGTGAAATACATATTCAATGTTAGTAAATACAAAGTGTCTCTTTAGATAATTATAATGAAAACTAAACTATTTGAACATATTTATTTTAATATCAGTATAAAAATAGTTAAGTCAAAAAAATATTACGAGCAAATTGTTTACCTGAAACAAAAAAGACATTTTAAAAGCTCACAATAATTTTATTTTACCGGTATACATTTAAATCATTCTATGTCTTAACGGAAAATATCTAGTTTAAAAATAAAATTCATTTTCTTTGCTTATTTATTTTTTATAAAAGCCTATGGAATAAACTCAAATTAAATGTTAAAGAATATTAATATTTGAACGTCTGACAAATCTCTATTAAATTACATAGGACAAAAAGTTTTTGCTCTTAACCAAAATCTTTTTGTCCAGTCTCACAACTGTTTATTTTTTCTTTTCCTCAATAATCTATCACGGAAACAAATGAAGCAATAACTTTGCGCCAGAAGTTTTATTTATTGTTTGTTGAACATCATTTATTCATTGTTTGTCACAATGGGTGTTAAATTCAGTTTGTTACAGACGTCTTTTTTAGTGATTACTTAGAAACAAAGTTTTATATATATGTCACTACATGTAGAAAAAGAAGAAGAGAAAAATGTAGCTAGCTGTATTTTTCATAAGGTATTAGTATAAGCAATATATTTTCGCATTATATTCCTATCTTCACCTGAAGATACAAATGATCCATGTTTTATCAATTGTCACTTTTTGAATGAAATTGGTAATTATTTTCATTACCTAACCATTAAAACAGTTTACGTTTATTTAAAGCTGATTACTGAAGATGAATTCTAAAATTTAACTGAAAATAATGTTACATTTAAAAGTTAGATAAAATTGAAGGTTACTCCTGTTCAATTTTTTCAACAAAATAAAGGATTTTAAATATTTAAAGTGCTTATAGTTAAATTTATATTTTACAAATCCATTATAAAACAATTTAAAAGACAAAAGGAATAGAATCTTAAAACATGAATTCTGCCAAAAAGAGAAATTATTAAACATCTATTAACAAAAATTGTTATCGTGGCAGTACTGAATGTCTGGGGAAGCATAATGTGTGAAACAGCATATGTATGTCAAAACAGTGACAGATACTGATATATAAACTTTTTCAATAAGGATATGCAAATCCAGATTTTTAATACTTCATCATTTACTAGCTTCTACTCACTGACATACAAGCTTGAAAAATGCACTTAAAAGTTGTTAGTTCTAAAAAATTAAATAATAATTATGGATGAAAAACGTCACTGATTGAAGATAATATACTAATTTATGTAGCTCTCTGTGAAAACGCAATAGTGCTATATTTTCAGGTTGAAACAATTCTTTAATGTTTCGCATTCTCCAGCTACAATAGTTCGATGCTTTCACATAATCTTTTTAAGTTTTAAAAAACGTCAAATTTCTTGATTTAGTAATACATAATATTGAAGCATAAATTTATTCTTCTTCTGAAATAATTACATGATATTAATTCTTCAATATTATTGTTTGGTTACAAAAAGGCTTGAATAAATCGCATAATCACGAAGAAAGGAAAAATTCATCAACATAAGATTCGCAATCACCTTTCAACGTCGCAGATTTAAATCCAAGCAGGGTTTCATTCACATTGATTTGATTTTGGGTGATCTCGTATTTCACTGCATTCTTCAGAATATCTGAATGATAACTGGTTGTTACTATATTAACATTATTGTTGATAAAGGTGATTGTTATTGTAAATAAATTGTTTTAAAAATAGGAATTTCAAGTTTCAATAATGGTAGATAATAGAAATGGTGCACTTCTTGAAATATATTCTATACATTTGTGCCATATTGTGACCAATTTAACCTTAAGGATAAACGACAAGCATGGTAATATTTTTATTTAATATTAGTAAAATTTGTTGTTTGATTTTACCAGTCACATATGCAATCTTAAACCGTATTACCTTTTAAAACAAAGGAAAAGTCTTTACTTTTGTCTGTTAAACATGGTTGTCTTGATATTTTGCTCAACCTTTGAAAATGTATTTTATAAAAGCATTTTAATTAAAATTAAGACAGGGTTTAACTAAGATTGAAATCTATTGTGTGTGACGCAGGAACTTTTTCAATTAATTTTAATTAAGATTTATAATAAGTTGATAACAAAATTGAATTAAAAATGTATTTAAAATTTTGTTTTCAAAATTGAAAGTAAAACTAAATTGAAAAATCTTGATTTTATTAATTGAAAATCTTGAGTTTAAAAATGAGATTAAAAATCTTGATCTTGATTGAAAGTAAATCCCTTCAGTAGACATATTGATAACTCAAATATAAAAATAGAAATATATTCCTAAACAACTTAGTAAACCAGTAATTTATGTGCTGTGTATATTTCCTTTTTGAATGAGTTGTGTTGTGTATATTGCTTTAGATTTATAAGATAAATTCGTTTTCCAAGTGTCATTAATAAAATTGAAAAATGTATAAACGGAAAATTGCAAAAAATTTAAAGACTTTGTCATCTTAAAAAGGCTTTTGTTATTTAAATTTAAACATGACATAAAATATTTAAAATTAAAATTGATAATATATGATGCATTGTATTTTTAATTTTTGTTATAGTTATATTAAAATATTATTTCCCCTGTAAAGTGTCAGCTGAATTCATTAAAATTTATAAATGTATTGAAAATCACACGCATCTCATTTCGATGTTTAAGCCTTACCCTTGTTTATTGCTTATAGTGGTTATTAAATAATTTAAATTTAATTAATTATAAAACTAAAAGTATTAAATTCTGATACAAGTAATATTTTGTTAAATAACTGGTATACAATTTTTACAGTTTATCTTTGAAGGAATTATAAATAGATTATATTTCTTTGAACAAATGAATAAATTGGTATTTATATAAGTTTCATATCAATTAAACTCACTTATATAAATGATTAAACATAAAATAATTCATATAAAATGCTTGACATATAAATATTTTTTTTAAATTTCAGCTCAGTACAATGTATTTATTCATCCATTTTTTATGTTCAGCAAATTGAACTGTTGATTGGTAATGTGATACAAAAGTAGTAAATTTAAAAAGCTTGAAAAATTACTTATTTCATTTATCGCACAAAGTACATTATTTTATGTATTCTACTAGACTTAAATACACTTTTTAAATTTAATTACTACTTTTAAATATAATTAATTTAAATTTGTTAAGTTTTCAAAAAATAAACTTTTTTTAAAAAAATCAAACTTTAATTATTTATATCATGAAATAAAAATTAAAAATTTAAATCATAATGCTAATTTAAACTAAATAATAAGTGGATGTTTTGTGTTGTCTTTTTCATTTTGCTTTTTCTTTTACTCTATTTTCAAGAAGTTCAAATTTGACAGCAATATTATTACAGATTTAAAATTTTGAAAAGTAACTATTTTGAACAACAGATGATTTTCCTGATTGTAAAACCTTTTACAAACAAAATAAATTATTGTTAAAAAGATACTTCTTTATTACTATTAAAAATCATCAAATGCATTTTTTCGTCTTTTGATACTGAATTTAGCCTTGTTTGCTACCACTCTAAGAATTTAGTTTGAAGGCAGACAGCAAATTGGTCGAAAAGTATGATTTACCAGGAAATCTGAATACGATATCGTAAGTAATTATGTGAGACGTAGTTGAAACATTATCTGAAGACATGGATATTTTAAACCAATGAGAATTGTAATAAAGTGACGTAGTCATGATCTCAATTGGAACCAAAGAAAAAAGCCACTTTATGGTTAATAATAGAAATAAGTTAAGTCAGTTGTGTAAATATCAAATGTATTGTTAAAAAAAGATTTGTGTCCATTTCTCTGCTTCGTATTTAAACTAAGCTCTTCGTTTCAATCCTCCTTTTCCCTCAATCTCATGAGAAAATAATCAAGAGAGTGAAAATAAAACACTCCCATAATTACTAAAAATAGTTATTCTTTTAATACATCAATTAATAATAGGGATTTTAAAGAAACAAATTAAATATTTCCCGATAATGTGTTTCATTATTATTTCAAAAATATTTTGAAATTATAGATTATCCCAATAAAATTTAAAAAAAGACTACAGACTTCATAACTAATGCTATATACTTGTTCTAATTTAAATGAAATGGTGTGTAAAAGTGAAGCTGTTCAAAAGGATTATGCAAAAAAAAAATGTATGATAGCATTTCTTTGAGCAAGGATTCATTTATACTACTGCAATTGAAAATATATTTGATTCTGGGCAGTGCTTTGTAGTTTTTAGATAGATTTGATTTACATAATTCAGGGAAACTGAAATGTTTAAATCTAAGTACAATCATTCAATAATAAGAACAGTTAAATAAATGAAGCTTAAAAATTGCATTACAATCTACTAGTAAAAGAAAGTTATCACAGAATGGAACTCAGGTTTCGTTTCCTCTCCTAATTGTAAGTGGACAAAATCTTTTTCCTTTCAGTTCCCTGCAGAATTAAGAACTACTGGTTTTACGCTGACTTTAAAATTACGCAATTCCTCACTGGACATGGGAAATTCAATAGTTACTTACACCGTTGCACATTAAAAACAGTAAGGTGTGCATGTGCAACTCTGGGAGTGACAACCCTTCTCACATTCTTCTTGAATGCCCATCTGTTTCAGAAGAAAGGAACGAACTTTGTAAAGATTTAAATAACAGGTGGCCCCCGATTATGGTAGACCTAGTGAAGAAAGAGAATTTTGAATTTTTTATAAAATTTATCCATGCTGTTATATCTAATTCCTTTTTCATTTTTATAACTCTTTTTTTCTCTCTGCCTTCTTTTATTATTATTATTATTTTCATCTCATGATTTATTTGGAATTTGTTTTGTAGTACATTTGATGTACCTTCGAGCCTTGTGTGGTATTCCTTGGTGCACAGGGAGATATTTTGCTTTCCAAAATAAAAAAATCTACTAGTAATTTTATATACATTCATTAAAAAATTTTCATTTGTGTTGCATTAATTAATGTGAATAGAGCAGGTTTTTATGATAGATATAATGTATGCACATTTTATGAATAAACTGTGTATACTACCGAATATCTCAAAATGAAAGTGAACTCTGTCGCAAAATGGAAAATAAATTAATGTTGTCATTTAAATGTTGAGATGACCAATAGTACGAGAGAGATAAAAAAACTTAAGATAAATAATATCCTTATTACTTTTTACTAGATAAAATATTCAATATCATGTCAAAGATATTTTTATTAAAACTGTAGTTATAAGAATTGTCTTAAAAAGCACGCAAAATATATTTATTTTACTCGTTAATATTTAATCTTTCTTTTTAAAATATATAATGAGTATTTCCATTTTAATGTCATGAATATTACGACTTGGAAAGTAAATAAATTGTTCTTACCTAATTAAAATGTTTGAAATCTATTTGTTTTGTTCATCTAATTTCTTATTTTAAAGTAAAATGTTCGCTACTTACAGACTGTTCGCTTTTAGTTATTCCCTATACACTTTTGCCAGAGGTGTTTCTTTTATATTTAGTAAATTATTACTATAAAAGTTTGTTAATTATGAATAAAATTTTGAACACTTTTTAGAATAACTTATTTCTTGTTCGAAACGAAGTGATACTCGAATTCCATTAATACTTTTGGTTAAACCTCCAGTGAGACACAACACAGAGTGCACATTTCTCTCAAATATTTAAGTATTTAATATTGCTTAAAATTATTGGCCTTTTTATGCTCTCTCGTGATCAATAATACATTTAACTTTGCTGATTCACAAAGGGTAACTTAATCATAAGTAGTCAGCGAAAAGTTTATTTAAAAAGTACTTATATTTTCCTTTCTAATTCTCATTCGTGTTATATTTTCTTAATATTTTACTATTTAATTATTATATAAATTACTGCATATGTATTTCCGATAGGTTACTTTCCTTTTCAAGGTTTTCATTGTTAATTGCTTTTAAAAGCTCTTTATAAGTCTGTTGAGAATTTCTATCATACATTTGCATACATTTCATGCGCTCCTTTTGTCTGATTCTTCTTTATCAAATTTTCTCAACTGTCGTAAGTGTGCTAAAAGGCAAAGTAATTAAATAACTTTTACAATAATTCATAAGTAATTTTTTTACAATTAATAAATTATTCTCCATATTTAATACTTACTTTCATATAAACATTTACTTGATGTTTCGTACAATTTATCTCTAATTAGGATTAAAAATTCCTTCAAACTTACAAATGAAATTAAATGTCATATACTAGCACTAGTTTATTTTTATACATTCTATTTAATGGAAAAAATTCATACAAAATAAATAACTCTTTTAATTAATTGTGCATATAATTAGTACTTTAATCAATTAAGTAAAATGTGAAAAAATAAATGAGGTAGGCCCAACTATGTTAAACAAATTATGTTTCATAAAGCATATGTTGTCTAGAGAACATAGTATTATGATGATCCTGTAAGTATAAACATACATAATAATTAATTATTTTTTCATTTTTATTTTGAAAAATTGTACAGTCATTAAATATCAATTTGTATGTATGTTTGTGTGTGTGTGTATATATATATATATATATATATATATATATATATATATATATATATATATATATATATATATATATATATATATATATATATATATATATATATATATATATATATATATATATATATATATATATATATATATATATATATATATATATATCAGTATGTCCACTAAAGTCCCTTGCCACCCTCTTAACTTCGGAACTGCTGCTACTATATTTATAAAAGTGGTGTCTAGGTATAGTAAAGTAGCCATGCTTTTCTGAATAAAACCACCTACCACGCCACCTGGTGGAAAACTGTGGAGTTAGCATTCGTATCTCGAAAACGGAACAAGATAGGTAAAAAAAGTGATTTACAAAGTTGTAGAGCATCCTCGATTTAGTATGAAAAGATGCCTTGTAGGCATTAATGTGAAGAATATAACGGTTAAAATGCGCATTTGTTATTTCGGGCTGTGACGTGACAAAACGATCTAAGAAAGGAAAAAACAAATAGTTATAACTAATTTATTTAAGATGTTCAAACTTCTCACCGTCAGCTGCAATACACATTTGGATCTTCACTTGAAGATTACGTTGCACACTTTGGAACACGCGACCGTAATATGTCGTTTAAGGTCCTGCAATTTTTGTGGAGTGGAATACACCTGTTGTTTCAAGTATCTCCACAGGGAAAATTCCAGTGGAGTCAGATCAGGAGAAATGTGGAGGCCACTCATCGAAACTGTCATAAACTAGTATTTGGTTGCCGAATTCATTGACAAGGTACTGCTTCACTGGAGATGTCTAGTGAGCAGGCGCGCCGTCATGTTGAAACCATAGATTCATATGATTAAACAACGGCAGGCTCTCCACAAAATCGGGTATTACCAAGAAGATGTCTCCTTTATAGCTGTTTCAGGTGAACATGCATGACGTTTCTTACGTATTTGCACACTGCATACAAATTGTTGGAATTATTTTTAAAACTTCGGTTTTTCCCATTTCGAAATAAAAGTGAAAAATGTAGCCACGAAAATGTAAATCGTTTTCTTTCACGGCAAGCGGTGAAAGAAAATGATTTTTTGTTTTTTCAAATATGCACACGTACGATGTGCCACGTCACAGCACGAAACAACAAATGCGCATTTTAACCGTTGTATTCTTTACATTAATGCCTACAAAGTATCTTTTCGTACTAAATCGAGGATGCTCTACAACTTTGTAAATCACTTTTTTACCTATCTCGTTCCGTTTTCGAGATACGAATGCTAACTCATCAGTTTTCCACCAGGTGGCGAGGTAGGTGGTTTCATTCAGTAGCACATGGCTACTTTACTATACCTAGACACCACTTTTATAAATATAGTAGTAGCAGTTCCGAAGTTAAGAGGTGGTAGGACTAAAAGGGACATGTATATGTGGACATATATATATATATTAGTAATATATATATATATAATATATATATATATATATATATATATATATATATATATATATATATATATATATATATATATATATATATATATATATATATATATATATATATATATATATATATATATATATGTATATAGTTTGAAACCAAGCATAATGAATAAAAGTATTACAAGTTTACTCATTTAACTTCTTTCGATGGCATTCATCATAAATACCAGTGATACGGGATTTATGTCAATGAAGCATTTCGAATGAATGACAGTAAATGTTCACGCTCTACTTCAAAGTTTTTCTTCAATCTATCCAACTTGTACTTTGGTGCACATCAGGCATCCATCAATGTGATTGAGCTGTTCCATTAAGAACATTCGAGATATCCCGCATGCGATTTACTCAATGGCGTATGCTGCAAACCAGGAGCTAGTCACGAAATCGGTGACTCAACGATTCCATTAACACAGACCGTTTCTGGAAGACGGTAGAACTAAACGGAACGCAGTCGGTAGGCCATCTTCGTCGGCCTTTGTGGTTAATAACAGAATCATTACAGTATTGTAAATGTTTTAGAGATTGGCAAAATGACTTCTCGCCAAGGACCACTGACTTTTTCTCTTTTGTGGTAATTCAATAATTATTAATTGACTGAGAATAATGCTTCAACAGTACAGAGTTCAGTTAGAAATAGATTGGACAATAAGTATAATTTCAAGACGTTTTATATATAACTCCATTTAATGCGATTAAAATTCTTATTTGAAAATCCGTTCTTATATTAGTTATCTTATTTATTTACGTTTCATTTGTAATAAATATTAAGTTTAGGTAATTTATTGATATATTTCTCTCATTTATATAAAATATACAAACACAATAATTTTATACCCTTGTAAATCACTTAAATAATTACGTCAATATAAATTAAATTAATTTTAAATTTTGATAATGTAGATATAAATATATAATGTCATATAATTATAGCATTAAATATTTCTTGTGTTTTAATTTAAAATTTAAACTATTCAATAAAACGAAATGGACCATTTGCATTAATAATAAGATTAAATAGATTTTCCCAGTAATAATCATTTCATCAATATAGATAATTTTAAATGACATTTTTTGTAAATAAATAAAAAAAATTATATCGAAAAAATTATAGAACAATATTTTAAATTTTTTCATTATAAATATATAAAATAACGTACTTCATAGTTCAAATACTATTTTTCAGATATATGTGCGGATTTAATTACAGATTGTAATTGCTCGTAAAACACTAATAGTAATACCATAACAATTACCTTAAAATCACTTTTACATGAATCTAGTTCAAAATATCACAAATTGAAATTGAATTCTTAAACTTTTATGCTTTTTCGTGAACAAGTATTTATTTTGAAAAATTCCTGTTTTTCATTAATTATGTTTTCTCAAACTGTTTTTTCATTAATTTATTTTTATTAAATTTGAAATTTTTATTAAGAATAACTTTGAAAATGCATAAAATTATATAATTCTAAAACAGATTGCTTCTTTTATAAAAATTAAATAATTTGGTTTTCTGTTAAAAATACATAAATAAATGTTTGTAACTATAAATTAATCCTCTGTAATATCTAACATAGCACCTTAGAAGTGTTCAGTTAACAAGTCATCCGAAAATAAATGAAAATAGCTAAAAAGGAAAATATATAAATCATATTTATTTGTGGTATGGAGCTAAAAATATTATTTTGAAAGTACAGCGGAACCATTCTTTTATCTATAAACAAAAAATCTAATAAAATATTCAAAAGTATGTAAAGAAAATATTTATTAACATTTACTGATAGTTTAATAAATAATTCTAACTTTAAAATGGTTGTTATCAATTTTTTTTATATTTAATGTAAATAATTAAATTAATTAGTAATAATTTAGAAGAAATAGTTATAAGAATAATAAATAAAACTGTAAAGGATTATATGAGTATTTAATTTAAAGTTTAAAAAGTGTTCCTTTCTTATCATTTGATTTGCAAATTTTGATTTTTTTAATATTATGAAATATATTAAAGCATGAAAACAAAATTTTATAATAATGATAATTAATAGATATCATTTAATATCGTTAACTAATAAGAAATAAAGGAAGTACGAAAAATATTCTGGGTTTTTTCTCTATGAATGATTGAACACGAGTTTTATATTATATAATTTCTTATTTTACATTAAAACAATAATGCAAAGCATATAAATTAATATTCAAACTGTTTTCCTATAAGAAATTAAAACTTTTTGAGAAATTTGAAGTTTTCATGCCTAAACTTTTACCCAAATTTTTGATAACAATGAATTTTATTACTCTTCGATTACACAGTGCGTTTAGCTTACTTTTTCTAAGCCAATTTTTCTTAGAAAATGTAGAAATATGCATGGGGATCTGTTTTTAAATTTTGAATCAAAATTTTAATTTTTATTTAAATAAAATATTTAAAATACAAGAAGATTTATTATGAATTGAAAAAATTAACTATCAATTTTTACTCAAAAAATTGAGACATTAAAAGTTTTAGAAAAAATTAATGAAGTGACAATTATATATAAAGAGAATAAAAGGTGATTATCTTTTCATCTCCAATTATCTTGTTAATCTTATTTCCTTCCTGTGAATGTAATCTAAAAGTATGATTAAATAATTTTCAATATACCGTTAGAAGATAATGCATATTAGAAATTTTCTTTTAAATTTCATTATCTTATAGGAGAAATCTCTGGATAAAAAAAAATATGTAAATGACAAAATATTTCTTCAAATATTCCAAAATTTTAAGTTTGTTGTAATGCTATTGCTTCGAGAGTTTTAATATTTTAAGTGTGTGGGGAATGAACACTTTTTTTATCATGCCTTATTTGCTTATATGAAAATACTTTACTTCATCGAGAAGTCCTCGAAGAGCTTCAATTTCAGCCATTTTTTGCTGAAGCAAGGCATACAGCTTATTTTGGCTACTTCGTCTGTTGCTGAACATGTCGCCAGAATCGTCGTTTCTGAAGCTGTTCCTCTTTCTTCCACAACCAGTGAATGCGTTGCAGAATGGACGCTTCTGCAAAACTGGGAGATCCATTCTATCCTGAAAATTTGAAATTAGTGGTTCAGTTCCAAACTATGAAATTTAAATAAACATTTATCAAAAAGCAATGAAATAGAAAAACGTGTAATTATGTGTTCACTTAGAAGTAAAAAAGACGATGAATAAACATCGATTACAATAGCGTGAAATAAAAATTTTATTATTCACTTGTAAGTAAATTGATAAAAATATTTCAAATATTTCATACAGAAGAAGATTTAACATACAGTATGTTAATTATATATATATAACATATATATATATATATATATATATATATATATATATATATATATATATATATATATATATATATATATATATATATATATATATATATATAGATATATATATATATATATATATATATATATATATATATATATATATATATATATATATATATATATATATATATATATATATATATATATATATATATATATATATATATATATATATATATATATATATTTACATATATTAGAGTATCATATTAATTATAGTGTCGAGCAATGAAATTTCATAAATAATGTCAATTTTATGATAAACTTTAAGACATTTAGTTCCGAGGAAAGCTATGTACATTTTTTGTGAAAATTTTTTAGAATATTTAACGATTTAACTGAATAATATGAAGTAACTTTTTTATGTCATCACACATTTAATAAATTTAAAAATATTTAATAAATTATTCCCATTAACTAAGCTTAAATTAATTAAGTTAATTAAAACTCAAGGCGTAAATTTAAGGACTACTTGGTTTGACTCGACTGTGGTTGCTCATAAAGATGCAAATCCTCTATAAGTCATATTAATACAACAACAAATAAGCCTCTATAAGTTCATGTTGATCTAATTACTCTACATGAGTAAAAGATGACCATATAAAGTCAAAATATACCAATACATATAAGTACAAAATTTACCTAGAGCCTAGGTAACGATATTGTTCATTCTCTTTATTATTAATATTATTTAAATTTTCCATTTGCATTATTTTCTCCAAGTGACTTGGAAATTAACAAATTTAAAATTAAAATTCGATCTAAACTAATTTTATCACAAATTCTGTCATATGAAATCGCAGTGTCTCTTTCTTTTCAAAATCAAATTTAATTAAAAAATTTTCGATGTAAATTATGAAATTTCATCATCATTATATATCGAATAAAAATATATTTCTCTAGCTTTTTGTTTGCGTTTGATTCTAAGTGGGATATAACATATTTAATTTTAAAACTTTCTTCTGTACAAGGTGTTCAAAACGTAAAATTTATTATTCAAAAATACGAATAATGTATTTAAAAGGGTAAAATAACCAACATTTATTGATTCATATAAACCTTTTAAGGAATTATTTGTCATAACATTAGCAGTATTCTTTTATATATGTATTCATATTTATTTTTTGCGTTTAAATATTTATATAAAAATTAGATTAATACATTTATAACAAGATTAAGCACTTAACTTTATTTTAATTTTGATTTCTTCTTATAAAATTTTCCATATCAGAAACTTAATGTGCTACGGTTGGGCTTCAATAGATAAAACCCCTGTTAGATTAAATAGTATTTGGATGTTATAAAGTTTTTTAACAAAATACTGACATGTTTTAATTTGAAGCAATATTCCACATGTGAAAATAATAATTTTCTGTATTCTCTTAACTATCAGTTTTAATACAGTTTTGCAATCACTATAATTATCGCTGAGATTTTTTTAATTGAATTTTTTTGACAATAATTTTTAATACACTGTTAATTTCTTTTGTAAATATTTATATCAGTTGGTATACTGTAATCTGAGTTATTTTTCGTGCAAGATAGTAATATAAATCTTTAATTTTCCCTAATGAAATGAAATTAAAATATTTATAGAATCGTTATTATTTCTCGGTAAACAAAACTTGGATATTCATATAATATAATACGTTACGAGTCTTTGAAAAATGTAAAACCTGATAAAGAAACGAATATTAGTAAATGTTGAGCCTTGTATTATCCTTAATTGTGTGGTAATTGTGTATTAATTTACAATGTAATAAATTTAACTCTTTTAGTAAATTTACTGAAAATTTTAAAACTAGTTTAATTTCAAACTTAGAAACTTTTACATGAGAAATTATCAAATATTAACTTTTATTTCGTATTAATTTTTAAATATTTATAACTAGTCTGAAAAATTAGCTTTTATAACTGCTCATGAATTTATTCCTAAAAATTTAATTGTATATTTCATTACTGTTAGGAAGAATTACAAAATTTATACGTTTATTATAAATTCATATGTTTCTTTTCAAAATTTATCCTCTCTATGTAAATACTACACGATGGAAATTTCTTTCATGCCATTTAGTAACAAAATAATTCTATTAATGTGGAAAATAATTTTTATGAGAAAATTAAGTAACGAAAGATAATATTAATTTATTCCGTAGTTTTGATATTAAAATAAAATCTAAGGGGCTATATTCAATAATGACTTATACCACACAGTTTGAATTTTTGTTCAACATGTTGTTTTCATTATTAATATCATTAGGATCATATTTCAAAACTGACAGTTTTAACCTATTTGAGTAATCATAAAAATGTAACTACATTAATTTCCCTTCTCTTTAACAATTGATTGCTATCCAATTATATGTTGCTCTAATTTTGTATAGTTCCAAATAAAATTTTATGACTGATTTTAATTTTAGCTACGTCACATTTATTCAAAAACTTAAAAATTTTAAATAAAAAAAGTTTCCATTGTGAATCCAACAAACAAATGTTAGTAATGTAGATGTGATAAAATAAACTTTGGGTAATAAAGTTGGAAATGTCAATCCTCTAAAATATTCCTTAAGATTCACTGTTCATTCAATTACAAAAGAATAATTTTAAATTGATTCCAGAAAAATTATGAACAGTTAAAATAGGAAATAAAGGCATATGATAAGCTTATTTATGTATACGACTTAAACTTCTTGAAAAATAAAATGATCAAAGTTGCAAAGTTGTTTGAAGGAATAAATTTTGATTTACTTTTGAAATTTTTATGTACAAAAAACATGGATTACAAATTTCAAATTTATTTTAACTTCAAATGAATTCTTTCAAATGAATTAAGTTTATTAGCAAGCGTTAAATGATAATGTAACTTTAATCCTAAAAATTTAGATTTTAAAGTAAAACAATTGATAATATTCTAAAATTAAGTTTTTTGGACATAAATTACAATTTTGATATTTCCTTAATTTTTTCATACATTATGAATATTTTAGACAAGTTTTCATTCAACAGTATATATATTATTTTTATCAAAAATATAAGAACTGAATTTAAAAATAAAATGTCATGTCACAGTAAAATAAAATTAAAAATTTAAATTAAAAAGTGGTATCTATAAATTGTAAGTATAAATAAATTTGTCTAACGTAACTATTTGTTAACAATTTATTTTAACAGTTATAAATTTAATTTGATCTGTTTTGTTCTGAAAATATATATCATATTAAAAATGTGCACATAAAATAAGTGGTATGACCACTCCTAGAAATCCAAGATATGTAGAAGCCACATGTGTTACTTTGACCGAAGGCCCTGGGGTACAAAGTAAATGTTCGGGTTAGGTGGTCCAGCAACATCGAGTAACGCAAAAAACCGAATGCTTAGTACTCAACCATGTTTGCTACACAATTTCATCGACCCACTTAATCGATATAAGGCAGGCATAGAGTTGACTTTATATATATATATATATATATATATATATATATATATATATATATGCATGTATGTGTGTATGTGTTTAAATGTATATGTGTTCATTTCACAATCTTAAATTCTTGTTTAAACTTTATTCAACTTATAATTGACCTGTATAAGTTCATTTTAAAATTAGAGATTACCAAGATATTATTCGTTATCTCAGTAAAGCTCAAAATAAGATTTTATTCTTATACTATTAATAATATTCTTTTGAAGCTATTTTTACTCAATGTGTTTTCAACTATATACTAATTATGAGTATACATTTTCAACAATATACTAATAAGTTACGTTTAATAAAATATAAAAACTTCTTAAAACAAAAGTTTTTTCAGGTTTTCATACAGAAAAGTTGCTTATATCATTCTTGCGATATAATGTTTCTGTATTTTTAATTATCATTCAGTGAATGTAGCAGTATTTATTTCATGCATTCAAAATTTTATTATTTCAAATCTTTATAAGCGCTAAACAAAATTTAAAGTAAATGAGAAAATTTTGTGGGACGATTGATAAAACTATAGCTACTTTATGTGTAAAATTGTGTATATTTAGAGAATATACTCTCTCTTAAAATGTTTACTATTAAATTCAAAGAACATTTAATTTAAATATTTAAAAAGTCGTGATGTCATAATTCCTGCATTATGCAATACATCATAAAGTATCTCCTTAAGAGAAGTATAAGTAATAAAACTTTTAAAATTTTTGAATAAATTATCTTGATAAGAAATATATCATACTCTTGACATAAAAATGATTGGCAAATTATCGAATAAATACAGTCAAAACATTTATTTTCATTAATTAAAAAAATGAATACCTTTTTGTTACTATAACAATAAATTTGTACTTTAATGTAAACATTCTGTAAAGGTCATAGTTATTTCTTACCAAACTAAGAAGTTAAAATAATAGAAGCCATTAAACATCTCTGAAAGGGTTAAAAATAGCAGAAGAAGGTGAAAGAAATGAAAATAAGGAAGAAGAGAAAGACAAGTTTAAAATATTCATAGGAAATGACAGAGAATGTTTAATCGACACATAATATATTGTATAATTTAGAATAAAATCACCTCTATTTCTTCTGTACATATATGTATATTCAAATTTTTTTTACATTTGAAATAAATGTGATAAGAACAAATTTTAAAAGTGCAAATAATATTGATTCAATTTAATAAATAGAACATTTGTTTAATTTGTGAGCTTATTAATCTTGCATTTCATGTAATATTTCTAGCTTTGCTATACATTATATATATTTATATATATATATATATATATATATATATATATATATATATATATATATATATATATATATATATATATATATATATATATATATATATATATATATATATATATATATATATATATATATATATATATATATATATATATATATATATATATATATATATATATACTGAAATTAGCACAAATGTAGTCTGTATTGGAACTGGCTTTGAGAAATATTATAGGCAAAACATCTCCATTTAATATAAAATGAAAGTCATTTTATTGCAATAACTCACAATGGTGATAGTAATTCAAATATTAAGCAACGAAGTACGAAGGAAAATACATATAAATGTAAAAACAAAATAATTTTAAATGCATTTAACATTATTTTATTTTAAGTTATCCATTAAAGATATACATGTTTATTACTTAAAGACTTAAAGCTTTCTATTTCTTACCACATGTATTTTAAATGCAGTAAAATTATGAATTATTAAACATTTTTCTGAGTGAAATTTAATGATTTAAGTAAGTGTTTCAAAAACTGAAAATTTAAATCAAGATATTTTTTATTGCATCTTATAAGGTCTTATCAAATTTTTTAAATTAACAGTGACAAGAAATGAAAATAAGTTCATGTAATAATGTTATCTTATTATTTTACTTATATTTTTAATGATTAATGTTTTAAATTTTTGCAAGGAAGAAAAACGTAAGAAATAAAAATTTTGTGGCCGTAAAATATTGGCAAATAAAATTGCCCTTTTATTTACTCTTTAAAAATGAGTGTGATCAACTTTTAAAAAATATAGTAAAAAACTATGGTTTAAAAGTGAATTATTCATATAGTAAGACTCACCTGATCCAATGAATCACAGGAAACTGTGAAGACGATTGCCAACACTGAGAGAGCAACAAATACTAGGCATGTTGAATTCACCATTTTCTTTAGTTTTCTGAAATTAAAAAATTTAAATAAACAAAAATGTATTTCAAGGAAATGCAAAATATATTAACTTTAGTTCTTATGTGACATCATTTATTTTACTTAAGAACTAATTGTGAATCAAATTTCGTATGAATAAATTTTTATATTTTCTTTCTGACGTAAATGATAGTCCGATAATTATTTTAGTTATAACATATATTTTTCTTGAAAAATATTTTTTATTCGTATAAGGAATGAAAAAATGAAATATTAGTTCTTTAAAAATATTCACTTTTAAATCTAGGAATTCACTTTTTAGTTGTAATATACATAATCGTAAAATAATGATTATGCATTTAATATAATTTCGTTTCTTATGTGATGAAAATGTTTAAATATTTTTATTAATAATTCATATAAAGAAATTTTTTATTAAAAATAAAACTTCCTTAACAAACTTAAACTGTTGCTGTAAATGAAATGAATTCTTTCATATTAAGATATTTAAAAATTAAAAACCTCTAATTTTTTAAATTTAAAAACACGTAACTAGTTTACTTTTTTTATAACAAAAATTTGATTCTTTTTTTAATATTCATCAATTATTTTTCCGAAATACATCATTTTTTTAACAGCAAGTCAATTGTAAAATTATTTTAAAATATAAATTTTTCATCATTAAATCAATATGTATCAAACAATGATTAGAAGAGAATATTTGAAGTAACATTACCACTGAGAGTATTTTTTATCAAGATATAAATAAGTTAATAAAATCAATTAAAATTATCAAAAGCATTTTTTATTAAAAAATAAATCAATTAATTGAATTACTTTCAAAGAAAGAAACACGTTATTTAGGTGTTATTAAATATAAATTAAGGAATTAGTATTTTATTGTAGCAAGAAATATAAATCCGTAATTAAATATAAATTAAATAAATATCATTCTTTTCTGCAATAAAGTATTAATTACTAGAATAAAATATGTAATTTTAAATAGTTATTAAAAACTACAAAAACTTAAATATTTTTACTATACCTATATTAATCATACTTCAATTCATAAAGAAATACAAAATAATAATAATTTTTAACAACAATATTATAAAATTCTTCTTCCCTTAGATGCAATAGTTCTTTCATTGCAAAATATTAATTTTAGTTAATAAGTATTTATCTATGTTTTCTGCACAATAAATTAAAGTTGGTTTTTCAAAATAATACATTATTTTTATATCAATATATTCTATAAAAATAAAGTATTAAAATCTAAAATTTTGAAATTTTGTCACATTAACTGTAATTGTGAGAGGTTAATTGTTTTAAATCATCACAATCTCTGGACTCTCGATGCACTCAAATAACTATATCTAAACTTACATTTTGATCGGTTGAACTGTTAGGCCATTTGAGATTCACGACCATATAAATAAATATATATATATATATGTATATATATATATATATATATATATATATATATATATATATATATATATATATATATATATATATATTGTTACAAGTTTATAAATAATGATTATATTTGTCTTAAAATATCTCAGACAGATCTGAAATTCGCACATTTTGGGCAAAAATTGCGGTATTTAGACGTGTTGTAGTTTAAAAGCGGATTTCCTAATGATTTGGCGACAGTTGACGAGATTCTTGGCGACGGTTGGTGAGATTCTTGGCGACTTGGCGAGAAATCAATATTTCTGGAAACATCCATCACTTAAGCTCTAGGACCAATATTTTTCGAGATAGCCTAGAAGCTTCCAGAACCTTTGCGAAATTGGTAGATTTCTCCGCCAAGTCAGGTATCAATACCGCAGCCCGAGATGGAAGAGTCAGTTTTCTGAAGACAGTCAGTGAGTGAAGACGATTAGTTGTGACTGCTAGTTGTTCTCTGTCTGAGGTATTTGAGACCTGTGATTGGAAGCTGTTTCTTATTATATCTGACAAATTGTAGCTGTATAATTGTGATTGTTACAGCGGGAATTTCGTTTATCTAGTGAAGTTTTTACGAATAAAAGTCTTGTGTTCACTAAGTGGTTGCTTTATTCAACTCTCAATCAACACGAACCCGTGGAGCTCGGTACATATATATACATATATATATAATATATATATATATATATATATATATATATATATATATATATATATATATATGTATGTATGTATATATGTATATATATATATATATATATATATATATTATATATATATATACATATATTTATAATGAGAAAGGGGATTTCTTTAATTATAGAAGTTTATTACATTTTATTTTGGGAAGATTATAACTTTCCAAAAGTATAATGTAATTTTTATAACAAACTATTTATGCAAAGTATATGTAACATACGTCCAAAAATTCCAACTTTTCTATCAACGGGATATTATGTTTTAAATCATGACAATATTAACTATTGTAACCTCATAAAATTAATCAGAAAGAAATTTTAGCTTTAAAAAGTTATAAAGTATGTGTAATAAATACTGTTAAATATGTTTATTTGCAATTATAATAGTAGTAAGGCAAAATTTTATATTTACTTAAAACATCATTTATTAAGTTTATTAAAATAAATTTTATTTATTGAAGAAAGCCAATTATGAGCTAATTTTTCATTGAACAAATAACTGATGTTACCAAATATTACAATATTTTCATCTTTGTTGAATATATGAATACTTTTTTCTCCAACTGCGGGCACACTGAAGGTTGAACCCTATTCCTCAACAAGGCCAGAGACTGCTACTCATTTGTCGTTACCCAGCGGGAACCTGTGAATCAAGTCACGGAGGCGAGTAGCGTTACCCGCGTTATACTACTACAAACCCCTTTATAGGGCGGGCCACATTCATACAACACAGAAGAAAGGACAGAGAAAACAGAGAAGGAAAGAAATATCCATGCCCGAACCGGTACTCGAACCCGGGACCAACAGCTCAGGAGTCAGGAATGCTAACCACTCAGCCATCAGTCGGCATATATGTACTATATGGTACTTAAATACAATATTAAAAGAATCAGTAAATTTATGTTGTAAAAATCTAATGTATATAATTAGTGTCTACAATTTATTTTACCTTTCTATTTTAAAAAATATTTATATAAAACTATTAGCATATATATTCATAATATAAAAAATGTTTCTAAAATTATTTAATGATCTAGTTCTAAGAAATTTGATTAATTAATATAGATTAAGTAAATTATCTATTGCTAAAATTATCGTAAACAAACTATTATCCAATAATTTCACATTTGTTAATAAAAGCCAAATGAAAACCTGGATGTGATTTTGGGATATTCAAATATTATCTAGAGAGAAATCTAATTATACAACTTTAAGTTCAACAGAATTTCGATACTAAATTTCCGCATAATATCATCAATAACTTTTTATTTACATCTTACATCATTCATCTAATACAGATTGATAAGCATAACACTCTCACTTAACACAAAAATTCGACTAAATAAAAAAATTCATTACATTTTTTAAATTATTTCATAAATAAATAAAAAAATGGAAAACAATTCCTAATAATGAATGCTTATAGTTTTATTCTTGTTTCATACTTTTGCACATATTTTTCTCTCTATTAAATCTCTTTTATATTTCTTCTTTATTTACTTTACACTATTTACCATTATAGCGTCATTCCACAGCAACATTGTTTAAATTAAATGTTTTCATCTTTCCACTTGTGCTGAAAATTAAATTTGTTTGCCTTCTTGCTTGAGTTAATCACAGCTCAAATACTTCACTGTGTAGAGTTTTAAAAAGTGATTTTTTTATTTTAATTTCAGCAGACAGTAGCCTGAGGTGTGTCTGATGTAGCAAGAATTGCCGTTCACTCGATTAGATTAGGAGGCTTTTCAGAAGAAAGAATCCTATTAGATAAAAGGTTGAAAGACAGTTTCCTTTCCTGATATAAAAGTGTATATGTATAAAGGACTTAATTATTTATTTCAATAAATCTCTAGAAATTAAACGCAAAAGGATTTGATTTGTCAAAATATAAAATTCCTTCATTTAATTACGATTCCACTTATGATGACGCCTCGTGTTTGTACATCACGACCGGCGTTTAGTTGTGGTTTACAGTTTTCTCGAATTATGGAGAAGATAAATATTTGCTTTGATATTGAAAAATTGCTGCATTTACAGTAATATTATTGTCAAACTTGTCATGTTTTGGTTACATATTTCTGGAAATGATGTTGACAATTAATTGTGTTTAAAACATTTTTGACAGCCACACTCAGTCAACAACTGACTGGGGAAATATTTATTCAATTGTGTATTTCACGTAATTTGTAAGGTGATTTAATTCTATAATTTGTTTGAAAAGTGTTTTCAACATTTTAACAAATTACATATTAAAGAAATAGAATAAATATACAACAATACTTGAATAGTAAAATGTTTGCTTTTATACACTCACACATGTATGTGAATGAAACTAGGAATTATGTTAAATAGAAAAATTGTCTCGTCACTTAAAACAACAAACAATACACAAATTTATTAATGTATGAAGTGTTAAACATTATATTATCAAAATTTAAACACCCTTGCGAATAAATATGTAAACAAACGTATTATGTTGGAAAATTAAAATGTATTCCCAGTTTTAAATGAAAAACTCTTTCTACTCAATTGCTTATTTTTCTAACATTTGTCATTATAAAAATAAAGTGACATTTGAGATTATTTGTTTTTAAATTTTTTATGAATTTATTCAAATAAGGATTCAGTATTAATCTTTTCAGTATTATCTTTTATAAATTAAAAAAAAAACTACAGTAAATTGTTTAAAAGAATTATGTGTTTATCTGCCTTAAATTGCTACAAATGATTCGTAGATGCAGTATTTTGCTGACTACGCATTGCCACCTGCTGCTCGCAGATTGTTTCCAACCTCAAAATATCACTTTATGTTTTTTCTTTATTTTTCTGCTGTTCCAGCTAGTTTAGTTCATTCCTTACATTGAACTTGACCAGAATGCTTGAGTTCTTTTATCATTGAGACTAACTTGATAGTTATTAGAAAATAGCATGAAATAAGGAATATGTGGCAATAATAAAAAACACAGCATAGATGATAAAAATTAATTCAATAAAACTAATGAATAAATAAGAAGCCCGGTTGCTTAGTGGCAGCGTTTCACGCTAACATGACACAGTTCCGAGGTTCGATCCTCGGGCTGGGCAAGGTTGACTCAGCCTTTCATCCCTTCAGTGGGTCGATTAACTGAGTACCAAGCATGCTTGGGAACTAAACACTGGGGGTCTAACGTTAAGCTGACCACCTAATTGGGACATATGCTTCGCACCCTAGGGCCCTCGATCATAAAAACATTTATGGGCACTAATTGCCTTGGCCAACATGGGTTGTCGTGCTACGGAGTTTAGTTTTTAATGAATAAATAAAATTGGAAATGTTAGAAATAGTTGATAAAAGTTAATTTAATAAAATTGATTTTTCAAAAAATGTTAAAATTAAGGGATTTGAACAAAGACCGCTTTTATTTTATGCTTAAGTTATATAGCAAATATTACAAATTTTTTTCAATCAAAAATATTATTTATGAAATAGGAATTTGAAATGTTTAGTCCATATTGTAAATTTCATTTTCTTTGAGAGATTTGGACTCTAACTTTACTAATCATCATGATTTTGAAAGCAGTCATCGAGTTAAATTCTATTTACACATCTAATTAATTTTTAATAATAAATTATAAACTCTAACGTTTAACAATGTGTGTTAGAAATGATAGCCGTATAAAGTATAAGATGATGAAAAAAGGTCTTTTTAGAAATTATATATTTGCAATCGAAAGGTGTGATTCAATTGGGAAAGTTAGTGGTTTTGAAACACAAAATATATATTGTTATAAAAAGGGTAAATTTTCTATTAAAATAAAATTTCTTTTGATTATATGACGCCTTTTGTAGAAATATTATTTAGAATTTTTATTGGAGAATAAGTGCACAATATTTTGTAAAAAATATAGAGTCTTTACACTGTTAAATATCGGCTAATTGCACGTTACTGAAAACTCGACATGCATCCACAATTTATGAGGATTCTGAAGCTACAAAAAGGGATTATTTTTTGACATTCTATACGTAAAATTATGAATGTATCCTTTTGTGATTATAAGCTATATTTAAGTGATAATTTAAAAGGTGCTTGTTAAATCTGTGGAATCGAAAGTCCTGTGGTCGGTCGTTGAGCAGTTACTTTGGTGTAAAGGTCTGCAGAAACTTCTTCCCCCTTCAGATCAATGTCAAAATTGAGGAAGTGGATCCTCTGATGCTGCCGACTATCGGAGGATTTGAAGAGCGAAGTCGTACTTTTACCTTCGTGCTGCTCTTCTTAAGTGAAACAAGCACCCAACTGACTTAAATTCGTATAGGCAAGGCATAGCGAGTTCTTGTCCAAGTGTCATTAGTAACAACAGCAACTAATTTTGCATCAAATTATATTTGATCAAGCACACTCTGTGTTCTAAAAATAGGAAGAGTTTTTTTAGAGTAAGAGAACACAAGTTTTATTTAAGCTATTATTTTGCTAAGATATAATAATATATATATATATATATATCTTTTCAAAAAATATTATCATAATAACTAAATTTCGTGATTATTTCTCTAAATTGATGAATTCTTCGATTAATAATATTATATCAATGAAAAAAATCTTTCAGCGAGAATAAGACTCTACAAGATTTTCTGCAATAAATCAAAATATTGAAACAGCAATTATTTTAATTTAAATAAAATATCAAAATGATAAAGAGTATGTGAAAATATTTTGCAAAAGTAATTAAAAGTTGTTATCATTTATCAAAATCTGTAAACTTTGTCAGTTTCAATAAATTATTAAAGATTTTTTTCAATTTAATAGTTCTCAAAACAGATTTAATTTTGTTTCGAAATCAATGCTTGTCTTCGAAAATATTTTGCATAAACTGTTTTATTTTTAATTTAAACAAAAACAATAAGGAATTATTTGACTTTATCAATGATTTGTGTACTTATACATAGAATATACGACATTATTTCATGACTGAAGGACATCAATTGATGTAGCATTCTATTTTTAAGAATAATTAACTCTTTAACTAATTATATTAATAGTTTGCATCTATACAAAGTATTGTTTTTAGATTTAGATTCTCCCCTTTTAACCCACTTCTAAAATTCACTTTTTAAATTAAATTGGAAAATATTTAGGACTTTTTTTATTTAAATAAATCATAAGAACATCATTATTAAAATTGTCGAAAGAATAGTAGAAATAGCAGTTAAAACTGCTTTTTCAAATCTGGGCTTAAATTTGTGGGGATTTATTGCTCTAAAATTATGTTAGAACATTTTGCTGGGACCAACAGCACTTGAAATTGCTTTTGTTAGACAATGATAGAAAGGGACTATTCCTTCAATTGGAGTAAAGCAAAATAAATGAGATCAATACAAATGTTTTAGTTGCTGAAGACTAAAGTGAAGAAAAAAACATTTCCCAACGCCCTAAAATGTCTTCTTTGGTAAAGCTCTGTTTTTCGATCTCGAGTGAGGCAAACACTGATAGCAATGGTCAATGCACTTTAATTTCGTCTCTATTTTCTTAACTCTCAATTCAACAAACATTTTCTTCAAATGTAATTGAAATTTTAAACTGGTATACAAAAATAAATAACTTGGTTCATATAATTTTATTTGGAAAGATTTTTAAATCAGTTTCTAAACAGTGGCTATTTTAGGAATTTTTAATCTTGAAAAAATGAATTAAGTAAATATGCGTTGAAAGGAAAAATTCTCTGTTGCACTTAAAAAAGGTCATTACAAGCTTCTTTGAAATCAAGTGCTTTATTAATGTAAATAAATTTTTTTAATCAAATTATTATAGAGCGATATATGCGAATCACGAAACTTTGTATTTGATGTTGCGATATTTATACACGAAAGGCATGAATGTGGTTATAAACTAATTTTCCTAATTAATATATGTTTTGTGGATCAATTATATGTAATTATATAACATATATTATTATGCATGTCATTCCTAAAAAATCACAAATTAATATTATGTAATTGCTTAAATAAAACCTGTGTCTTAATAGATTTAAAAGTAATTTTGAACTCTATTATATTTTTAATTCATTAAATTTAATGAATTAAAATATATTCAGCCATATATATATATATATATATATATATATATATATATATATATATATATATATATATATATATATATATATATATATATTATATATATATATATATATATATATATATATATATATATATATATATATATATATATATATATATATATATATATGGCTGATTGGCATATAATTCATAGTGAAATAAGGAAAATTGATTCCTTATTTTATCTAATTTCTGTAAAACACTTAAAACTTTGTCTGAAATAAATTAAGATTAATACATTAAAATAGATTCATTACAGTTCAAGTTACTTAGTTTCTATTGAAGTAATATTCAGTTGCTGTTCTTTGTCTTTAAATGGCACAGATTTTCAGTTTATATGATATCTTGCATTTTAAAAAAGTAACCATGCAATTATTTTGTTTAATTTTTTTAAATTTCCCACCTAATTGCATTTCTAGAAAAACTTATTAATATTATCAAATATCCCTGCTATATATATAAATATATATATATATATATATATATATATATATATATATATATATATATATATATATATTGAAACTTAATATTTTTTATTTTCACTTCTAATAGTTATAAACTTGCTTAAAGAATTTATCATCAGACCACTATTTCTCAATAATGCATACATCTACATTTGCCTAAAAATTTCTTTGACTGCAATACAAACCGTATATAACTAATGACATATTTTTAAATAATGTGTCTATAATACTTAATTTCATCAATAAAAAGATCCTTCTACATTGCTGGCCACCGTAAATGCAACTAAAGGAAGCATGCAAATAACATGAAATTTACAACATGCATTTGAGGAAGTGAGTTATGCAAATGATTAGAATTGCAGTACAGACGCACATCATGCGCGCCTGTGAAGCCACTTCAAAGCACTGTTAATTGCTTGGAAATTTCAGTGATTTCAAGTTCGGCCATCTTGATTTTTTTAAAGAAAAAAAACTATCAATTATGTTTTGTAGAAAACAGCGATCATTTTTTGATCAAGTGTGAGAGTTCGACAGAGGAAGGATAGTGGATTATCTTTCAGGGAAATCGGTAGTCGTGTTGGACGAAACCAAACAACTGTAATGCGTATACGTGACCGTTGGATGCATGAGGGTAGGACGGACAGGCGTGTTCGATCGCATCTATCTCAATGTATCACTTCACGTTATGAAAGGCAAATTATGTGCATGGCAGAGTTGGATCGCTCAACCACATCCTGAACCATAGTACAGCACATTCAGTCTGTAACGCTTCATCCAGTACCTGCGCGTACCATTCGACGCCGTTTACAGTAGAGTGGTCTGTCTGTAAGATGCCCAATTATTCGTCTACCCTTGACGCAGATGTCTCAGCGGCCAATGGTGCGATGAAAGAAGGATGTGGACAGCAGAGTAGAAGGAAATTGTCTTTATTGATTAGTCCCACTTCTGTCTGCAGCCCCACGTTGGTCTCATTCGAGTCTGGAAACATCGTGGGGAAGGGATGCTGAACAGCTTCGTTATGCACCGTCACACTGGTCCTGTACCGGGTATTAGGGTATTGAATATCACTCTCGCATTTCTCTAGTACACATTGTCGGTACTTCAAACAGCCAATGATATATGTCCAAGGTGTTGGAGCCAGTTGTCCTTCCTTTCATTTAGAAGTTGCCCACAACCATATTTCAACAGGATAATGCGTGACCAAATGTGGAACACATTAAATAATGGCTATTCGTTATAGTCGCCAGATTCAGTTTCTTCCTTGGCCGGATCGCTCTCCGGATCTTTCGTCGATAGAAAACATGTGATCATATTTGCTTAACGACTGACACAGATTACATCCCTAGCTGCCACACCAGATCAACTTTGGTAACATGTGGAAGCTGCTTGGTCTGCTGTACCCCAAGAACACATCCAAAGTCTCTTTGAATCAATACCGAGGCGTGTGACAGTGGTAATCTCCAATTATGGCGGCTACTCTGATTACTCATTTTGGCAGGAACCCCGCTTCACAGAAGTCAATGAATTTAATCATTTGATATTTAGTCAGCATGTTATCTACAAAGTAAATTTTGTAATAATATCTCTTGTCTTTCTTTTTATTGCAATTTTAGTGGCCAGCAGTGTATCAGCTAAAAGCATCTTTTTTTCTAATTAATTATATTATTTACTTTAAAATTACCAGTAAAAAAATCGGTGTATAATGTATAATTTTGCTCCTAAGAATATTGATGGACTTTCATGGGCATTATAAGTTTAAATATTCTACGTTTCTAGAGTAACATATAATATTTTTATCAATAGACATCTTTTGTTTTTCTTGAAATTCATTTTAATGAGACACTCAGGTGTAAGAACCTGAGTGTCTCATTAAAAAGCAGATTTATAAATTTAAGTTATTTAGAATTGTATGGCATTTACAATGTTACCAATTCTGATGAAATATTATTTAAAATTTCAAACATGCATGCTATTAATATAATAAAAAGAAATTTTTAAATTTATATTAGATCACTTGTCAGATTTAAGTTCATTTAAGAATACTACAATTAATAATTGATTTTCAGCTTTTAAATTATCATAATTAAATATCAGATTTTTCTTAATATGTAAAATAAGTAATTAAATAAACTATTAAGCAAACTAGTAGACTGAACAAATAACATTGATATGCAAGATAAATAACGTAAAGTATGTTAAAGAAATACATACATATTTTTGAAAAATAACACTTGACTCTGCTAAGCATATTTTAAAATTTGTGAATACTCCAAACAATTAATTGTTTTTATAGAGATAAAATATTTACGCTTGAAAACTAAACTCTGTAACATAAATATTTCTTAAATATGCCAAATTTAAATTCTATTTTTATTTTATCTAAAGAAAACAGTGAATATTACAAAATTTACAAAGCATTGACGTTAACGTTAAATTAGTTTTGTAATTAGGATTTTGTGTTAATGAAGAATGTTTAATTTATTTCGTGATTTTTCGACATAAATTTAAGGTAAAATGAATCAACTAAATATATTTATTTTTTTATTATTACACAAAATGTATGAAATAAGGAAAGAATATATTTTAGAAAGCTATATATATATTTAGTAGTTATAATTATTCACAAACATCTTAAAACATTCGTTTTGGATAATTAGCTGGCTTTTATGAAATATTTCTAAAAATTGTAATACATATAAATTATTTTGACAAGATTCTAGATACTCCCTTAATTAGCATTTCCTGTGAAATGTAATTAACTCAGCCATAATAAAGAATTACAACCATTAAATCTTTCTTAAATTTTGACAGCAATTTCAAGATCTTAGGAATGCTACAAATGTCCTTTTAGCTTTAAACCTGAGAAAATACACAGAAATAAATTATTACTTAATTTCAAAAACTGTCATTCGTTTCATAAAATATAATTTTTCATACAGGGTTTTCTTTTACAAAATTTAATTTTGATAAATCAAATGACAATTTTGAGGTAGAATTTTGAAGAAAGTAACAACATTTAAGTTGAGGAAATAACTTTAAAATTTGCACTACATTAAAACACAAAACTTTCCGGAAAATGATCGTTATTTGAAGCCCCTATAATAATTCAACTTTTATTCACTACACTTTGTTAAATAGTTTTTTTACTCCATCATAATGCATTCAAAGAGAATAATTGTCGCCCGTTTCAATTACAGACAACGTCATCTAAAAAAAAAATAATCTGATTTTCATAATGATTCAGAGGAATAGAAAACTGTTTTAACAGAAATGTTTTTCAACTTAATTTTAAATTTCAATTATCAATAAATTGAAATTCAAAATTAAATTTCTGATAGAATTGAAGCAAAAGAAAATGTGTCATACGCAAAATAGTTGATTAATAATTTTAAATGATTCTCTTATTTTTTAATGGACGTAGAATAAAATAAAATAAAACAAGAATTTTTCAGAAAAGAACTTTTAATGTCACAATTGACTTACTATTTGCTACTTTATTAGAAAGAAATTATTTTGAACATTAGGTTACTATGTTCAAAATATGGTATGAATTATTCAATATAAAATAGAATGTCTTGCTTTAAAATAAAAACTCAGTCCAATATAAAAAAAATCTTGTATATCCCAGACTTAGGAAAAGAACTTCCACTTCCATTCCACAACGTGACAAAGATTCTTGGCAATGTTGAACTTTAAAGTTATTCGAGAAAATTTCCCCTCAGAAAGAACCCAATCAAATGTAGCACCCCGAAAGAAGACTTTGTCCCGCATCAGAGCAAACTAAGACAAAGATAAGAGGCAGTTTCTGGAAGCTGAAGACGGATCAATGCAGATTGCTTTTCGCTGCCCCTGTAAACAGTTACGGAGTCAAGTCTTGTCAGCTGAGCTTTGGCTTAAGTCAGAAGATTTGAATTCCTTTCCTTTTCTCTCCAATCATAATATTGACAAATGCATAGTCTTTTCCTTGAACAGATTAAAATAATTTTTTTTTATTTCTTGTGTATGTTCTTGCATTTTTTTTTACATAAATTATGGTAAAAGTGTGTACTCATATCGTTTTCAAAATAGTGGGGAAAAAGGTTTTCGCTTATAATAAATTTATACAATGCAAAATAAAAATAAGTTGAAAGTAAAGGCATTTATTTTATATAAAAGAAAATTTAGAATTGAAAAGCGACCAAGTTAACAAGAAAAGTAGCTTAATATATATATATATATATATATATATATATATATATATATATATATATATATATATGTTGTTATAATTAACTCCTTATTTCTTTAAACTGTGTTATATTTATTTGTACATTAAAGGACAAGTATTAATTTATGATTAAAATAGTTTATTCTTTTTGTAATATTATACCATTTATATTTTGATACAAAATATGCTAAATAATTAAGCACTATAAAATAAATAATTTTTATTATGGCATTTTACACAATTTTATTAATGGTGTTTTGCTTATTTTATCATATAGTTCAATTTGCAGCGTTTAACTCGTTCATTAAAACAAGTAAAATGATACATCTATTACTCACGTGTGTTCGCTATTACTCATTCATTATAACTAGTTAATTAAAACAAGTAAAATGATACATCTATTACTCACATGTGTTCAGAATACCTAGCAATTTTTGTTATATAACTCATTTAAATTCAAAATTCAGAAGAAATGTTCTTATTCATTGGATATCAAATGCAGTTATTTTTAACATTAAATTTAATTTTAAAAATTTATAAAGCTTCTAAAATCTTTCGCTAAATGTAGCTTTGGATATACCTTTTCATTCATTTTAACAATGACCTTTATGGTGAAACTATACAATAAAAGAAAAGAAAAACATCTTATAGAGGATGAAGAATTTGAAAGAATTGGATAATTTGGATTATTTAAATTTATTATATTTTATCTTATTTTAAATTTATCGTATTCATCAATGAAAATCTTTGTTCATTACTCGAATTAATCTTATAATGCTTTTAAAAAATTAGCATATTAGAAATTTAAGATAATACTTTCAGATATAGTGAAAAATACTTTGCATACAGTTGTTTTAATTATGCAGAAAAAACTTTTGTGAAATTTATAAAACTGATAGTTGTAACTCTTAACAATTTATTACTCTTATAATCTTATTTTACCAGTAGTTTACGTAATACATACTCTAACTTTCATAAACATGATGTTTAAAGAATATTGGAATACTTGTTTATTTAAATAAGTACAAAATATATTAAAAACTTAACAACTTAACCTTTATTAAGTACAAAATGAAAACGAAATTTTCAGTTTTATTGGACACACACAAAAAAAGTATATTTAAATATTTAATTATGTCTTAAAAATATTAATTTTTCAAATAAGTTTGTGATGCTTGAGAAACAAATTGGTTTTTAAGTGGTGCGCTCTCATTAATTTCATCAGACAAAATTAATTAAACTCATTTTTGAGATCCCATTGTTTTGAAATTAGTAATTTTAAGACTAAAATTGTGTTAAAAATATTACTTTTTCCTTAATGCAATAGTCATATAAGAGTTTTTTCTGAACTGTCATTAAAATTATTTAAAGTAAAATATAAAATTACTGAAGTACATTAAAGAGCTTTAAAATGATTTACACTCATTATCAGCAATAACATTAAATAAGTCAGGTATAATTCAAGAATAGTCGACAGAATTATGAGAGAAAAGACAAAAATTAAATAAATTAAAAAGATAATTTTTTAGGTTAATTTAAAGATATTGCTTCATTATACATTTAGTTCTTTGTGGTTCCTTCAAGTATATATCAAAATTTAAACAGAATAACTTATGATAAAGTATTCAAAAATTAATTAATAAAAGTTAGTTCAAACAAAATTAATGGGAATGAATATTTCATTTAAAAACTTCTTTCATTTATTTATTAATTTAACTATTAGATCAAAATATTATGCATGATATTTAGGCGTATTGTAACAATTTATGATATATTTAAAATAAAAGAGGATAACATTAAACAAAAAGTATCTACACCTCTTATTAGAAAATGTTACTAAATTATATACTTGTGGTGCTTTCTAGGGGTGCATTTTTTAATTCTCTGATTAAACAGTTCAGATATTGATATTTTAAATGACCTTTGGATTTCGAATTTTGCATAGTAAGAAATTTAAATGGACATTTTCTGATGATACTGAGAATAATGAAAACATTTTAACCCACATTTTAACCCACATTTTTTAACCCACATTTAACCACCACAAAACGTGATGATTTTCAGTTGTAGGCTTATTTGAAGAGCGTTTGTTATGTTTTGAATCAAAAAACAAATTTTCATTTCTCAAAAGAAATAATTTATGTTTTGGTGCTAAACACATGTGCTAGAAATATAATATTCAGGAAACATAGAAAACGTATTATTCAATTTTATGGTTTCCAATTAATGCAATAAAGTTATATATTTTTTATTTTTCCATATCTTTATTTAAACATGTTAATGTGGAGTTCAACTTGGCTAGTGGGCAAACTGTACTGTTTTGGACTAGGTTTCGAATTCATTCACAACCATTTTCAACAACCATAAATGGATTTGAACTATTAGTTGAGAACTTTCTGCTTTTTCGCTCATCTGTCGAAGTAAATATTTGGTTGTATTCCTGAATTTCTTCAACTGTAAAGCTTGAAAGCTGTTCTTGCGAAAGGATGAACACAATTTTTGTTCAAGTATCTTAAATTAATTTCCATTTGTTACACTATCTCTTATTTAGATCCCACATGTTAATACAATTTCTGTTTTTCATATCCTTAAAATTATTTCGCATTTATTTTTATCTTTACTTAGTTAGATATTTTCGCTTTATAAAAATTTCAATGCACCATCATTTTCTCAATTATAAATAGAAACTTGAACTGCTGCTCCATATAATCCAATTTTCATTTACTTAAGTTATGTATATAAACTTTAGATCATAATTGAAGTAATATTTGTGTAGTAATAGCATAAGCATCTGTTTAATCCTGCCTATGCTTGAAACTTTCCAGTGTTAAAAATACTTTTGGTTTGCTTTCATTTGTTTATGCAAAATATGTTTATTTATCCACTATATCTAATTCAAAAACCTCAAAGTATTCATAAAGAATTATACAATAATAAGAAATAATATCCTAAATAAATGTAGAAAAGAATCAGAGTGTAAAAGTATTTCATTGTCTTAATAAGTACTTGCAAATTCAATATCTATAATTCTCTACAATAAAATACTTGACTTTAATAGGTAGTAAAAAAAAAATTTTTAATTCAAAGCTCCAGATGGAAATGTTATTTTCCTCAAAACAGAAACAGCAGCTTTAAATCTCAATGCGGCCTCCCTCGAAAATGAGACTCGGAAATGTTTCAGAAAAAGGATTTAGAAGATCATAAATGTGTCCCATATCGGGCATGAGGCTGAGAATGGAATGACGTTCCAATGATTATGTATCGACCATTCAGTTATGAAGACGTTTCAAATTTAGGGTTATGAAATAAAGATACAGATTCTGAGATTACTTTTTACTCAATAAATAAAGGCTCTTTCAGAATATTAAGCTATTTTTTAAATTATTTTTATTCAGAGAGAATTTATTTTACATTTAAATCAATTCAAAATTTCATGTTTCGATAAATCATTTATTGCTTATGCAAATTAGGAGTAAGCACAAAAAATATCAATTTTAAATATTTTAAGCAAAACTTCTTATATAAATTTACAAATAATGTTGTAACGATACACTGCTGGAAAAAAATTGAAGAACACTAGGGTTTTTTTTTTTTTCGTATAAGCAAAGAACTTTGAATTTTTACAAAATAATTTCATTACACCGCTTTTAAAAACTTATTTACAATTAGATAACTATATATGCAACATGAAATAAAAAATTAGTTGCTTATTATAATTAAAAATTTATTTCATTGATATCATACTGTGTGAAAAAAGTAGAATAACAGTTTTAAATAATGAAAGTAGAAGTCTTATTAATAAGGAATTCTTCTGTTATTGTCTTAAACTACTTCAAAGACTATTTGCCTTATATAAGTCTTGAATTTAGGTATGACAAAAATTGTCCGAAACACAATTCAAAGCTTCTCGAAGTTCGATCAAAGATTCATATTACTTGCTTCTGGCGTAAACACGCCAAACAATTACTGACCATATATTTTAAACAATATTGACGTCTGTACTTTTAGCAGGCTATGGCAAAACCTGAACCATATTTGTTTAAAACCAATTTTTAACACCATTGGCCAAGGGAATTTTTGCTTCATATTGCTGAAATATCCAATTTTCTCCGTTTAGCTTAGTGCCATAGGAAAGAAACTCTAAATTTAAAATTTGAATGTATTTTGTTTCTGTCTTTTATCCATAAGCACTAGATTGGTCTTTCCAAAGTAGCCAACTGATATCCAAAACATTAAACTGTCTTCTCCTATCTCTGTCAGATAAAATAAGTTTCTTCTTGTGTACCCATACAATGCCAATAATATCGACAACCATCTGGGCCATCTAAATTGAATTTTAATCATCAGAAAAAATAACTGAAGTCCATTCAGAGATCCAAGATATGCGTTCTTTGACCAACTGTAACCGGCACTCAACGTGCCTTTCGTTCCAAATAGGGGATGCTTTCTTTTCTTTAATATGAACGTATCTTATCTTTTTATGAAGTTGTAAAGTGTTCTTCTGGTTACCTGTGTAAAGCTAGATGGGTCTTGTGCTTTTCCAGTGTTTCCACGCATTTATTTTAAGTTCTTAAAAGATTTTTCCTTGATTACGTAGAGTCAATTTCTTAAGTCTTCCAATCTATGCTTTCCTCTGACTCTTAAAATTTTTCAAGAAGATAGAAACAGCGTTTGGACTGATGAGTAGGGGCTTTGGAATTACTCTTAGACTTTTGTCCACATGTTTATATGCCACTATTTGGAATTTTTTAAATTCACTTACAAGTTTCCCCTTACGCATTGTAACTGTACAAAAATTGAGGATTTTTTTATCAACAAAATATATCTTTTGAAAGCAAGACAGTTTAAAAGAACAATGTTTTCAATATATTAAATGGCTACAGATTCCAAAATGAGAATATTTTTGCAGGTGTCCTTCTACTTTTTAGACAGGCCAAAAATCCCTGAGTTTTTTTTTTTATAATATTTTCTTAATGGTAAATAAAATTCACTGAAAATACAAGAAAAATTAGTTTAATAAAAGAAAAATTAGATAAATTTTATGACGCTAAAATTTAAAGCGTAATTTATAAAATATGACTGTCCTGCTTTTTTCCAGCAGTGTATTTAAAAAAATAGTAAATACAATAAAATTTATCAAAATGTAGTGTTACAAAAGTAAAATTATCTTATTAAATTAATTGTTGATATCTATATAATTTGAATAAAAAAGAAGGTAAAAGTCATTGCAATTTGAAAAGAAAGTAAATTGAGGCAGAAAATAAGATAATGTGTTATATTCTTAATATGATATATTAAAATATAACATGTTATATTCTTAAAAACCTCAAAATTTCAAATATAATGCGATATTTGGGCAATTATATTTGAGACAAGGTGGCGAATCTCATAAAAGCTCAACTGAAACTTGTTACTGAAACACTGTTGAAGAGGGATTTTTTATTTCCTAGGCGAAATAAAAAACGAATTGGGCTTTTCTGAAAATACTTCCTCTGTCATATAAAAAGGCGGATTCTGACTTAAATGAAGCTTTGATGCAATCGAATGAAATTCTTCTAGTTAGTTTACTTTTAAACGTTCTTCTTAATTCCAATGCGTAATTTTATTCTCGCATGGTTAAAAGACTATATTATACTGTCAAAACTTTCAGATTTACTTAATTGAAAACTATGATAAATATTGTTTATATGAAAAACAATTTCTGCAAGAAAACGAATATGCAATTTCTTGAAATGCATATAAAACATCGTTAATGAAAGACTTTTCAGTATCTGGTAGTGCTGGCAAAATAAATCAAAGCTAGTTTTTTGATACCGTTCTAGACCTAGGGTTATGAATCTAAGAAAAATTCATGTGTTTGATTATTGAATGATATCTCTTGAAATAACAGTTTAACTCTAGATGGTAAATATCATTAAAGTGATCTACTTTGAGCATCATATAATGTTATGGTTCTCATAGCCATTGGGTCAATGTAAATATTTTTAAAGCTGAATAATTTTAAAAGTAACATATTAAGTAGTATTAAGGATAAATATTTAAAAAATTACTTATGAACTTACTTTAATTGGTTGTCAAATAATAAAACATGATAATTTGGCATTTTGCAAACATTACCTTTAACAGTATTCTATGGATGATTATTGATTATTTTACTCATTTCCATTCTTATTTTTATTTAAATTCTAAAATTCTCACTAAGAGATCCTTGAATTACTTAATTTAAAAGTTATTTTTAAATTTATGTTTTTTTAATTCCATACACAAATCAAATCTGAATTTTTACTATGATCACAACATTTTATATTTCCTTTTACTGTATAAAAGAGCTATAATTATAGAAAATAAATAAGCAATTTTTTAGCAGTAAAATACGTAGAAATCACTTTGAATAACTCATTATTTAACTACTTGTATAACGTAATGTACAAATTCATAGCAGTTAAGATAAATTCATACCAAATCAAATTTGTAAATATTAAATAAAATGATCGATCTCCAGTAATAATCTAAACATCTAAGCTGAATTTTTCCTTATAAAATTTAGGTAGAAGTCATTTAATTTTACTTTTTAACAATTTTTAAATATTTTAAAATGCAAAAAAAATTATAGGATTAAAATCTATTTATCATACACCTAAAATAGTTTTATATAACCAGAAATTACTGTAGTTTATTGAATCCATTTATTTTCGTTTCAAAGAAACAAACCACTGTAAATTGAATCAGTGAAATAAATTTTTCAGAAGAAATTGCTGAGTTTTAAAAATAATGACCAATTAATAAATAAAATATAAATATTCATTCCGGTAAAATAAATATATTATTAATTCATCACAATTTTAAAAAAATATTGCCAGAGAGTTTTTTACTTTTTAAAAAAAATTAAGTTTTTTTTTAAATTATAAGGAATGAAAGATTTTTTCTGAAGTGGTATAGAAAAAAATGGAGGAGTTATTATCCTACTGACGGGTAATAAGAAACAATTTCTTAATTTCCGTCAAATTTTATATTTTCTAAAAGGACAGTAAAATTATCTCACATATTTGAAGAAGTTTATCCCCATTTTAAGTCTTCAATTATTTCTTGCAGCTCTTGTTACTTGAGAAACTCTGAAAAATAGCTTCATTAAATAATAAAAATTATCGATATTTTGTGTTAAAAAGTTTCCATTCTGTAACGAAAAAACAATAAAGATACAGTTTCGTATAAAATAAAAAAAGGAAAAGGAATCTTTTAGGTAGAATGATCAACCAACAAACGTTTTCAAGCATCATTATAAGATTAATCATTTTGATTATTGATTGATTACTCTTATTTTGCATTTGCTGTTATTTATTATCTATATACATTCGAAAACTATTGATTAATGAAAAAAAATTGCCAATATGTGTGAAAAAAATAGTTTTTAATAATGTTTTTTTTTCCAATTTTCAGAATGGTTTAATCAATTTTCTTTTTATAGTAAACTTTGTCATTTTCGAAGTTTTGCATTTTAAATAGTATTGCAAGGAAACAAATAATTTTTAAGGACTTAATTTAAAAAACAATATGTAAACTATTAGAAAAAATTTGTAAGAGAAATTGAAAAGTAAGCAATTTTAAATTTTTAATTAAAATTCAAATTATGATGGTTGTCGTCAATTTTAATAATAACGTGTGCAGAAATACACTAATGTATGATACACATTAATAAACACTTAGAGCAAACAAAAAAAATAAATATTAATATCTCAGATAAGAACCTTAAATTAAACTACATGTTTGTATTTATTAGAATTACATTTATTAAATTAATTACTAAAGATTAAATAAGATTCAATAAATTAACATGATGCTGTGGAAAAAAACTAGATATTTTCACATTTCATTAATTGCATTAACAAAAATTCCTCATTAGAAAACAATGTGGGGAACTCTTTATTCAGAAAATAATATTTTATGAAAGTTTTCAATAAAGATATTTTTGATGTGTTTCTCTAAAAGCATTTTATATTCTTACCTTAGATTTTTTAAACCTAGTAAAATAATTATTAGTACATTTTATGTCTACCACAATAATGCACCCAAAATTTGTAATTTTGAAATAGATATAACTTATAACATTTGTATTACTCTTTTTCAATAAAATGCATTTTAACAGATCTCTTACTTCCATAAATAATAGAAAACTATTTTAGAAATTTGTTCATAGAATATAAAGAAATAAAATGAATTTTTCTGAAAGAAAATTAATTTAAACTGATATATTTTAAATTCAAATGATTAAAGATTGATTAAATTTATCTGATATTTTAAATGTATTTCTCGTCTTGATCAAGTTTCTTAAATAAAGGCTTTGACTGTTTTATTACATATATTCTGTACTGGGCGCCATGAACAATGGTCCCCAATTTTATCTATTCTATTCCAAATTTGTGATAATGAAACATCTTTACAACTACCATCAAACCAAGGAACATTATTTAAAAATTGACCAATATTAGGAGACTCTAACGACACAACAAAATGGTGCCGTTTAAAGTGGATTTTGAAAAACTGAGAATGGAAAAAGATTCTGGCTTGTTTTTAAACATTGCTGGTACATTTTCTTTATTTAATTATTTACAGTAATCGTATTGTACACACTTTATATTAAGTGGAAAGTTGTAACTGTTGGGAAAATTATTATAAATAATTATATGAATTTCATGTATTTAAATTAACATTTGTTAAGGTAAATTATTTTTGATGGTGAAAACTTTTAATTAATGTAATTATGAATAGCGAGATTCAAACCGCTTCATGTGTTATGTCGTTAGACATTCCTAATATTAGTCAATTTCTAAATAATATTCCTGTGTTTGATGACAGTTGTAAAGATGTTTCATTATCATTATTTTTGGATAGAATAGATAGAATTGGTGACCATTGTTCATGGCACAAAGTAGATTAATTATTAGTGATAAATTAAAATTAAGAATTTCTGGAGAAGCGGAGGAATTTTTGTCAAGTCAGGGTGACCTTAAGAAAAAAGGTTCATATGTAAATGTCTGCGTGGCACATCGTGATAGGTTTAGTTTCAGTCATTCTATGACAACAGATATTTATCGTTTAACTACGAGTTATCAGTTATCGTCAGAATCTGCGCGAAGATATATTTCTCGAATCGAGGGTTTATCGTATAAATGCGCTTCTAGTGAACGAAGTTCTGAATTCGAGCAATATAGATTGGACTTATTATTGTCCATGGCAAAAAATGGCCCTAAGCCCGAAATTTTAAGAGGATTTAAGCCGTGAGCCTTTGGTCTAGTCCGTGAGAACCAAAGTCTCACGGACTAGAGTGAATTTAAGAAACAAGTCATTCTCTTAGAATGCATTCCTTTAAATAGACCACTTACTACACAGTTTGAAACAGTTCACGCTGTGACTCAAATAAATGAGATAAGTGAATTAAAATCATTAATCAAACATGGCACAGAAAAAAACTCAACAATGGAGGGCATACTTAGAAAGCAAATGAATGACTTACAAGCTCAAATAGCTGAATTAAAAGTAAGCCAAATACCAACACAAAATAGTAATCAAAGAATACTTAATTTGTTTTGGGTCAGATGTAAGAAACATGGGCATGAAGAAGACAGAATACCCTTTTGTTTCTTCTGCCGTAAAATCGGACACGAAACGCAAAGATGTTGGCATTTAAACAAGCAAAACAATTTTCAAAAAGGTAGAGAAAATAGAAGAAATTATTTAAACTAGCAATAGGGGGAGAGACGACTGCACCTCGCTAGTCCGAAAATAAACCCACACAGGTGCCTTTATTTGTTACATCCACAGTAAATGATAAATTGGCAACAATTCAAACCACAATAAATGCTGTAAAAGTAAATGTTTTTTTAGATACAGACGCATCTTGTAACCTAATCGAGGGAAACTTTTTTTGAAACGATAGCTAATTAAAGTAGTGTAATGATCTCACAATGAAAACTTTAAATTAAAGGTATTTCAGACCATGTGCTAGAAATTGAAGAAAAAGTAACTTTTAAAAATTAAAAACAATAGTTCTGAATTTCAAAGTGATTTCTATATTACTAAACATAATATATTTCAAAAAATATAAATTAATAGGAAGTAGTGATTTATTTGTACAACATAAAATGACAGTTGATTGTAGCCAAAAACTACTTCAATTAAATGGTTTTACCAAAATCCTGACAGTGGCGAATTACAAATTAATATTGTGAACATAAAAAATAACAATATTTGTATTTTTGGATTTTCCGTTACCAAAATAAATATTTTACCTGGAACTGAAAAAATTATAGAAGTCAAAACAAAATAAAAGTTAAATTTAAATTTAGATTTGGTTTAATAGAGCCTGAAAATGATCATGTGGGTGGAGTATGGGTTGCTCTCTCTGTAAACCCAACATCTAAGGAAGGCAATCATATAATAAAGGTTGCAAATACATCAAAAAATATAATACACATAAACAATGGTTCAAAATTAGTTTCCATGGAACCTTTACAAATAACAAAAATTGATACTAAAGAATGTAATACTCTTTCCACTGAATAAATAGGTGATGATTTCGAAGCTTGGGGAGGAAAACAAGATTTATCTCATCTATCGGAAGATGAAAAAAGTAAATTACTCCCTCTGTTTGAAGAATTTAAACATTTTTGCCCATTATACTCAAGATTTGGAGGGTTGTAATGCTATACAATATGAAATTAATTTGACAGATGATATTCCAATTAAGCAAAATTTTATAGGTCTCCTCATCACCAAAAAGAGGAATTAAATAGACAGGTCAATGAATTAATAGACATAGGGATTATTAAAGAAAGCAATTCCTCTTATAGCGCACCAGTACTTCTTGTCAAAAAGAAAGATGGTTCATTCGAACTTTGTACCGATTTCAGGAAACTAAATGAAAAGTCTATACCAGACTCTTTTCCTATTCTTAATATAACGTACTCAGTGGACAATTTAGGAAATGCTACTCTATTTCCTTGCATGAATTTATGTATCGAGTTTTTCCAAATGAAAATTTATCCTAAGGACACGTATAAAGCCGCATTTGCAACTGAGCATGGTTTATATGAATGGAATAGAGTACATTTTAGCAAGCGCAATCCGCCTAAGAGTTTCCAAAGATTACTGGAAATAGTACTGTCTGGATTAAAACCTCTTCAAATCACCGTATATTTAGACGATATCATAATCGCTTCTTCTGATTCTATAAATGAACATTTAAATAAATTACGCTTAGTTTTTAAGAGATTAGAAGAGCATAAATTGTGAAAGTTAAACCTTCCAAATGCTGTTTTTTAAAGGAAACTATAAACTATCTAGGTTTTACTGTTTCAAAAGGGACAGTTTATCCCGATAAGAAAAACATACAAGCTGTGTTAGATTTCAAAGTCCCAGCCACTAGTAAACAAGTGAGAGGATTTCTTGGATTCCCAGGGTTTTACCGAAGGTTTATAAAAAATTATGCGGAAATAGCATTACCTCTAACAAACTTGACAAAAAATGATTCAGTTGAGATGATTCAGCTCAGCATTGGCAAAAGAAATTACAAGAAAAAAACTAAGACATCGCCTCTAAAAAAGGGCTGTGCTGGTCATTCATGTCTGACTTTAATTGGAATCTATAAACAGTAAAATCAAAAATTCAAAATAATCAAATCCTATGAGTTATTAAACGGAAGAAGAAATATAGTTCTGTAATACGAGTCCAGATGAAGGAAGTCACGCTGAATAAACTATCTACCAGTATTTCTAAGCCTTCAAAACAGGCCACCCTAGTTCCTGAACTTTTCCTATGTAAGTCAGTGTTTTTTTAAATTTTTATTTATTTATTTATTTATTTATTTATTTTTGTAATTTATTATACCAGCCAGTTTTTTTTTAGTGTGGTACCACCTATTTTATAACTCTAAATTATGTTATGATACCTAGTTTAAATTATGAACTCCACGTGAGTGCTTAACCATGTTGTTAGTAAAGTTAAAATATTTGAAATGAAATAAGTAACTGTGATTTTGTTTGTGTGTAGTTAGATTTGTAATTTTATGATTGGATTAAAAGAAATTTTTAATTACAAAAACACATAAAGCCAGTTTCTACTTCTATTTTTCAGGTTTGAATCTGGGTAGAAAAAATAATAAATACACAATGCAATGTTAAAAAAATAATACATTATATTTAAATTTAAAATATTATTTGTAAAAGCTATATAATAATGGTAATTAAATACACAACAATTCGATATTATTTGCAATATCTAGCATTAGTATGATATTCAAATGCATTTAAGTAATTCCACCATATTATTCAGTGCTTAGAGTCTCATTATTGAATTACAGTAAGAGGCTTTTTTCATGCTAATTGTTTAATAACCGCTCTAAGATTCCGTTAAATTAAAATCTTTTATGCCTATGCAAGCTGCCTTGCGCTTAATAATTGCTCATGAATACGGATGTTATCATTAAAAAAGAGGCAGTAGACAGGTACCCTGAGCAAAATTTCATTTAGAAACTATTCTTTTTGAGACCTCCAGTGAAAGAGAACTTTATAAGATTTATAAATTCCTTCAATGAAAAAGGAAATAAAAAGTGTTTTACTTTTATCATACAAAATTTCAGAAAAACGTATTCTATTACCATGTTATGGAAAACATATGATCCAGTATCAAATGGAATTTTATTTTAGCTACAATAAATAAAGTTTAAAAATAAGCAATATTGACGTTTTTCATATCACATTATGTAACGAAGCAGTTCACAACTCTATATATTTTCTGTTTTTATAAAAAGATACTAGAATTTCTTTATAAGATTTCATGATCTTTTTGTGCAAACTGTGTGATTTTTTTCTCATGCTTAACTTCAGGCTCATGCTGTAAGTTACTGATTTCAAATAAAAAATGCTTCACATTTCGTATCAGAAAGAAATTTTTGAAGTTTATTTTAAATTGTTATTTTAATGTTTTGAATGAATTCAAATTTTAAAAAAATGTGCTTTTTATGTGCATTAATTTTAAATTTAATACGAAAAAAAGTTCATTGAAGTGATAAAGATCTTTAATTATTTTAAATTGCATATAACATTTATTTTAACAGACATAACAAATTGTTATCACATCAATTTATTTAATCATGAGATTCTTAAATTTTGAATTGAATGTTCACGAAAAATTAAATGACAACAATTATTTATTTTTTAACTGAAAGCTTTCTGAGACGATTAAACTAGTTACAAAATTATAATTATGTAGTTAAAAATAATTTCAAATCTTCATAATTTGAATTAGAATTAAAAACATATATCTCATGTTTCATTCCGTAGATCAAAAGAAAATGCGATTTCAAATCATATTATATTGAGTACTTGAATAAGTAAATAGTATGTACTACAGAAGAAATTCTCAAAGAATGAGACCCATGAATATATAATTCCTCTAGATTTAGTTTATTCCACGTTAAGCTTCAAGCTATGTCGTTATATTGGTACTACAACTTATTGGATGCAATGTTATTATTTGAATATCCTGTAAAAAGATTAATATAAATTGAATATAATGTGTTTTATGTAATTTCACAAATATATTTTATTTAGTTTTTTAAAATTCAATATACGAGTATTTGTGTAAGTAATAACTGTGTTTATATCATTATTATAATTATATCCCAGAAATCATTAAAACAGAAATTCAATGGATTTATTTATTTTTCAAAAGGTAAGGCAAGTGATATGAATAATCTTATATATTTTGCACAAAAAAGTGTTTTACCGTATGATTCGAGATTTTAAAAAATTACATTTTTTAAATTTATTTAATAGGTTAAAAATGTACTCTGAGTTGTAACATATTTATTCTAATGAAACATTTATAAAACCAAAAGTATATCTCTTATAAACTTTCATCTTAAGTTACAGAATGAACTCAAAGCAATAAAACTATATTTGTTCAAAAAATTTAAACTCCTTAAAAATAGTTATTAGAAGAGTTTGAAGTTTTTAAATTTAAAACCAATAAATATTGCCTATTTCTAAAGAAAATTTTAGCAAAAGGACTTCCCTCGAATATCAAAGGAAATACGATCCAATATTTAAAGCTAAGCAAATATTTCCCAACTCTTCCTCAAACAAAAATCAATGCACCCAAAATAGTATTAATTGCAAACAAATTGTACACTAATTTGCACTCAATTAGAAGGAATTAAATGTTTCTGGGACAAGTTAAAACTCTTGATATATTTAACCGTATAGCAATAGAAAAGTTAATTCTTTCGGTGTAATTTAAGTCGGATTAGACAAATTAAATCAGTTGCATTTTCAGTAAATTAAGTTTCTCTTGCTTTAATTCATTTAAAACTAAGAATGTAAAATATCGAGATTATTTGAAATGCAGCAAACAATTGTAAACAGAAAAGCAATTGAATATAATTAGAAAAGTATAATTTTTATTAACTTTAAATATTTATAAAAAAATTAAGTTATGCATAGTAGCTCTTAACATACAGCAAATTACTTCTACTACAATCAATGCATTTTTCAACTAATATCAATTAAACTTTAAAATTATTTAAATGGTAAATAATAATTAAAATTACACTCTTTCCCAAGATGTTTGTCAAATTTCAATTATAATTGACCTGAGACATTAATTTTACAGTTTATGAAAAGAAACCTGAAATATTTATGTCTAGATATACATAATGTTTTTAGAATCAGCCGAAATATGCTATAATTATGTGAAATCAAAAGTAAAATATCAGATGCGGCATAAAGCATATAAAATAAAGCATTATTTTTAAGTATTACATTACATTCATTTCATAATTTATCCAAAATCAAATCAAATGATGTATCAAATAGATGCAAATATCTCTCGATTTTCAGATAAACTAAATTATTTAAAAATCCCACAATCGTCACTAGAGATGAATATTCCGAGTTATGTGAATTTTAGAAACTTTTTACAACTGACTCTTTATTAAGATTTCAGAAAAATATAATGATAAAACTGAAATAAGTATGAATCATGTATTATAGCCATGCGTATGATTACGAATTTACAGACAATTAGATTTTATAATGCTATGAATTTACACGTGATGAAAATAATTTCACGAATTTTATGTTTCTTATATACTATGCATAAAGTTCCATTTAAAACAGCAAATACTTGCTTAAAGATATATGTATTTTAATATGAAAAATGCATATTAACTTAGTGTTTAGAATATGTATTTTATTTTTTGACTAATGATTTCATAAGATATTGGCATAACATATTTTTACTTGCTCTGGTTATAATAATTATGAATTTTGTGATAGTGTAAAAGAAAAAAATAGCTAAAGATTTTGCGTACAAAATAAAAGAGTTGCCTTGTTGGAGGAAAGGATTTTTCAGAGCTTAATATCCCAATTGCGACACTGGCTACTGTTGAACGACGGGAGGCATGAGTTGAGCTTCTTGCATGTCATTTAAAGCAGGTGCTTTGGAGTTTTAGTACTGTTGATCAACGCTAGCTACTATTGAACGACGGGAGGCATGAGTTGAGCTTTTTGCATGTCATTTAAAGCAGGTGCTTTGGAGTTTTAGTACTATTTATCAACGCTAGCTACTATTGTACGACGTTAGGCATGAGTTGAGCTTCTTGCATGTCATTTAAAGCAAGTGCTTTGGAGTTTTAGTACTGTTGATCAACGCTAGCTACTATTGAACGACGGGAGGCATGAGTTGAGCTTCTTGCATGTCATTTAAAGCAGGTGCTTTGGAGTTTTAGTACTATTTATCAACGCTAGCTACTATTGAACGACGGGAGGCATGAGTTGAGCTTCTTGCATGTCATTCAAAGCAGGTGCTTTGGAGTTTTAGTACTATTTATCAACGCTAGCTACTATTGTACGACGTTAGGCATGAGTTGAGCTTCTTGCATGTCATTTAAAGCAAGTGCTTTGGAGTTTTAGTACTGTTGATCAACGCTACCTACTATTGAACAACGGGAGGCATGAGTTGAGCTTCTTGCATGTCATTTAAAGCAGGTGCTTTGGAGTTTTAATACTATTGATCAACGCTAGCTACTATTGAACAACGGGAGGCATGAGTTGAGCTTTTTGCATGTTATTTAAAGCAAGTGCTTTGGAGATTTAGTACTGTTGATAAACGCTAGCTACAAGGAACAATGGAAAACATAAGTTGAGCTTCTTGCATGTCATTTAAAGCAGGTGCTTTGGAGTTTTCTGGGTTGCACCCTTTGTGACAAGTTAATACAACCCTTTGGTAAACATAAAAGTCCTTCTGAAAAGCAATTTATGGGAGGGACAAAAAAGGATGGTTTACAAAAGCGTTAGCCCATGATATTGTTTACTACTCTGTGTAAGAAATAGAAAGAAATTATGTTAATAAAATTTCGAAATAAATTTACAATATCAACTACAAAATTTTTAAAAAAAATGAGATAATAATCAAGAACAGGAATTATCATGAAAGTCAAAATTACTTTTATTCAAATTAATTTAATTTGATTAATTTTACTTAAAAATTATAAGAACTTCATAAATTTGATAAAGGAAATCAAATTTGCGAAGTTCTTATAATTTTTATGTCATTAAAAATAAAATGGAAAATTTTAAATTACTTTAAAATTACTTTATGGCAAAAATTGAGTAACGATAAAATTATAAGGGATAATTAAATCTGAAATATTACAAAAGAATTTAAAAAATTCAAATTTTCAATATTTAGGTAAAGTTATTGTAAACAAAAAAAAACACATTCGTAGATCTGTCTCAAAAAATTATTATAAAATTGTTAACTATTTTAAATACTTCATATGGATTATATGATTTATCATAGAATAAAATAAAGGGCTGCTGTCATCATAAACCGAATTACTGTTTCTTATAATAATCTTCAAGATATTCTGAGTATTATCATCTTATTTCTATTGAGGAATTTCTAATTTTGTTGCTGTATTTCTAAATTTTAAGAATAAAAGCCAACATTCTTGTTCCAGTTTTAATATCTGCAAGATTTGATAATAATATGGCGGCATATTTATAGGCATAATCACATATTGTTGTTTGAAATATAATGAAAATCAAAGATTCAAGCGACTTACATATATTTAACAATGAAATATTTTGTATAAATGTCTACAGGGTGTAATGTATTAAAGTAATGTGAAGAAATTCACGTCGTTAAAAAATCTTTTGTACACCCAAAAGCTTCATGAAAATAGAAAGCTATTGAATATATTCAATATGTTTTCATATTTACAAGTTCTTATAGGAAAACGTAAAAAGTTTAGACTAAATTATCATTTATTGAAATTATACATATGAGACATAAAATTATCGTATAATTTTGTGTGCATATATATATATATATTAACTCTAACTCAAAATATATGGTTTTAAACAATAAACTAATATGGGGAGTTTAAAATTTTGGAAAGATCCCTTGATTATACAAAATTAGAGAGTTAAATATATTTTTAATTGACAGGCTCAAGTATTTTGCATTTAATTTACTAACTTCCGACTTAATAGCAACAATTGTTCTAAAAGTGGTTACAGTAAGTTTAATTGATATTTTAGCCACTAAAACTATTTGTGTTATACGTTTCTATACTTTCTAATAGGACCACTTTCTGTAAAATCCAATATCGGGGTCTCCATGAGCATCCCTAAATTAGGTACAAATTTAGACTTCAATAAATGCAGACGAGTAAGTTCTAAATTGGAAATATATTAAATGCATAATTGGAAAGATTAAGGAAAGTTAAGTCATTCATTTTCGTCCAAAACACGTTGTAAGTATGTTGCCTGTTTTAAACAGTAGTTTCGGAAAATAAAACTCGTTAAATAAATTTTCCTGTTCAAATTTTCAGAAAATAAATTTAATTAAATTTTACCTATTCCATTTATTTTGAACAAGATACAAACAAATAATATGAAGATAAATTTATAATATGAATATATATTTATAGATAATTATTTATTTAAAGGTGAAATAAGAACTTCTTTAGAATTGTGATAAGATGTCAAAACAAAAACATAAAAACTTGGTGATTAAGAAGTGGTAGGGTTATTTTTCTAATTTTATTATCAATTCAAGAATTATGATTTTCAACTGTTGCTATTGTCTTGAAAAAAGAGGGAAGTGCAAAGATGTTGATAAATGTTGCTCATATGCGTGGAAATATTTCTGCTCTCAGAGTAAATATTTTCCTGCCTAGCAAAACTGGAAATTTCACTTTGTATTTGCACTGAACACTAGTTTTTCAGATCCACCTATCCAACAGGAGAATGAAATTTTGTTCTGGAGCTCCACAAAAACTAATACCGTCGCTATTTGCAATGTCATCGTAGCAAGATAGTGAACCGCTTGTAAATTCTTATCTGGAATGAGGAGTCGTGTTAACAGCCCCTGGAACGGTTAGGTTACACGTTCTTCTAGTCAGATGAGTGAATTAGGTATGACGAATGATAAGTGGACAAAACATGAAAAATATTCTTCTGTGCTTTGGTTGTTTTTCGTAAATCATGGAGGAAAACGCTTCCCTTTATATTTCAAACGCTTCCAAGCTGCTGTACCATTAAACTGATTTTAATGTTTTCCCTGGTTTGCTTATAGTCTTGACCTGTGCCACATGGAAAATTTGTGAAAAGAGTTAGAGCGCGTTATTTGTAAACAATGCAACAATGGCCGTTGTTGTTGCACCAGCATGCTTCCTTGTACCTAGTCCTGAGTTGGGCTTTACTAGTTAGATAGAAGAAGTTGGGAGAAGTATACATGGTTTTGAAGCAAGAACCAAACAGAAGACACCAATACTTGGCCAGCCACTCCCAGAGGTATCATTTTCCTCGGAGGGCATTGCGACAACGCTCAGTTTTAACATGCAGCCGCTTTTAGCGAACACAAAGGATCTTTTGTTAATTAAGGGTTCGAACTCACTACCTTCCGATAGTGAGAAAGACACCCTAACCAACCAGACCACCCCAGCGCCAACAAGGGCTATGGTAGTCTAATAGTTAGAGAATAGGCCTTCTGTACGGGAGCCATAGATTCGATTCCCAGTGCTATCAAAGACCTTAGAATAATGCGATATACGTGCTCGTGGAATGATTATGAAATCTATGGAATTGAAAATCCTAAGGTTGGTCATTTAGCAGTTAGCGATTACTATGGGTATAATGGTCTAAAGAAAATTTCCTAACCTCTAGATCGAAGTCAAAATTGAAGGAGTGACTCCTCTGATGGTGCCATCGATCGGAAAAGTCTTAGCGCAAAGACGTATTTTCAACTTCGTGGTGCTCTGGTAAAACTAAAAACGCACCTTTTTTTAATTTAACATGCTATCGGCCTGCGAGCTTGGCTTGTCCAAGTGTCATATATAACAGCAAATTCTGAAATCTGAAACTGATGACATTTATGTAGAAGAAATGGAAATAATCAACTGTGCTTTGAAACAAAAAAAATGTTTTATACACAAAATTGTGTGCTAATATCATGTTTAAAAATGTTTAGAAGAGAGAATTGAAAATGTAATCATTCCACTTTTAATCCACGTATTTTTTTCTCTTTTACCGTTACATCTCGCTGTCAATCCATCATTAATATGTACTATTGTAAGCATTTATTGTAATTGTAGTTACCTTTCAGTTAATAAGATGTTAAAAAAACATATAATTAAATATTTTAATAAAAATGAAGCATTTTTGATTATATAAGAATATTTTAATGACATACATTTCTAAGAAAACTATGTTATATTTAATTCTTTAATAAATATACCTCCATCCATACTATGTTTCATTATTATTTTATTATTTAAACAAATTTTAAAAGGAATGATAAAAAACATTATTTATATTAATCAATAATTATTAATTGAGTTACCAAAATTGGAGGATTGAAAATATGCCTTTTATTCCATCACACTTACGGAATTTAAGTAATTAACTCATTTGTTAAAAGTATATTTTTTCAATTCCTGGTGGATAATTTCATTTTCAGCATTAATTTCAGAATCTGATTATTTGCAATCAAGAACAATTGCTTATAAAAACAAATAGTAGCACAAAAATGTATCATACATTTAAATCTCTTGATAATTTTAGCTAGCAGTGTAATTTGTTCATTAAAGCTTTTCCACATCACTTTTTTCTAAGATTTTATTTCTCAATAAATTAATTTTTATATAAATAAGTAAAAATAACGTTATAAATTTCATTGTTAAATTCTAGGAGTAATAAGTTCCTTTAAATATTTAAAAGTGTTGCAGTAAAAACATTGAATTAAATGTTGAACAGACACATCTTGGTCTCAATTATGATCTCATAAGCAAACCATCTGCCAAAAATAATTGAAATTTTTGAGGAATTAAGCTCCAAATGAAAAATGAACCCTTTCTTTCAAACGCTAAAATTCTGAGAATTAAATTTTAAGCAAATATACATCCCAATGTTTATCTCTTATCCTTTTTTCCGAGTAACATTATGATGTGTTTTGAGTATTAGTGGCGTATGAATCGATGAACAGCAGGGAAACTATTTTATTACGCGACTAACATGCAAACTCAATTACGATTGGCGACGCCCGCCTGTGAAAATAGTAATGAATTCTTCTCCTGTATACTGTTAGGATCAACAGAAAAATAAGGAAGTAAAAATTTTAAACTCTACTTTTGAGGACGTTAAATAAGATAAATAGAAAAACTTGACACTTTAAATTCGACGTGAATGCATTTTTACCTCATTATACTTTTTTCTTTACGTTTTAATAGTCCTTTTTATTGATATATTTAAGCGAACGCAAAAAACATTGACTGACAATATAGCTGAACAAAAATTTATTTACATTTTACATCATTTAGCATGCTGTGAAAAATAGTAGTTTGAAAAAACTGCAGTTGCTTACAAAAAATCAGTGTCAAGATTAGTTTTTTTAGTTGATTTTATTATTCTACGATATTAAATTAATTTGTGAACAGCAACAGAGATTTTAGCATTTTATGAATTATAATCATTATTTTACGTTGGCAATTCTAAATCTATGGAAAAATGGGAAAACAAATTAAGTTTTGAACTTTTAAAAAATCAGAACAAATCTTCTGAATGAGTTTTATTGCAAGTAGATAAAATAAAACTACAAAATAAAATTGGAATTTAAATTTTTTAGTATTTTTCGGTCTCCTTAATTTTTTTATATCAAATTAAAGTAAACTATATTTAAAATATTACTCATTTTAGAAAATAATTTAAAGCAAAATAAATTTCTAAAATATTGTATATAAACAGGATATTGACTTAAAAATTGAAATGATAAATATTTCAAGCAGGATACGCACGTTATACATATTTTTTAGTATTAATTATATTTGGATTAATTTTTAAAATACATAAAAAAAAGCATGTAGGTTGGATATTTTTAAAATCCTTTATATATGAACATACACATGATATATATATATATATATATATATATATATATATATATATATATATATATATATATATATATATATATATGTATATGTATATACATACATATATATATATATATATATATATATATATATATATATATATATATATATATATATATATGTATATGTATATACATATATATATATATATATATATATATATATATATATATATATATATATATATATATATATATTTCTTTGCTAATGATGTATTTTTTCATGAGTACCTCTTGCTGCCTTACATACAAAATTATATTTTGATTTTTAATATTAGTTTATCTTAAAAATATTTTTGTAAATGTTCAAACTCCAATATTTAAAAAAGTTTGATTACTATAACGAAATTTTAATCAGAAAATTCTTTGAATGTAAGAAATGAATATGATTTATTAAAAATGTGAAATACATATAAATTGTTTCAAATATTGGAATTTATTGGAACTTAAACATTTCGTATTATAATTAAATTTGATAATTTGATAAATTTGATTTTTAAAATATTAATGTCTTCATCAAATGAACTGAACATTTATTAATATATTGCGAGATATATATATTTTTATAAAATTATTTATTGGGATCAGTAAAAATTATTAAAGATATCTTTCTACATTTTATAATTTTAAAACTTGCTATTGTTATATCAGTATATGGGATTTTAGATTGATGCAACAAAATACAACCATATGATAAAATCTATGAAAGTAATTTTTTATATATTACTGGATATAATTTCAGTAACTTATTATCTAACTTGATTGTTAATAAAAAATAAGAATCCCTGTATCACAAATTGAATTAAATACGTCCCCAAAAGCTTAGACCAGTGAAGTATTCTTAAATGAATTCAAAAGTATAAAGCACTTCTATTAGTTTTAAAATGCAGAAATGAAAAAGAATTCCAAGAAGATCATGAGAATTCATTTCACTATTTTGAATTCAGTTTTTATAAAGGCATCATTCCTATTATTTGAAAACGGCAATTTTAAAAATTAAAGATTTTCATTCCCGATATTTTTCTAAAGATTTATCTTCTAAAACTTGTCAAAATTATTATTAACAGACGTCAAGCAAAACTTTTTCGTCTAATACATCGCAGTTTTGAAAGTTGTTTGAGAAATCTTCTCTGTTTATTTAGCACTTGTCAGAAATTTGTACCATTCTACAAGAGGAAATGAGCATTTTCTGCAAGTGAACCATTTTAGAAATTTCAAGACACGAAACTAGTCTTTGAGTTTACATTTGAATTAAACCATTTAATCCGTATTATGTTAAAGCAAATGTTTAAACTGAAAATGTTTGCCATAAACTTTAAATCTTAAAAAGTTATGAGATCCACACAAATTAAACAATTTTTATCTTTTGTTGAAAAACAGTTAGGAATAAATGGGAATGTAAAGAATGAAAAAGAACTTATTAATATTACATGATAATGAAAATAATATGTTTTATTTTATATCTCCTTGGAACCAATGGAAAGGAAATGTTTAGTGTATAATTTAACTTATAAGATATTTCACATTAATGAATGATATAATTATGATATAAAACAAATTAATGTATTGCATTGAATGGCATTGTTACATTAAGTAATCTATTAAATATTAATTTTTCCATTGCATATTAGTTTATGTTATTAAGTAATCTTGATTATTAAAATTGAAGACATTTCATCTAGAAAAAATACATCTCAAATACATCTCAAGTGTAATTATTAAGTAATATTATCAATTATTTAAAATCAATTGGATTGCTAATATATGCGCTCATAATATATATTTTAAACTGAAAAGTTTTCAGTAATTATGCAATATCAAACATTTAACAAAATTATCGTGCTGAATTTATTTGCTTTAAAATCATTTATAAACATCAAAGATTTATATAAAAATCATTTAAGAAAACAACATTGAAAGTAAGAAAATATTATATAATTTTGTTAACTGCAATAATATTGTTCTATACAATAAAATTTTATTGGAATAAACAAATTGTATTATTTATCATTTTTTTAGCAAAATATGTAACTTGAAATAAATCTTGAAACTACAATTACTCAATTTATTTCAAATGCTTTTAACTTAACTTGTAATTTTGTTTTTAAGATTAATATTTAAGCAGAAAGTTGCGATTTCTTATGATAATAGCGATTTTCATAGATACATTTTTCCCCTGCAAATGAAATTCACTTAGTTTTTCACATTCATTACAATTTATTATAATAACTGTTTCTCTTATTATTGTCGGTAGTTTGAATTTAGATTTAACTGAATGTGATGTATCTTAAAAACATGAACTTGTTAAAAGCACATCTAAAACAATCGTTGTAATTCATGACAAAGTTTTAGAGAAATTTGTAATTAAAAATTTATTTAAATCATTATGGAAACCTTAATAATTTATAATACTATGTTTGAATGCGTAAATGGTAAAAAAATGCTTTTCATCAAGGAAAGAAAATGAAGAAAAAAATTATATATATGCTGGGTTTTTTCTATTTTTATACATTAAAGGCGAAATTTGCATTTTGAGAATCAAATTTTATTTCATATTTAATCAGATGAACTCTCTTAAATATTTGACAGCAACAATTTATATATGTAGACTTTCCTTCTATATTCGTCTTTCTATGAGTAAAAAATCAGTTTCACTGTGAATTGTTTGTTATCTTTGTTTACAAACTTTATCTGTATAATGCATTTCTCCCATTTCATAAAAACTGCTTCTAGTTATGTACAAATCTACAATAAATAGTTAAAATGTCAATATTGACTACGCTGAAAATTTAAGAAAAAGAAAAAAAGCTTTTGCTCTCCCTTGCCATTCATAATAAAGTAGTTTTAAATGAACTGTTAGGAACGTTTTAATATTTCAAAAACCTTTTCCTGCATTATAGATATTTAGTGCTAACTTTTGCTGAGGAAAACGTGAACAGTAAGCGCAAAAAAACTAATAAAAATATTTAAAATATATAGGTACAGGAATTCTTAAAGGAAAAATCTTTGTATAATATGAAGAGCAAAGATGGAACGTTAAAATATGCGGTGGAAAACAAAACAAACCTTTCCAATATTTATATTTTTAAGACAATGTAAATTTATACAATATGAGCAAACGCTTAGGAATCCTCAATGCACTGAAATGTCTCTGAGTCACCATGACAACAAAAGAAGTGACGTAACAATAGAAACCAAAAATTGTGTTATAATTCCTTCGACTCAAGTGAAAAAAACGTATATGTTCTTTTGAATGAAAACGTCACTTGTTTTAGCTGACAGAAATTCAGATAAAGATTTCTTTTCTCAGTGGAGAGCAGCAAGGACTGTTCAAAAGAACGATTTGAAATTTTCGAAAGAATGTATTGTGTCTGTCACTTGGATTTAAAATTATGCTCATTTTTCTTTAATTTTCTGGATATATGTTCTTACTTCTAATATGTTTCTAATTAGTAAATCCATGTGACATTAGAAAATTAATTAAAGTAATTTTTCAAATATTTTTTGATATCAAATGATTTAAAATTAAACAATGATGACATGGGGAATTAATGTTGATTTCTCAAAAGTGTTAAAAGAATAGTAACATAGTTTAGAAGAACTGAGCTTGAAGAAGCGATAAAGGGTGACAGTTAAGGAACTATACTCATAACAAGCAACGCGATATGCAATTTTAACATATTTTTCACTCAAAAGCTGGAACCACTTTTTTTCAAACCATACAATGCGGTCAATTTATTTATCAAATAATATAAACATTTTAATAATTTTTAATTAAATAAACAGTATTTTACTGAAAATTATTAAAAGAGAATTCACTCAACATACTCATTAAGAGTTCTCCTTTCAAAAATCATTTTGTTCTTCATTTCCTTTATTTTTTCAAAAAAAAGAAAAAAATAATCTACATATTAAAAAGTAAATAGATTACTTCTTAATCCCAGTAATAAAACCTAATAAGAAGAAAAGAAAAATAATTGAAAACTTCTTCGATAGTTAAATTATTAAATAGACAGATAAACTTAATTTTAAACTGAAAAAGCATAATCCCACCACTAAGATTTTAGCTTCCTTTACATATTTACCATTCTCAGTTTTCTATAATATAAATAATAAAAATTTTGCGTAACAATTCGCCTTTCACAATAAATAGACATAAATAGATGATCAAACCATTTCTTAACAACAAAAAATTTCAAGAAATAATTTCAGCTGACGAACACTGAACTGTTTTATTTTTGAACAATAAATTTATGTATAATATGTGTGTGCATATATTTAAACATTTTAGCCTAATTTATCATACATACTTCTCAAAAATACATTTTTGTTGTCTTAGTATTATTGGTATAAAATAAAGCAAGTGTATTAAATTTATAGCCTAGACGTTTTCACCTATATAAGCATTTATTGCTCTGCATCTTTTTTTTTCAGAATAAGTCAGGTTTTTGACCAAAATTTTTATTGAACAAATTTGAGGGTTTCAAATAATTTTTTTAACTTATTTAATAATGTAATCAAAAAATTTAATTAAGTGACTATAATATTTTATCCAAACTTAACGTCTAAAAATCGTTGCTTGCATTGTTGGTAAAGAAAGCAGGGGTAAAGAATCTTTAATAGAAAAAAAAACATTTCCATTTGTCATTTCAAATTTTCAAAATCTAGCTTAAAAAATTCTGATAAATAACAATTGATAATAAACTTTATTATATGTCAAGTTTGCAGCACAAGTCGTAGCTGGAAACACATTTTATTTAGAAAAGTAGAAATCCTTTGTTCGGGAAGAAGGTAAAAATTTCATAAAACTTACATTCAGAAATACGTATATTATTTTTTAAATATACAGATATACTTTTACATTTAAAAGTTTGTAAATATAAAAATACAAGCTTTTAAGTGTGTGTTTATATATGAGTATTTATAAATCTTGGTAGATAAATTTTTAAAATTCTAAATGAAGTTATATTCAAGCTTTAAATACAGTAAAAATATATGAAATTTTAATAAATGCGTATAAAGTTATTTTGTTCAAACATTTAGATGACATAATAACTTAAAATAAATCCAATTCAATTTGCAATATCAAATTAAAGATAATTCAAAGTTTTTTATTAAAATTGAAGAAAAGAATAAATTTTTGCAAACCATATTCTTGATGCAAGAAGACATGTTTAGCTTCGATAATTTTTTGTTCATAAAATAAATATCACTTGAAGAAAATATTGAAGAGCAGAATGTTGGTTTTCAAACAAATTGTTTTAATATGTCATCTAATGTGATATTTTAACTACTATATCACGAGGATCAATTTTGCTTATTCATGAAATGAAAAATGAATGAATGTCAAATTTATTTGAGCAAAATTTAAATACTGTTATTATTATATTCATTAAACAGTAAATTAACTACATGCAAAAAATATTACTGAAAACTTCAAATTATTCATCCGATTTTTCATAAGTCCTATTCATTTTCAAAATCCCTCTTAATTGCCGACAAAAATGTCCTCATAAATTGCAATAGTTGATGGGTTCAAACATATTTTTTAATTGTAAGTCTCAGAATAAAAAAACATATTTTTAATGATTTGATAAATTATGTTTAAATTGGAAGATACGAGGTTATTTAATTAAACTAAAGCAATAGTTTTTCAACTTTTTAGATGGAATATTGATTTTGTTTCTTAAAGGCTTTCCTCAGTGTAAAATAAATCTAAATTATAACTAGAACACAGAAATTAAGATCATGCATTGAGCATAAAAAGCTACAGATATGTTATTCAGACCATGTAATGTTTTAACTAAAAGGACAATCTTCATTTTTGAAGTGAACTGTGCTGTGTCTCAAATTAGTTGCTATCATATATTTACATGACTAAAAAGTGGCTAAATAAATTCAAGTACGTATATTTTAAAATATTTATTGAAAGAAATGCGCATTCTTTCACCGTGACTGTTCTTTGTTTAAAAAATCATTTTCTATTTTCCAGATTAATTTTTTTTTGCTTTAAAATATGAAAATTACTTAAAAATATTTCTTTCTACTACACTATAATCTCTAAGGAGTCTGTTTATTACGTTTATTATTTGGAAGAAGTTAGATCAATTTTATTAAACCTAAAACGACATCAACGCAATTCCCACTAATTCTCTTTAATTTTACTCTTAGTATAAATACTTATTAAGGTAGAAATATTACTGTATAGTACGTTTAGAAATTAGCTAGATCACTGTTTCCCCTATGGCGCCTGTCACTCACAGTCAACAGAGTTTAATAAAATCAAAACTTTCCATAATTAACATGAGATAAAAGAAAAAAATAAGGACATATTGAAATTAATTACAGCCGATATGGTAGATGAATGGCTGCCTTCAGTTCTATAATTTAGCGTCTTCGGGTGAGGATATTTTTAATAATTCAAAATCCACTGTAAAATCTAAATGTCTTAACCCAGATAATCTCATGTGCAATAAGTCAGTAGAAATTAACATAGTCATTATATTAATATTCATACGATTTCAAAAAAATGTTCCGATAAAAAGAGTTTTTGTGAACTAAGGCATAAGATGACTCTTCGTGTATTACATATATATATATATATATACATATATATATATATATATATATATATATATATATATATATATATATATATATATATATATAATATATATATATATATATATATATATATATATATATATATATATATATATATATATATATATATATATATATATATATATATATATATATATATATATATATATGTGTATATATATATATACATTCATTTGCAAAATTTAGAAAGATTTGTCGACACATAAACAAAGTTTTACTTCTAACAGTTTTCTTTGTAAAAAATTTAAATTCTGTTCAGGTAGGTTTATCTTAAATAATGGACCAATGGTCAATAAAATTTAATTAGGTAGAGGCATTGGTTGCTTAGCCTGCTAACGCGACACACACGCATAATCCTCATAACTTGATATGTATAACATAATCCTTAATTTTCATTTAGAAAAAGTAATCTAATATTTTGAATCCCATTTTTACTTCAGAGATCGATAAAAAGAAACGTTTTTTGGTATAAGTAATTAATGGATTTTCAAAGTTGCTCGTAAATAAATCACCATATAAAAATATCTTTTTACACAAATTCTTATTATAGAAACGTCATTTTGGAAAAAGAAACTAATTTTAGATTAAATTCTATCTAGATAATACATTTTTCTGACTATTAGTTTTTCTATTTTAAAATAGTTAATGTGATTTTATTTCCTATAATTACTAAGAGAATTGACAAAATAAGAGAGTAAAAACCTATTTTTAGGAAAAAATTTTCTTTTACCAGTCAGAAAGAACTTAATTCTTACTTTTAATGTTTATTACTTTAAACTTTAGTCTTTTATTAACCTTTGCTAAAAACACTTTCAAATATTTAATTTTGAGAAAAAATGACTTGAACTTAATTTAAAAATAAACGAGTCGATAAGTTTGAAATTTAAAAAATGTCTAATTTACAGTTTAATATGTAATAAAGATCTTATGCTAAAAGCCAAATCGAAAATATTAGCAATTTTTTAATCAGGGTGTTTGAAATAATAATCTAAATTTAGAACAATTACATTAAAATTTTTCTTTCTTATGACATCTTGCATATTTGAAGTAAAATTTATTCAACTATTGCAAGTTGCTAGTTCTTTTATGTTCAAAACTCTTTTTTTTTTCTTTACAACATTAAAATATAACCATGATTAACAAAATAATTTTAACAACGAGTAATAAAAAATATAAGATCTTAAATATGTCAGTGGTGGGAATATTTTGGAATTTTCCTTTCCTCACTTCAAAGTTGGCTCGATATTTGTTTCCTAAGAAACTAAAAGTGATTGCGAATCCAGCAGCAGTTATCTGCTATTTTTCTCACAACTTATGTTTATGAAAGATAGAGAATTGATAGTATATGCTGAGAATCTGTTCATGATGAAGTATGTACTTAAAGAATGGATCGAATAAAGAGATCTCTGTGTGTGTGGACCAATTTACAGAGTTGTCCCAGCTCTTCGTGTATAATTTCTATGGTGCATAGATGTAACAGCAAAGTTTCTATACCAGAGTCAGTTTCATGGTCTTTACCTACTCAGCGACAAATATGTAGTTTTTATAAATATAGTTTTATTGAAATTAAATTGATAAATCAATTGTTTATGTTTATATGGGTGCAGAGAACAATATATGTAATTCAATGAAATCATGAGTACAGATTACCAAAAAGTTTATGAACATAAAAGGACTTTTATAAAAGTTCCCTGTACTCACTGAATAAACACTCTCTGTGTCGTATCAAATTGCATTGTTGGTAGATTTGTAGGTTTACATGGAGTCGCAAGCGTGGAATTATATGCCATAATAGTATACGCCATATAATTCCACTTTTGCCACTCCATGTAAACCTACAAGATCTCTGAATTGCCGAGATACAGTGAACATGATACACCGTTAACAAACTTAATGACCTCTTTTATTTTGGGCATATATCAATAATGTATTAAACGAACAACCTTAAATGTGGCCCCTGTGTGGCTATCCTCAAAATATACCATTAGGTTTTCGTTGGTCCAAGCGAATTATTTTGATTTGCACAATTTTGAATGAAAGAAAATTAAATATTCATTTAAATAAATCATAAGTATTGCTTAAGAAGTGATTTGACAAATTGCCTTGCATTCCAACAAAAATTTAATAATCGCTAAATTGAGGAGTAATTTGTAATATCTGGAAATTAAAGTATACTTTTATATTTTACATAGAAATAAATACAGTTAATAGAAATAAAATATATATATATATATATATATATATATATATATATATATATATATATATATATATATATATATATATATATATACATATCTACTCAAAGAGAGTGATAAAGATATAAATGTAAATAAACACGTTTTAAAATTGTATGAATTGCTTTTAGTATATATTAAAATTTTGCATTTGCATAATTTATGATAATATGTGTTTTCGTAAGAATAACACATAAAAGTTCATTTGCATTCAATTTAATATTCAATATAACTATATTTTATGTCACCAAAAAGAAATAATATCCATTCAAAATCGACATCAAATAAATTAATTATAAGTTATAAAAAGATAAGCATAGCTATTTACTTTATTTATGGCGATTTGTATTTTGAAGCACTCTGAAATGTTTTTACAAACACCATAAATAACTAGTCTGCATATCTAGCAAATATTTTTTTATTTTATCTTTAAGTTGTAAGAATTCGAGTTATGAGTAAGGAATTTTTTTTGGGCTTCACTTTACAAAATTATTTCGCATTTGAGCTATAAAAAATAGAAAATTATTTACTTTTTAGGCTCCACAACAATTCCTTGAAATAGCAAGCTATTTTTTCTTAAAGTTTTTTTTCTCATTTTTTATTTAAGTGGGTAGAAATGTGGATTTTTTTACACTGTTGTAAAATAACAGCGTGTTTACGACAATAAAATATTTTAATTAATAGTAAACTACTTTAAACTCTTTTACTGCTGCAAAAATTTAGAAAATTTTAATATCTTTTTTACTAGAGACATATTTAATTGTTATTAAATATGTCACCTTAAAAAATATTTTTTCCTAATATTCCCACAGAAAGTATTTTTTTTATTTAAATGTTATTTAAGGTAAGAATTTTAGAACAAAATTTAATTTCTTAAAGCCAAGAGGAGTATATAAAATAAAATTTGATAAATAATTTTAATCTTTAAGCAAAATACAGAATTAAGTAAGTATTCAATTTGTTTTAACACGGTTTAATATAAACCATATTAGCTTCTTTTTTTACCTAAAGGGAAAAAAATTAATGGATTTATAGTCAGTATTCTTTTTAAATGATTAAAAACTGATTAACTTCAAATTTATTAACAGTTATAACTTATGTGTAAAATATCATTTAATATTCTTAAAATAATGTAACAAATTATATTTTTTACTTAATGTAAATATAATTTGTTGTTGTTAAAACAATAATTGAATAAAGTTTTTGATAAATTTACTAAAAGTATTTCTTTCTAATAATATTTAAATTTGTATTCACATTTGATAACAAATGCTAATTAGAAATTCTAGGCTAGTGTCATATACTTCTGAAATTTACTGCTTATGAGAATCTAATATTATGAAATCTTAATTTACAAAGTTATGTATTCATAGTAATGCAATTTTAATATTGCAAATTTTGTCTTTTATCTTATTCCTTCATAAAAATATAAATCATAAAATATAATTTGTTAATTTAATTTAGACAATAACAACTTTTGTATTTTTTTTATTCAAAATTATTCTCACTTATTATTGCCTTCTTAAAATATGTATCTTTTATTTAACTAAATCAGTAATTTTTACTTATAATAAAATAAATGGCAAAAGCAGGTAAAAGTTTGAAAATCAAAATAATGATGAACGAAACTCACTTAAGCGCTGTTATCGTAACAAATAATGTCACAAACATCGGACAAACAAATATCAGAAGCTATTGGAGGGGATCCATAAATGGGAAAATGATGTCTTGCCAGGGGTGCATGGTTAATACAATATGTTGTTGTAAAGAACCCAAAAAGCAGAGAACCCCTGCAACCGTACTTAGGCGGAATATAAATCGTTGCGAGAAGCTCCCATTCCTGAAATAGGAAGGAAAAAAAGGTGTTTTGCTATTATGATATATGTTTCAGACTCATGTGGGAAATGGAAGAATTTATCATTTCCCTGCTTTAAGGATTCCTTGCGGAAAATGAGCTTTACAGTCAAGTACTGGGAATGCATATTCCAGCATATTTCTTAAAATCGTTTTTCTAATAACGTTTTTTAATAATAACTTTTCTAATACGTGTTATCACTGTAAAATTTTAGAACACAGTTTAGTTTTATTTGATATCGAATAAATCTCATTCCTTATATAAAAGGGATGATAAAAAATATGATTAAAATAAAAATATTTGCTATTTCAAATGGATAATGCTGAGATTTTAAAGAGCAATTTAATCATTTCCCAATGTTATTGAAGCACAACTTTAAAATTGAATTGTTTCTAATAATTTTAAACACATTAATCAAACAATTATTTTTCAAAAACATTTATCATTAAAATAATTTCTAGTATTAAATGCTTTTAGCTTTTTTATCTGTATATAGATTATATATTAGTAAATAACAAATATTTATACTTATATAAGCAATACGAAAGGAATATTTACATTCAAATAATAAGAAATAAGTATTTTGTCAAAGCTGATGTTCTGTATGAAAATACCTATACAGAGATAAATGAGAATTTAGAAGCAATACGAAAATAAAATATCTTTGAATTTATAAAAATCATTTATTATTATTGATTTAATTGATATCTAAAAACGAGTATTAAGCTAAGCATTATATTAGCATAAAAATACGGTAAGTTTGTTAAATACGGCAAATAAAAAATATGTTAATCATCTTACAAAAATTGCAATTGAACATTTTTGATACATTTACACAACACATGGACAGCTTCCTTGGCCTCAAAGAAGCTGCTAAAACTGCATTTAACAGAATTTAAATCCCAGGAAACCTTTCTCTCTCTATCTATCTTTCTATCTCTCAGAGTTAAGAAAATATACAGCCTGATACCAACTTCACCTTTTCTAGTAAACATTTTTGTAAAATTTTAGAAGTTTTAATGAATATTTTTATAAAAAAAGTTTACATATAATGCGAGATAAAGTTCTTAAGAGTAAATTTAAATAACTTAGAAAAAACTTTTTATAAGAAATAACTTCATAGATCGCATTGTGATTCATTGTGCCACTTTTGTGAGGATATTGGAGTACATATTTCTCAAATTATAACATTATAGATTTAACATTTTTTAATTATTCAGATTTCTTAATATTACTTAAAACAATATAGATTATTGTTGTTCTCTTGGACAAGCCCAGATCGCTATGCCTTGGCTATGCGAATTTAAGTCAATGTTCAATGCGAATTAAGTCAATTTAAGTCAACGTCTTTCGTTTTAATCAGAGCACCATGAAGGTGAAAGTACAACTTTGCTCTACACACATGCCATAAGTACCCGTTTATAAGTGTAGGCAACCATTCACACCTCATTCATACAAGGAAAGGACAAAGACAGGATAGATAGAGAGAGAAGTACATCCATGCCCGAACCGGGATTTGAACCCAGGACCTCCTTATCCGCAGTCAGGCACGCTGACCTCTAGACAAGTTGGACGGCAAAACAATATAGAAAACCTTGCATGTAAATCACCCGCAGAAAGAAAAAAAATATTGATTTTATGTGTAAATAGGAAAATCTATATCCAAAGTGTTAAGAGTTTGTCTTCATTGTCTTTGCAATATTTTCTCTTGTTGCTTTCATAAACTTGTTTATTAGCAACTAACGTTCGGAGAAAGTGTTTCGAAATTCCTTTCATTTTTTCAATTCCTATATAAAATAAAACAGAACCTGCAAATATTGTTACATTTATTTACTTTTATATTAAATATATGCGTTAACCCATAACGAACATTTATTAAAAATCTAAATACAATTTTATATAAAATATTTTCATTTACTAGGGTACTTGTAAGCAATCAGAATTTAAAATTGAAATTAAAAAGTCCATACACACATAATTTTAGCGTATTAATAATATATATATATATATATATATATATATATATATATATATATATATATATATATATATATATATATATATATATATATATATATATATTTAGTTTTTCATATTTTTATTATAAAACTAAATTAAAATCAACCAAAATGGTTTGTTTGAAGTATATCATCTGATTTACTGTTAAAATACTATTGTTATTTGATAGAAATTATATTTCTTCGAACTATATGAACTTAAATTTACGAAATATTCTAAAAGAATATACATCATTTTGAAATCTAAATACATATAGTTATTTTAAAATGCTTCAGAGAGGAAAGATTATACCGTCAATTATTTTGATCAATTACTTTAATTAAATCGTTTATAATTTGCTTTTGATTCTAAATTTAATTTGCAAATGTCTAGCCACTAATTTTTAATATTTTTAAACAAATTAAAAAAGAGCTTGATAATTCATTTTATTTTCTAATAAAATTATAGAGAAATAATAAACTTTATGTATTTAAATTTTTTTATGAAGTCAAACTTCATAAAAAAATTATTTTAAAAATCCATTTAAATTTAAGTCAAACTTAAATTTAAATGGATTTTTTAAAATAATTTCAGTTCTTGAAATAAACCTCAATTGAGTGGGTTTTAATTATCGAATAATTTGTTTTGAAAATGAAAATCGTTTTATGGTTTTGCTTATTAGCATTCAGACAAAATTTTAAAAGTTTTCTTAGGTTTTAAGCTGCATCACTACTTTTGAAATCAATTAAATAAATAATATTTACTAAATATATAAAATATTTTCCAAAATGAAACTGAATATTAAAAAATAATATTTTTATATAATTGTTTGCGAGATATAGTTATTTCTGGGAAAATAAGTAGCATTGGCAAATACCAGTAGTTTATCAAAAAGGGAAAAAAAGGGACGCTCTTTCAGAGCATTTCCTGTTCCATCTCAAGTCAAGTAGCCATATGTTTCTGTAGTTGTTGATACATTGGGATCTCTTGACGGATATCACTTACAAAAATAGGCATCTCACTGCTTGGAACTTTTACCGATGCACTTTAGTTCAATTGATTTTATGTAACAACTGCATCAGACTGAAACTTTGTCATTATTAAACATAAAAATATTACTTTTAAATGATTGTATCTTAGGTTTTTGAACAATTGCAAGGGATGAAAAAACCTTACATTTGCACAAGCCCTAGAATTTTAATATTATGATTAAATTTCATTAACTTTATTGAATGAATATAGATATTTAACATTTATTCACGCAGAAATCCATTTTAAAATTCACATTAAAATAAAATGTATAAATATCATTATAAATAACATATATCCACAAAGTAAGTTATATACAAAAGAAACAAATAATAGAACATTTTATTTAAATTTTGAATAATATTTAGTTTCTAGACCTAAAATTAGGTGTTTAAAGTTTTATTTTTTAACATGAGCTCCAAACAAATATTCGAATTAGTAAATGAGTTTAATAATTATATTATTTTAAACTGTAGTACCTAAAGAATGTTTAAATTTGTAAAATCATTCATAAATCAGTTATCTGAATTTACTTATTTAAATTTTACCTAAATATGTTTCAAATTCTAATTATTAGCTTTAGTATGAAGTACAAAGATTAATTATGAAATTGCTTGTTAAAATGGAAAAAAATATGAAAAAATTTAATTTTCATTTTTCAAATTGTTAATAATTTTGTCAACTTAGAATCATTCCTTGTGTGTCTTAATTTTTATTTAAAGATATAGTATTTTTTCACAACTTTTATTTAGTAAAAACTCATACTTTAATAGTAGATTTTAAGAAAAATTTAAGAAAAATCCTTTTTGCAAAGCATTTTTAAAACCATTTTTATAGATTTTAGGAAAAATGGCAGTAATATGTGGAAAAATTTTTTTATCATAAATTAAGACAAGAAAAAATATTGTACACTTAGTTTGATGCACGTTATTATTAGGCTTCTGAATTTTCTCAATAGATTTTACAAAATTTGAGATCGAGGAACGTTTTTACTGATTATGATAAAACATAAAAATATATAAATATTCTTTAAAAAATTTTAAATAACTAAAATATTATAAAATTTAAGTTCTTAGTAAGAACTTATTTTGTTATCAAAAAATAAAAATTGCGCCTTGTATATTAAAATTAAATTTTTTCACTTACAGCGTCTCGTGTCTCCGTAATAAGCAAAATATTTACGTAAATTTCTGATTGTTTTCTTAAATGAATTTAAAAAAGTATTTTTAAAAAAAGAATTACAGTAAATTTTTCTTCTATAAATTATTTCGAGGCAAAATATTTCATTCAATTTCTCAATTAAAATATTTTATCTATATATCGAGTCAAGTATTGAAAATTAATATTGAAAAAGTATTGCTAATTTTACGTGATCGAATTTTTGAGTATAATAAAGTACAAAAAGCCTTTTCTTGGTGACAACGAAAAATTAATTAGTTTTATCCTATCAGCTTTATTTATACATCTCTCGCTTCAAAGTAAATTTAATCAAATTTTATAATCATCTCATTGTTTTTTTTTCGTTTCCATTTCAATACATTTTTCTGTTATCAAAGCTCTTCTACTACTTTTGTTCTAAAATTTTGATAAGAACACGAATTTGAGAAAACTATCATTTAAATATTGACACAAGAAAATTATTAAAATAGATTGGAACATCCTGAAAAACTATTTTTAAAATATCTTGACGTTTTACAAAAACATTACTTAAACAACCGACACTTTTATTAGATAAAATTGATAGAATATCTAAGAACATTTGTACAGATGGAAGAGAACATTTACGAAACATCGGTAAACTTAAAAAGAATAATGTTTTTCATTTATTAATTCAATATAATGTGAATATCTTAAAAAATAACTTCAAACTCTGAAAACGGATACCTTAAAATTTATTTAATAGGTGTTTCATGTTTCTTATCTCCTAGTTAATTCAGAAATTTATTGAGTTCTATAAAAATATTCTATTAAATGTTTCTATACTTTTAACTTATTATTTACATTTCCATTAAACATTCTTTTATTTAGTGTTTTCAAAGGATTTATAACAAAATTAATTTATTTAAACTAAAACATTAAAAAAATTTATTAACATAACCAATATTTTAAAACGATAAATTCATATTTATTCATCATATTGTTAATCAGAAACTATTAGAAAGTTATTATGAATAATATATTAAGTGATATAAAAAGATTCAAGATATTGAAAATTAAATCAAAATAATTTTTTATTTTTACATATATAATATAGTACTAGATGCTTCAGTTTAAAATTTTAACCGTTCATGTTTCAATAAACTCAATAAGACTAATGTTTTTTTCTTATTTTAATATTATTTCTTGTAAGAATTGCTCAATTTACTAGATATTAAATGGTAAATTTAATAGCGATGTATTTTTTAAACCACCCACAGAATATAATTCCACAATTAACGAATTTATAATTTAAAAGTAGCATTTCATGATAAATTTTTAAAAGCATGCCTTTACATTATAAAAAAATTTCAAAGCTCAGTGTTAAACATCTTTGGTCATTCTCATATAAGTAAATGAAATTTTTTACTTTTTGTACTTTTCATTGAAAATTATAATTTAATGTACTAACATGACTTCAACTATGTTCTAATGCTCATTTCTAAAATCATTAATTACACAGAATATATATAAAAAAAATCAGTGATTAGAAATGCTCATAATGAATCCATCCTTTTATAAAATTAAGCAATACGATCTATATTTTTTCTTTCTTATTCCCTGGTCTGAATCAGACCAGGTCCATGACATCCTTCGCCTTCAAAGAATCGAGGACATCTCCAGGGCTGTATAAATGTCACGCTTTGAAAAGCCAATGCAGTTCAGTAAGTGTTCGAGACTGGCTTCGTTAGAATTGCACGAAGTGCAGGTGGGAAAGACTTGTTTGCCCTGGGAGAACCGTAGAGTCCGAAGATGGCCGGATCTGAGTCTGGACAAGGCAGTCTGATCACGTCATTTACCGTCGAAACTCAAAGATCCCCCAGGATCAGAGCCACAGTACCAAGGATTAGACGGTGGAATTTTCTAAGATGAGTTGGCAAGAGTCCTTCTCCTAGAGAAGATTTCTTGGAAAGTCAGTGGATCAGCGGAACCAAGAGGCAGCGATGATCCATCCTTCACAATGCCATCGGCAATATCGTTATATTTAAGATCGACATGCGATGGAATCAATTGAAAATGGAAAATTGAGGACTCAGATAATACTTCAAGCTTTTTGAAAACACAAATTCCCCTCTGATCCACAATATTCCTCCAGTTTTTAAGGTACTGAATAACGCTACGACTGTCAACTAAAATCCAAATCTCGCCGTTTAACTGTTTGTTCAAGGAAAAGTCCAGAGCCATATCAATGGCTGTAAGTTCTGCACAAAAGACGGAACTGAAATCAGCATTGCGTTGTTTTAGAAAGAAATTTTTAGTTTCATTTTTAAGAAACACTCCGCTTCCAGTGTGGCCATCTTCATCCTTACTACCATCAGTATAAATTTGTACAGCTTCAAAAGGGATGCTATTGATGATCTCTAGTCCTGCTTGTTTTGAGAATTCAGGATGTTGAGAAGATTTATTTGTGTGTACCAGTAATTATGTATGGAAGAACACTCCTGGCAAAGAGTCAAGAGGGAATGCGATAGGAATTAGAGAGTTAGCGGAAACAGAAGATTTTAAAACATCCAACTTCTCTGCATGTCCAAGGGGACTATGCTTTTCCAGCCTCTAGTCATTCTTCCAACCATACAAGAAATTAGCGGTTCGATGTTGGTCACGGTAACCATAAAGTTTACTGAAGTACTTCATCAGATATTGGATACATCTTTCCTGCAACGGCTGTAAGTCTGCCTCATAAGGAACAATTTTTGTTGGTGTGCTTCTATGGAGCCCTATAATGATGCGTGCCGCACTGAGCAGTACTCTCTCAAGTTTTTGTAGATTGGTAACTGATGCAACATGGTATACTTGAAAGCCATATTCAAGGACTGGGCGTATCAAAGAAATGTATGTTGTTCTTAGTGTTCTGGCATCTGCACCCTAGTCGCACCCAGAAATATATTTCATAATATTAAGTCGCTTCTTGGCTCGGATCCCAAGTGAATCGATATGTTTGTTGCATGAGACCTCAGGATAGAGAGTAAAGCCAAGATACCTTGGATTTCTACTTTGCAATGTATAAATAAAATAAATTATATTATTTATACATTTATGGTTTTAATTTCTGTGATTCGGTTTCAAATTTAAATTAAAATAAAAGTATCAAACAAGGAAATTATTGCTAAATAATTTATATAAATTTATGTATAAAAATTATCATGCCGAATTTCTTCATTATTCTGAAGGGCAGAATAAAAAGCAATAAAACTATTTATTATCATCAAAACTAAACATAAAAAACATGAATTAAACGCAAATAAGCAGACAAATTGATATGGTAAAATTGATTTTAAAAAAGTATTGAATACTCTGATTTCAATATTCAAAGTATCGAGGTAATTTTCATAACAATAATTTTAATATCATTAAAGTTACGATTTTGTTTAAAGAAAAAAATCAAGTTTAATTAAAATTAAAGCAATTTATTCCCTTATCCCCAATTATCATTTTAAGTAGTAAAGTTTTCGACTGTTGCACAAAGAAGTAAATCAACTTTAATCCGTCTTTAATTACTTTATAGTCTTCTGATGTAGACTAATTACTTTCGAAATATAACGTAAGCTGACAGGGAAAATCAGCGTTATTTGAATTGCGTGATCTTCCTATAATTCTTATTTCAAGATATAATTGAAATTTAATTATTTTCTTTTTGCTTTAATACTTAATTTTGACGTATATAAAAGATAAATTTCACAGAGATTCATTCCTTTTGAAAGATATATACCTATTTTTTATTCACTTTAAAATTAAATTTTGCAAAAGTTTGTTTATATGCAAAAGATTGCATGAAAATGTTTCATTTTTTTTTAAATTACAATTACAAATAAGAACAAGGAGAAAGGTTTTATATGATTATTATAAAACTTGAGACGGCAGCAAAAATTGGAAGAACAAGAATGAAGTCACAAATGAATCAGAGGTTTCGTAGAAACTTTTACTTTAAAACTTAATACTGTGAAGAATAAAAATTACACAATCTCTTCTACTAATTTGAGAAATATAACTGTAATGTGATTATTCCTGGAAAATAAAAAAGGATACATTTTTACATTGAAATGTGTGGAGTAAGGAGAAATTAACTTCAGCAAACCTCATGATTTATACATGTTATTACAGGGAATGAATCTATCAACACCTATACCAGTAAAATCTAAAACTTTTTTGTATCAGTATATAAATGAATTGGTTAGAAAACATGCGGTAAAAAATATTCAACAAAAGTAATTTAAAGAAATTTTCACTTGCCTAAAATGTAAATTCAAGAATTATTTCCTTCCTTTAACGATAATGAAATTCTGTTCAATCATTACATAATATTTTCCTTGGAAAGTAAATACTATACAAAAAATGTAAAACTATAAGATGTCTGAGCTACATTTACTTTCAAAACACATAAGCCACAAAAGCGTTAAATATTTGTTTTTATTACAAAAATATAAAAGTTTTCTCCTTTATAATAATAAAAAGAAACCAGAGAAAATACAAAGTAGATGCAGTAATATTTATCTTTTGTCAAACAACAATCGCATTCATTTCTAAGCATTTTGAGATCAAATTGTTTTAGGTTAGTTATTTAAAAGTCTTAAATATAGAAATGTATTAATTATTTTGCTGAAATATTCACAATAAGGTAGACGTATTCTTTCTTATGCAAATATGGGTGGAAAAAGCAGACACAATCAGAATCATCATAACTTATATATCATTACAAGAAAAACATTCAATGTCACCAAATGAGCAAGATATATGCTTTAGAGAATAAAGAAATGAATAACGAATGAATTTATCGATGAAAAAGACTCAGAGAAATGAAGAAGTGGTTGTTTGGTGTCTTGTTCATTCAAACTCAAGTTTAAATTACTCCATGTCTGAAAATCACAGTCTTGAAAATGCATGCAATTTTATCATTATAGAGATTTACCTGAAAGGGAAATTCGTCAATAACCTGTAAACTTGTTATGATGGCCAGTCAGTTAAAAATATACTCCTGAGTGAACTCCTCCTCAGGGCAGTTCCTACATGATTTGTAAGATCTGGTGCATTCTGCATTTATAGTCATTCCACAGAAGTCTTAGGAAAGAAGAACTAGTTTTTATAATATAACTTGATAAAAGTACAAATTCATGAATAGTCTCAGATGTCTTTATAAATTAAATTTTAAAATATAAAATTAAAATATTTAAAATAAATTAAATTTTAAAATTTAATGATGCGAAAATTCTTTTCATAATCATTAATAACTAATTTTTCAATTAATGTCACTAAATCTGTGACTTACTCAAGCCATAGAAAATTTTAAATTTATGAAATTTATTGACAATATTTAATGTATTCCAATTGTATTCAAATAGTAACGATATATGATGGTAGTCTAAGCAGTTACATATAATTGATCACTCATGGCATTGTGTTTTTACCAAATAGCACTGTCTAATTGATAAGGTTTTAAGTACCTTCGCCTAGGCCACATCTCATCTAAGTATACATCAACATAAACAGTTCTAATATTTGGTGTTTGTAAAAATGTAGTCACAAATTAAGAACTCGATAAATCTGGAATTTTTAAATGATATTAATCTATTTCGTTTGACAGTTACTGCTGCCAAAAATTTAGCATTTTCTGAGGTTGATACTTATTTTGGATGTAGAATTTTGCCCTGGCTCAAAACTACTTTAGGGCTTTGTTAAATTTGCCACGTCTGTTTTAAAATTCAAAATTAAATTAAAATAATATCCTAACAATTGTAGCTTAATATTATCAATTCTCTTTATTGAATTCTATGGCAGAAAGTACTTTTTACTGTCGAAATAAGGAATGTTGATGAACATCTGAATATAAAACATTGTTAAATAGTAAACGCGTTTTTGGACGTGGAAAAATATTCTTTCAGAAAATTCTAAACATCTTTAAAAAGTATTTCTGAGAGGTTGCTTCAAATATTAGAGGGAAAATGAAATTATTGCCACTGATAGGGATTTCTAATCTAGCATAGATGGTTGTTTAGATATCTTAACCATCCATAAAAAAATTTTCTATCAATGTTAATAACACAAGCGAAAGTTTATAAGATATATCAGGGTTATTTGTTCCCTAACAGGGAATATACAAATGATATCAATTAAAGAGTTTTGCATATACCTAAATTAAACTCTATGATGCTTTATAATCCTGCATCTAATATGTGAATATTTTTCTAAAATAATATATGAATTTATACAGGTAAATTAAAATAACTATATTTTATGGGATATATGGATATAAGCATGCAAACTTATTTTTCATATTTTGCGTTAAGCATATTCAAGGATATCAGTTCAGATATTGTTTCTAATAACTTGATCGTGATTGGCTGGCAATATGGGGTGAGTTGCTCCACTTTTCCAACTGAATTATATTTTGTGTGGAATCCGACTTCTTCAGTGCACACAAGCCACAGGTACCCGTTTATAGGGTAGGCAACCATTCACACCTCATTCATACAAGGAAGGGACAAAGACAGGATAGTTAGAGAGATAAAGTACATCCATGTCTGAACCAGAATTCGAACCCATGGCTTCCTTATCCGCAGTCAGGCACACTGACCACTAGACAAGTGATTGGAAACATAGAAATATTTGATGATATTTACTTACATTTGTATTTTATGACATCATTTACATTTGTATTTGATGATGTTCATTTCAGCTTTTGATTTTTTTAAAACGCACAGTTTTTCACATTTTCTGATCTTATTCATTTTACAATGAAACATATATCTTAGATTACTCAATGTGTTGAGTTGTTAAGTCAATCTTCGTATGCTATATTCTATTAGAAGACATTTATGTATCGCTAGAGAGAAATAGCTTTCTAAAACGCATCGCTAGTTTTCTCTTTTTATCACGTTTTGTGTGAAACAATTTTAATATAAACCTTATCCTGAGAATTAAAATATTGACTGAATATCATAAATAAGATGTCTTCATAGAGTGATGTTTTCTTCTACTTATATTGCTTAAAATGTTTGTGGAATATTTATATGCATTTTACATTCTAGATTTTTATTCAATGACATCCACTTATGCCATTTTAACTAGGGAATTAATATGTATTATAATTGTGGGTCACTCTTAACATATTCAAACTTTTTTTAAGAATGCACAGTGTTAATTCTGCCATTGATCATTAACTGAACTAAACTTTTTCTGATATCCGTTTCCTTCATCATTTTCCAGAATATGGAAAAATCAATTCATGCCCTCTGGGTTATCTCTTCTACGAAGCCTTTTGTCTTTAGACTATGGAGTTAATGGAAAAATAATTGACTTATCAGATAATTTGTGGAAAAAAATCAGTAGTGTGTTTCTGTTGAATAGACTATCACATGGTCCAAATCATTGCTTCTGGAACACGATAAACACTCAATACTCAATGATATAATCATTACAGTTTTATAGCTTTCAGTTATGTTTCTGGTTAATCAAATCAAGTATCAGTACTAATCCTTCTTTCATTTCTAACACAAATACTAATTAAGGTTATAAATATAAGGCAATTTATTTTGGGATTTATAAAATTCTAATAAGATTTAATCCTTTCTAAAAATTTAATTCTAAAAATGTGTTAATTAATTTTAAATAAATTTATAGCACATAATTCATTTTATGATATACTAAAATGATAATCAGACTAGTTTGTTGTTTTTATGACAACAAATTTCACCTATAAAGAACTAAAGAAGTTGTTCTTGTTAGTTCCACACATATAGATGTAAACAAATAAATTTTTATATATTTAATATTTTTGTTCAATGTTGGGATAAAAAAGGAGAAATATTTTAATATTTGCTGTGTACCCCATATAATTTAAAGACTGGTATGAGAAAAATTCTTAGCCACTTTTATACCAATGTTTTTAGGCGAAGTTTTTTATTTGTACCATGTTTTGCAATTAAACAAGAAAATTGAAAAAATAAATCATTATTACTTATTAAGAATAAATTTCATTATTGATTCTAAATTTTCTTACATTAAAACACATTAAATGTTAGAAGTTCTCTTTAAATTGATAATTTCAAAGAATTTGAATAAAATTATCCCTTTTATAATATAATATTTTATAAATTTTTATAATGTATATATTTTAATAGTTAATAATAAATTGTCGAAAAAATATGAATGAGTTTTTGTTTTTATCAATTTATGTAGAAATTGATTCTCATATATGTTGCATCCGGACAGTTTAAAAATAATTCATTTTAAGATTTAAAGAAATGTCTAAATAAAATATATGTTTTTATCTGAAACAAAGTATAAATTATTTTAATGTATATCCTATGTTAAAATTATAAATCGCTTAATAGATTATTCGTTGAAGTGTTGTAGAATTTAAGGCATTGTTTCACAATAAACTGATCAATATATTTAGAATATTGAAGTATACGTTATCAAAGCTTGGATAATATGATGTAAAATGTAAGCATATTACTTTCTGTTGACAAGATTCTAACAGAAATATAAAATTACAACAATTTCTCTAATGTTTTTAAATGAGAATGCAATAATAAATTTATAATGCTCAAATAAAATATCCGAAATGTATTTTCTACATATTTCAGCATAATTTAGAAACTTTCTCACATTTTCTGACGCTTCTATTCCATAATACTATGTGTTTTCATTTTTGAATAATTTCTGATAATATTTTCACCTAAAATGAATATAAAACAAAACATTGTACAATTTCGGCATACTGGAGAAAAAGTTCCCCATTCTTCTCTTTTAGATGTTTCTCAATGCACCACAGTATGAATCCATTCTGAAAACAAGAGCTATCAATACGCTAGGTAGGAGTATAGATCAAGTGAATTCATTCTAGCTTCCATAAAACAAGCAAAGTTATGTTCTTGCAACACGCGATCAGGCTATAGTCGTTATCATTGGATAGAAATAAATGTACACTATAATAAACATTGATTGAATATGGAATTTCCCTTTGTCCATACTCAAATTACGAATATCAGTAAATAGAAAAATATTCTACATCTGAATTCATTTCTGATTCTTTATTTCATTGTCCATTTAAATAGAATCATTAAATGTAAGTATTTGTCAATTATTAAACAAAAGTATCTCCTAATTTTAATGAAAAATTCATTTAACTCTACCATTTATTTCATACACACACAATTTCTGAAAAATATTGACATGCATAAGAGGAATAAATTTGATTAAAAATTTTCTTTTAATAATAAATAAGAAATTTGTTTTAGAGATATGATGGAACAAATGCTTATAATATTTTATATTTCTCAGTGAATTTATATTTTTCCCTGGCAGATATATTAATGGTTTGAAAAGTTTATTTTAAAGGAACCGCTTTTTTATAACATGATTTGGAGTGTTTTTAAATGAAATTTGGACAGTTTAGATTTAATATCATACTATTTTTATTATTAGAATCAATTACAGAAATAGAATTTTTAAAAAAAAACTTAAAAAAGTAAAAATTTTTATATTTTAAACTTGAAAATTGTACAAATCCTCCGTTTCATTCTTATAAATTTAAAAGTGTATGTGAAGTCCTTCACTTAATGAAAATATATATCAGATATATAAGTGGAAACATGAATGTGTGTGTGTGTGTGTGTGTGTGTGTGTGTGTGTGTGTGTGTGTGTGTGTGTGTGTGTGTGTGTGTGTGTGTGTGTGTGTGTGTGTGTGTGTGTGTGTGTGTGTGTGTGTGTGTGTGTGTGTGTGTGTGTGTGTGTGTGTGTGTGTGTGTGTGTGTGGTGTGTGTTTAAAAGTGATTAAGAAAATTATCAATTAAAAACATATTAGAACTTTCAAACTATTAATAAATATTATTATTTTAATGAACTATAATGACGTATATATATATATATATATATATATATATATATATATATATATATATATATATATATATATATATATATATATATATATATATTTGTGTATGTATGTATATATATATATATATATATATATATATATATTTGTGTTATTTTTAAATGTTTTTCGGATTCATGAATTCCATTAGTAAATAAATAATATTGAATTCATTTTTAATTTTAATCTTAAGATGAGAACTTTTTCTCTCTTGATATAAAATCCCATTTCCAATTCATTAAAAATATTCAGTTTAATGTGCTTAACGGGAATCGCTGAAGTATGCTCCAGTTAAAAATAAAAAAACACTTTCATAAATTCCTTTTAAGCATTCCTTATTTCTAACGTTTTAAGTATTTAAAAGAAAGAGACATCATAAATTTTCCGCGACTCAAAGCTGTTAATATAAAGTCAATTTCTTTCTAAACAAAGAAATTTTTCTTAAAAAAGAAACCACCCAACATTAAATATTTCAGAAATGAGCTTCAGGTGGTAAATGTGTCACAGTCACCATCCGCATTTATACTAATTATAAATCCAATGAAACTAACGACTTTCTAGATGATTCCTGTTTTTAACGACTGAAGAAGTATGCACGGCTCACATGTCTTTAGATTTTGAACTGAATTATTCCTTTTGTGAAAATTCTCGATAAGAAGGAATTCAAAAAGTTTTTTATGAGAAGACAAGAATTATGCAGTGCAAAATTCTGCTTAGACAGAAGTAATCAATTTTCTGTCTTACTTTAATGTCGCTACGAGTGTTTGTTATAAATTCTTAGAATGTGATTCGCAAGAATATTTCCTGCTTAATAGGATTAAGAGTTAAGAAGAAAGGAAAATGCACATCCGAACTTATTTTTAATATTGAGCACGTCTAATGTAAAACTTTGTAATTCATTCATGAAGTACATTTTTATTATTAACGTAGTAAACATTAAAATATTCAAAGGTCTGCAAATATTGGCATTCCTCCTGAGGTCAGTATTTCCTACTATATATTTATAAAAATATCTGAAAAAAAATTTAATTCATTCATTTCAATACAATATTTGAAAAATAACTGAAAATAAGAATTAAATATTTTGTAATAAAATGAAGTATAAATCTTACTTGAAAGTTAATTTTAAGGTTGAAATTTTTAACAATAATTTATATCTACACAATGAGGATAAATGCATTAGAAAATTGCTATCGTTACATCCTTATTTTGTCAGCACAAATATTTTTAAGATCCCTAAAATTTATGGAAAGTTCATATAATTTTAGTTACTAAGTAGACAAGTGAGATCAAATTGAGTTTAAGACAAAAAAATATTTCCGTAAATTTAGAAAATTTAATTTCCTTGTTTTTAACTTACAAACACACTGTTTTTACTAAAAATAATATTTCTTAATATATGAGTGTAAGTATTAATTCATATAAATTATAGCTAAATAACCATACAAAATGTTAAATAATTAGTATTTATTAATAATAATTAGTATTTATTTTCTCTGAAGTACTTATTACTCATATATTGCTTGATTCAGTAGTGAAATATAAAGAACTATTTGTTTAAAATTCTCGATACTTTATTTTAAATTGTATGTTAAAAATGGAAAAATATTTCCACTGGCTTCTCAACGCATTTAATTTTAAAAATTGGCTTTTGAAATAGCTATTAAGAAATACATTTTTCGAAAATATATGAAGATATTTTTTTATCAATAATTTATCAACTTCAGGAGTCCTTAAGATAAGAAATGTATTTCGAGAGCTAATAACACAATTCTTATAGGAAAATATTTCACACTTAAATACTTTGGAAATGTACTTTGCAATCTGTCAACATTTTGAAGTTCAAAAGTAATGCCAGTGATTTCTATTGAAATTACACATACTTTTCCAAATCCTAAGTCGTTTCTAAACACATTTAGAAATTGAGAGATTTATATCTAGTTCAGAAGAATTTGTTTTACAGTTTAAATTATTTGTTGTGTAAAATTTCAAAGAAAAATAGATTGAATATTTTAAGGAAATATATTGAACTAGTTTAACATGTTTCTTAAATGTTTCTGTTACTATTTATAGTATAGAAACAATATTTCTTAATAATGGATCAAAATATAGTTTTGCTACTTTTTGTTATTTATAAGTCAAATAAATGGTAACATACTTTCAAATTTTGTGGAAATTATGTATAAATATAAATGCTCAAGAAATTTCAATAGTATTTCTATTGGAGATATCAATAATGTAAAATGTAGTTTATAGTAAGAGATATAGATAAATCTACTTTAAATAATGTAAAAAATATTTATAAGAAATTCTCAATCAGTTGCTGAATTGTGATACCTAAAAATATACATAAAGTATATTTCATAAAGTAAGTTGTTGAGGTTACATTACAGCCCAATAAATAAAAAATATGAATTAAAACACAAAAAATTTTATTATCTTTTATCTCTTAATTTTAGTATATATAAGGATTATTTTACTTTCATTTAAATACTGTTATATATATATATATATATATATATATATATATATATATATATATATATATATATATATATATATATATATATATATATATATATATATATATATATATATATATATATATATATATATATACATAGATATCGATACATTAATTATACATAAATGAAGATTATTAGTGTAAAATATCCGTGTTTACCAAATTCATAACATTGCAAAATTCATTTCATTGTCAATAAACAGATGAATACTGTTAGTTTTAATATTTGAAATGTTCGTTACTAATAGTAATAAATAATAGTAAATATTCATTTAGGTAGGTCGGTAGACCAAAATTTGAAACTCAATCATTAACATGTTTTATTCACAGAAATATGTACATAGTGAAATAATATTAAATAACTTTTACTTTATTTTAAAATTATTATATTTGATAAACGTAATATCTCAAGGGAGTTATATTCTTCATTTGTATAATCTCGAATTTAAAAAGTTTTCATTATTTAAATTTTGTAGCCTATATTAATGCAGTATATTTTTTACATTAACAAATGCTAAACATATTCTAAATCATACATGTATCTTAGAGCCTGATGAAAATCACAAAATAATAAGTAATATGATATTATTACTGTAATCAAGTCATTTGGAAAAAACATTTTTGCAACTCAAAGAAAAAGTTTAAAGAATAATTATATTAAAAAAATTATTTGCAATCAAAGTGATTTATTGTGCTAAAATAAAACCTTTTTAAAATGTATCTTGTTCAGTTTTAAAATTTATAAATATTCACATTACTTTAAAATATATATAAATATTTTGTCTCTTAAATAATATACTAATGTATGTAAACTTGTAAGTATCTTTAATTTAATCATTCTAATTATTCATTTTTCTTCAAATTCTATAACGAAAGAAATATTTATTAACATCTATGAAATGTCAAGCTAGTTGTCTACTTTTATTTATAGCATTCGTCATAGCTATATCTATAAATCGTATCATAGTTATTCAGGCTGAATATTCTTCTGTCTATAAACAATGGAATTGAAAATTGTTTAAGAGAAAAACAATAAATACTTAACTTCCGAAATCATATTGATAGTGCTATAAATTTTTTCATAGCTTTTAGAAAGGAAATAATACATTTCCAAAAGCAATTTGCATCCGATATTTTCTTGAAATAAATGCCTCCCAAAAATGCAAAGTTGAACAACAAAGATCATTTTTCATCAAGCACATTGAGAAAATGATATTTATGTTATTTTTCTAATTATTTTCATCCGGACAAACATAATAAAATGAATCTTTTTACTAACTCGTAAAAAGACTATTTTTTGCTAATAAATTGTAAAACATTTTGTTATAAATCTATAAAATCAAGTATAATGCCTCTGATATTTCAACGGCAAGTACAAATTATTTGTCTTTCTTTGGAATATAATATTTCAATAGTAAATCCAAGAAAGAATTTAAAATAAAAATCACTTTTTGAGATAACTCAAAAAGTATTCATTTTATTTAAAACATTTCATATTCATCAATTTTTAATTCACTCCTAAATCCAAACTCATTTGGTACATTTTCTCTTTCGCTACATATGTATATTATTGTTTCAAATCTGCATTTTCTACATCTACCTCTGTAATTTTCAAGAAATTTTATCTTGGATTATTTATATTTCGAACTTTACAATTTAAGAAGTACTATGAAACTTTAAACTATAAGTGAAAGTCTACATATTTAAAAATGAAATACGTTTTTTAAGAAAGTATTATTAAGAGTGAATAAATATGGGCAAAGGTTCAAGATTTTTTTCTATTTATTGATGTAAGGTTGACATTGTTGTTAAAAAATTTATAAATATTCTTTGTATCCATTAATATGACAGGAATTTAAAGAGCTTGTGTATTTTAAAAATAATATACTCTTCATTGGTATCTTATTTAATGAATGATTAAAGAAATCTCAACAAAAGTGTCAAAAGTCAAAAACTCAAAAAGCTTCTCTCTATATTAAGTGCATAGTTATTTGCGATATAAACGATTTTTTCACTACTAAATAAAGAAATTCTACTATGTATGTATCCAGATTTTACAACATACTATTGAATTGAAATTTCATTGTAATATACTTCTGAATTTTAAAATTCCTGATAACTCTGGAGAATCAAAAGATTTCGAAAATGATGGTAGTTAAAAGGAGGAAAAGTCGCAAGGTTTTAGTACAACCAAAACCTTTTCTAAAATTTTAGTAGAAAAATGCACTGATGTTCGTAAAACAATTTGAATTTTAAATTCATAAGTAACTTGAAATAATTTCTATTGACTATATATGACGTAGACTTTTTAATTTTTAAAATTTTTATAAATAGCTTAATGTTAATACAATACATAATAAATTAAATATGTCAATAATGATGCATGAAGATTCAAATGAAATTGAAATTATTGTATTTATGAGATATATTAACCAATGCCTTTCAAAAATATTTTAACATAAATTAGCTATTATAAAAACTATAAAAGTTTTTTTTCTTTTCAACTGAGTTAAAAATTTCAGACTGAATTTAATTATAAGGAAAGATTTGGATTTTCCGTCACCATAAACAAATTGTCTCATGAATTTTAACAATCAGCCACAACAGTAAACTTTATCAGAAATTAATCATGTCTATCTAATATTTATTATTGGCCAATGTGAAATTATTCCTTGCATCCCTTTACTGCTTTTTTAAGCATCACGATTTGTAATCCTTTATTTTCAAGATACGAGAAAAAAGAAGGCTTCAATTGTAACTTTGATAGACAAATAACATTTTAATATTTTGTGCCACATTTTTAAATTACTATATTATTTTAAAATTTAATATATGTTAAAAACAATAACACCAAGTGCAGAGTTATTTGCTGTGGATTCCTATTTTATTGAATAAAAATTCATGATTAATTGCATATTAAACTATTTATTTACATTAAATGTATAATATATTGTTTTTTGTATCTATTTAGAAAAAAATAACAAAATAGTTACCTGAGGTACCAAATAAACAACAAAAATCAAATTACTGACACAATGGCAAAAATTTTATTTTTTAAAAGAAAAGAAAATTCTGCGTTGATTAGAATAAGATATTTCAGCTTATATGATATTCTGATATATGATTACTATCGCTCATAATGGTACATTAAGCATAAATATATTATTATAAAAGTGATGTTTATACTACAAATTAAATACTCTAAAGGATTCTAAGCATAAATAACCCTCCTTTAAATTTTGCGGGCTGAATTGAAAAATAATTTGTATTCACACGCAAATATATTTCCAAAATTTTTAAAAATCTAGAATATACATGTATTCCATATCAAATGCTGAAGGTTTTCAATATTACATTAAAGTAAAGTTATTTTTACATTTTTTTACTCATTCATATAGATTTGAATAATTTTTTCAAACATAAATAAATATTGATAAAATTTTAAAAAAAGAGTATTTTTAGTGACTATATTATTTCCAGTTATATAAATATTTAATTTTGGAAATGTTTTTATGTACATTCATTTTTATTCAAAATAACTTAATAAAAAATAGTCTAAAAATTGTAATCCATAAATTGATTTTGTATATTCCTTGGAAGCTGTATTGATGTTACTAATATATTTATAATTCCTGAAGTATCATTTTAAACTATACATTATGTAGGGTTTGCTGAAAACTTGACAAATTTAAAATTTAGCAATATACAGCAAATATAATAGACAGCAATAAAATTTAAATTACAGCAAATATATTTTTAAATATACGTAGCAAACCAAAGTCTAATTATATTAATTGCAAGTAAAAGAATACAAATTCTTAAAGAAAAGTTTTAATTTTACTACTTTTACTGTTATAGGTTTTCTTGAATGAATCCCATTTTACATTATTACAGATGAAAATCTTGCATATATCTTTTAATAATGTTTAAATGTGAAAATTATACTTGTTTACCAAATCAAAAATTAAAGAATATGAATAATTTTCACATTTTTTGCCAAGAAAAATGCTTGCAATTTATTAACTTAGCTATATTTCTTACATATAACAGCGTATTCCTGTTGAAAGGAATGAATAATTTAATTATAAAATTTAAACAACAATGAATCGCTTAAGAGGTATAAAAAATGATAAATAAAGGGTTTATAATGAAGTTGAAGGAAATTAATGCATTAATTACTAATTAATTTTTCCAGTTTACATTAACAATTTTTAAAAATACATCTTAATTTGTTAAGTTAACAGTTATTTTAAATTTTCATTACTAAGGAATCTTATAAATGTGAACTTGAAATAAACAAAAAATAAATCCATTAACTTCTTTATCTCTCTTTATCTTATTCCTGAAATACTATTCAACTAATACAATATAATTCAAAACCTATTAATTTATTAAAGGCACATGATTAAACCTTTCAATTCATTGAATGATAAATTCTAAGAATTAATTAATAAAAAAAGTATAAAAATGAATCTTTTATAAAAAAAAATATATTGATATATGCTAAAAAAAAATAAAAGCTTTTTTTAAACTTTCGAATTGATAATTTTTAATATAATTGTTTTAGGTGTAAAGCAATTTTTACATATTACCTATCAAAAATTTAATTTTATATTATTTAAAATGAACTTCTTAAACTAAGGCTGTGGAAAGAAATATATCATTTATTTCATGAAAACAGTTTAGTAAAAACATTTTTATTACTTTGCACAACAGTTTATTAAAATTTTATTTAAAAATTGCAGCTTTTATTGAAACATAATTCAGTTATTTAATTATTAGTTAAATTTTTGATGTTATTTAAAAAATCAGTTAATTTTTATTCAAATTTATTTTTATAAAAACCATTAAGCAATGAATATATAAGTGATTATTTAATAACTGAGCACTTGACACATTTGAGCACTGCACAAAATAAATAATTTAATCAAATCAACACACAGTTTTTAAAAAAATCGTCAACACACACATTATTGAACATTTTTCCTACGCCTTCATATTAAGCTATTTTCTTAAAACTTTAAAGCTATTTCCCTGTTTAATGAAAAAATTGTCTTTTAATGAGGATACAATTTTAAACTAAGTTTATCACCCTTTAAAGCAATGAATTTTATTTTCTCTTTTTGATAAAAGCTACGACTCATGAATTTATGATGCGGTCTCATTTTATTAAAATTTGTATTAAATTTTATCAAGTGATCAAATTAGTATTTGGCATGATTTTTTATTCTCAGTTTTCAAATCATACATTTTTTGCTGACAATTCTCTCTCTCTCTCTCTCTCTCTGTAATCTTTTAAGACGAAAAAAGAATAAATTTTCTATTGTGTTTAAATTTACTTCAAATACATCAAGCTTTAAAAGTGTTGAAATAGAAACTGGATTCAGGACACGTCACTTAATAAAATAACTGCTGACATAAATTTGTGGAATCTTTTAACTAACGCTAACAGAAAAAAGACATTTTTACCAGAAAAAGTTACTGTTAAAAATCATGTTATAGCAAGATAAGCTAAAATATATTTGATACGTGACAATAAAACCTTCATGTTCAATGTTATCATCTTTAAAAAGTTGAATATTTGGTTAAGAGTTGTTCATAGAAATTTTTAAAATGGATTTTATTTTTTATATTATTCTTTAAATTGTGAAGAAACAAGTTTTTATTATTATGTAAATTAATTATTATCATTTATAAGTATTTTTTAGTTTTATTTTAAAAAAATACAATGAGACATAAAATGCATGGAAAAACATATTTGCAGAATTTATACGAGTAAGTTAGAAGATAAAGCACATAATTAATACTTTATATCAATCATCAATTACTTATCATCAATATAAAGCATATATACTTTATATTGAGCATGAAAATTAAATTGTTAATTATAACTAATGTAACTAATGTTAATTATAATTAATGTAACTGTAGGAGGGATTCTAAAAGGTTTTTCATAAAGAAAACTTTTTGGAATACCTGAACAATTTTAGAAAATAAGAACACTATAAAATATTCCTGGCCATAAATACAAAAACAGCATTACAATTTCATGTTTAATAATACTTAGAAAATGTAACAATGGAAATTAAAGACAAATTGAATTGTATGTTATAAATTCTATTATACATTTTTCGTAAAGAAAATTGGGAAACTTCCGCATGGTTAAAAATAAGAAAGTTCCGAAACAATGAAAAATCATATCATCCTTAATAGAAAGCTTTGTGAATGCCGCACATACAATATTTTGTTAGAAACTCTTTAAAACACATTTATAACGCTACATCACATTTATACTCTCTTTTAAGTCAAGAAAACACACTCATTTTTTAGAGTCCTTTATTTTTTTTTATTTGGGAAAACAAAAATATCTCCCTGTGCACCAAGGAATACCACACACGGCCCGAAGGTACAACAAATGCACTACAAAAGAAATCCAAATAATACATGAGATGAAAAAAATAATAATAATAAAAGAAAGCAGAGAGAAAAAAGAGATAAAAATGAAAAAGGAATTAGATGACAGCAAGGATAAATTTTACGAAAAATTCAAAATTCTCTTTCTTAACTAGGTCCACCATAATCGGGGGCCACCTTTTATTTAAGTCTTTACAAAGCTCGTTCCTTACTTCTGAAACAGATGGGCATTCAAGAAGAATGTGAGAAGGGTTGTCACTCCCAGAGTTGCACTTGCACACCTCACTGTTTTTAATGTGGAAACGGTGTAGGTAACTATTGAATTTCCCATGTCCAGTGAGGAATTGCGTAATTTTAAAGTCAGAAATTAATACTTACAACAATGCAGTGACTTCGCCGAAATTCATCATTGTCATCCTTAATTTCTCTTTTGCATTATAAATTTATTCAGAATATTAGTAATTAACTTTCTCCGGATTTTTAGTTACCTCATAAAAATGCTTTCATTATTTATTATATAACTATTCAATTCGTAAAGCTATTTCCTAAATTTATATTTAATTTTTTTAACTTTCGAAACTATTCTCAAAATTTATCACTTCGATATATCACTATCGATCTGAATTAAGAAACTAAATGGTTAATATGAATGCATAGAACCTTTCGCCAACTACTAGGTGCTTCAAATCATATGATTAAAGTATTTGTACAGAAAACTTAATGTATTGTTTAATATTGTAAGAATTCTCTCCAAGAACCTGAGTTTAAAGAAAATAGGAAAAAACTGATATTTAAATCTTAAAAACTTAAAAATATGCAAATATAATTAATTATGACAGTTCAAAATTTAGATAAGAAAGTTATAATATATCCTATGTTTCCATACGTAAAATTTCAGATATAATTAAAAATCTGTTCAAATTATTTTAAATAGAACTTTACAACTATTCAATGGTAATTTAATCATGTCCATTTTTTTCTAAATTTATTCATGTAGAAACGACAATGTTTCTTCAAAATAAATTTTCAATCACAATTTATACACAATGGTAAATATATTATTTATATAACTATATATATATAGTAAATATACAAATAAACCTTTATCTTCTATGCTTCAAATACATGTTTTACAGTAACACTATATGATTAACATTTTAAAATATTTACTGGCTGATATTAAAAGCTGAATAGAATGTATAATTTTTTTAAAAAAACTGCTAAAAAATATGCTTAAATTATTACTGTATTTCTTAAAGATAATTTAAATATTAGCGTGGAAAATTATAAAATAATTAAATTCTTATTTCTCAAATTTTGTACCTCTCTACTTAAATTACTTTTATAAATTAATTACATTTATTTCATTTTTTTAGACAATAAGTTCATTATACAAAACCCTATTATATTTTTCTGAGAATTTTAATTAATAGAGTATATAAAATGTTTGAATTTCCGAATCCAAAATTAACTCTATTCTGTTTCTCCTCCTATCTATTAATTTTAAAAATTCCTAAATGCAGATTTTGAATAAAGGAATTAATTTTTATACAGATATAAATATTAAATAAGTATCCCGTTGTATTTCAAAATTAACCTTAAAAGGATATAATGTTTAGCACCATAATTTTTACGTAATTAAAAATTAATTCATAAAATATTGAAATGTATTTTTTCAAATGTAGGTGAAATTTTATTTATGTAAATTTATATTAATATGATATAACGAAAAGAGATATACAACCATTGTTCATTTTTAATATTATTTCATATGGAATTATATATTTCAATCAATTATCAAATATTCAACAACTTTTTTAACTATATTAAATTTCAATGTTGCTTAAATAACTTTTAATTCTATTATAATAAATAAATTTTGGAAAAAAAGACTAGAATTTAGAGAAATTCTAAAATTTTGTTTTATCCAAAAGTTTAAAATTTCCTAATATGTGTATTCTACTCTCTGTCCCCACTATTTTTATTAAATTCTCCCACTATTCTAAAATAATGACGAAGAAAAAGAATCTAATTTCAAAATTTTATTTCAGACATAGTAAAATAAGGAAAGATTGAATATCAGGGAAGAAAATATAACTAATCAAAACTTAGATATCTGAAATCAGTACAAGAAAAAATTAATGTTAGATCTTATAAAAACTATTACGTTAATAACATGATAAACCTTCGAAATATATATTAAAATAAAAAAGTAACTTAACTTAAAATGTAAAAAATATATTTAAAAAATTAAAGTAATTTAGAAAATAAAAACAATACAAATTTAAAATAAACCGGTTAAAAATAGACTGAACTGAATATTTTGAGATTCATGTTGTTCTAATAATATTATGAAAATAAAAGCATTTTTATGAAATAATTTTACAAAAAGCAATATATTTCTCTCAGAAAATTTATCTTTAAATGAGTATATAAAACAATATATGCCGCAAATTATACTTTTCAATTATGAGAATTAAATAAGTGATGTAGAAGATTCTATTATTTGCATTAATGTTATGATTGTCAAGAACTTAGTTTAACTAACAGATAGAATTCGCATTCATAAGATGAATTTGCTAGCATAGAATTTTTAAATAAACTGAGGTCAAAATGACATGACCAGATAACTTTCCCAGTTTTAATCCTACTGAGATTTATATTATGTTTTCATGACACACTTTTTTAGTTTTCAAACTTATCCCAAAAATTTAGATCGACTTAGAACAATTTCATGCGATCAGCAGATATTGCTAATAATGTTAGCTATGGGAAATCTATAACTAACTAGTTTGTATCACCATTTGTGCTGGTCATTCATACAGCAGTAAAATGCTTTTGAATAAAATTTACAGGATTTACATTATAAAATTATCTGATATTAAAATTTCTTGCTGATATCACAAAATATAAAATTTTCCAATTTTTTAAAAGTAATTTAATATGTGTATTAATAACAAATTTCATAGAATTTCCAGGTATACTTTTGTGTTATAATTTTATTTTGTATCATTTGCTTAATTTTTGAAAATCAGTTAGAATTATTGATTCTAACTGATTCTATATTGATAAGAATTTTAGGAAACAAATATTAAGATGATTATCTTTTTCCTTAATATTTTATGAAGAAATAACAGCATTTCTATACTCTAAATATGGAAATCCATAGCATTATGAAATTTCATTTATTTATTCTTCTGAAATTTGCATTTTTTTAATTCTATTTTTTTGAGAAGTGACAATTTAAAAAAGCTTTCTCAGGAAAAGCTTTGCAGAAATTTATTCCGTTTTAAGAAAAATTCACAAAATTACTTGAAGTCATCCAAAATTCAGTTAAAAAATAAAAATTCATACAATTTTAAACCTTATGCAGTTAAACCAAATCAGAAAGCATAAAACTCTAATAAAAGTTGTGATGTTTTACATTTGATTTAAATAATTATCTTTATACAATTTGTAAAGACACAATATCCGAAAATCAAGGAGTTTATTTTAGGAAACGTATAAAAAATAGCCCTAGATTGGCAAACTAAATCAGATAACCTTTAATTCACCATTCTCCATTTATTTATTATTTAAATTCTAAAAATCATTTTTAACATTTTTCTTTTTCAGTAACAAAAAACCTTATGTGATAATCAATTCCAAACCATTCGGCAAGAAACTGCTTGAGTGAAAATTATAATAACATATAATTTAAACTTTTCTATATTGTTTCTTAAACATACATAAAGAAGCAAACTTATTGTTTTTAGTTCATATGTTCAATGTTTCACAAATGTTTGAAACATACATCTATGAACATTGTAATTTATTTGTTGTTCTCTTTCAAAATAATAAAACCATTTTACCGATTTCAAAAGCTTAAACTACAAATATTCTTCATAATTTTAACTTTATTATAATGTAAAATCTATTTCAACTAGTAGTTTTAACATAAAAATAACTTAGAAAAAATTAAAAGTCTTCATATGCCATAAGAAGCACTTAAAAAATCTAATGAGAAAAAATGTATTACTTCAATTTGAAAGTAAATGTTTCGTATCAGAATTTAAAATGCTTATAATGAAAGTTATATTTCAATATTAATTATTCAGAAGTTTAATTTAAGTAAACCAAGATCATACACACGTAAGAGATTTTATAAAGATATTTCACAAATATTTTACGAAGAGTAGAAATTTCATGCTAGAAATAATTTCTTCGATCTTTTAGAACTATTTCCAATTGACAAATTTAAAGATAAGATATTTTTAATAAGTTTTAAAGCACTGGGGAAAATTTGAAATTTACAATGGGTTAGCGGAAAATGGCTGACAACGATTAACCACGCAAGGATTATGAGGTAAAACAAGGATTAACCACGAGCTTTCATATATCAAAGTTAGGATTAGATTTTGAAACTTATGACCTGATGACGTTAATACTGCCTGAAAGTAATGTCAACGAATAGTGGGGACAGTTTCCGCTATTTAATAAATGCACTCATTTTCCCATCCTGACTTTAACAATATTAAATAAGGGTTTGTTTTTCAAATATGTAAATAACTTATTCTTTTACACAAAGCATATTTTGTCGCATGCTATTTACTGATGCTTAGTACTTATATCATAAGAATGAATATATCTGAATTAAAAATCAACCGAAATATTTTTATTAGCATAAACTTAAATTTTATTATTTTATAACAATTATAAGGATTGTGATTTAACAAATTATAAAGAAAAATTAGATTTAGCAAGATAAAAGTAAAAATTAGTTTATATAAAAACAATAAAAAAATTATCATTCTGGATTTTTAAATAGGTAAAGGCTCTTTATATTAGGTTAGTGCGTATGAAATGTCGGATTCTCTTTACATGCGGACGTTTTCCTCCCTGTTTTCGTTATACTTTTGTATTTGGCAAAACCTCATTCATACTCGTATTGTCCATTGCCAGAGACTCATTTCAGCAAAATAGGTTTTCTCGAAGGTCTTCCCTTTTTTATTTCTTTTGAGTTTATTGCCGATATGAATTCTGCCGACATTCGCGTCATTTTCTTATATGAGTACAAACTTGGTAATAGTACTGCAAAAGCTGCACGCAACATAAACCAAGCGTTTGGGGAGAATACGGTTAACGATCGGAAAGTGCAGCGTTGGTTCGAAAAATTTCGGACTGGCGATTTTTCACTGCAAAATGAGCCGCGCGGAAGACCCAAAACGTCTGTGAAGAATGATGACCTGAAGGCTCTAGTGGAAGCGGATCCAGCCGTATCCACGAGAGAACTTGCTATCAGGATGAAAGTTGACCATACAACGATATTGAGACACCTTTCTGAGATTGGCAAGGTTAAGAAGATGGACAAGTGGGTACCGCACGCACTGACAGAGCGAAATAAGCTGGATCGGTTAAAAGTATGCTCATCATTGCAGCATCCACCATATTCACCGGATCTCTCGCCGACCGATTTTCATTTTTTCAAGCATTTAGAGCTGTTTTTAAGGGGCAAACACTATGAAAATGAAGACAGTCTAAAAAACTCGATATCAGAGTTTATTAATTCTAAAGACCAAAATTTTTTAAGACAGGCATCTACGCTTTAAAATCTCGTTGGGAGAAGTGTATTGAAGCCAATGGAGCATACTTTGATTGAATAAACAGCTTTTGAAGAAAGATATGCAGTTTTATACAATCACTTAAGAATCTGACATTTCATACGCACCAACCTAATAAAAATCAGGTTTTTTAACAGATAAATTAAATATTTGCAGGCTCCCCATAGTTAATTTCTTTCACTCGTGTTTAAACTGAGACCTGTAATTAAATATAAACTATTCATTAAAAGCAATTTTCATTTTTCATAAACAATCATATGTCATGAATTTTTTTTTAATTTATCATGAAAAGCAATTTTAGAAAAGGTAATGCATCGCAATTAAAAAGACAAACAATATTTACTGGTGTATTTTACTTATTTATAAATATACTTAGACTTTTAAAGTAATTTTCTGAATTATCACTCGAAGCATTATTTTCTCCATACAAATGTCGATAACAGTTTCACCTCGGTAAAATCTTAGTTAAGTAAATAAGTTTTCTGACTACACTTGAAATAATATTTTCCAAAGGAAGAATTTTTCTTTAATAGCTATATCTTTAAGATTGTTATAAATTTTTTGTGTTTTAGTTGTAATATTAATTTATAAGTCATCAAATATTTAACTCATTTATAGTTGCCACGGTATAGTTTAACCACGCAAGTTGTAAAATTAGCGACTTTTTAAAGTATATAATGAACGCAAGTTTATTTTTTCTAATTTCTTGAACAGTATTCAGTAAATGATTCTCAAAGACTTCCCCAATTCTTTTTATTGAGCAATAAACTGCATTTAAAGTAAAAAGTCTTTAATTTAGAAAAGTGAAAGTTGTGTTAAGGACTTAGTTTTCTAATGTTACACAGACAATCTTTCTTTTAAGATTTCGTTTCGCGCCAATTGTTTTTCCTTTATTCTTCAAGAAGAGGATTTTATTTATTTGATTATATTTGAAATAACCAACTTCTTAATAATTTCACATCGTTAATTCTTTTGGAGAAGCATGATAAAAATAATTTTAATAACATGTCATGATTTTAATACAAGTCATTACTAGATTAACGAATAATAAGTTATCATTTGCTTATTAATTCAATATATACAAATATATTCATATGATTAGCTAAAGTTTATTATTAATCAACAAATCTCATTTCGTTTAAAACATGAAAGAATTTTTCATTGTGACAGTTTTTCTGTAGAATATTTTACAAATATTTTATTTCACAAATTTCAGCGAAATCTATATTTTCTCTGTTAATTTATCGATAGATTTACGTTATGAAAAACCGTAAAAGTAAAGGGTTTTGATAACTCATTTATATACAAATTCATTCATGTTAAAAGCATCATATTAATTGTAAAATAATAATTTTTAAAGGATTATTCATAAAGTTCATGTTTTTCATAATCCACTTTGTTGTACATATATTGTATTGAAACATTTTATTTTTCAATATTTAAAAATTAGTGGAAATATTCCTTTCATTTTTATTCCTTTTTCATAACAAAAGTGCGTTTCTTAAAATTATAATAAAATTTTACAGCAAAATGATAAATTGTTAGTAGAAAAGGCAAATTTAAATAATCTCGGTTTGACAATTATTTGCTCATTCATATTAGGTTTACCGTTAACAGATCTACTTTCGTCCATAAGATGTTTGAAATATATTTAAGGTTCACCTCAAAACACAGTGCTACACAATTTCTGAATCCAAGTTAATCACTTTTCCCACTATTGAAGGCTTTCATGACACAGATACAGCCTCAAGGCATGCCAAAGTCGTAATCGCTGAGCTGAAATTCATGCTGCTGTAAACTTCATGCTCATATAAACATTCGTTATTTAACTAAAGACTGCATTTCTTAACTCAATGCTCCTGACATGATTGTATGATCGATTAAACATCAGGTGTGTGTCAGGTCTGTCCTTAAAGTCTTAGGGAAATAGACATACGCAATGGAACACCTGGTCTGTATCTTAGGTTATCATGTATAGCTGCATCACGTAATACATCTGGTGTGACAGAATTGTCACAAAATTTGATATCAAAATTGAATTTCAATAGGTCTTTAATATTTGAAATTAATAATTCGACAGAAATATAACATCAACAACCAAACATTTACAAAAGTTTCACTATGGGAGATGACATGAGTTAAATATTGCAATAAAATTAAGAAAATAGATTATCCTAACACTCCAAGTAACCTTGGTAAAAATACAAATTAATTATCTTGATGATGGTCATTGTAGACGATATAAGTAGTTTATAACACAAATATGCAAGCAAGCAAGCAATATCATTAAGTTTAAGTGGAAGGGTATAAAAAGAGCAAATAACTGGGACAAATTTTCAATAAGTACTAGTAACTCCCTCATGCTTTAACTGTGTCCTTTAATGTAACTTTGTATTTTTCGCAATACCAAAGGACTGCATTTGTCTACAAGCAGATAGTTAAGATTACATATGCAGGAATGGTATCCTATTGAACATTTAATATTTGCTGTAGGTGAAAAACTGTAGAATATTTAAGGTATAACAGATTAGGATCTGCTTATTCAGTTAAAAATTTGCAGCAGCGCAATATGTACACTGTAGTAACCAAGACTAAGAAAATTATTGAACAAAAATATAATTACAATACAAATAATAAAAATTCTTTAAAAAGTGAATAAAATATATAGCAAAATATTTTACAGATACAGCAGGGAGCTGTGAGGCAGCACAGCGTTTCTTCTTTAACTAATCATTTCCATGTTCTGCAGACAGTCATTGGACCTCGATGGATGACATAGAATGCAATCCCGCCCAAAACTGGATCTCGAGTACTCAGTGATGCTTTAGAAAGCCTTCTTCCTTCTTGCACGAAGCATTGCAACAACATGCCAATGTGTTCAAACCTAATTTGGGTTGAAAACACTTGGCATTTAATGTATTTTGTTTAACACATTGTAAGTGTCTCTTACATGAATTCTTCTTTTACATGAATTTGTTAAAAAAATCTAATCGTTTGCGTCTCCTATGGTAGCTATCGTATGAATTTCACGTGTGAAGAATATTGCCTTCTTGAAGTAACAGTTTTAATTTTTATAGTATTATTGATGAGACTAGTAACGTTACTTGATGACTGCAACAGGTAATAAAATAATCATGAATAGTAAAAATCAAAAGATTTTTTCGTTTATCTCAATATTTTGAAAGATCAGTGGTATATTATGTAAGTAATTAATTAAATTGTTCTTTGTATTTATATGTGTTGTTGAAATTGAAATCTATCGTTAAGAATAATTTTAGTTATTCTTATAACGTTTCTTACACTTTTCCCATTTCCCACCTAGCAAAAGAAGCTATTTATGAACTATTTTGTATGGTTTTGCAAAGTGTCCTTTTCAACATGGTACTTTTTCTTATAATGTTTATGTTCTAAGATAATGTTTTGTACACAAATTTAGTTTGGTTTGGTTATCACTCTACAGTTTCTTTGTATATAAGGGCTATGGAATTAAAATATATAGATTTTATCAACTATGAATCCCTAAAAACACCTGACTCGTAAATTGAAATTTAATGCAATTTTGAGCTGACCGCCAAACAGTTAATTTATTACCTTGATGAAGATCACTACAAGAAAGAATGCATAGAGTCAACGTTAATATTTTTTATTTAGAAAATTACCTTTTTTCACGATTGCATCCCAAGTTGTTGTGAAATCTTCGGGTAAGCTTTTTGGAAGCCAATCAGAGTAAGCGAGCAAAATGCATATTTTTACACAGGATTTAATATTAGCCAACTTTTTAAAATTTATACAGAAAGCTGTTATTTTGTATAGAGAATGTTGCATAAAACTGAGCAAACTATTTTTAAGAAATCTGTATTTTTTTAATATTAATGAAATGTTTCAAAAATATTTATGCATTTTAATTTATAATTTATGCTTTTAAGTAACTAATAAATAAAACTTGTAGTGTTTTAGGAATTTTTTAGTTAATGTAGAAAGCTGAGGATGAGCATTTAAATTTAAGCTAAGGGTGAAAAATAATGTAAATTAACAAGATGAACTTATTTAAATTTAACAAATTAGTTTGTGTTTTAAAATAATTTTATGTTAAAAATAATTGCTCTTAAAATAATTCCAAAATGTTGAAACAATTTGAATTTGCCAAACAATTAATAACTTAATATTTTAATTTCTCTGTCAAAGAGATTTCCTGTACTGTAATGAATACCATTTTTCTCATAGAATGCACAATTTGGATATTATGTAAAAGAGCTTTTATAAAGTGTGCTTTCATGTAACGTATAAAATGAATAAAGGCAGATCTTAGCAAGCATTTAATTTTATAAAAATACACGCTTTTTTATTATTAAAGGTAAGAATTATATTCTCAATGTAATTTATTCATTCTGTAAAAATGCCGTTATCAATAACATGTTTCCCTTCTTATAGAAAAAGCAACATGATTATGCTAAAAAATGTAACTTTCAACTACATTTATAAGATATTCATCGTTTATTTAGGTGAATTGGCCAAATATTTAATGCACTAGGGGAATTATTGTCAATAATTTGAAATTGTAGCATGCATAAATTTATGGTACTATTTTATCAATCATTAAAACAAGCAAAATCTGGACAATGTTTTAATTAAGGAAAGATGTATGAATGTCTTAAATGTCAAATCTTTAGATGCTTGATAATCCATGAGCTTATTTTTGGACATTAAAAATTAAACATTTGGACATTTTAGAAATTTTTTTTACTTTGACATCAAATTGATTCATGAAATTCCTTTATAAAATCTTTTAATAATGTTTATTTTTAAAAGTCACGATTTTATGTGGTATATAAATCATCAATAAAATATGCGCTATAAAAAAAGAAATTCATAAAATAATTATTTAAGAATTATTTTATCACTAGATCCAGTCGTTGTAAATGAAATCACAAATATTTTATACAATGAATCAATTCACTTTTTGACTTTCCTTGTAGCAATAAAACTGCTTCAGTCTGACAGCTTGACATTTTATTGCTTGAAATTTGTTCTTTTCAATAAAAATTTATAACACGATCTTCGGCTTTCTCTTTTGCAAAAAATAGTTTTTATACCAAAAGTTTCAAAACACCATTCCCTCTGTTATTAATTAATAAACTTGTAACTGCACAGTAAAACTTTTAAAGTAAATAGCAAAATTTAAAAATTTTTTAAATGTTTGCAATGATGGATTATTTTTTAAACTGTAGTTTTCACATAACGACCATTTTAATAAAACTGATAAGCCAGCTCATATTTAGCATTAAAAAAATGTAAATTGAAAGTTAAGCACCAAATATTAAAGCAATTATTACCTCATAATATGTGCAATGATACATTTTAACTCAATTATGTATCCAGGATATTTATGTGATACATAGTTCACGAATATGATCTAGCATCTATGATAATTACAAATCATCAGTGAACGGAATCAATTCTGTATATACATGTTCTCATTTCATAGAACATGATCGTCATTGTCTATATCTATGTAGTTTAAGGAAAATATGACGAGTTAATTATCACAGTACCTTACGTATTCTATATCATTTAAATTCAGTAATGATATAAATGTAGTTTTAAATCTATTTGTAAGTAAAACTTTCAAATGATGTTGACAAAAATATTATTATATTATTATTAAAATTACATTGACAAATATTCTTTACTTAAAGCAAAAATACATTTACTTTAAAGTTAAATATATTAATCTTAGGAAGCGGTAAATTTTATATTCACAAATTTATGTGAATACTTAAAAAATAAGACTACAACAGACTCTTAACAAAAAATTTAAATTTTGATGTAAAATAATCAAAAGATGGTTGCAACATATCACTCACATTTTGTGCATTTTGTAGTAATAAAATGTTTTTACACTTTATCTAATAAATATTTATATTTTTACCGTACCCTATCAGAATTGCCCAAAAAATTGCTGGTAATTTAAAACATAAGCTTTTTCATTGTAAAATTTTATAGGCGTCATTGTATTAATTTAAAACGTAATTAACACTGACTTGAATTTACTGTAAAATTGCTTATGCCACTATGCATAACATTTCGAAATTCTGTTTGCCTAAGAAACGGAGGTTTGTTGTTCCTTGGTGTTTTGCAACTATCATCTACGCTTAATCGTTGGAAGTAAAGAAATAATGGGTACAACATGGGATCCCTCAATTTTTCTATAGTATATATGTGCAATCAAAAAAATATCAATATTAACTATTTTTTGACATTTGAACAATATTGTTTTCGTTAACTGCAATGAATATGTTTTTGGGTTTTTCAACACACAAGTACTTGGAAAAGCATTAGAACACACGTGAAAGTTGTTCCCACTTTATATGTAATAGATTTATTTCCAAAAGTAAGAGGGCTCCAAAACTTATTAGATTTTCTCTCTCATGACCTAAATTGGAAGCCTTTGTGATGCCAAATAAAAACTTGAATAAAACAAATATCATTTTTGTTCCCCAATGGCCAATTTCCTAAAGTTGATGAAACATCAACCATGTTTAAATTAACCTTTCAGTGGTTACGGTAAAACAATGTATGAATTGAAATGAATATACTCTTATATTCTTTTATTTGCCCAACGTTTGACTTCAAATACTAATTACTGGCATTTCTTGTAGGAGTACAGTCCCTGAATAAACATTCTACATGACTATTCAAAGCTTTGTTATTAACCAAAATCTTCTAATTACAGAAATTCAATTCTTTCACTTGACCCTACTGCCTTCTTTCAAAACTCCATTGTAATTTTTCTTGAAAATGGTGTATCATACTGTTTTTCTCCTAAAAATTAGTGTTTTTAAAATATTTTACCACAGTATAAAAAAAATCAGATATTTTCAGTATTTTTCTCTGATTTCATAAATTTTTATGACTTTTATTTTGGATATATTATGATCGTAATAATATAATTCCCATTTCCATTCAGCGTTTATATTTGTAAATTTCATAAATTGTCTTATTTTTGAGTAATGCAATTGATTTTAAATTTCTTAAAAAATGACATTTGAAGCCTATATCTCTGAAGTATATTCCTTCTTCTAGCATAGGATACATTCTAACTCTAGTGACTTAGCTTGCTCATAATAGTTTCATTAATTTTAATTTAACCAAAACTTCAAATTTTAAGAATCAATTTATTTTTTAAATGTAACATAAATTTTTATTTATTTATTTTCGGAAACCTGTTTTCTTCAATATTCTTCGCACTGAAACATTTACTTCACTGCCAACTGAAATATTTGTTTTTCTTTAAAAAAAGACTTGTTTCTTTGCAAACAAATTTAAGTTTAGTGTACGTATATAATATACAAAAATGTTATTTATCTTAAAGTTTTTAAGAATTTTAATAAAAAGTCTTTATTATCTTAAATCTTATCAACATTCTTATAAAGTGGAATTTTCAATACTTATTATTAGGAATTTACTTTTGATCAAAATTGATTGGAAATATTTTGGACGAATTTTTTAATATTTTGAAATTTATAAATTACAATTTCCAGGAATTAATTTTAATTCCAAGAAAATAGTTAATATCTAATATTATATATATTCTTTTAAATATTAAAAATTGATGTTTTCTGATTATTTTTAAAAAGAAATAAAATTATTACGAGAATATTTTTATTCTATATTATTAATAAGATATGGTTTTTAATTCATAGTTTGCAATCTTCACAGTAAACTATGGTTTTTACTCAACTTAATTATCTTTTAAATTGTTTAATGTTGATCATTCCATACATAATAGATACTATTTTTTTAAAGTATTTCATTTTAAATACTTTTAAATCCTAATTAAATTAATAATTTAAAACTATTCAAATATATTTATTATCTCATTATTAAAGATAATTAGATTAATTTTAAAATAATGATTACTAAAAAACTGTTTTCTTTTTGAATAATCGGCAGTTTTAGCTTTCCATAATTATAATGGAAATCTCAATTGAAAATACGTAGCTTCTATTTTAAACATTGTTCCTATTTAAAAAGACTAGTTGTTAGCAGTACCCATGAATCTAAATATTTTTAGGATGATGTCAAAAAACATATTTTATAATTTTTCTTTTAAATCAACCAATTCCTTTAAATTATTTGTCATTCGATAATCATTATTAAAAATTTTCTTAATTAATAAATATTATACAATCGCTTAAATATTTTGTTTTGATTATTTCAATGTTTAAATCAATTTACTAAATTTAAATCGTGTTTTACATAGAGAAAATGTTTATGCAACTCTGATTAATCTATGTTCTCTCCCTCCTTTCTCTTTTTATCTATATGTAATTTTTTAAATAATATCAAAGCTAATTTAGTCTGAAATGTAACTAAATAGCAAAAGAAATTTAAAAAATAATTTTTTGCATAAATCTTATTCTGTAGAATTGCATTTAATTCTAGGTGAGATGAAACAATGAGAAAGATAATTTTATTTAAGAAGATTAATTAAACAGGCTTATAACATTCACATATAGCATAAATATAAACTGCATTACTATAATTGAAAAATTATAAGATATGGATATTTATTGTAATTTATAAAAATAATGGGTACAGTAATCTGTAAACAAGTTCAAGTAAAAACCGATTTTAAAAACTTCTAGGCAGAATATAATAACTAATAAAATATTACTAAAAAATTATTAATAAATTACTAATAATTAAAACTAAACTTCATGGCACGACAACCCATGTGGGCCAGGGCCTACAAGGCATATAACTGTTTTCATGACCGAAAACCCTAGGGTGCGAAGCATATGTCTCAGTTAGGTGGTTAGCCTAACGTAAAACCCCCAATGTTTAGTTCCCAAGCATGCTTGGTACTCAGTTAATCGACCCACTAAAGGGATGACAGGTCGAGTCAACCTTACCCAGCTCGAGGATCGAACCTCGGACCTGTGTCATGGGAGCGTGAAACGCTGCCACTAAGCCACCGGGCTTCACTAATAATTATTAATAAAATATTAGCTATTTTATAATTGCAGAAGTTATAACTAATTATTTGCCATGTAACGATTTACAGCTAAAACAATTTAGTTATAGGATTACATTTATCCATAATAACACAAACGAAGTACAATTTTACCTTTCGTGGCCATTATATATATATATATATATATATATATATATATATATATATATATATATATATATATATATATATATATTCAACACATGTGTACAACTTCATCATTCCCCACTTTTATTATATTTAAACAAAATTCATATAAATTCATAATATTTTTTAAAAAATCTTATCAATAATGTAATATTCTGAATATCCTTCAAAAAGTATTATGAATTTTAGATTAATAATTCCTGTTAGTTTGTAAGTAAAGAAAATATAAAAAATGAAATATTTTAAAGCGTTTGTTAAAAAAAATAAACAATATTCAAATTAAGGTACATAAAATATACAAAATCAATTCATACATTTATTTTTTTTTAATTTTGCATAATTTTAATGGATATTTGTACTACATTGAGAATATAAATGCATTCAATGCCAAATTTTAAAATGAAAAACTTTTTTACATTACATTACATTTTTAAATATGTATGTAAATATAAATAAACTATATTTCCTTTTTAACGTAAAACACTATTTTTAAATTTAAATAAAAAGGCTTGAGTTTTGTTATGATTATAGAAATAATTTATATATCAATGTAATGTGACTCAAATGGTCAAATATTACAAAATCCGAATATCTTAAAGTAGTACGTTTTATTTCAGTTAAAACTTCTTAAATAATATCCCTTCAGAATAAATTAACAATGTAAATAAAATCATAAAAATGTCATTTAAACTAATAAAATGATCATTCATCATCATAAACCAATAAGTAAAATGCAAGAACAGAGAAGCTTCACGTAATGCAATCAATTTCATTTTTAAAGAACTATGTTTAAAATGAATAAGTAGGTAAAAAAGTTCAAGAGAATTCTATACACAATTTTGAACACAAATTGAAATTATATTCACGTCAACTGTAAAAGAATGATAAAAGTGAGAACATCTTGCTCAGAAACTTATTTCTAGTAAAAATCTAATATTCCATTAAGTTAACTTATTTTGGGGAAATGACCAAATACAATTCTCATCTACAAAGAATTTATATCATAATATCTTTAAGTAAAATATTTCTAAGCTAATAACAGGATCGCATTGACCTGATCCATTTTGTTCCGAAACTCTATATAAAAAAAAAACAAATTTGTAAATATTTTACAAAGACTTTTTGAAGATAATAGTATCCAAAATCTGTGCACAGACAATGAAGTATAAAAATGGAAACTGAATCGCGAAAGAATTTAGTGCCTTTTTCACATACAATTGTTTTCAAAAGTATTTTTAGAAATAATGGAGAAATGAATTACAAAATAGTAAAGAAAACATAATTGTAAAAATAATAAGGTTCTTGATTTAGAAAAATCTTAATTTTATTTAGTTGTTTTTCCTAAAGGTGAAGAAATGGGAAACTCTGTTGATCAGAATTCATTAACTTATAGTACACGTGACTAGTTTAATTTAGAAAGCAAGTTTATAGGTTTCTTTTGTAATACTATGTCTCTTTAACTTTTTAATAAACTTAACATTCTTCCGAAACTTTGCCGGAAAATCAAGCGTGTTGATTATTTGTTCTCCACTTCATTTTTAGCACGCAAACTTCCTATTTTCCAAAAAGTTAAAATCATTTTCAGCAAATCGAATTTTTTTCAAACCTTTTTGCATTCATTATATTTTTCCAACATATTTATTTAATATTTAATAATACATTATTCAAATTAATAATATGTGGAAAATTATTAAAAATCTAAATAATATATTATATATATAAGAACTAATTTTTAAATGTATACTAATATTTAATTTACGAAATAGGTTTTATTTTACTCTTAGTCTTCTTATCTCAAAATCTATGGAATATTGTAAGGAATTTCATAACACAATATCGAAAACATTCATTGAAATTCATGAAATTGGTTAGACTCTAAACTCCAAATTTACTATTAACTTCACTATTTTTGGCACTTTAATATGCTAAAAGATATTAATTATGCAATGTGTTATTTATGAGTATTTGCTTAGGAATAGTTTCAGAAAAACCAGTATTAGAGAAAAAGCATGTTTGTGATGCTTCCATCCTTTCAAATAAAGAACCTTCTAATAAAAATTAATTGGTATTCCCAAGCAAAAAATGAACCACATTATGCCTTCTTTATTTCGTTTGAAACTTACAATAAGGCTGATTTTAAAAAAACTCATCAGTAATTATAATAATGTTACTAATATTTAATAATAAATAATCAAAATTTTTTGATTTTTTTAAAATTATTTTCAAAAAGTACTTGCAGAAATATTAAGTAAAACGTTTGTTAAATGAATAATTTCTGAAAATGAGAATGAAACATCATCAAATTAAATATTTCATATAATTTATTGAATGAAAGTAATTTAAAAATTACACAATTAATGCTGAAGAAATAGAAATGTCATAAAAAATAATAAAAAAGTATAATTCTTCTTTTTACTTTTAAAAAAGTGAATTTCTGAGTGAAGTATTTATTTTAATGATCTATTTTAACTCTGTAATCAAGTATATTAAAATAATTTATCTACAAACACGTTAATAATGGAAAATAAATTATGTAATCACAACGTTTAAGTAATGTATTTTTTTCATTTATACAAATAAATATACTTTTAACTATACTTATTCTGCGCTGAAGTCACAAAATAGTAAACTAAATGACTTGTTGAAGTTATCAACAAACCCAGCAATTCTACAGCTTTATTTTTGAATAACAGTTTTTGATGATTTTAAAATCGTTTAAGGCTGGCGCATATTGGATAATTAAGAATCTAAATAAAATATTTAATTTAGGTAAATGTCCATAAAATTATTATATTACAAATTTTATTTGTGAGATAGTAAATTTAGTTTTATTGTTGAATTGAATTGACTAATCTTCATAAATTCAGTTTCTTTAGTATTACATTCCTTTTTAGGATAAAATAATATGTTCTGAAACGCATATTGAATCCCATGCAACATAGAATATTCTCTTTAAAAATTTGCCAAAATACTAATGTTCCTTTGAGTTTATATTAAATTAACTTTTAATCTGCTTCTGATAAACCTTTAAATAGAAAAACAATAGCAATAATAAAATACGCTTTCCAAATTGCAATTGCTTAGATAAGCATTCTGAATCCCATGAAAACAAGGATTTTAACATTAAATTTCCCTTAAATTTATTAATAATGTTTAACAATAACTTGATTAATAGTGGAATTAATATTTCACTAAACTCGGTATGTGAATAGGGTTTTTAATTAATCAAATGTATTTTAGAAAGTCATTGAAATTTGGAAAATTTATATTTTCTTACAATGATGACTATTGTGTAAGAAACTGAAGAATGATTGAAAAAAATTGATTGTGTGTCGAAAATATTTCAATCAATTAAGGTTTCTAGCTAAGTATCGTGGTATGCTGAGTTCTTGCAAATTATATCAACTCTTAAATACTATTTGAATCTTAATTCAAAATCAAACATGTCTCTCTTGAAACCTAAATTAAATAAAAATTCTAAAACCTCTTTAAATATTCTGCATATTTAACAAAAACTAAATTCTATAAAACGAAATACCACATATTTTTATTAATTCTATTTTATTATAATGAAGGACTCTAATTTATTTAAAACATTTTCTAAGAATTTAGATGAAGTTTTAATTTAAGCTTTAAGAACTGTAGTAAAAGGCATAAAAAAAGTTGACTCTGATTTGTTTGTCACCTAAATTTTAAAATATATTCGTAAATTACTAAGAATGAATAAAAGGTGATAATGATGTTATATTTTGTGTTTAGATTAAACAATTATTAGTTAATCTTTGAAACGCTAATTCTATGCTTGTTTACTTTGCTAATAAGCAAATTCAATAATGCGATTTTATAATAGGAAAATGATCAAATGGGTTTCAATTCAATTCTAAGTATTTTTACAAACAATTAGTTCTGTGGTTTCAAAAATTCGTTTTCAGTAAGGGTATATAAAAAATATAAGCTTTCATTTCTTCTTTAAAATGTACTCAAATCAATACTAACATCAAAAGAATTATTTTTTTAAATCTTTTTTCCAATATTAAAATATATACGGTAAATATTATAATGCTTTTTATAATAATGTTGCCATTAAGAAAATGCATTTTTTGCATAAATACTAGATTCTTAGTTTACAGAACATTTACATTTAATTTGTGTTTTTTTAATTATATATGAAATCAGAAAATCAAAAAATATTAAATTTTCAAATTACAAAACAATTGTTCTATAAGATTTTGACGAAATCAATATGTATATTGAATACAATACTCCGGTAAAAGAAATTTGGGCATTGTAACAAGAAAATAAAAATTTTAAATGAATTAGTGGTGTAGTACTTTGTTACAAATTCTTAATAAAATCAAGGAGTGCTGAACCCATTTTAATGAAGAAATCAAGAATTATGAGAAAAGTGTCAGAAAACAGGATAATCATAATTTAACAAATGTTTTCATTTTTTACTAACATATTTTTTCATGTTTGTTAGTAAAGAACATTTACAAACAATTTGACTATTTTTTTAGCTTAATAAGTTAAATTATGTTATTTTAGAAACTCTTATGAAATTTTTCTTCTACAAATATAAAAATGATTCCTATCAAACTGTATAGTTTTACATTTTTAAATATGTACTTAATAATATTTAAATAAAAAATCAATTACTTCATAAATGAAAACCAGGAATGACAATACATTAATTTTAAAATGACTGTATAAAATGATCTCATCTTAAAAACTTCGCAAAACAATTGAGACGTTATAAAAATGTTTTAAATTCGTTTTTCTTATTCATCCTTTTAATTTGAAATTCCTTTTAAAATTACTTCTGAGTTTTCTGCCTTATTTTAAAATCTTAATTTCATGTTTAATTAATTTATTTATATATTTAACATAGTATCTATAATTTCAGTTTAAAAAATATTTCAAAAGTCAAATATGAATTAAAATTTCAAAACAAAATAGCTCTTTTCATGTCATGCTTGAAAAATTAGCCATATTTATGTACTTAGAAATATCTGATATGAATAATATCTTCCGTTATTTGTCCTTCGCTGTAATTTTAAAATAAAAATTCAAGCATCTCAATACTGTTTACGTCTGAATTATTTCTTTTTACTTCTTAAAATAAAGGATTTTTTGCTTTAAAAATTTTTAAAAAGTGATTTTCTAATGACTTTCTTAGCTTTGAATATAATATTTAACTTTTCAATTTTTTATGCAACGAAAGATACCAACAAGGGTAAAAAATGGTACATTTTTAATGAATTTAAGTTGAAAGTTTAGTAAATGATTAAATTCATTATACTAATTGGATAGAAAGTTTTTGTCTTAAGCAATTTTATTTCAACAGACACAAAGACAGAAGCAGTTAATGTTTATTATTTAAAACAATTTCTAATCCTCGGGGATTATTTAAGTTGAACGCGTTCATTAATTTACTTTTAAAAAAATTAAAGAAGTTATGTTTTGAGTCAGTTCATTTTATAATTAAAAAATGTATTTTTTATTTGTAATTCAAGTAATTATCAATGATTTAAAAATTGGTAAACTTTGATTTTATAAATAAAATGATCCACAGTGAATGCATATAAAATATACATCATTGTAAAACTCTTGTTGTTTGACGCATTTTTAAAACCTAAAAATTAAAATATAAAATTTGTTTTTCTCTTGTCAAACGTATTATAAAACTATTCGCTCTTCATATTATGAAATTATGTTGGAAATTCAAATTTCTTTGAGTATTTCATTGGGAATCCATTAAAGTAAATACCCTAAGAATGATAAGCCATCATGTAAGGTGTTTAATAAAAAGTCTCTTATTGAAATTTTTATCATTTTTTTTAAGTTTAATGTAGATAAATTATTTCCAATACTTATATTAAATTTGAAGAAAATGGTGATTTTTGTCAAGTTCTAAAGTAAGATTTGTATAAAAGATAAGATTGCACAGTTAAAAAAATTGAAGATCTTTCATTAATTTATAAAGAACTGCTATTAAATTTGTATATTTTGCTGATACTTACTAAACAGTAATATATGAAAATATGTAATCACTTTATTTTACATAAATTTACAAATTTCAACAGAAACAATAACCGAAACTTAAATTAAAATTTTGTTTTCTCACATTCTTCGTTTAAAAAATAAAATAATAATTTAAAATTAAAGTTTAAAATTTTTATGAAGTTTTGTAAAAATTAATCTCATATTTAAAAACTTTACTAACACTTTTAGAATACATTGTTCAACTCAATAACAATAAATAATATATTATTTCGCAAAAAGACATTCAATAATAAATTAGGTGGTGAAAAAATATGTTGCTGATAATAATGATTATATGATAATTTAATAAAATGTAATTATTTTTTTTAAATTTTAATTAACTTATATTTTTAGAAAGAGCAAAATATTAATACTATTGCAATTTATGGCAATCAAATAAAAAGAATGTTTTAAAATTCTCTCTTTAGTTACTTTAATCCGCAATAATAAAAAGTAATATAAAAAGAGTATAAATTTAGTTTCACTGTTTTCATGAAAAAAATATGACTTAAAAATTCAAATATTTTCACTAAATGTTCACTTTTAATCATTAATTTTATTTACCCTCAAAATAAATTTTCTTATGATATTTACTTTTATCTTTAGAAAATTTAGTTTATATGAAATTTTACTTTTAAGCAATACAACAATTTTTTCTATGTGATTAACAATTTAAATATATTTTAAGAGCTTTCATTTCAAGCATTAAATTCTCCCTTTATTCCTGTTAAGATTAAAATTTCATACAAAAAAAGCAATTTTAAATAGTTCCTTTAGTTTATATATTACCGAACAAAAACACTTTTTCCATATTAATCGTAAGAGCCAATTATATTTAGTCTAAAATTCTCCCATCTATAATATATAAAGCAATTATAAAAGAAAATTATATTTATTTAACTTCATTTTCCTTTCTGAAAATAGAGTTTTTGACCAATTAAATGTTTATGATTGCATAAGTTTATAACAAGATAATGAGATAAGTCTCATATTTCATAAAATATATTTCAGTTTGCAGAAAATTAATATATTTAACTGGGTTATTACTTTCTACTTTATTCAGAATTGATTAAAAAGAAGTCTAATAATTGGATTAATGTAATTCTTTCATAACATAATTTTACATCAAAAACTAATTTAGAATATTTCAATACCTATAAGAATAATATTATTTGTTTAATCATGTATAATTTGAAAACTGAGTAAAAATTATGTTAAGACCGTAATCTTAATTTTTCATAATAAAAATAAGAATTTGAGATAAAAATCAAGATCATTTTAACAAATAAGACTTGTAATTATATTTAAAATTATCATGCAAATTAGATTCCTATTTTATACAGCTAAAATGTGGTTAATTTCTGATTAAAAAAGTAATATTTTAAAACTTAAAAAGCAATCTATTTTTTGATTAAATAATTAATAATAAATATAAAAGTAAAGCAAAATTAGTTATTTGAAAAACTACTACACTTACTACTTAATAATAAATATTGATCTCCTAATTAAATAAATGGTGTGCAAAATATTTATGCTTCTCATAATGTAAATTAAAATTAATTAAAAACTTATTTTCTTATAATTAATTTTAATTTTTCTTAAATTGTTTTTGCATTCTGATTTAAAGTAAATTGGATGCGCTTGAATGATGTTTCTTTTCCCTATTTTTATAAATATTCTTTAAATTTTATATAAAATATTATGAATTCACTAAAAAATAAATAAACTTAATAAAAACAATAATAAAAATAAGTTTTTTATCTTTGTAATTATATAATGTTTAAATAAATGTTAAATAATTGTCATTTATAAAAAAATTAATTTTAGAAATATATCAATTCTTATGAGAATTCAGTATTATACTTTTGTTACATACAGTGAGTTACCTTACTATGCATTGCTTCAAAAATTCCATTATGATTATTAGGATCGAAAATGATAAACATAAAAGATGTTACATTTCTAGCTCATACTTGGTTGAAAAATAATGAATTCATAAATAAAATTATTAAAGTCGCGCATATTTCACATTTTATTTTTCTAAAGGAACAAACATTGTATTAAAAGTAATTAATGGTATAATTCTTGAAAAAAATTAAAACACATATAAATATTCATATTCATATAAAAAATAAAAAAGAATGAGAAAATTTCACTTTTTTAATATTAATACCACTTTTAAGAATTAATCTAATATAAAGGGTTTCTTACATTATAAAAACAGTTTTAAGTTACAGGTTTTTATGCAAACTTACCAAAAAACATGATTTCTTGTTTTAAATAATACTATATAAAAAATTTTACTAAATATAACTTAAAGCACATAGCATAAAAAACAAATAAAAATTTACATTGAACAATTTTATTAAATTAATACATGCAGAATATATTTATAAAATTAATATTAGAAATGTATTTTTATAAATTAATACATCATATAAATGTGAAGTATTTAATTTACCATAACTTTCTTATGATATTTACCATTGCAAGCAAACATAATTCATTAAACATCCTTTTTAGGAATTTCTTCAATCATATATATATATATATATATATATATATATATATATATATATATATATATATATATATATATATATATATATATATATATATATATATATATATATATCTAAATATATATATAATTATCTAAATAATAATAAATAAAATAACAATAATGCATTAAAGCAGCGATACCAAATATTAAATTATATTAATAATATTGTGTTGAATGAAGTGAACAAAGTGAACAGAAAGAAGAATGAAATGTATCTTTAATTAGTTAATTTTTCGTAAAGTTAAATTTTTTGATTGAAATACTTAATTTTTAATTGGAATATAAAAATTTTATTTAATGTTATTCATTTTTCATGATAACTTTTTAAATGAATTTTCTTTTTACCACAGAATGTTTTCCTTTAACTTGTTTGCGATATTTATTGTTACATCAGACGAATGAACATTTTTTCTGACTAATCTGAGAGTTTCCTTTTTATGAAATAAAACTGAATACTTTAATTCAGATTTTATCAAATGAAAGTGAATGATTTATTACTGCTTATTTGATAAAAAAATGACCTGTTGAGTACTTCTAATCTTTTTGGAAAATATTTTTTCAACAGAATTTTTAAAAATGCATATAAAGTGTAAAACTAATTAATAATTCCATTGTTTCACATTATGAAAAATTAGTATAACATAATAATAATAAATTAAATAACTAAAGTATAACAATTATTGATATGCTTCTCTCACAATTACAAAATTTAACAGGGCCATCTTTTTAAAAAAAAACAGTTAATGAAATATGTGGAAAATATTTTAACTTTAAAAAAATTAAAACGGTTTAATACAAATATTGTCTTACATAATCATCTAACATATATAAAACATATCTTAACATATATAATCTATGTTAATTAGATTTCTCATTCTTAAAATATTTAAATAAATTTTTCATTGAAATTCTTTCAAATCCTTGTTGGAAAGTTTGTATTTTTAACTATTTATGATTGAAAAAATGAGAAAAAAATGAAAAGTTTAATCTTGAAACGCTTTTCTCATTACTTGTATAGTATTGTAAATTTAAAAAAAACTATCAGTATTTCTAGATTTAGTATATTAAATGTTTGTTTCTTTTTTAAGGTAAATTTTGTTTCAAATATTTTTAGTGGGAAATGTTGAAGCTCATACTTACAGAATCTTTGAAAGCTAAGAATTCTTCTTGAAGGCTTGGGAACTGAGCGAGAGATCTTGTTTCAGGCTGCCGCAAAGATTGGAATGTGAAAGCGCTTGGAAAAATGGAAGCGCGCTCGGAGAAGGGAATTCGTTCCGGCGCAGTTTGACTCCTTCCATTTTATAGGCTGCCTTCAGCCATGACGTCAAAATCCCAAAACTCCAGCAACGAATGAGAGATTGACCTCTATCTTATACGTAACATCCCAATATTTCTTAGAATTTAGGTGGGTATAGTACGTAGGCGAAATGTTATGTGTGTGTGTGCCCACCACTAAAATGCCGTCATTGTTTGAACTCTAAAGATAGTTACTGACTGAAAAACACAATAATCAAAGAAAGAGAATATAATGAAAGAGTTATTTTTTGGAGGTGAGTTAACGTTTAAATTTACCGCTATATTTGTTACCACCTTAGTTAACCTTAATTAAGGTGTTAACAATTTCCTTTGATATCCAATATCTCAATCTATTTATTACTTCATAAGCAAATCATAAAATTTAATTTTATTATTTTCAAGGCTTGTCATTACATATGCTTAACTGAGCTCTTGCAAAAATTAATATGTGTTTGTGATATAATTTTAAATTGAAGCATACATCCTTTTTAGGCCCCAAAAACCATATGATAAAGAATTTCAAGAACATTCAGGTGAAAACATAAATGCAATTCAACAAGTAATACTATTTAATACTGCAAATAATTTTAAATATTATCAAATCAACTAATTTTAGATTTCATTTGCGTTAGAACCTCCTTTAGATTTAAATGAATCACACAAAGTTTAACCAGAATTTTCCCAACTTTATCTGAAAGATAAGAAATCGATCATTAATGATTTCTTTAATTCTTAAACTTACGGTACTCTTGGGAGGATGACTTGTTAGGAATAATAATCATGTAAAACTTGTTTTTCGAGTTTTGCATTGTATTATAGGAGTTCAAGGCAATGAATTTGGAAAATACTGAGGTATTACATACCAGAAGTTTTCCGGTTTATTATGACTGATGAAACAGTTAAAGAAAAGAAAGATAATTTCTGGTTCAAGATCATTGAAAAGAGCCTTAAGGTTTGGCTGCAAAAATATAATCATTCCTCCTTAGTTTTAGATCTCAATTCCATGATCAATGATAAAAGTGAGCACAATATAACCAGGTTAACTTGTAAAAGAACAAGAATATCCAATTCTGAATCGCATAAAGCATTATTCATTTTAGCATTCTTCTTAATATGGTTCAAAATAATAAAAGTTTCTGAGATCAAATTTTACTGCACACAAGTTTATCACATGCATTTTTCATTTCTCTATTTAGTTTCTACAAATTTTTTAATAGTTTTTAAATATCATTTTTTTAAGTTCTGTAAAATACAAATATTAGTAATAATCATTTTATAAATACAATTTGAATTATATAATGCTATAATTACTATTGAATTTTCAACAAATAAATGCATAAAAAGAATTAAAAACTATTTTAAACAATTTGTTATGTTAAAATTTGATGATTCATTAATGTTAATTCATGATAATTTATTAATGTTTATTTTACTTTGAAAAAATTATAAGGGTTAGTTAAATCTGAATGATTTCTTTAAACTTATTTAAGGTAAAAAATTTCTGAATGATTAAAATTTTTATTGGAATAAGATATATAATATTAAATCTATAATATAATAATTATAATAATAATACGCAATATAATTTTAATTGTAATCATAAAAGTTTCTATTATTTTTATAATCTTTATATTTAAATTTCCTATTGTGCTTTAAGAATTATTTTTACATTTTTTACAGATACAAATTACTTTTATGTTTAATTATTCATAAAATATTCAGTGATAAATTCTGCATAAATATTTTAACAATATAACATTTGCAACTTTAATATTTACCTTAAATACAAATTGAAAACTTTATTATGTTGGAACCTTTATGCAACTGTTCATCATAAAATATATCCATATCAGAAGTATTTTGGATACTTTACATATTTCTCCAATTGCTCAGTAACATGTTAATTTAAGCATTTATTTAGGTTGTATGATACTTTTATGAATAAGTAATTAATATTAGGTTTATAAATCTTTTGAGCCATTAAGTAGAAAAAAGAATGGAAAAACCATATTCTCCATAGTAATTTTTTAATAAAAATAATTATATTCTAAATTTTAATTAATACATGAAATTTTTTAAATAAATTAAAATTAATTTTACAAAATAATTTTGTTTCATAAAAATAATTTCAGAATCAGTATACTATATTAAGTTACAAATGAATAAATGATTAATACATCGAATTAACTAACCTATTTTAAATAACTGATGTTAACCTTTATTCCCATTTTATGCTAGTAATTAAGTTTTATAATTTACGTTTATTAAGTGAACTTTAATTTATATATTAAAATATATTCTTTATTATATTTTTACATTTTATACCATTTTCTTACATTATTTGATTTAATGTATTACTTTTTTGAATTGATTTTTTATAATAAAAATTGTGAAGATTGATATGCATTTTACTAATATAAAATTGAACAAAATTAACTATCCTTTGCATATTTAGTTATTCTTCAATTTATGCTTTAAATTTTATTTTATATAATAATTATAAAAATTTTAAGCGTTTTCAGTTATTATAAACGTTAATTTTCTTCTCATAAATTAGTTTATTAACAATTAATTGCTAAATTGGTTTCTAATAAATGTAGTTTTCTATTAAATTTTAAAACACGTATAATCCTTTTTTGCTTTTTATTGTTTTTATATTTCACATAAGTAATTTCCACTGTACGCTTTTCTAATTATTTTACAATATAAATATATTTAAAGATTTAAAGTGCTCTGATAGTGTCAAAGACACTTCAAAGCTATAATTTACCTTATTTTATATATATGAATAATGCTCAAACAATAAATTGAAATATTTATTCTGCTCAAAGGACAATGTGTTAGTATATACTATTGTTCTAAAGTAAAATTTTAGAGACACTTATACATTGTACAATAATGTTTGTTGCATTTAACTTTTACAATAGCGTGTTGAAACAATTAAAGGGAATGATAAACGCTAGTAAACATTAACGTGAGAAAAATGTTCGCATATTTACTTTTATGAATATTATAGCTATTTATTTTAAAATACAAGTACCATATTATAGTGAATGGAATAAAAGTCAATTGTTTATTCAATCTTTAAAAAGACTCAGTGCGGAATGAAATGTAAATGATAATGCTTAAAACGCATTTAAACTAGGCTCAAATATAGCTTTTAAACACCTTCACTAAAATAAATGCTTATTTTTCAAATAAATGGGTAAATAAAAGCGTTGAATTTTAAATCTTTTCTTTCTTCTTCTTTATTAGGCAATTACTCTTAGAAAGAAAATTGTGAAATATTTAAAGTACTTAATTATTTTTTATCGTAAGACAATTTTCAAAAATTTAAAGTACAAAAAATATATAATAAACAAATTACTTTGATTAATTTTTCACTTATTCATCTGGAAGTAATATATGTAGCAGAATACACACCCTTATAGAAATACAATGAAATTATTTTACTACAGAACGATATTCATCTAGGGAGTATTTTTTATCACGTGACATATAACATGTCAATATCTTAGTCATCAAAAATATCAATTTGTCATAAGCATTTAATATGCTATAACTGTAGCATTTAATTTGTGAAGGAAGAAAAACTAATTCAAAAATTTATTAATTGAAAACTTAAATTTTATCCTTAATTTTTCTGCAAATTGATATTCATATTTTTCATGAATACTTTAACAATATTTTAATGATTCGTTGAAATATCTAGAAAAGTTAACTACACAAAATTTTAACATATTTTTTCACGCTATTAAATTCTTAATGTCTTCTATGAAGTGCAAAACTTAAAGCAGTGTTTGAATTCTTATTTTTTATTGGTTACGTAAATTTCAAGCTTTCTTATATTTCATATTACCTTAAAATTATGAAGATTTTTATATGTAAACGCAATCTATCACAAGTGAATCGACTTGAAGTATGATTAGTATTATTTCAACTCAAGAAATGTTAAGGATTGCAATGTAGTGTAGAAAAAATAATGAAACGCTATTTATAATTAAATTATCTCAAAGTATAGCTTATTTTATATTATTTTGCATCCTTTCTCTGTATCCTACCAAATAATCTCCCATACTATTGAGGACTACAGAACAGAATGTGATAATTTATTTTTTCCTTTCAAATTATTTTAAACCAAACACAAACCATGAACTTTATTCGGATTAAAGAGAATAAATTCAATAATTTTCATTCAATAGGATTGTATCATTTAAAAATGAAATTTTAATATATATATATATATATATATATATATATATATATATATATATATATATATATATATATATATATATATATATATATATATATATATATATATATATATATATATATATATATATATATATATATATATATATATATATATATATATATATATATATATATATATATATATATATATATATATATATATATATATATATATATATATATATATATATATATATATATATATATATATATATATATATATATATATATATATATATATATATATATATATATATATATATATATATATATATATATATATATATATATATATATATATATATATATATATATATATATATATATATATATATATATATATATATATATATATATATATATATATATATATATATATATATATATATATATATATATATATATATATATATATATATATATAAACAATAATTCAATTTACTTTGAATATATTGCACTCGAAAACTGCCTTTTAAATATAATTTTGCTATGATTTTAATGTTAGAAAGTAATTTTTTCTATCAATACATATTTTCGTAACAAGAAATACATATTTAATACATTTCTTAAGTAAATCTTCTGCAAATAAATTATAATGCAGCTAACATATACTTCAAAATCACTAAAAATTATTCCATTAAAATATATTTGATATCCAAATACCATTTTATTATAGTCTAAATCTCACCAAAGATCAAAGGACAATGTTGCTTTCACTTTCAAAAACATATTCAGTTAGAAAATCAGTTACATATCAAACAAAGATTTATTTCGAAAGTATATATTACATTACACTCTACTTCTAAAAACGTTCATCTTGTTCAGAAAGAGACGTAGAAGACACAAAAAATGTAAGCCTTAATAATATAGATTCAAACTCCGAGAGACTTTTGAATCTCAAGTGAGAAAAGATTTAAATACGCTGCTCTCTCTCCCTCTTTCTCTCTCACTTTAAAATCTATCATTCAAAGCAGAGGAGTGATTTTTATAAGGCTTGATGGCACAAAGAAAGTGTGTTTCATCACCGTCATGAAAAATGTTGTTAAAATTATGACTAATCAAATGTGACTCTCTCGCTTAAAATTAAAAACAGGTAAAATACCAGCAAATATAAATTTTTTGTAAATTTTAAATTTTAACAATATTATATTTGGGAGTATTTTATAATACTATCCCAATAAAACATTAAATACCTTTAACATCGTTTCACAACAAAACTCAAAATCAATTAAATTTATATACTAAAATTCCTATTTATAGGTTTAAAATATACTATAGTTTTATATTGGTACTTCTAATTCACAAATTATAAAAAATTTTTTTCAATTTTATTAAATATTGATGAATAAAAAAGGTTATAGCGATACATCTTTCAAACTTCAATTGAATTATGAGTTATTTAATGCTGTTTATATATATAAATATTGTACCTATTTGAGAAATACTTTTTACCATGATTTCAATTAAATGTAAACTTTTAAATGAAGGATAAAAATGTACCAGACATAATTATTAGATTGCAAAGGAAATTTTAATGCTCAATATAATATATTCCGTATTAACTATTTGTTCTCTAATCAATTATAAAATTATCATATCAGTAATTTTTAATTTCAATAAATTTTCAACAATCTAACGATTTAAAATATTATGTTTAAATTTGCAAAAATGCTATTCGGTTAATTTTTAAGAATTCTTATCCACTTATGAATACTATTTCTAACTCATGTATTCTAAACTGTAAATCCACGATTATTTGTGCCAATGCTTTGGACTAAAAGTCTTTCATCTTTAATCTTTAATTTCATAGAATCTGGTGTATATTTATCCTTTCAAATTGTTTGAATAATGCGAATGTTTACCGACTAAATTAAATATTTTGTTAAACAAACAAGCATTAAACACAACTAAATACGCAGCTACTTTTTTTAACATGTTTAAATAAGTTTTGATTAATTAATTGTATATATATATATATATATATATATATATATATATATATATATATATATATATATATATATATATATATATATATATATATATACATATATATATATATATTTCGTACTTTTATGAGTTATCAAATTAAGTAACTAAATTATATTATTTTTAAGTAATAAACTCCCAAAAATAATGAATAATGTAATCCTTAAAACAAATTACAATTGAAATTATATAAACTTTGCAAATTTTGTAACTGGTAACTTTTAATTGATTTAAATATCATATATGCACAAATGCATAGAATTACAGAAATCAGAGGAGTTATTTTAGATTTATTGAGTATAAACTATTGAGAGCTGTGTGAAATGTTAAGCAAAAAAATATATTTACAAGAACAATTTATAATTATAAACTGTATTGATATTTGCTTTGTATTCTGTAATATTAAAATTAATGATATAGTTAAAATATGTTTGAATATATCTTCGCTGAATTTATATTTCACAAACAAATTTTGCTTTCGCTCTAACTTACTAGTTTTGTTCTGAATGAGTAATGGTGTATACATACAATGGTGAAATGCAAAGGAAAACCATGAAGTCTTACTCTTAAAGTTATATTTTCTAATGAAATGCTTACATTTTTAAGCTTCCTTAAAACTGTATTTTCTTTGTACTGTAAAATTTTCCATAGTATTTTGTAATAGTCCCAATGTATTAACAGTAAATCTAATAGCTTATAATATTAAAAATTTTAAGAAATACTGACTTTTAATTATTTACACTGTAACTAATATTGATAATCTTGTACGTGAATTCTAGTCATTTATATACTATTTTAATATAAATTTTTTAAATATATTATTATCTATAGTTAAATACGCATAACTCGGTCCAAGAAATGAATTTTCAGTCTATTTTATGAGGTAAAATTCATTGTGCATGTTGAAACTAACATATCTTTCCTATTGTAAATTGTCAACAAAATTATGAGTCATTTGTAACTATTTTAAGGTACACATTCACACAAAAATTGTTGTAAGTCTACTGTAGATTTTAATATAATACATTTCCTGACTCAAAATAAAAATAAATTCCTTAAAATAATTGAAGAAACTAGATAATTTCGCAATTATTTTCTTAACATAGGTGATTATTTTTTATATATATAGGCGCATTTTATTACTTAAAAATAAAAACGTACAAAAATATTGTTACATATCTCATGATAGATAAACTTAATTATATAGGATGTAAAAAAATGCTAAAATTGTGTAACAGTTTCTTCGAAAACTTTTAATGTTTCATGTGAACTGTGTTAGTTTCTGAAAATGAATGAATCATTAAAAAATAACGATAATTATAAAAAGAAATGAAAAAATATTTAAATCTCATAAATGATTAAACCTGCATTGGTTTATTACGTATAATAACCAAGACTTATATATAGGTAAGACTTCTATTAATATCTCCTATTTTCCTAGTAAATGTTGGATAATCTTTTATATTTTTTAAATAATTTATTCATTATAATTATAATTTAATAATTTAATTATTCATTTGAAAATGGCAAAGATTTTCTAAAATATTTAAATGACTTTTTAATACTGACAATATTTGAAGATAATATTTAATATATTATTCTCATTTAAAATTTATTACTACACTAAAATTTAATTTTTCTATATTTCTAATGTTACAAACGAAATGATGATAAAATTATATTATGTTACAATTGTTTAACATTATTTTATAAAATATTTTAGATATTAGTTGTTAAATTATTGAATTAAAAATATTAAATAACCCTTAAACTAATATTTGTCTGGGAAAATAATCACTTTTATATCATGAAACTTCTAACTTATCAACAGAATTTAAGATTTTAATACAATTATTATTATTATTCAAATATAATTTTGTAAACATTACAGAATATATAAATTAAATTTCGTTTTCGAAACTTATATTCGAATACTGAACTATAATACTTAGGGCAATATTTTATGAAAATCAGACATGTACTGAAGCCCCGGTGGCCTGGTTGGTTAGGACGTTCGTTCTTGTCATCGGAAGGTAGTGAGTTCCAATCCAGATCGAAGATCCTTCGTGTCCATTGAAGGTAGCTGAAGCATGTTAAATATGTGGTGGTCACAATATCTTCCATGTGAAATGATACCTCTGAGAATGGCATGCCAAATTCGGGAAGTGGTGTTCTGCTAGATCTCTCTTTCTAAACCACGAAGATTCACTTTCGGAGCTACGATGGCACGCCCACTGGGTATTCCGCTGTCTTACGTGCCACCATTTCCGACCTTTGCAGTGCTAAAATTTTTATTATGTTACATATTCCTTAGTTAGAAAAACTATCAATATTAATTAGTATTAACAAATTTATTTTCAATTAAATCATGAAATAATTCATTTAATTTTCTGCCATGTTTGTCATAACTGAAGTTTATCCATTTAAAGTTTATCTTTTCATTTAAATTTATTTTAAATATCATTATTTTAAATAAAATTGGAAGTTATCCATATCACAAGTATCATCAATTATTTTAAATAAAATTGGAAAATATATCAACAATATAAGGCTTCTTGTTTATTTGTTGATGATATATGAGACACAGATTCATCACATATGGTATATGAGCATTTTTATGAATGTCTTACTTTATATTTAATAAAGATATTTTACGAAATATTTATGAATCCATCTCTATTCTGCTAGTATGAAAAAGTTAATAGATCATTAGACGCAAGAAAAAAAATTTTTTTTACTTTTTGTTCTATTTCTTTTATTTCTGTTTTATACGAAATAATTAATCCAATTAATATATTTCCTTTATATTTTAGAGTATCCAATCAATAAGAAAACTGAAATCAAATGATGTCTATTTATTTGATACGAGGAATAAAGTTTTTCAGTTTGATTCTTCTTATTAAATGCATCTGATTTGTGAATAATGATCACCATTTCATCAAAATAAATCGCATTCATTTTTTAGATTTGTGTCACTAGTGTATCTCCTTTTTGATAACATATAAATTCAAAAAATAACAACTATTTTTACTTCGGTTACAGAAATAACAGCCCACATCATGAGTTGACATGTAGACCATTCTACTTGTTCGTCAATTCTCGTCGTATTTCAACATCATTTTTTCCTTTTCAAATTCAAAGTTTTCCTGGAAAATTCAGTTGCTCAACTTCAGTGACGTCTAAATTGAAGGGCCACACTCCAGGGTATAAAGTATTCTCCTTTCTGCACAAACAAATGCTGTTTGTTAGAAAAGTATGTTTTTACTGCGGTATATAAGAACACATAGGGAAGTTTATTTTTTGAAATATTTTATTTTCAAGAACTATTTTTATTTGAATAAACTTTCCTACAATAAATTAAATGTTGGAAAAAATTTTTATATAAAATAATCATTATAAGTTATTTTTTAACATTCCTTTTTTACCCAAATAATACAATAAGCCATAAATATAAATATAAATGTTGAAGAATATTTTACTCACGTGAAATAAACATCTCTTATACACATAATAAAATTGATTTTAAATTTCAAAACGAAGAAATTACCTTCACTAGTTGGAAATTTTGAATAGCGTGAAACTGCTAATTTTCTATTAGTTTCAGAATATGCATTTATTTATATCATCATTACTTTTTATGATTAAAAAATATTAAATTATATTCATAATACAATTTAAATAAGATAAAAATTAATCATTTTTGTGTCCTTGTATTAAAGGTAACATTTGTCTACGTATTTTTAATTTTCTTATGCATTTTTACTACAAAAAGTCTCATAATATTTTCTAACATTAGCAGTTTTAAAAATTATGGAATAATGAATAAATTAATATTATTAAAAGTGTAAGCTAAAGCTACTTCTAAATTCAAAAGAAGGAACCCGTAATTTAGTTCAAAAATATTATTTCATTTGATACTTTAATTATAAAATTTACTTTGATGACTTTTTGCAATACACATAACAAATCTTTAAAAAGTGAATCGTAAAAATTACTTATTTTGGCATAATTAAATTACAGTTTGCGGAAAACAATGAATCCTTTGTCGTTTTTATTCTTCACTTCAAAAATCCTAAAGTTTTAATACCGCAATTTAAATTTTTTTAAATGAAAATGAGAAATCTTTGTAAAATTATCAAATGTTCTTAAAAATTTATTTCACAAGTTATCCAAACCAGTAATAATGTTATTATAGATTGTCTGGCTTTAGTAGCAACCAGATTATAGGCCATACTTCCAATTTTTATCAAAGCAACTATACTTATAGATATCGTTTTAATGTATTAACCTTTAATTTAGTTACATTCTAAGATTTACAATAAAAACTTAGTATGTACCTAAAATGTTTTTCAAAAGACATAAAATTTTTCTTAAAAAATTCATTCAAAGCAAGAATTAGGCATTATCACGAATATAAAATTACGATTTAAATAAATATTTTATATTTTTATTTGAATTTTATAATGTATTTAACTATTTTAAAAATTTTGAAAAAATTTTGATCAAACTATTGTTTACAATAAAAATAACCATTAAATAGAATTAATGTAAAAAATCTATATTTAATCTAATTTTTAACTTTTAATTTTACATTCTATAGTGTAAACGTTTATTAATTATAGCAATTTATACTGCTATTAAAAATATTTGTGTTATTATTAGATTATTTCTTTGAAATTATAATTTACTCAATCTAAAAATGTTACTACTGATTGTCATTTTTATGGGTATTGTAATTATTTATTATAGATTAATATGTTATTTACTTTCATTGTATAAATATGGATATTCTGAATTATCTTCAGAATAATAATAATTTAGATGTAAATAAAAAAAATCGTATAAAACTCTGATTAATTTATTCGGAGCAATATTAAAAATGAGCGATTTCAATGAATTCTGGGAAGCAATAACCTGTTTGAGATAAATAATTTTGAATGAAATACTAAAGCCAGTAATTAAATAATGAATCTTTGCGATCAATTTTTATTCAGATTTAAAAATAAATTATTTTATACTATTTAAGTTTAAAAATTATTTGAATGAATAAATTCGTTAATACGTAAGCAACTATTGATATAAATACATATAGAAGTGTGTTCTTCGTAATTAAAGACATTTATATTTATTAAAATAAATATCTTCAGTTTCTAAAGGCATTTTTTCCCATTTAAATGGATTTAAATCTAGTATCACAGACATCTTTGCGACATTTGTTGATGGCAGAAACATTCCATGTATGATTTTTAAAAACTAATTGTTTCGAGGATTAGGAAAGCGCATTGTACTTAATCTAAAACAGTTTTTCAAGTTTTATAAATTAATATTCTTCGCTGCAAATTTCCTCATCAAATATCTTTATTTTTAAAACACGTGAATTCTAAATTAAAAATATTATTAATTTTGATAAATTCTTTGATTAATTACTAGAATTTTGAAGTATCCATATGGTTTTGTAAACTTTTCATTGGAATGTTTCTGAACATGCTTTAAAATGTTCGCTCTTTGTATTTATATATTAATTGTTTTACAATTTGGCTGAAAAATGTGATACAAATGTGTTCTATGGATTTTAGAGAAATTATTTCCCTGTTTCGATTGAAATATTCATTCAAAATTCTAAAATACTTGCTTTAAAAATTATTTGCACCATGTTTTCTTTATAACTAATTGATAATTAAAGTATTTAATTGATTTTAGACTTAATTTTAATAAATGCTATATTGCTGCATTATGCCTATTGGATTTGATATGATGTATAAGCAATATCATAATCTTTCTAAAGGATAGAAATAATATGAAAATAATAGAAATAAACAAATTCATAAAATAAAACTTTAAAATACAGTTTTATCCAATAGCATCATACAATCAAATGTACGTTTTAAAATTTATTTTGTGCATAAGATAAAATCTTTTGTATTATTGGTTAAGTATTTCAGTTCAAATGCATTATTTTATGAAAATTAAATCTGTCAATATAATACTTTAAGATCATATTAATTCATTCCTTATATAAGAAAGCACGTTTCTTCTTATTGACAAGTAAAAACAATTTTATGGCATGTGGAACCATTTTTTTTTTCATTGTTAATGTATAAATTTTAATCAGTCTTTCACATCCCTTCAGTGAGTTGATAAGAGTGAGTACTAAGCCTGCTTGAGAGCTAAGCATTGGTGGTTTCGCGTTAGGCTGACCACCTAACCGGAACCCAATGACTCTGGGTCAAGAAAAATGATATGAGCACTGTAGGCCTTGACCCGCATATGGTCTACAATGAGTTTAGTTTAGTATATAAATTTTAAATTAATTATTCCCTTTATTAATCATGCAATTCGTAATAAAAAATATTTTCTCTTATTTTAAACAAGACTATGGTTAAACAAATATTTTTCAACAATCGGAATTCTTCTTAATTGAAAAAAATAATTTATTTTAGTACGTTTTTTTTAAATTATAAGTCATAATGAAAATTATACGTCATTAAATATTATAACTAATAAACAAAAACAAATTTGAAATGTTTTTATGTTTTGTTTCTTAATTTTTACGCAAATGACTTTAATTTATACGCAATAAAATTATTTATCCTCATTTTATTCAAAATACAAAATTTTTATTAAAAGAATATCTTATTTTTGATTATGGAATGTTATACGGATCTAGCATTTTAAAGATTGTTATTGTTGAAAATATATATAACATTACTGTTTTAAAAATTGAAATTTCTAAAAAAATAACACAAATTATATACATATATATATATATATATATATATATATATATATATATAGATAGATAGATAGATAGATAGATAGATAGATAGATAGATAGATAGATAGATAGATAGATAGATAGATAGATAGATATAGATACATATATGTGTGTGTATATATATTTTGTGCTGTGCATAAAACAAATGATTTTTTTACAAGTTTAAAATATAATTTTAAGTGCTTTTTTATTATTATATATGTCCTTAAAATTTGCATGGCCTTTACAGCATTGAAAGTAGGCAGCGGTAGCCTTGTTGATCAGGTCGTCATTCTCATTATCGGAAGGTAGTGAGTTCGAATCTCTACTTAACCGAAGATCCGTCTTATTCACTAAAGGCGACTGGGATATATTAACATACGTTGTGGTTCCAATGCCCTTCCAATACTACCGGTAATATGAAATAATACCGGTAGTATTGGAAGGTCAGGCATGAGAGGCATTCTACTTCATCATTGCTTCTGAATTAAGAAAACTAAAACTCCTCGAAGCTTCTTCCACTTGTTGCTAGAGCGGCCAACGATAGGCTGGGCAGAGGGAAGCCTGCTGGTGCAACGGCAACATTCAAAATAATTTTAAACAGAACAGAATGTATCCCTAAATGCGAAATCAATGTCTTGTCATTTAAAGTTAACCTTAAGCAACGAATTAAACATACTCCTTCTCTCAGACTATCAAACCATTTTTGCAAAAGAAACTATTGAGCTATATTCATATATTCAACAAAGATGAAAATATTGTAATGTTTGGTAACATCAGTTATTTGTTCAATGAAAAATTAGCTCATAATTGGCTTTCTTCAATAAATAAATTTTATTTTAATTTTTAACTCTTTGGCATTTTCACCTTTTTTTTCAATAAACAAAAATTAGTATTAAAAATTATTTTTAAAGTGAGTTCAAAAAATTTATAAAAAGTTGAGTAACTGTTTTAAGATTTTTAATTAATAAATGTAACTGTAAAACTTGCTCGTGATAATGCGAATTTAAAAACTTTATGAAAATAAAGTGTTTTCATTGCATGGTTCGCTGACAAGCAGCCAGGGGGGCATGAACTTTCCCTTAACTTTCACTTTTTACTTTTATCTTGAGTTATAACATCTTGTGACAACAACAATTGATGAATAATTGACGTTAAATGTTGTTGTTGTCGTGTCTTAGATGGAGCGGAAAATTTTCAGTATGAGGGTCTCCAGTTCCGGGTCCTGGAGGCTGTACAGAATCCATTGAGGTGGTTTGCCAAGTTGAAACAGGTATCTAATGATAGCTTGGCAGTCAAAATTATGGTCTGGTGAAAGTTCAGAATCTGGACAGTTTCTTCAGGGTGTATAGGATCTTGGAAGATGGTTGCTAGACCCTCCAAAGAGGTTGGACTTCTGCCTGCTGGTCCGCGAGAGAACGTTAAATGGTACGTGTATTTAAGCATTATATAAATCCGAAATCTATACGCCCATGGGCAGACTCTGTGTGTTCTATATATATTGATAAATTTAATTTAGATTTATCATGTTTGGTTTTGTTTACTTTTTCAGGCTTCTCTGGTTCACCGAACCAAAGTTGTGTCATGAAAGTCTAGTAAAATGAGATTTTAGTTTATTTTTACCAAATCAAAAAATCAAGATTGCCTATACGTTGAAAATAAAAGATGCTCATTAAAATCAATTCACTTATGTTATCTAATTTATTATTATAATATTATTACAATAAAGAAGGATCGCTCATTACTTTAGTATTCATAAAATTTTCACCAAAATCCATCATATTGTACCGCGCTTCGGGGTTCGTGTCGATTGAGAGTTGAATAAAGCAACCACTTAATGTACACAAGACTTTTATTCGTAAAAAATTCCACTAAATGTAAGAAATTCCAGCTGCAACAATCACAATTATACAGTTTACAATTCGTCAGATACAATAAGAAATAGCTTCCAATCACAGGTCTCAAATACCTCAGACAGAGAACAACTAGCAGTCACAACTAATCGTCTTCACTCACTGACTGTCTTCACAAAACTTGCTTTCTTCTATGTCTGGCTGCGGTATTTATACCCGACTTGGTTGAGAAATCTACCAGTTTCGCCAAGGTTCTGGAAGCTTCTAGGCTATCTCACTAAATATTGGTCCTAGAGCTTAGGTGATGAATGTTTCCACAAGTATATATTTCTCGCCAAGTCACCAAGATTCTCGCCAACTGTCGCCAAGTTGCCAAGTTTTCTCGCCAAAACATCGCTACTTATTTGAAAACCCGCTTTTAAACTACAACACGTCTAAATACCGCAATTTTTGCCCAAAATGTAAGTATTTCCGATCTGTCTGAGATATTTTAAGTCAAATACAATTATTATACATAAATTTGTAAAAATATGCATAAAAATTGATTATAAAACAGTATTCAAACATTCGAATATTCTCATTTAATTCAGTGCTATAAATATCCAGCAAAAAATCATTATATTCGAGACATAACACTGAATGAAATATAATCCAATTTAAAAACTTTAAAAGATATTTAGACTTTGAATTTTAATTATTTATGTATGCTAAAGATTAATTTTCTACTAGAATATATAAAAGAAAAGTCATCAGTCTAAAGTTATTTGCACTTTCGTAAAAAAATTTTTTTCATGTTTTACAACGATCATGAATGAATTCAACAGTTTCAAAGCGCAATAAAGAAAAGAGACAGAAATGAAAGCCACCCTTTCCACCCCATCGCAAAAAGTTGGAATTTAATATTACGCCCTCCCGGAATGCTCCTTATTGCAGGAACAAATCCCGGAAAAAAAATTCCTCGATAACTTTTTCTTAAACATATACGATATGAAATATTAAAAAACTTAAAAAGGTCGAGATTCAATTCGGAACATTAATTCCTTCCTGCTGCAGGATTTCATTTCTTTTCATTATTGAGAAATAGAGAAACATTTCTCCTTTTAAGTAGATTTTGCAGAGATTACAATGCGCTTAAGAGTTTCAACGGTTAAAAAAAAAACAGTTCTCCACTAAATCGGAACAATCTCGTGGATCAGGATTAATGAACATATTTTTTTGTACAGAAAAGTTTTTAGGTGATACCTCAGGTCACACTGCTTCTAAAATCAAATTTTTATTTTTTGCAACCTCCCACATAATTAATATTTTTTTTAGAAAAAAATGCAGAAAACACAGAATGTTTACTGAAGTTGTTTGTGCCTGTGAATGGTTCATAATCTGATCTACATTTCATTGATTTATAGGGGTTTTTTTTCTCTTATCTTAGAAAGCATATTTTTAAAGTATTTCATTTTCTTTAAACTACATATTCTTGACGAAGTAATTTTCGTATGCAAATATTAATATTAGAAAAACAGCCCCATTGCGAATATCAATTAATTATTTTCAATTTTCAATCCAATCTATTATATCAAAGTGTTTTTTTACAAATTTTTAGAGATTGTATCATGATGCTTGGTATCTATCTAGCATTAAATTTCGTACCGACTCGCTTTTAATAGCATATATTCTTGTCTATCTTTATTTCTTAATAATGTTGTTCGTGTGAGTATAAAATAAACCTTATTTTTTACTACAAGCAAGAAATTTCTTTTATAATTTAATCTGCCTAGTTGATCACATTATGGAAAAAATATAAAGGGGAACATATTATATTTGTTTTATATATAAATATATACATACAAAGCAAAATCATATATGTCCAAATGGATTATATTGATGTATATTACATTTCTCTTTTAATTACGAAATTTCCAATTGTGATCTTTGCTAACATCCAGTTCTGCAGATCTATTGTGAAGTACAATCAAAATAGGAATATATAGGCTTAAAGAACTTGTTTAAAAAATCATGGTCAATGATAGTTGATAAAACAGAATACATTTTAAAATTAATGAGATTTTTAAACAATGCATTTATCCATTTCCGGTAAGGAATTGTTTTTTATTCTATGATTGGGTGTCCTTCAATTCTCTTCAGATACGTCAGAGTTGATGGCTGATCATCAGCCACTCATCTTTAGTTAAGCGATTCTTGAGTTTATTTCCCATCGAATCAGGATATTTAGAGTGGTTCAGAATCCATTTTAAGCATGTCTGTTCCAGTGGAAATAGTTTTGTGAAAAGCAAGTATATAGTTAGAGCAGTCAATACTAAATCTAGAAATGAACTAGAGCATCATTAATCTATTACTTTTGCATGAATAATTTAAAGTTTCTAGATAATATTGGTTTATAAATTTTGAAAGCTATTAACTGAAATTTAGATATCATTACTATGTTATACCATCTTCCATAAATTTCGTAATCAAAATATTTTTAAGTAAACAGTACTAAAAGAATAACACTTCTTTATTGTATATTTTTGAAAATAAATTTATGTAAAACATAAATTTATTTTCAAAAATATACAATAAAGAGGTGTTATTCTTTTAGTACTGTTCACTGAAAAATATTTGATTACGAAATTTAGAATTTAGAAAAAAGAAAATTTATGTTTTACATAAATTTTCTTTTCAAAAATATACAAAAAAATTTAGAAAATGTTTTTGGGTTAAATATTACTTTCCATAAATAGCATAAATACTCAAAATATTTATTTAAAATCATAGTTTTCAGAAATTTTATGTTTGCAATTAATATTATTTAAAAAATTTTACATCTCAAAATGTAAATAAAATTTAAACTTTTTAACAACCTTGCTTTTTAAAATGTAATAAATGGATCACTTTTCCTTAATTTATCAGAAAATTAGCATACAGTATTGCAAATTAATTTAGTTCTGAGAATCTTAATAGACAAACGTATGAGAAATAGATTCAGTTTCAACTGTAACATTTAATACGCATTACATATTTATAATTGAACATTAGTTAGGTTTTAAGAAGCCTTTATAAATATTCATGAAACTTTCTATAAAAAATGCAAATAACCTTTCGGTTTTAGTTCTTCTCGGGTACTTTGAATTATGATTAATTAATGCTTATTCTTTTTTTTAAGTTACACGCCATTATTTTTAATAAGTAGTTAAATGTATCACATTTCTTTCCTCGTAGTTGACTTTTTGCAAATATAACAAAAATTACACATTATTTTTCATTTTTTTATTTCACCAATGTCTTAATGCATGAATAATTGAGCATCGCATAGGAGTAACTGAACATCAGATGAAAAATTTCATATTAAAATAAAAACGCATATTTTGACACCACGTAATGGATACAATAATAATTCCTATAAGGTACCGGGTATATTAGGGTATATCAGTTACCTCAGGGTGTAACAGATACCCTAACACAGCTGTCCATTAAAACTAACAAACTTCATTAACACCCACAGATATAACCTAACAGCTTACGGTTGTTTAAAGATATTTCAATATCTACCACGTAAATTATCTTCGACATTATCTAGATGAGAGACCTTACTCATGCATTCTAAGGGACGAAAGAGGGTGAAACCAGGCATGGATTTATAAAATAATTAATTCCCATATTCAACAGTATCAAAATATTTAATGACTGTATTAGTTACTAACTACGTAAATCTGGAATTTATAACAAAATTAGTTACATGAATATAGATCTACACAAACATTCCAGTCTAAAAATACTTGCCTTTTTATCTTGAAGTGCGTAATTTATTCCCTATATATATATATATATATATATATATATATATATATATATATATATATATATATATATATATATATATATATATATATATATATATATATATATATATATATATATACTTTATAGTTTATGTACTTTTGATTTTTTTTCAATTTACATACATATGTTTATAATATATTTCCCATATAAAAACAATTGATAAATAGTATTTAGAAGGGTAAAAATATTAATATAAACAGGTTCCTTTCACATAAAACAAAAAAAAATTTTATCGATATAGATTAGTCTTAATTCTGTGAACGCATACAATCTCCTCGTGCACCGCAGCTGTACAACACTGGGCTAACAGGCTGAAGTCAAATAAAACATTAAATGTGGCATGCATAGAGCAAGCGAGCACAACTGTCTGGGCACCACAAAAACAAATACATCGACTGGCAAAGACACTCAAAGCATTCGTTCTGTAAATAATATTTCAGACCATCTAAGGTAGGGCATGAGAAAACCAAACGCTCCTCATTTGGAAGTGCTTTTTTCACATTTGCATAAATCTTATATAAAAACAAAATTAGAGTAACTTGTAAACTTACCGCGATCAAATAAAAACTGAGGAACTTTAAAATTAACAGAGAAAAAAGATTCAGAACGCAGTATGTGGTAAACAGGAGAAAAGAGTTCTTTGATGACCATCGCACATTACAGGAGTCAACATTACATTCCTATGTTCCATTCCACTTAGCCAAGCGGTTCTTAAAAGGAAAAGATCTACAGTAACTCTTTTGAAAGTTATTATTGATATCTAAAGAAATAACATTAGCTAATAATTCACCACCTTCATTTACATAGAATTAGTGATGGGCATGCTCATAAGCGAAACGGATAACAATCCCCCCATTTCTAAACGAACTGAATTGACAGTAATTAGAGTTTCGATTACTAATTATTTGCTGATGGAAATACTGCTCAAAAGTCAGAGAACAGATAGGGAATCACAAAATATATATGATTATTTGAGGATGTTTGATTATCTTTGACCCATTTACATTTTAATCCTTTGATCCATTGATAAGATAAATATACAAAAGTTCTGCTTTAAAAAGATTTCATTCATACCGTATACAGTGATTAAAACAACAAACCTAAGAAAAATTGTCAAATAGAACAAATGTAAGGCTAAACTTGTTCATCTTGCTGTTATCTGTAAAGAATATCATATTAAATCTCAGTTGTGGTCTTTAGTAATCCCAAAAAGGTATGGGCTCTGAGATAGTTGGAAGAAGAAGATTAGAGAAGGAGGATATTTCCGTTTATGCATTTTACCAAAGCAAATGCATTTAATTATTAAAATACATTTGCATTTTTTAAAATGTATTTAATTATTAAAATACATTTTCAAATTAGTATTTTCTAAAAATAAAGTCTTATTTTGTTGTTCATGCTTCTTTGTTTTTAAAATGAAGTGTAATTTTTGACTGCGAATATGTAATATTCATTTTACAGGTCATTTAAAATTCATACATTTTCTTATTTATTGCATTAATAAATTTGCATTTAAATTATCATGAATAACGACACAGTAAACGCACAGTAAAAAAACATATTAAATATAATAAAACAATACAGTATACAACACAATATTTATTTATTTTAAAATAACATATGAAAATAACTATAAAAATTGTGAGTTTAAATATTGCTTTGAAAATTTCTTATTATTTTATACATTAATTATTACATTTTCAAAATAACTCTAATAATTTTTAGAGTTTTCTTTGATAAAGAATCTATACTGTAATAAAGGATAAATTTCAATCACATAAAATTTCAATTGAATAATATATATTGATTCTCAAGAAAAGGTAATCTTATTAAAGAATTTTTAGATAACTAAATACGATTGCAGAGATAAAATTTTGTGTAACATATTAAACAGTTTTATTTTTTTTCTTTAGTCAAAAAATTCCATTCAATAAAATTGTCATCAAATGTATATGATTTTATATTTATTTACTTAATGCATTTACATCTTTAATCTTATAGCTCATTAGTAATTTACAGCAAAAACATAAAGGTAAATAAGTCATTGTATATTTAAGTAATATTTACCACTTCTCACACATATTCTGTGCTGATAATTGAAAATTTATTAAATAGAGCAAGGCTTGTTTTTTTAAATAGTAATTAAAAAAGCCTTATGAAGTTCCAAATTCATTTTCTTATTTATAATGAAATGCTTATATTTTTAGCATTATAGAATATTTAACTATTTTGACTTAACTAAGCTTAAAAAATACAATCAAATTATAAATTCAGTTTGGCGGACGATAAGAAAACATTCATTTCTTCTATAAGCATTAAAGTTGGCGTGATTTTGTCGACAATTGTAAGAGATGAAGAAACCGGAAATTTAATGCTGGTTAGTCTGAAAAACTAATTAGCGGAATAATGAACACAATAAGTTGCTGCATAAGAATAAAATTGAATTAAGTCGGAAAGTCTCATAAAACTCTCAGCGGGGTCTAAAAAAAAAGAATATATTTTTTATATTGTGTTCTTTGCTTTTCAAAGATTTATTTTCAAGATAAATTAAAAATTCTTAAAAATATTTTTGTATGAAATAGGGTTTTAAACATCCCAAATAGTTGTTTAAATCAGATAAATAAGAAAAATGGATTTTTTTTTCTATTTAATGATGTTTTTCAAGCTCATTATGATAATTTAATTCAATTAGGAGAATTTATTTCGTTCGCTTACGTATGTATAATGATATTTATACAGTCAAAAATACACTACTTTGTATTTTATACACTTTTAATTGAAGTCATAGTACATAACTGCTCTGATATACAAATCTTATATAAAAAAAAGGCGGCAAGCGTTTAATTATACAAAATAGAAAAATATAGCTGTCTCCATTTCTTATGTGAAATAATACTTTTTATAAATTTGAAGCTTGTCTTTTCCAGTTTTTTTGCTCAGTATTTTCTAAATTACATTATCCATAGAAAATGGATAACTCAACAATTTGCTGGGCAAGACTACCATTTTTATTTCTTTAAATTTTCAAAAAAGAATGTGGTTTAAATTAAAAAAGGCACTGCACAAAAGCATTTAAAAGCCAGAAGCTAAATAAAGGTTTTCTTATATGAAACTAAATGCAATAACTACATAATTAAAAGAGAAAAATTTAATTTCTTATATAAGCCATAGTAGCAAATAAGGAATCCTATAAAATAATTAATAAGGAAATGGTAATATAAATTAAAGAATTAGTAAATATAAAACAATTGAATAATCCGGCAAAAGAATAGCTCATACATTTACTTCGAAAAACAACATCGAAATTATTATTATTAAGATTATTATATTTAATCTTGATACCATCGGTCACTCAAACTTTCCCATAAAACAATTTGCTATTTTATGAATAAACATCGTCACAATTTCAAGAAACACTTGCAGCTAATAGTGAAGTTGCTATCATACGATAATATTTCCGAATCCACAAATGCTTCAACTGGATTTATTTCCATCTGGGATTAATTTTAAATTGGAAAACGCATTTTCGATGATAAATGGAAGCTAAAACTTTATACAATCCCTTTAGTCCACAGTATCAATATATGCACTCTTTTATTGTTAAAGAAATTTAATTATTTCGAAAATTAATTGAATCATTCTGTTTAATGCCGCCATTAACATTTTAAATAAAAGTCATATCAAAATGTTACTTGCGTTTAGAAAGTTTTACTAATGCAGAGAAAAGCTTTTAAACTATGACTATCAAATTTTTGTGATTTGAATTGATGAATAAATTTTAAACTGAATTTTTTTAATTACATTTTATTAAAAAAATAATACATTTTGCACTTATAAGCAAAAGTTACTTTCATCCTTGATATATATATATATGCGTGTGTGTGTGTGTGTGTGTGTGTGTGTGTGTGTGTGTGTGTGTGTGTGTGTGTGTGTGTGTGTGTGTGTGTGTGTGTGTGTGTGTGTGTGTGTGTGTGTGTGTGTGTGTGTGTGTGTGTGTGTGTGTGTGTGTGTGTGTGTGTGTGTGTGTGTGTGTGTGTGTGTGTGTGTGTGTGTGTGTGTGTGTGTGTGTTTACAAACTATAGGGGTATGAGTCTTCTTTGTGTTTTTTACAAGTTGTTCTCAACAATTCTTTTCAACAGACTAGTACCATTTACAGAGAACATTATCGACAACTATCAATGTGGATTTCGCAATGGAAGATCCACGATAGAACAAATTTTTAACATAAGGCAAATTTTGGAAAAAAACAGAGAATTCGATATAAAGACACACCATCTTTTCATAGATTTTAATACTGCTTATGATTCATTAAACAGATACATACTCTTGGAAGCTATGAAAGCGTTTGAAATGCCTCAAAAACTCATTAATTTGGTAGCTATCACTTTAAACATGACTAAACTTAGAGTCAAGATTCAAAATGATCTGTCAGAGCCTATTCTTGTTTCCAATGGCTTAAGGCAGGGAGATGCACTGGCCTGTCTCCTCTTTAATCTCGCCCTCCAAAACGTTGTAAAATATTCTACCATAAACACTCGAGGAACGATTTTCAACAAGTCTGTACAGATATTTGCATATCCTGATGACGTAGACATTGTTGCACGAACGCCCGAGGCCTTATAATAGGCTTTTATGTCACTAGAAGCTGCAGCTAGTAAAATGCATCTTGCAATCAACCAAGACAAAACTAAATACATGGCCACCGAAAAATATAGCACTCCCTATCTAGAGGTAGGAAACCACAAATTTGAAACTGTTCACAACTTTAAATATTTGGGATCCGAATTGAATGCATCCAACAACATCGCACCTGAGATCCGCAGCAGTGTTACAGCTGCTAACCGATGCTTTTTCGGCTTAAAAAAGTACCTAAAATTTACTTTCATCGGTCGAAAAACAAATATTTTGATATCCAAATGCATGATTCGGTCTATTCTCACTTACTCATCTGAAACATGGACATTAACTAAGAAGGACAAAGAAACCATCTCCATTTTCGAAAGAAAAACTTTAAGAAGCATCTTTGATGGAATGAAATGTGAGAATACATGGTGAAGAAGAACTCATTCTGAGCTTTATAAACTATATAAAGAACCAGATATTGTTAAATTTATCACAATACAGAGATTAAAATGGGGAGGACATGTGAGCCGGATGAACAATAATCGGGTGACGAAAAACATTTTCTTGGCTCGCCCCATTGGCACCAGAAGAAGAGGACGACCGAAACTCATATGGCGTGACTGCCTTGAAAACGACCTAAAAAACACTAAAAGTAACAAACTGGATAACCATATCCAAAAATAGGGGGTCCTGGTGTGCACTTCTGAGGAAGGCAAAGGTCCACCTGGGGCTGTCAAGGTAATGAAGAATAAGAAAGAATATATGAATATATGAATGAATGTATATATATATATATATATATATATATATATATATATATATATATATATATATATATATATATATATATATATATATATATATATATATATATATATATATATATATATATATATATATGAGGGTCACTGAAATTTTTGAGATACAACTAGGTTTTTAAAGTTATACTTACAAAATTTTAGGTGTGTTCAAAGTAGTCTCCTCCAGCATCTATGCACTTTTGTAGACGAATTTTCCACATTAAATGCCTCAAGCCCTTCATATCTACGGATAGATGAAAAAAATGCATTTATAGCCACATCAATCTCTTCTTCTGAATAAAAACGACGTCCACGTAAGTTCTTTTTTAGATTATAGAATAACCAAAAGTCGCACATAGCTAGATAAGATGAATACGGCGGATGTTCGATCACTTTAATTTGATTTTGTTTAAGAAACTCAACTGTTAATCCGGCTGTATGTGAACATGCATTGTCATGGTGAAGCATTAGTCCCCTAACATTCAGTTCTTGTAGAATTTCTGGAAGACATTTAGTGGTATACCAGTTTGCTGTTAATGTCTTCTGTCCTTCCAAACTTGATGGCTTTGACCAATACCGTACTTCTGAAGAAAACAGCATACATCACTTTTTTCAGTGCGCGTTGTTTTTTCACCATTGTCGGCGTGGGATCATCTTCAAAGACCCATACTTTGTTTTCTTGACGTGTTGGAACGTCAAAAAACGGTATGTACGTTTCATCACCTGTTACAATTTTAGAAATGATACGGTGGCTACCATCATTCAGCATATTAAGAGTTTCTTTACTGATTCTGATACACTCCACTTTTTGATGCTCAATTAAATTATGGGGAACGCAACGGCAAACTACTTTTTTCATATATAATTCATGAATGATTTTGTGTATGGCTGCGGATCTAATGTTAAGTTCCTTCTGTATCATTTGATAGATACAGCGATTATCATCCATTAACATTTTTCGTATGGCAGACACATTATCCGGGATTACTGACGACGGCGGCCTTCCTGTGTGTTCTTCATCCTGAAGAAAATTGCTTCTAAATTCTCTAAACTATCTGAATACAGTAGTACCAGCTGGAGATTCATCACCAAATGCTAATTGCAACCGTTGAACGCATTCTTCTTGATTTAATCCTGCTTTGAAATCGTAGAAAATCATAGCGCGAAAATGTTCTCCCGTCAACTCCATTTTCTCTTCTGTTTAAAATTTATTGCACGCTAAGCAAGTTGAAGTAAGTCAGTAAAAAACCGTCTTCTGTGTTAAAATACTTTGTACTTTAAAATTATAAACCATTATTTTTATTTTGTAAATTCTCGTCTGCGCGTATTTCAAAATTTTCAGAATAACCCTCGTATATATATATATATATATATATATATATATATATATATATATATATATATATATATATATATATATATATATATATATATATATATATATATATATATATATATATAATATATATAATTGTATAATTGTAAATTAATATTTAAATATGCCAAAAGTTTTCGCTTTATTGGATACTATTAATAGTTTCAGAGCACAGTGTTTTTTAAAGTTTAGTAAATTATACTACCCAAATTGCTAATCTTTAATTAATGTTTTTAATACTTTTGTGCTCTCTTTTCGTAAAAAATTTACAAACTGCGATGACATTAAATGATTATAAATGATTGTGTACCTTTTGCATGTGTTGGCTGATAGTAGAAAATCGAAAAATCTTTCATAAGCACATTTTCCAGTTTTTTATGCATGAAAATATAAATCATTTATCTATATATATATATATATATATATATATATATATATATATATATATATATATATATATATATATATATATATATATATATATATATATATATATATATATTGATTAACACTCCTTTCAAAAACATTAATTTTTCAATTATGTTTAACATATACAGAAATATTTTTGTATAATCAAACTATTAAAAAGCTATAAACGTTAGCCGTACTTTAAATACAATATTAATATATTAACTTATTAAATAGCTTTAAAAATAATTAGGTATCATTAAATAAAATGCAAATAAATGATAAAGAAATATTTTTAAACTGAAAAGTACTGAAATGTTGCCTATATGAGACACATAGATTATATCTTACAAAATCATTAACAATTATTTTTAACCATAAGAAATAAACTATATCTTACAGGAGCTTACTCCTATAAGAAATCAAATGTATTACAACATAAGATATTGATGGAAAATATGTATTTTCACCCGAAAACAAACAATTTTCTTTTTTTAAGTTTAAATGATAATAAGATCAATCATTTATTCCCAAAAAAATAGTTTATGCAAAATTTAATGTAAAACTAGGAGTATTAAATTTTTTTCTTGTTTACATTTACCAATGAAAACAAAAAGAATAAATTAAAGCTATTTTAATTCATTCTTGCTTTATCTCAAAGCAGAACTTTTTAAAATACAATTTCATTAAAAATGTAATTCATAAATAAAATACATTTCAAAACTAAATTTTTACTGAAATACAGGCTTTTTTCTCTAATAACTGTAAAAGTCTCAGCATAATTTTTGTTCGTTACAATTATCAACTTTTCTTCAAAGCTGTAATTTTTAAATAAGAATTCTTGATTTTCAGAAATAAAATTTTATAAGCAAAAAAGATATTTTATAAACTTGAAACAGTGTAAAAAACATTAAAAACTTTATCTAGATATACGAAATCTTATATCACATAATTATTCATGTAAAAATACTTGAGCAATTTCAAATAAAAAAAGTGAAATTCATTCTGAAAATAAGTTATACATTTTTTTGTACAGAATATTATCAAAAGACAGTCAATGAAAAATATATGATTTCTTAAAACTCAGATTTTGTTTACCCATGTAATCACATTTTTTGAATAACCTTTTGTCTATTATACAAATGTACTCAATTTTTTCTATTACACTTTTGTTTATGTGACAAGTGACTGTGTAAAAAGTCAGCAATTTTATACTTTTCAATATAAACACTAGCATATTTTACATAACATATACTAATAATTCTGGCGAATAATTCCAATAAAAACATAGTTTTCATTATTAGACAGAGTTTTTCTTTTTAAAGAAAATAATAAATACTTCTGTACAAAAGTAATTAGATTTGAATCAATTAAAAATAAGCTGACCTGAATTATATTTATTAAAATTAATTTCATCACATCCTCATCAAAGTATTTCTATGAAGCACCAGATTCTTTTCATTAATAAGTTACTTGTCACATTGGCATGAGACATTATAAAATTATAAAAAGCTCATTACTGAGAAAACAAATATCCTTAAAGAATTTTCATATAAAGATTAAAAAGGGATTCAGCGTAGGTCTTTTCGTGGTCCACCCTCTAGGTAGACCCACTAAATCTACTACAGATCTGTTATCCCCTTTTGTCTTTTTTTCTTTTTGGTATCTTACTTACTATAGGACATAGTCTAGAAGTAGTGGAGGGCCGGTGAACTAATGGTTTAAGTGCTAATGGTCGGCATGTGAAAAATAAACACTAAAAATTTTATTTTTGTGCTAAGTAAGAAGGTAAATGAAATCATCGCATTTGAATATTTTATGGTGATTTGAAATGTATCATAATTGTAAACTGCTTTCTACACATTAAAAACCAACATTTTATTTGTACCTATAAAAACTATTAATTTTTGTATTTATCATAAAAAGAGCAGCTCTAATTTTAAAGAAATCTTTATAATAATTACTCGAATTAAATTATTCTCAATTTCATTGTTGGATTCTATAATGAATTTTTTTGACAATTGGTTTATTTATAAATAAAATGAAAAGTAGACGTTTTCATTGCAGCATTTTATTATAAGAAATTATTTAATAACATTTACAAAAATACTGAAACTAAGGTAAGTTCATAGATGTGATAAGGGATAAAAATCGTTAATACTGGAGACACAAACAGTGATATTTAAAATGAAATTCATCACGCAACTGGTCCAATATTTAATATATATATATATATATATATATATATATATATATATATATATATATATATATATATATATATATATATATATATATATATATATATATTATACATAACCTCTTATTTCCTCATTACTTTATTAATCTAATGGAATAATACATTTTTCCGCTGTGCAAAATCTGTATAAAGAATCAAAAATAAGTAAAACAATTATTCTTATATTTATAAATTGTTAATATTATATGACTAAGTGAATCCTGCTCTTCTGAGAGAACATAAATTAGTATGTGCAAAACTAATTAATTTTCAGAAAAAAATTAATCATAAAAGACAAACAAGGAAATTAATTTTCTTAAACTAGAAGAAAATTAATGTTGCATGAATCTAAAAGGAAGCAAGCCTAATCTTATCTTTTTATTGTTGTTGTTAATGAATTGATAATATTTGCCATTATTTCTAGAAATAGAATATTTTACTCAAAATATTTCTACTAGCAATACGCAGAAGGTTACAAAATTAGGCTTGTCAACTAGTCATTGTTTCTTAACGAATATATAATATATATATATATATATATATATATATATATATATATATATATATATATATATATATATATACATACATATATATATATACACACACACACACATATATATATATATATATATATATATATATATATATATATATATATATATATATATATATATATATATATATATATACATACATATATATATATACACACACACACACACACACATATATATATATATATATATATATATATGTGCATATTTAAATACAATATTAATATATTAACTTATTAAATGGCTTTAAAAATATAATTAGGTATCATTAAATAAAATGCAAATAAATGATAAAGAAATATTTTGAAACTGAAAAGTACTGAAGTGTTGCCTATATAAGGCACATAGATTATATCTTACAAAATCATTAACAATTATTTTTAACCATAAGAAATAAATTAAGTCTAATAGGAGCTTTCTCCTATAAGAAATCAAAAGAATTACAACATAAGATATTGATGGAAAATACGCATTTTCACCCGAAAACAAACAATTTTCTTTTTTCAAGTTTAAATGATAATATGATCAATCATTTATTATTTAGAATATTTATTTCTTTTTTCTATTTACCAATGAAAAGAAAAAGAATATATAAGATAAATAAATATTTCTTTAAAAAATATTTCTTTATCAAGAAATTAATTTTTTTTCTTTTCCTTACCCCAAAATATCAGTAGAAAAGCTATTTCTATATTATATGTTTTAAAGATAAATTATATTTTTAAATACAGATACAATCATTAGTAAGTATTGTTACATATGCTGATTTCACTATTTTACAGAAAAACAAATGTTGTGGTATTTATGAATAAAGAGAGTACGCATTAATAATAATACAAGAATGTTTTCACTATTAATGGTTAATAACAAACTGAATTTAATTTTTTCAGTCTTTTGCTAGCCTTAACATTTTTAGTGAATGTAGTTTATTTTATTAACACACATATCAATGTGTAATTTCATATAAATTCATTCATAAATTTTTATGCATTTATAAGGGACAAATGACACACAAATACACGCATATTTATATATAAGGCTCTGTAAATACATTTTAAGACAATAAATACATATTAAAGCAATGAATGCAATACCAAACAATATATATTACAAGAAATTTATCTAGTGCAAAAGCAGCTTAAGAGAGATATGCCAGTATAAATTTATCAATTGGTAATTTAATTGATGTAATATATTTATATTTTCACAGGATTATAAAAATTTATTAAATGTGTTGATTTTGAATACTGGAATTATTTAGTTATATATATATATATATATATATATATATATATATATATATATATATATATATATATATATATATATATATATATATATATTGTATTTATAATAATTTTATCTATAATGCATAAAATATATATTATTCAAAAGTGTTTGATTGTATTTCTTCTAGTGTATTTGCAAATTTGTTTCTACGTTATTTTGAAAAAGTTTTATTTATCAGTATCCTTTTGTTTTTAGGTATATTGATATTATATTATTTTCAATAATTCAGATTTTGAAGGTATTTCTAAATCCATTTATCCCAATGAACTTTCTCTAATTAAAACAAATTTATTTGATATAAGCGAGGAATTTTTAGATTTATTTATCAGTGTGAATAATTCAATTATTGATGTTAATATTTTTGACAAAACGACACAATTTAATTTTAAGGGCAGTAAATTAATATACTAAAACCCCAATAATTATTTAAAAATGTAAAGGAATATTATATTTAATGGATTAAATGGCATTCACAATATCTGGAATAATCATAAATTCACTAAAAATCAAATAAAACGTCTAATTGATCATCTCAAAGGAAATAACATTCCAACCAATTTTAAAATATGTAGGAAGTAGGGAATCGCTTGTAGTATTGAAGTAATGCAGTTTTTACAACTTCAAAAACGCCACCTAAGCATTAAAGTTCTTACATGAATCTCGAAAACACCTATATTCACCTTAAATCATTTTAAATATCTTTAAACATAGTTAAACCTTACATCTCTTTAAACACAATTTAATTTTAAATTTACTGCCTGTTTCTAAACTACTTTAACTTTTTGAATTTAATTATTTTCTTGGCTTTAACAACTCTTGACTTTAATTACTCTATCCCAATTTTAAATTTACTTTTGGCAACTTTATCTTTAACTCAATATTTAAGTAGGTTCTGATTTGTTGATATTTTAAAACTATATTTATAGTTCCTTCTACTGTAGGTTTGTTTACTTTGCTTTGATATACTATTTTTTACTTTAATTTTTTGAAATAAATATCCTCACGTTTCACTCTTTTAATACAAAACCTCTTTGAGGGAATCGCTCGAAGATCTTTAGACAAATAAATATCCTCACGTTTCACTCTTTTAATACAAAAACTCTTTGAGGGAATCGTTCGAAGATCTTTAGATAAATAAATATCCTCACGTTTCACTCTTTTAATACAAAACCTCTTTGAGGGAATCGTTCGAAGATCTTTAGACAAATAAATATCCTCACGTTTCACTCTTTTAATACAAAAACTCTTTGAGGGAATCGCTCGAAGATCTTTAGACAAATAAATATCCTCACGTTTCACTCTTTTAATACAAAAACTCTTTGAGGGAATCGCTCGAAGATCTTAAGACATAAGTCCTTCGTGTATGCCAGAAAAGTGTTTAATTTTCATAGATGGCCATCTCCCTCTTGATGAAGACGTGGTCCTTATGCTTTTCTCCTATTCTGGATTGTATATATATATATATATATATATATATATATATATGTATATATATATACATATATATATAGTATAAAGCAGTAAATACATATTAAATATTAAAGATAAGAAACTTACATTCAATAAAAGTACAATTTAAACTATTGTATTAGCCATGGGATTCAAGAGAAATTGAAAAGATATACACTTCTTCTTATTAATTTAATATTATCTCTAATAAAATAATAATCTTATTATTCTCTCTAATTATTCATAATAGAAATACGACGAATTAATATTCGTCGTATTTCGTTGTCCTGCACCTCTACAATTAAGTAAGTGTAACTGTACCTACTGATAATTAAATTGTAAGAATTTTTCAATGTATTACAAAGTTTTAACTGGTTTCACTTATTTAATTAAACTGTGATTTGTTTTGAGATTAAATAATGAACTTGTATAAAATTGTAATTCATTAAACAAATTACAATTTCATTAATTACTCAATTATGATTTTTATTTTAAACAAAGTATTTCATAAAATTGAAGAAAACTGCCATTGAAATTTCTTTGCTCAATAAAATATAAAGAACATTATTCAATTTATACTTTTTAATTTGCTGTCGAATTAATTCATAAAAAACTAATTTATGAAAGCTACTAAATAAATATTTTAACTAACTAAAAATTTAAAATAAATAAATATTTAAAGTATTCCTGATTTCTAATTTTTTTAAATCTTAATTAATTAATGAGTTAAGCGTTCACTTAAAATGACATCAAAAATGACTTTAAAATCAAATAAAATTTACTTAATGCGGTAGTTTATTTAAAATAATTCTTACAAAACGAAAAATCATTTTTGAATATCATCGAAAAAACAATTTGAGTTCATTAATTATTTAATGCTGAAATTAATTAAAAAAGAAAGGAATATAATTTAAAAAAATCATTCATTACAATAATTGAATTATTCGGTTACATTATGGGGTAAGAGCGATGGCTAAATTGTACAAATTGACTGATGGTAAAAAGAATGTAGCGCCATCTGTATGCAAATCTGTGCAATAAATTCATCTAAAAAAGCTTTTTTATTATTATTAAAAAATAAAGAGGCTATTATTTAAATTAAAATTTTTTTAACATTTATGGATTTTTGTTATTTTTATTCAGAAAGATTAGTTTTCATTTTAAAAATGAATTTTTCTCAACCGTTGAAAATGAAAATATAAAATGTGAAATTGTTGGAATTATAAAATTTTTCACCCCTAAAAATTGCATAAAAATTTTTTCAATTCAAATACTGTTGAATCATCATAAGATAAACAGATACAGTTGATTTAAACAAAAATATTATCATCCTCTAACTTATATTATTATTAAAAAGAAACTAAAAATATTTGTTTCAGCTCTTAATATAAATATATATATATATATATATATATATATATATATATACTGTTATATACTGTTATATATATATATATATATATATATACACTGTTACAAATTTATAAATAATGATTGTATTTGTCTTAAAATATTTCTGACAGATCGGAAATTCTCACATTTTGGGCAAAAATTGCGGTATTTAGACGCGTTGTAGTTTAAAAGCGGATTTCCTAATGATTTGGTGACTTGGCGACAGTTGGCGACTTGGCGATGGTTGGCGAGATTCTTGGCGACTTGGCAAGAAATCGATACTTCTGGAAACATCCATCACCTAAGTTCTAGGACCAATATTTTTCGAGGTAGCCTAGAAGCTTCCAGAACCTTGGCGAAATTGGTAGATTTCTCCGCCAAGTCAGGTATAAATACTGCAGCCCGACATGGAAGAGTTTTAGTTTTGTGAAGACAGTCAGTGAGACGATTAGTTGTGACTGCTAGTACCTCTGTCTGAGGTATTTGAGACCTGTGATTGGAAGCTGTTTCTTATTATATCTGACGAATTGTAGCTGTATAATTGTGATTGTTACAGCGGGAATTTCGTTTATCTAGTGAAGTTTTTACGAATAAAAGTTTTGTGTTCATTAAGTGGTGGCTTTATTCAACACGAACCCGTGGAGCTCGGTACAATACATATATTTAACTTTTATCATTTTATACCTTACCTCTTATACTTTTAATTCTTATTAATAAAAAACCCTGTAAGACAAATTGCATTTAATCTGTTATAATTTTGTCACCGCTATGTTTATATTATAATTAGTATACTGTACATCAATTTAAAAAACATTTTCTACGGTAATATAATTTTGTTATAGATTCTTTTTTCCTCTACCTTTCTCTTATTCTTTTCATGGTTCCTCTTACGCTTAAAACTAACATCATACGACGAGAAAGACACTCAAATTTGGATTCTTTATTCTACTTTTTTCAACAAATGCAGCAGAGGTTTAATTACAACTGATGACATTTTATTCTAACATTAAAGCGTGATGATCTTTAATAGGCTAAAGATAATAAAAAAAATCAAGACCATATATACTTAATTTGAATTTCTTACCGGCAAAGAAATTTCACGAGCATTATATCCTCACATCTAGATATGAATATTGTTCTCAAAACGATAACAATCAACATTTTTACTATAACATTATTTTTAATTTAGCTACAATTTTAAAAGTACATAAACCCGTTTCCTAACGCTTTAAATATCAGTCAATGTCCATATTTTACAATATAAGAGACCACTGTTTTTTTATCCATAAATAATCAATATCTAACTTTTAAAAAGGAAAAAGAAAATTATAAATTTGAAGGTGTACAAAAAATAATATATTAGTTGTATTTTACAAAAAGTTGTATTAGTAATATAAAAATTAATAAACTTGTTATCTTATATGTTGCTTCATTAATTACAAAATTTAAATTTACTTATACATTTCAGTTACCTTAAAAGGAATTTAAACTTTCGCATTATTACTTAAACTTATTAAATGTATTTTTCTTTTTATGAAGTAATGAAAATGAATAACATGGTGTAATACAGTGCATAATATTAATATATATTTTTTTAATAGAATGCACGGAAATTGCCCACTAAATTGAAGTTTTCAGAAAAATTCTGCAAATATTCTAAACCAAATGCTAAAAATATCGATTGAAAAAGTACAAGGTTTCTAATTCTATTTTTATATAACTAGAATTTACCTAATACCCAAATGAAATTAATGAGAGAGAATATATTCTCCTTCATAATTTAACTTCTCACATTCATCTGAAAGAGAGAAACGCACTTCTGAACTTTTTTAGAATTTTTTTCTACTGTTATAAAAAAAACTGCACCCATTTATATGCTTTATTCAAAATAACAGGATATATCCATTCTGCAGACAGCTAAATTGCTCAGGGGAAACCCGAGTGAGTCGGTCAATAATTTCGCCATTTGCTTAACTTATTTTTCAGATTCTGGTGCAAATCAAAGCAAGAAAAAATTTTAAATAAATTATTTTTAAGATAATTAATAGAAAACATAGCCTTTTAAAAGAGTTTTAAATTTGATTAGTTTCGCTTCATTGCTTATACTTTGGTTGGTATAAACTATTCATTATCATTGATAATGAATTATAACGAAATTTTAACAGGCAATGATTTTACAAAATATGATTATGATATCTTTTTGTATCTTCAAGAGCATTTAAGACTAAATGTCTTATCACTCATTTAACACCGAATGTCTTAAACAAATTTCCTGAGCTCCAGTGGCTCAGTAGCTTCACGCCGCTTCCCGTAAGCTCAGCGAAGTGAAGCATCATTTGCCGCGGGCAGTGGTTGGGAGGATGACCACGGTGTACTCTCCTTCACTGGGTTGCTGGAACTCCGTGGGTTGGGGACGTGTCCACGTTAATATGTGACGTCCAAAGTCCTTCCACTGGTGTGGCGTGGATGTGGAGAGGAGGGTGCCATCTCAGGTGTGGCCCCGTCACCTGACCGTGGTTCAAAATTACGAGGCACCTTTAAAAGAGCAAACGGCGTACTTTCACCTTCGTGGTGCTCATATACAAACGAAAGTCGCACCTTGTTGACTTAAATCGCACAGCCAACGGCAAAGCGAGCTTGGTTTGCCAAGTGTCATGGGAAACAAACACAACAAATTTCCTTCAGAAAACAAAATAGAATTTAAAACACATATTTGTATAAATTTAGGGCTTACTTGATTTTAATTATCAAAATATCGTAGTTTAACAAAATTATCGGTTTGATAGTCAAAAAATATTAAAGCCACTGTTAATTTAATCGATCAAAACAGGTTAGGTAATTTATCGTTGTCATTCATTACGCATAACGTAGTAATTTAATTTATGGAATTACTACTGGATTTCCGATACATTTACTGTAGTAATTTAATAACTGTAACTAATCTCGAAATTGTGTTATTAATTGTAATCTAGAAATTGTGTTATGATGATAGCTTTTACGTCAATGTAGGTGTAAATTAAATACGAATAATGTAGAAAAAAATACCGCAACGTTCCATTATCACAATTTAAAACGATAGTAAAAGGCTGATAATAATCAAATTTAATGTCAACACATATTTTTTCACTGTAAAAGTGTATTGAAAAATATTCATTCCATATCAAAATTTTAAAAATAAATAAAATACATAAATTTAAACAAAATGTATAAATTTTTGATTAAAAAAGCATGAAGGAATATTATACAGAGAACAATTGAATATCTTCCTTCGCTAGAGTTGAGCTGGGAGCTGAACAATTAGCTTTAAGATATGATTCAACTGCTCGCACGTGTAACTCCCGGACAGAAGCGTGGGCGTTCGCATTCGTTCATGCAGCAGGTGATCGGTTAACGAATACTACAATCTATTACAGGACAATGCTCGCTAACCGATCATTGATTTACAATCGATATTTTTTTGTAAAATCGATTAATTTGTTCTGAAGACCTATATAAATTAAAAAAAGGATGTATAATTTCCTAGTAAGTTAATCAAAACAATAATACATACATAAAGTCTTATATATTAATCAGTCCTTTACATTTTTTGTTTATAGGGCGTTAAAGAACATGTCCTATGTCGATTGCTTTTCTCTCTTTTTCAGAATTTTCCGACAGTGACTAAGGGCATCGTCTCGTTGTAAACATCCGCAACCTTACTCACATCAACATGGTTTAGGTGTCATTCTAAAACCACTGCTCTAACACCCTCCCACTTCTTCAAACGATCTTTAATGGTAGATGTTGGCATTGATCCCAATTCGAATTTGAATGAAATCAAAAGCAATCAGTTTCAATTAGCAGTCAGTTTCGGTTTGCAATGAAATCAAAATCAAAATTAATGACTTACTTTAGCTATAAATATTCTATTGCTAAAGAAAACTTTTCCAATATAGAACTTGGAAGTTTAATAGACAAGCAACATAAATGAAGAGAGATGAAAAACAATTTTTGGTCCGCTGGGTTTAGCAATTCTGCACATTATGCTCCGAAAGCCGAGAAATGTTCGTTAGAACTCGTTTCAGATCGCTATCCGAATATGTGTTCGTTTTCCGATTTGTTCGTATTCTGCACTGTTCGTGAACCCATCATCCACTGTAATTCACTTAAAACTGTAAGTCCCTTTTATAATAGGCACTGTGTGAAAGTGAAAGTGAGAATAGATCAACAAACAAGACAAGAGCTTTCCTCAAATTAAAAATAATAAGAGGGCTTTTGAATTTAATGAGAAAAAAAATTTATTTACGTGAATTGATATTTGACGTAAAAAATTTAAATTGCTTATTAGCAAGATATCATATGTTGTTAACAAAAATAAATAATATTGAACTTAATCGATTTCAATGTATAGTAAATTTGTATTCCTATAGTGCAAACTACTCCGGTACATTTCGTTGTAATTTAATGATTTAATGAATACCCTTCTAACTAGAAATAAAACTGAGTAAAAGTGTCCATGAATTTTTTTATTTGGAGAATTATGTTTAGTAACAATAATCTTTTAAATATTATTTATCAATTATTTTTGTATATTTATTATTATACTATTATTTATTGTATATATTTTTAAATATTTATCAACTATACATTTCGCTATTACAAATACATTTTATCACAAGTTCACAAAACACAACGAAATACTATGCCTATTCTTAAGATGTTTTTAATACCACAACAATAAGGAGGTGCTGGGTTCGAATCCCGGTTCGGGCATGGATGTACTTTCTCTCTCTATCTATCCCGTCTTTGTCCTTTCCTTGAATGAATGAGGTATGAATGGTTGCCTACCCTATAAATCGGGTCTCTATGGCATGTTTGTACTGAAGAAGTCGGACTCCATACCAAAATATGGTTCAGTTGAAAAAGTGGAGCAGCGCACCCCATATTGCCTAGCTGGCACACGACAACAACAACAAACGACTTAAGTCGTCAGGAACAAACTATTCTCGCCCGATTTCGAAGTGGACATCTTAAGACCCTAAAATTTTCTGGGGGTTCCCGAACCTTTGAAACCTGTGCTAACTGCTCTAAAGAGCAGGCTTCGCCTGAACATATCCTTGAGTGCCTAGGGCTGTCCAGGCAGAACTTGGTTGACGACCCTCTTCTGGTTTTGGATTATTGTAGAGTGTACAACGTCATGGATCTGGTCTAGCGCTGCTGGCCTTTGGGGGCATGCAACAACAATACCAAAAAAATAAACGAGTCAAAGCTTCAGTATTGAAGCAGTAGTATCTTTTTTTTTTCCTTTGTGCTTTTATTTTGAGTTACCTTGTATAATTAGCCGGAAAAGACGACAATAAGTGAAGGCTGTAGATACAGAGGACCGCACATTCTGCCTAAAACATTAAATTATTAGCATGGATACTGATTAATATGTTTGCTCTCAGTTAAAGAAAAATTTAATACTTTATACTTATGATTTACGCGACATATTTTTTCTTTGTAGGTAATTAAGATGAAAAGTTATATAATTTGATTTCTACTTTATGAAAATACTAAAGCTAGAAGTAAAAGCAAATAAAGTATTCATAGATTGAAGCGTCATTTTAGATTAATCACTGAACTCTTTTAAATCAGATTCTAAGGTAAACTCATTTTCACCTAAATTAGATAGTTTGTATGAGAGAGTAAATTTTTCCCCGACTCAAGAATTGTTTCCAAGTATTATTGATCGTAAATAAACAGGATAATCACATGAGCGGGACGTGTGATAACCTCAAAGGAAGAGGGAGAGACTGCTTTATCCAAAATTATTTGACAAACCTCATTTCTAGATGACGTGTCTTGGATTAAGCTATACAAAGTTCTGAGAGGGGACTCTTGACACTTTTAGTTTGAAGTGCGCAGAATGAATAAAAATGCTTAAAATTTAATCTACAAAATCATGCATTTTGAAGAAAGATATGTTTTAACTTCTGGTATCAGCATGATAAATAGACTCGTTTAAAAATGAAGTGTTAGAAAATTTACATTATAAAATGAATCATGACATTTAATGAGTACTTTTAAGCAAGCTAAATGGTTTGCAATTTTCTCTGTGGTAAATGAAACTGAGGAATTTTAGCGTAAATGATATTCATTTTAATTGCTTCAATTTTAAAAATGACTCTTGATATTTTAAAATAGCTAATTTATTCCAATGAAGAAAGTATAACTTCCTTAAAAAATTTATATACATAAACACACACAAAGAAACCTTAAATAATTTACAATCCTGTATTTCTTCTCATTAAGAAGTTAAAAAATATTTATTAATATATCTCACTTTTCACAAATTTTAAAAAGAAAAACTATGTAACTTATAGCATATGTGCAAGAGTATGGGTTTATTTAATTTTTTTTAATTTTTGGACATTGTTTATAGTTAAATTTTTCGAGTAATTTCATGTATATTTACCATTTTTTGAAGACATAATATATAAAAAATGTCAGAATAAAAAACAATCAAAAGCATAAAAATACAATAATATAAAAATATACAGAATATAATCAATACATGTACATTAGAAATACGCAGAACTTGTTTAATTATATAATTATTTATATTAACGTAATTATTCATTTCGATACTTAACACTTAATATATAAATAAGGCATTACGATGCAAATAAATTATATTATAAATCTCTCATTATCATAAATCTTTATTTTTTCTCATTATTATAAATCTTTCATAATGTAAAGCTGATATTACATAAAATTTACTATATCGCATTTGGTATCACATTAATTTTTTTATTTATTTATTATAGAAGACAAAAACTAATTCTTGGTAATGTGCTATATATATATATATATATATATATATATATATATATATATATATATATATATATATAAAGCATAGAAGTATAGGCAAAAATTGAAAGACATAAGAATAGATTTAAAATTAAAAAATATAAGAATAGATATAACTCTTATGTTTAGCATTACATTCAGAGCAAAAGCAGCTTAAATAGAATTACTAAAATATAATTAATTGTAAATTTTTATAAAATTAATCAAAAACCAAATGGAAAATAATAATAAATTTATAAAATTGTATTTTCAATGTATTATTCTCCATTTAGTATTTGATCATTATTCTCCATTTGTTTTTTACTATTTTTTTAAACTTATTATTATTTTCCTTATAGTTTCTGATTAATTTTACAAAAATTTACAATTAATTATATATATATACATATATATATATATATATATATATATATATATATATATATATATATATATATATATATATATATATATATATATATATATATATATATATATATATACCAAATTCTATATCAGTTTCACAAAGCATTGCATATGTTAGATATTTTATAGTAATTTTATAATAATTTCTTACTCAAATAATCGAAATGAAAAGCAAGGGAAAAATTATTGAAAAATGTATTAAATCAGTTTATTTAAAAGAAAATATAATCTATATTTATATTATAGTTGTATTTTGAATATATCGTAAACGTGTTTAAAATATACTTGTATTTTGCATACATGCATATTGTGTGTATATATATATATATATATATATATATATATATATATATATATATATATATATATATATATATATATATATATATATATATATATATATATATATATTGTTTATTGTATATCTTATTAAGCGAAAAGTCCCATAAAAAATTATTTGAATTCTGAAAATAATTAAAGAAAATATAAACAGGTTTTTGACAAATAAATATAACTATAATAATAAATATAACTATATAATATAACCACTCTGAATGCAATAGGACATAAAAATGTTTATAATAATCACATTAATATTATATTTATAATTACTTATTAATAATTGCATTAATAATTGTCTGTTAAAAAGCTTCGCGAATAAACACGAAGTTTATTTTTTGAATGAATGCGATAAGTGAAAGTTATTACGCACTTCTTTAACATATAAACCCGAGTTGATAGAGTAAAAAAGTAAACTTTAACCTTAAATGGTCCGCTGTGAAAAGCAAATAAAAATATTTCGGAGATATTTTATTTAAAAATGACTTTATGTGATATACATTACAATATATAATTTTTTATATTGTAAAATTGCTCCTATAAAGCTTTCTAGACTTCTAATAGCTGGCTAATTAATTAACATATTTATAATACTTGATGTCAAGATCACATTTCTTTTATTTTAAGTTTAAAATAATCCACACTCAAGAACGCTCTTTTGAAAAATATGTGTGAAGATTGTAAGACCATTTTAAAAGTACGGAAGTCAGTTGTGTCAATCAAAAGTGACATAATCGTCTTCAAAAACAGCTGTATTCGTGATGGGGGCGAAATTGAACAAAGGAACAGTCACGGTTTTGAATATCATTACATTCAACAATTCTCAAATTTGCATATGTAAGGGCTTTGAAAATTTATTTTTGCAGCGCATATTTCATAAAGTCTTTTCTGCATACAATAGAAAGAAGGTTTTATAACTACAAATATTTTTATAAAATAAATCGTTTATTCTAAAAGAAAATTGAGAAGTCTTAAATTTTGAAGGAAATCTAATTAATAGCATTTTTACGATGAACATAGAGAAAAAGAGCTCATAAATTTTATATTTCCACCAATTTCAATATTTTTCTAAGAAATAGACGGAATTAATTTTTAAAGCTTAAAATATGAAAATTTCATATTTATTATGTTATTTATTGGGAGTGATTTATTACAAATATATGAGTAATAGCAATTGGATTTAGAATTGTTAAACAGCTTTCTATATTTGTTTCCATAGTGCTAACAATATGCATTTGATGAAAAGATCACTGACGCTTTTATAATTTACATAAAGCGTGGGACTAGGGAAAATATTCTTAAATGATTAAATTAGAAAGTATGTCATTGCTATGAAAGACATCTGTTCTAATTAAACACAGTGAACAAGTTTCCCTAATTAAAAATAATTTATCAAGTGATGGGGATATATGTCAGCTTAAACTTAAGAAAAAGGAAAGATAGATCATCAGCTAAATCTAAACTAGACACTATTGAATATATAGAAAATTTCTTAAAACTCCCTCATAATTTAAAAGTAATGATCTAGTTCGTCTATCTTATTTCTGTCTTATAATTCGATAAGAATGATTGATTAATATCAATTACTCAAAGTTTAACGATAACTCGAAAAGTGAAACTAAAAACAAAAATTCACGTTATGTGAACAACTGCCACGAATTACAGTTGAGTTTAACATTGCAGAAATAGAGTATTCGAAATACTTTAGCGAAAGAGAAACGATTACATACACTTTCCATTACAAATAAATGAATCAATTTATAAAATGATTTTACTTATTAAACTAATATATTCAACTACGAAAAAGTATTTTAAGTCATACATATTTATATACTATTATGTATGATTTGCATAATAGTATATCATTATGCAAATCTATTAAGATATTATCTATTAAATCTTTTAAGATATCAAATATATTAAGATGACAGTCTTGAATAGTAAACTATAAATATTTTTACCTTTAGCTTTCTAGAATCGTTTTTTTAACTGAATTTTATTCCATATTCTTTCTTGAATTCTTTTTCACCGCATTTCACCCATCAATTCATTTAAGTATTCATTTTAACACAAATTGTTTAAAATTCCATTCAATATAACGAACATCAGCCTTACGAGTAACTAATAGAAAATCATTCGGCAATTATTAAAACTGACATTCGGGAAATCTAATATATTAATTTATCGTTATCTTGATTGAACAGCATGTTTTTTTCAATTAAAAAAATTTCAGATGACAGTCTTTAAAACTATTAGACACCTGATTAGCTATCAGATATTTCTAAATGAGTTTGCATTGAATGTTTTGTAACCAAAAAAATTATTTCAGTCCATAAGTGAGACTTAGAAATCTAACAGTGGGACAGTAGTGATAAAGTCTTACTTTATTAGTATCGACAAACTTTGTTTGCACATGATATCGCGAAATCACTTGAGGTACCTTATTTCTTAAGATTACACAAATTATAAAGGTATAAATAATTAATTTAGTGTAAGTTGTTGAAAAATGAGCTTTGTCTGCATTGATGTCTCTTCAGAAGTCGAATCGAGCTGACAGCCGAATGATTTGCTCTCTTGCCTTCATTTCACAAGTTCATGGGTTCGAATCCCACCTTGGGCTTGGAGTGTTTCTTGTGGTCCGGAATCCACTTTAAGCCGTATCTTCTGGTCTAATGTGCCTTCGTGTGCCAAAAATGTCGGTTAAACGAGAAGCAAACCTTCAGAAGGCAATATTGGTTTAAAGATTTTGTCCAAGCAAATTATTCCCTATATTATTATTCATATTAACAAATATAAAGATTAATTCATTCCTATCGAAAACTTGCCAAATTTTACTTAGTTAAGTCGAAAGACTTGTCAATTTATAATGATGAAAAGTTATTTGGATATTTTAAATATAATGTTTAAAAATATAATTGCCGCCAATCTTGTCTAGTGGTCAGTGTGCCTCACTGCGGATAAGGAGGTCCTGGGTCCGAATCCCGGTTCGGGCATGGATGCATTTTCTCTCTCTAACTATCCTGTCTTTGTCCGTTCCTTGTATGAATGAGGTGTGAATGGTTGCCTACCCTATAAACGGGTACCCATGGCATGTGTGTACTGAAGAAATCGGACTCCACACCAAAATAGGGTTCAGTTGGAAAAGTGGAGCAGCGCACCCCATATTGCCAGCTTAGCTTTGAGCAAACTTCGAGCTGCTCAAAGCTCGAATTTGAAGTGGTGAAGTCATCTACCGGTTTCCTTCCTCACACTCCGTCATTAACGATGGAATGCTGTGCATTTCTCAACAGCTTTCGTGGATTTTATTTTGACCGAATTCTTCGTATTCATGGTAGAGCAAAATATAACATTCCAGAATTATCATGATCACATTTCAAAAAGTCTCTCTCTCTCTTTCTCTCAACATCTATTCATCTACCGGTTTCCTTCCTCACACTCCGTCATTAACGATGGAATGCTGTGCATTTCTCGAAAGCTTTCGTGGATTTTATTTTGACTGAATTCTTCGTATTCATGGTAGAGCAAAATATAACATTCCAGAATTATCATGATCACATTTCAAAAAGTCTCTCTCTCTCTCTTTCTCTCAACATCTATTCATCTACCGGTTTCCTTCCTCACACTCCGTCATTAACGATGGAATGCTGTGCATTTCTCGAAAGCTTTCGTGGATTTTATTTTGACTGAATTATTCGTATTCATGGTAGAGCAAAATATAACATTTCAGAATTATCATGATCACATTTCAAAAAGTCTCTCTCTTTCTCTCAACACCTATTCATCTACCGGTTGCCTTCCTCACACACTCCGTCATAAATGAATGAATGAAGGTATTTCTCTGCTGTTCGCTTTAGTTTTATATGGCTTTTGAATTGTGTTTTCATTTTTTTAATATTTTTCTCTACTTATTTTCCACCACTATATGCATAAAGCAGCCGTGGGCTGTTTGGTCAGGGCGTAATTTCATTATCGGAAAGAAGTGAGTTCGAATCCCGGATTAACCGAAGATCCATCGTGTTTACTAATGGCGGCTGGGGCACGTTTTACTAGGCGTGGTCGCACTGTTCTCCATGTGAAGTGATACTTCTGGGAGTGGGGCCAATTATTGGGGGTCTTCTGCTTTGTTCAAATTTACGAAGACTCCACCTGGCTGCTTCTCTCTTACTCTGGTTGAGCATAACTCATAGCTATGTACCGGGAAGCATGTTGGTGCAACAACCTCTGTATGTATGCTTTTTGTCAGTTAAAATTGATATTATGTGTTACCATAAACTTTATATAATGCCCATATGCTATGAGAGAATATGCACTGAATGAAGAGTTTTGATTTCCTCATGAAGGGAGGTTCTTGCCCAGACTTTCAATGTGCGAGGTACCCCTGATTCAATTAAAAGACATCCGCCCTCGTGCGCACAATGTGCCCTTTGAGCCACAAACAATCCGAAATCAATTAAATTACACTTTTGAACTAAAACCTTTAATTAAAAGTGTGGGGATCTGTATCGTACTTTTTGCCAATTATCTGCTAGATATTCATGTAGTCAGGCATAATTAAATCATTTAATTTTTACTCACAGTTGCAAAACTAAACATTATTTTTTTCAATACTCAACTTCAAAATGTCAAAATTACTCTGACACTTGCTGTGTGTACAGCTCGCAAAAATCAAAATGGATAAAAAGTTTCAGTATGACTTTCTTCACCGGAGATGACTCGGCCTCGTAAAAGTATCATCCGTATTTGTTTTCATCACTGCGCAGCTGATAATGAGCAGAATGAGAATGTGTTTGCTAAACTTTATGCGCATTTTGGAAAGAATTTTCATTTAACTCTGATAATGAGCGCACATAACATTTCAGCTGCCTAGTTATTGTTTCTCACCATACATTGTGAACTAATAAGGGTCACTTCATCTACTGAATTCTCTAAGTCGTTTCTTATGTTTCGATTTAATTTATCAATTACTATACGATCACTCTTTCATTCAAAGGTTAGTTAGGCCACACTGGGCAGCTTTAAGTGTGTTCTGAATCGTTGCAAGCATTCAAGCCAGAGGCGGCAATCGATTTCAAAAACTGTTGAACTGAAAGTCATCACAGTAACCATTCAGTTGGCATTTACGACAATAAATGCGTATAAAGGAGTGAGAAAATCATTTATGTAATATAAATAAAATAAGAAACATGCCAAAATACTTAAAGTATAATACTTATTTCTTGGCTCAAAACATTTATCACTTACATGTTAATATATTTATAAAATTAGAAATAGCAATAAATGCAATATTTTTAAAATAAAAAAATATTCATATTATTATTATTTACTGAATAATGATGGGACGAAACTAATATATTTTCGGGATGAAACTAGTATATTTCTCTTTTCGGGACGAAACTAATATATTTAAATTTACCTAAGATTAAAAATTGACAAATCCTTTGCATAAGCAGGTGATATAATAAGATATAAAGATGTCACATGTTTTATGTTGAAAAACTTTGGTGGAGACGACAAAATTCACAAAAAGTATATGAAAATCATGAATATCAAAACATAATTATCTGAAAAATTTCTTGTAACTTATAATTTTTCATGTAAATTACAAATTTTTAAGATTGATCTTTCCTAAAATTTAATCCATAATTATCTAGAAAAGGATATTTGTCTTAGCTTTAAAATTTGCATAATAGAGGTTGTAATTTTTTTTTAAAACTTTTTTAAATAAATTTTACAAATTGCCAGAATACGCTGAATTTATTGTTGAGAAATGCACACACATCTCGACATTAAAGATAAGCGAAGCTTAACAATAAAGTTACTTACAATGAGATTGATAACAACATTGCATAGATAATTCAGGAATTTCTTTGCCGTAAAAATAACTCCTCATTGTAATAAAATAAAGCTTGTTATTTTATTTGATATAACCTTTCGTGAAATTTAATTTCCATTTTAAAATGGAGAAGCAAACTGTTGCAAAAATTGATCATATACGAAATCAAAATTTTTTTAAACGTTTGAAAGCCTAATATTACATTTCAAGATAAGAAAACTGTTGTGATTATCAACTTTAACTCTTATATTTTAATGTTTTCATCTCTCAAATTACTAAATACATCACAAAATATCAATGCTAAGAGTTAATACTTAATTTTAAATATCTTTGGAGAATATTTAAATTACGGGGGATTAGCAACAAAAGGCATAGAAACTTCCAAAACTGTTTAACGTAATAAGTATGTTATTAAGGAGCTATTATGTGACTATGAAAAGAATGGCTCTTTTAAAATAATTATCAAATTATGAATATTTATAGAGGATTTAAAAATGATTTCGTACATATTTATCACATAATTAATCAAACAAAAATAATATTGTAAATTACTAAGTTTCTTATTACTTATTTAATAATTTTTTCTGAGTAGCGAGGCTATATCTCTTTCGACATCGTAATGTTTCTATGCAAAGTTACAAAATATGCTATCTGTACGAACCAGAAAAATAAGATGTAAATTTGTACAATTTTAGATTATATTTTGATCTATAAAAACATATTCTGTTGCATTGCTTCCGCACAAAATCTAGCCTGTAAAAATACAATTGTTGCACGTTGCTTTCTTTTTCCCCTAAATATGTTGAAGATTCTTAAAAATTCGTAGTTTTTGAAATATTTTTGAATGTTTTTGAAGATATTTAGGCATTTTTGGTACTTCTATAACTTTTTCTTCTATGTCCCCTCAACACGGTATAACTTTGACGAATTTAAGTATACAACAGAAAAAAACATTAAATATATCAAAACATAAATTTTGGGGTCTGTGGACGATACCATACAGACGCATATCATTATTTAATGGAATATCTTTATTTCCACACAAAGCAAACCACCTGCATTCAATAATGCAATTCGAAAGTACTTAGCTGAGGATAAAATCATTTTCATGTCTCTCCCACGATATTTAAGATTTGCACGGAATTGTGAATCTGTTTAACCAAAACAATTGCTTGACATTAACGAGCTAATTAACCATAACCATAACCCAATGAAAGGTTACATCTGCCTCCTTATCTTATTTCCATCCGGTTTGTCTGTTGTTTGTGCTAATTATAAGGGTCAATTTTCTGAGACTCCATTTTGTTCTAATTACACATTAGCTTGTAAATTCAAAAACACGTAATAATATAAATTCATCAATCGTGAGTTATCATGATTGTTATTGTTATTACATATAATTTTAATTGAATTACATTTTAACTTTATAAAATTAAGATTTTCTTGTGATTTCTAAATAGAAGAAAAACTTAACATCTGTCATTTCATTGAACTGTAATCAAACAAATTATGAGAATAAATGGGAACATTTGCATATATATTAAATAATTTATTTTAAAGTTATAAAAGCATTAAGAGAACAATTTTTAATCCTTATTCTATGAAAAATTTTCAAGGACATTTTACTAATTAGATATTTAGTTCCCAAAAATTGAAACGACTTAAACTATTTTTTATTTTAGTCTTACATTAATTTCTCATCCATTACAAAAAATTTAATACTTTTAAAGGTTAAATTAGCTTGTTTAGTTTAGTTTTAAAATTGAAATCATAATTTCAATCAGAAGATAATGTTTGTACTTAAATTGGACTTGCAGTGATTAATATCATTTCTAAATAATTAAAAATTTCAATGTTTAATGTAAATTTTAATCATTAATTAATTTGTTTGTAACATTTATCACTCAGCATTTTGAATAATAAAAACTATTCTTCAAATATTTCTTTTAGAATGTCATGAGCTGTATAAAATATTTATAAGCTATGAAGAAAATAATGAACCATTTTCAAAACATGATTTTAAAAATTAAAAAAGCATTGATAAATGTATTCCATATCAGAGAAACAAAGAACATGAAAAACTAAAAAAAAAAAAGAAAATTGTGGATTATATAGAATATTTCAAAATTGAATACAAAAAATATAGGAATGTAATACATGTATGCATAGTTTTAATACCATTCCAGAATGAGTTAAACTTATCCATTAACTTAAACGCCAATCTTACCAATCATTTTTGAAGAAATCAAAATATTCTGTATAAGTCTCTAATGATAAATGTTCCTGTATGAGTTGAAGCATTATAACATTTCTTACTTTTTATGTCAAAAGTAAATTGCCAAAAAAAAAAGTTCATTATTTATACAGGATTTTTAAAACCTCGTAAGTATAAAAATCAATATTTTTCTGTTCAACTGTGTTTACTAATCCCAGACCAACCTTATATAAGATGTACAATTATTACGTAAGATAATTGGGTAGTGATAAAACATCATCATGGAACTTAAGTAATGTATATTTCATTCTTTTACATTAATACGTATTCATTAAAGTCATTCAAAAATTCAACTCTGATGGGATATGATTTGTAACCATTTATGCAAGATTATTGTGTAGCACTCTGTATTGTATATTTATTCAGAAAATATTATTTTATTTCAATTCCATGCTCAGATAACATTACGTCTTTTATAAACAATATGCTCAAAATTTTCATAACTTTTTACAAAGTTGATACAGAACATAGTTCAGACATTACACGATGTTGTAACACGTGTTAGCTAAAATACTTCTTGATAAAAAGTGCTTTCTAATCCAACAGTTAAACCCTCCATGTTTTGTTATCAAAATAGAAGCTTTTTGAATGAGCTTCCATATGAAGGGTTATCTAATATACACGCACATTTACAACTACCCGACCAGAATTTTTTGGAGGGAATTAATCGCTTCCTTGACGTTCATTCGTGTGAATCTAAAAAGTGATTTTGATGAAGTCTCAGAAACAAACAATTAAGAGAAGAACTCAAAAGTTTGGTGTGGAAGTTTATTCCTGATTTCAGAGTCCGGAGGCACTCGTTAAAGATTTCTTTAAAGTATGCTCTTGATTGCCTTTCGAGAGAGATTCTGCTCTGTCCCGCAGCACTTCGACTTTAAATGAAATGCAAATTTAATTCCTGAGATGAGCAAGAATTCGAAGACTCAAATTCATACTGATATATGCTTTTGATGAGGCAAAATGTTTCCTGCCTGTAAGGTAATCTCATGATTTTCCAAGTCTCCCTTCACATCAGTGAAATTAAATTTCCTGGATTTAAAAAAAGCTTTTCAATTGTTAATTGCTGTAGATATATATTAAATAAAAGTACGATGAATCTGTAGAAGAAATTTAGAAATTAATGTCATTTAGTATGCATTACTGAAAATTTGAAATTATTTAAACACAAAAATGTTAATAAAAAACCAGAATTATATATATATGTATATATATATATATATATATATATATATATATATATATATATATATATATATATATATATATATATATATATATATATATATATATATATTATTATTATTATTATTATTATTATTAACATTTTTTCTGTTGTAGTTTGTAGTCTTCAGTTAAAATCTTTAACCCAATCTCATTTTTAGTAGCTTAAGACGGAAAACATACTATTTTAAGTTATTAATTAATAAGCTAAAAAACATTTTCTGCAAATACTTGTTGTTGTTGTCGTATGCCAGCTAGGCTGGCATTATGGGGTGCGCTACTCCACTTTTCCAACTGAACCATATTTAGGTGTGGAGTCCGACTTCCTCAGTACACACATGCCATAGGGACCCGTTTATAGGGTAAGCAACCATTCATTCCACATTCATACAAGGAAAGGACAAAGACAGGATAGATAGAGAGAGAAAGTACATCCATGCCCGAACCGAGATTCGAACCCAGGACCACCCTATCCGCAGTCAGACAAGCTGACCCCTAGACAAGTTGGGCGGCTCTGCAAATACTTGAAATGCTTATATAATTTTATACTATTTGTAATTCATGCATAGCATGTACCTAATTCTACTCATTCAGACTTAAAAGAATTAGTTCTTTGAACTTTCAATTACTTGTTCAGATCATAACAATATGGTATTCATTCTCAACATAATAACATATACTTTAACATATATGTTCTCAAAAAAGTTGCATTTTTAATTAACTATTTCTAAACTAACCTGCTGATGGTAAAGCACATCCAATTTACAAATTTACCTACATACTCATATCCGATCATTCTCTTAGAAAAAAAGCAATTCTAAAATAGTTTTACCTTCGCTGCTCTGATCAATTAGTTGTTTTATGTGATGATCTCGTTTAATGTGAGCAATTATTCAGTTCTTCTCCGTCTTTTTTGTAAATTAGAATTCCGCGGTGGCAAGCTGCCTTGAAATAGAGATTTAGTATCTTAGTTTATTATGATTTAGTTTTCTACACACAAATTGGGAAATAGTCAAAAAAATTGAAGAATAATGCAACTTGAATCAAATTATTATTTCTTCCTAACGCCCAACCACTTAGGAACCACTTTTCCCCCAAAAAGCTATTAAACAATTTATTTATATGTATATTCAAAAGCATTAGCATTTCATTTTCCTTCCACGCATACCTGACGTCAAAATTAGAATGCTTTGAAATAAGTTTAAAAAGGTAACTAGCTCATATTTTTTTTTAGTCTAACAAGGAAGTAATCGGAAATAAAAAAATAAAAAAAGCATCACAATATCTATCGATACATCAATTTTATTTCCAAAGATCATTGTTCATTTGTAAAACTTTTGCAACACCTCGAACACTATCTGTCAAAACGCAATGTGTCATAGATATAAAACCATTTCCATCGATCAATGTATACTCTTATCATTTCTTTTGTAATCAGAAAACATGAAAAATGGCATCATTGATTAAAAATAAATTATCTTAGATAATTTCATAGAATTAATTTGTTTTTATTAAATAAGTTCTTTTCTATTTGGAGTGCTGATAAGATTTTTTCGGAAAGGTAAATGAAAAAATTATAAAGTATTAAATGCAGGTAATAGATATTCTAAAAATCCCTCACTGAGCATTGAAAATAATTATAAAGTATTAGATGCAGGTAATAGATATTCTAAAAATCCCTCACTGAGCACAACATGCCTGTCATCACGTGCAACGAGGTGGGTGTGATTGTCGGTCCGCCGTTCCATCCTACGACCAGCGACTGCAGACTCACGCCTCCGTTCTTTGGTCATCCAACGCGATGTCCTATTTCTCTGAAGGACAATCGGTGGCCCTTACAGGCTACTGTCTTCGGACCAACTCAAGAACTTACTTGAAGGACACTCGATATCTTCTATAAAGTATTGTTATCAGCATACGACAAATATGGAAAAAACAATTCTTCTTCTTCATTGGCCTGACAGCCCAGGGTGGTCCTTTGCCTTCCTCAGAAGTGCATACCAGGACCCCCTATTTTTGGATAAGGTCATCCAGTTTGTCACTTTTAGTGTTTTTAGGTCGTTTTCAAGGCAGTCACGCCATCGGAGTTTCAGTCGTCATCTTCTTCTGGTGCCCATGGGGCGAGCCAAGAAAATTTTTTTCGTCACCCGATTGTCGTTCATGCGGCTCAAATGTCCTGCCAATTTTAATCTCTGTATTCTGATAAATTTAACAATATCTGGTTCTTTATATAGTTTATAGAGCTCAGAATGAGTTCTTCTTCGCCATGTATTCTCACATTTTATTCCACCAAAGATGCTTCGTAAAGTTTTTCTTTCGAAAATGGAGATGGTTTCTTTGTCCTTCTCAGTCAATGTCCACGTTTCAGATGAGTAAGTGAGAATAGGCCGAATCAAGCATTTGTATATTAAAATTTTTGTTTTTCGACTGACTAAGTAGATTTTAGGTACTTTTTTAAGCCGAAAAGGCATCGGTTAGCAGCTGTAACCCTACTGCAGATCTCAGGTTCGAGAAAAAAACAACTGCCGTAGTTCAAATAAGCAATATCCCTTTATACAGCTCTTACAGGTGGCACTACAGCCACCCACGATGTACGCATGCCCTGCAATGTTAATGATTTACATATCTCACCTTTTCAAATGATTTGCATATTTACTTCAGAGTATTGTATTTTGAATGGCTAGTAGTGATGCACAAATAGATGCAAAAACAAATCTGATATTTCAATCAATTTCCTCTTCTAACTCTATTTGAAGGTTTGTGGGGGAGAATTGAAAAGCATGAATTTTATTTGTACAAAAATTTCAAAAGTTGAGTGCGAATTCAAATGTAGATCCACAGACAAATAAATCTAATATATTTACTGGCTTTGTGTTTAAATTTCATTAGGTCGTTATTAAAAATTTACGTCTTAACTAACATTTAATTTATATCCTACTTTTTAGTCTTTCTCTTAATAAATCTTTAATCTTAATAAATCTTAGTCTTTCTCTTAAATAATTTCATTATTTCACTTTAAAAGTATACATTTACTTTAACATTTTTATATATTTTTATTTGTATTTTTTATTTTGTTTGTTTTCAGCATTTCATTTCGTTAATCGTTGTCTAGATTAAATTACGGTAAAACCAGATTTGTAAATCTATATTAAATATTCGGCTCTAATTCCTCACGACCTTTAGTTGCATAGTCCTTCCTAGATTGGAACGTACTTTTTCATCACTTATCAGTACAATTATGCAATTCAAATACCTACATTCATCATTTAAACATGCAGTCATTCATCAAGTACCTACATTCATTATTTATAGATAGTTATAGGGTGACAACTTTATACTGTTAACATAATTGTACTGCTTTTGATTGGTTTAATTCATGTCCTCCACTTTTTATAAAAATTTCATTTACTTAAGAGATCTTAATGTTAGTAAAACAAATAGTTAGTTTTGATTTCCTTGTTTGAAAAAATATTCCAAACCAACGACGGCAAATAATTGGTTTATTTGAGGCTGGATTAAAGCAAATTCAGATTGTGGGAATGTGGCCTATCTATTCACCTGACTTAAACCCAATGGACTATAGTCTATTCTGCAATCAATGGTATGCTCTAAGCCACATCGAAGTTTGGGAATGCTAAAGGGTATTCTTAAGAAGGAATGGGCTAAGTTAACGCCTGATGAACTGCGGCCCATTGCAGAAAATTTTACGCGGCGCTTAAGGCTCTGTATCGATGCCCAAGGGAGCCATTTTGAAAATACTTAAATATGTTGTATCTAAGCAGCAAATGACTTAAATAAAATTAGTTTTTTGAAAAAAATTCCGGGTTTTTAATTTAATACAATATTTTTTTGTCAACAGGATAAAGCTGTCACCCTGTTGTCACTTGCTATTGTATCACATTATTTTTGTCATTTTTTTCGTAACTATATAAATATGAACAATTAAGTTATCATTCTATGCACTAATAGACAAGTCAATTTGAAAATAAAAATTTTGTTCTATGCTTATCAATAGATTCTGTAAAGCTTTACATGTTGCTAGTTATTTGAGTTACAATTACTTACAAATTTTATTACTTTCATCACTTACTCAATATCTGTTGAGGCATTTTACTCTAAACTTTAACTCTAAGTTGAATTTTTATTTTAGACAGTTGAAATCAAATATATTTTGGTTTTTCTCTGTACTTGCTTTTTCATTAAACTTATCCTTTCTTACGTGTTTATTGTTCTATCATAATCTTTTAAAAATGTTTATGATCCTATTTTCACCAATCTTTATCATTTTGATGGAGTAAGCTGCATTTTTTAATGTCGCATTGCTGTTAATCTTTAACAGCTCTTAATGTCAGTTTGTCTGAAATATTGCTGTTTGATATTATGAAAATGAAAATAACTGTGCATGTGATTACCAGCAACTGAATTTATTTCTAAACTGATGCCTATTGAATATTTTCTGTATAATGGTGAATATGTGAATCATTTTACATAATATTGATTCAAGGGTATATTGTACTATTCTCTATACTAATTATGAACTAAAACTAAAATTGGATTACACAATATTTAATTTCATATTTTGCTTTAAAATTTTCACTATACATCAATGAATTTTTTTAGTGCTGTCAATAAGCTCGCTTATATTTTTAATAAAGAAATTAAATAGTATTTGAAATTTAATCTTATTTCCAAAGTTAAATTCTGGTCTTAAATAACTACATATGCTGGTAAATTATTTCTGTAACGCAGATACACTGCCCGACATTGAAAATGCAACACAAAAAGGAGTTGCCAGAAAGATGATGAAACTCGGCAAACAGACAAGCAACGAACAATAAGTGATCTGTATTTAAGAGGTTATAGGACCACCGTGAACAGCGATGCACGAAGCAACACGTCTAGGCAAAGAGTCAATGAGAGTACGGATGGCGCCCAGAAGAATGGCATTTCCTACCCTTCTGCCAAAGTACGTCTTCTGAAGGAAGCAGTGGCAGAATTTGCAAATGACGTCCAATCACATCAAAAACATGTTTGAGTGGTGAGAGATCTGGTGATCACGGTGGCCAGGGAAGCAACTGTACACCTTGCAGGGCATGTTGTCTGATAAGAGCACTGTGCGGTCGGGCGTTATCCTGCTAATAAAGGTCATGGGACACTCCCTGAAGACAGGGAAGTGACACCGGATGCAGCACATCATCCATGTAGCATTGGGCTGTCATCAAGTCGTGAATGCGAACTAGAGGTGACCTGGAATCGTACGCAATGGCGCTCCAATCCATAAATCCGCGTTGTCGCTCGGTTGGGCGTTCCACAATTGCTGCAGGTTTGAGCCTGTCTCCATTTGCTAGCCACACTCACGCGCGACGACTATCGTTGAAGGAAAAGAAGCGTGACTCATCTGGAAAGACGATCCTGTGCCATTCCGTCCTCCACATCGCTCTAATCCGGCACCATTCCAGACTTTGACATCTATGCAGTGGAGCAAATGGTAGTCTTCTCAACGCACGCCATGAAAACAGGCCACTAGCAACCAGTTGATGGTAAATATCGTTTTGCTCGGCTTGGTAGCCTCTTGCGCATGCTGCAGAATTTAGATAGACGTGCTTTGCCGCCTCCCGTCGGACGCGTCAACCACCGTGTGCTAACGTCACTCTGGCTGCATCTCAAGAAATCATTAGTCGGCGTTTTAAGTCACATATGATTCTCGAAAGTGTGTGTAGTACGGTTAACACTATAAAAATCTCATATTGTTACACTACTAATCGGTGGAATTGAAATTAAACAAAAAGGACATAAAAGAGAAATATTGATTATTGTGTTGCTGTTACTTATGACACTTGGACAAGCCTAGCTCGCTATGCCTTGGCAATGCGAATTTAAGTCAGTCTTTCGTTTTAATCAGAGCACCATGAAGGTGAAAGTACGTCTTTGCTCTTTTTTAAATCCTCCGATAGATGGCACCACCAGAGAATCCACTCCCTCAATTTTGACATTGATCTGAAGGGGGAGGAAATTTTCTCCAGACCACATTGCACCTATGGTAACAGCTCAACGACCGACCACAGGACTTTCGATTCCACAGATTTAACGAGCACGCATGTACTCGGTGGGTCTTTCGGCATTGGAAATCGAACCCCGTCCTTCCGGATGGAAGGCCGATACCCTATTGTAAATTACGTAGAACTTTGTTTCGTCGATTTATGATTTTAAAGGCCCTTTCTTGAGAAATGAATAACGTTTTTCAGTTTTAACCTATTTAAAAAAAATTTTGTTTTTTGAAGTCATACGTTTTGTAATTATGTTCTCGTATTATACTTGAATTTTCAGTTGCAATCTAATTTTAAGATAACAGTTCTAAATAAAATGAAAAAGCCCCGGTAGAAATTCAATGAAATCTGTAATGATAATAAATAAGGCCACTTTAATTATAAGAATGTGAAAATCATTAAATCATCATCTGCGAGATCCGTTCGAATTTTTCGTGGTATAATTCTGCATTAAAAAGACCTAATTTTGAAATAAACTCCTTCTTGAAACAAGGAGGTATAAATATTAAAATATTATAGGATCTCATTATTAATCTCACTAAAAAACCATTTCAATATTATGATGTTGCCGACCGATGGCTGAGTGGTTAGCGCTCCTGACTCCTGAGCTGTGGGTCCCGGGTTCGAATCCCGGTTCCTGCATGGATGTTTCTTTCCTTCTCTGTTTTCTCTGTCCTTTCTTCTGTGATGTGGTATGAATGTGGCCCACCCTATAAACGGGTTTGTGGTGGTATGGCGCGGGTAACGCTACTCGCCTCCGTGACTTGGCCCGCTGGGTAACGATAAATGAGTAGCAGTTTCTGGCCTTGTTGTGGCATAGGGTTCATCACCCAAGTGTGCCCACCGTTGGAAAAAAATATTATACTGTTATTCTACGTCGACCTGTGAACCGCAGTTTAAAGTGGATAATTCTTTTTTTTAAGTTTAAAGTGGTTAATTCTTTTTTTTAAGTTAACATTTACGCTCCTCGTGTCAAACTTTCCCATGAACAGATGGGCCGATGAGCTCTAAGCACTTACAGTGGCCATCCTGCCAACAATCAATAGGAATCTGTACTTCATGTATGCAGCACAAATTAAAAAAGTATTTAAAATTTTAATTATTTCAAAAATTATTCATTTTTCTATGATCTTGTATAGTTAATTGATACTTTTATAATTACAATAAATTATTTGTTAGTCAATGCATTTATGATTCCACTGTTCGGGATTACCTTTAATTAATTATGATGATCATATTTTATCTTCTGTTATGAGTTAATAATCAGAAACAATTTTATTTAAAAAAATCACCTGTTACTACTTTTTAGAAATTTAAAAGAACAAAAATCATATAATAGAGAGTTTATATATATATATATATATAAACACTTGAGTTGAAGAAAACTGTGGTTTAAAATGTTTTAATATCATAATATGGAAAACAAAAGCTGTAATAAATGACTTAAAACATAATGTTTTACAGGAAATACTCCTCATCAGTTATAACAAATTGAAATTGTTTATATTTTACACACTGCAAATTTTCATATTTTTAGACTTGTCTACAAAGAAAAACTGAAAAAACTACAGATAGATAGCTATATTTTTAAATTACGATTAAGACAAACTGATTTATTTTACGTCATTATTTATAATTATTATTTTACAGTTCACATGCGTAATAAAATATTTAAATTGTGTTGCTGTTGTTGTTTACTAATGACACTTGGACAAGCCAAGCTCGCTATGCTATGCGAATTAAGTCGATTGGGAGCGTCTTTCATTTTAATCAGAGCACCATGAAGGTGAAAGTACGACTTTGCTCTACACACATGCCATAGGTACCCGTTTATAGGGTAGGCAACCATTCACAGCTCATTCATACAAGGAAAGGACAAAGACAAGATAGATAGAGAGAGAATGTACATCCATGCCCGAACCGGGATTCGAACCCAGGAATTATCCGTAGTCAGGCACGCTGACCACTAGACAAGTTTTAGTCGGCAAAATATTTAAATAATGTTCATAATATTTATAAATGCATTTTTAGTAAACATATAACCATTGTAAAAAAGAATTTCAAATGACTAATAAATCCTTTATTTTATATTTTGGATATCTGGTAAGTTTTCCTGGAATATTTAAAATAAAAATTTAAATATTTCCATAAATTTCAAAATAATGCCGAATCAGTAATGAGATACTGATTTGCTTTTGAAAAATATCGTTCTACCATGATGATGGATTAAGATAAATATACGTTTCTTGAATTCTAGCTTAAACATGGAACAAAAGATTCCTTTCGTTGGCATGGATAGAGAGATCATTTGTTTTACTATACATCAGCGTATTAATAACTACAAGAAGATTTATTTTCATAAAAGACGACAATAAGTCAGCGACAACAAAAACCTATCTCGCTTCACTACTCAAGAAAGTACAAATTATTTTCTGTGTATATCTATGAATATGTATCATATTTCTAAAGACAATTCAAGAAAATTTTAAAATGGACTGAAATATTTATTTTTTAGTTGATGATTAAAATTTTTAACACTTGGAGGAATATGCAAAGAAATTTATGCACTTTTACGAAATTATATCATAAATATTCATCTTACTATCATATAAATAATGCAATCAAAAATGTAATGAAAATAAATAAGGATCTGCATCCAAATACACATTCCTTGATACTTATTTTAGGTATCGTAAAGTGCATTGAAATTAAATAAATGCACATTTTTGATTTCATATTGTGATTTTATGTATGTAACTGTCATGATTTTACTTAATTCTTGTATGTATGTAACTGTCATGATTTTAATTAATTCTTGTATGTATGTATACTATAGATAGATGATGGCCAACTTTCTTCATTGAGAATTAATTTCACTCTTAGATTTACATTTTGTCAAATTCTTCTATCTTTTTTCATTCGGGGATATATTTTATTTCCTTCTCATTTTCAATTTCATTTTTACTATTTATTTTCATACGCATTGTCTTTAACAAAAATTTTTCTATTTGTGTGGGCGTTGCTACATTTCAGAATTTATATTAAACTGTTCAAATTTAATCGCCTTTTGTAAAAATTTACCAGACAATTTTGTAAAAATTTACAAGCAAACACAACCGCTTCAAAGAATCTAACGCGTAGAAACGTTGTTCACTGATGATACACGTAAAAGATATATACCTTGCATGGTTTTGTTATTTAATTGTTATTTTAGAATATTTCTTTCTATTCCATGATAAAACCGCTTATTGGAATCTTATTTTCCTTAAATTTTTCTATAGCTGTATTTTCCACTTTAATCTGCAAATTAAGACAGGATATACGTTATTTATGGACTAAAATTTATCAATAGAGCTATAATATTATTCGTATCATAAAACTGATTTATTATCTTTTAATTGCTTAAAAATTTTCTCAGTAGCAAGGGTAAATTGAGTAATTTGTTTTTTCTTTCTATGTTAGCCTCCTTAAATGAAGACTAGGTGTGAATACAACAAATGTTTCAAAATTACATATTGAATATTTTATGCTATTATATACTTCTTTAAATTGTAGATAAATCTGAATTTCTTTACTTTGTTTTTCAAATATTTCCCAATATAAATTTGTAATTTTTTGTGTAATTTTCCTGAAGCAAACAAAATTGATCAAATAGATAATTTTTAGTTTTGTATTAGCTTACATTAGCTGCATTTTGATTAAGAAAAGTAGATATATCCTCAATGTATCCTGCATGAGGTACAACAGATTATAATTTTCTAATGACTTCACTAAATTTAACAATCCCTTTTTAGAAAAACGTTTCGTTTACGTAATAAAATATTTTTTAAGTATTAAGTTTAAAAATGTAACAGATATAAAACAAACAGATGTAAGTTTAATTTCCAAAAAATTCTGTAAAGCTTTAATTTTTATTTTTCGACTTACGAGTTTAGACATAATTATTAAAATGGCTGTTCTTAAACCTATTGTTATACTTACGTACAAAAAATATGATCCATGTTTAGGCACAAATAAGTAATTTTAAAAATATACTTTTGTTTTCTCTACTATTGCCAAAAAATTTAGTAACAGGGCTTATTTACTATTTATGCTGTTTGAAAATTTTCTTTGTTCATCCAGTTGAACAAGGCTCAGGTTTGATATGAGAGAGGAGAGATTTGTGACAAGAAATATTCTTTGGTCTAAAAAGAAAAATATTTTTTTCCATTTAAATAATTTTATATTTTAAGCCTTAAGAGAGTTGCTTGCTTTCATTTTTTCCACTTCGTTCTCAAATAAAAAAAGGAGGAAGGAAGTACAAATTGATGGTCATATTCATAATCTTAATTTTGATAGATTAGGGGTTAAATTTTAAAAATATTTTTAGATATTGAAATGGCAGTTGAAGACATTTTTGAATAAGATTTTAAAGTTATTTTTTTTAATTAAAAGGGAAGAAAAGTTAACTTTTCATTTTAGTAGATTTTTCCACTGTCAATATTCAATCATGCTGACCGATTGGATGATTGGTTAGCGTTCCTGACTCCAGAGCTGTTGGTCTGTGGTTCGAATTCCGGTTCGGACATGGATGTTTCTTTCCTTCTCTGTTCTCTCTGTCCTTTCTTCTGTGATGCTGTATGAATGTGTCCCGCCCTATAAACGGGTTTGTGGTGGTATGGCGCGGGTAACGCTACTCGTCTCCGTGACTTGGTTTACAGGAGATCGCTGGGTAACGATAAATGAGTAGCAGTTTCTGGCCTTGTTGTTGCATAGGGTTCAGTCACCCTTGTGTGCCCGCCATCGATTCGATTCACCGGTTCGATTGAATATTGGTTAAAAAATATTCAATCAGTACCTGTGTTATTTATGTTTGTAAACGCAAGTGAAGAAACTGTATGATAATGTTTGTATTTACACACACTGGAGTTTGAGTCAATAAAGATTTTTATTGAACGCTATATTTGTGAGTTTGCGCCTTTTCAAGTGGTCCGTCGAAGAATATAAAACCAGTTGTGTGAACAAAATACAGTCCATGAGAAAGAGCTTAACAAAGAAATTGTGGTTTCGAAATCTTACGTGATCGATTATTTCGAAATCGTAAATGCAGTGAAAATTGTCCACAATGTTAAGCCTGATGCAGTGTTAGTGAGCCGCGTGTTTCAGTGAGTAAAACAACTTGTGTTTATTATTTTGTTGTTGGTTTTTAACTACACCGTCTAATGGTGAATTTATCCTTAACAGGTTCGAAAAAATGCAGTAGTTAAAATCGCTGAGGAGATAAATGTCGAAATACCATCACCTGCGCGAGAGTTAACACTTGTAATGTCTCACCATCGGCACTTTCGATTTTAAGATCCTATGTTTTTTTTTATTTTTTTTTTATTTTTATTTTTCAGAAAGACTCTCGTTGTACGCGAAGCAGGCGAGAGAGATTGTCGCGAACCCATACATGGCTCCTTGTAAATTTTGTTCATTTTTTAATTAAATGTGTATGTTTCAAAATTGGAGTCATTTATTTGTTTGTTTGTTTCATAACAAACTTATGTTTTTGGTGGCAGCGGTTTGATGCTTTTTTAATGCTTTGCATTAGCATCCACTATGGAAATTAATTATGTGCACTATAATGGATTACGTGCCAAAATGTTGGAATACAGGTAGGCCATTTTGATCAATCTTTCTCTGGCTACTATTGAAAATAAATAGTTTGGAATGTTATATAAATTTATAGAATATTTAGTTCCAATCTTATTTACGTGGTTTTCATGTTATATCAATTAATTTTGTTTATAAGTTTGTAAATGGTGTATTCCATATTACAAAGCTAATTTCTGTATTTCGTGTATTCGAATTTACAGTGTAATATTTTTTATAAGAAAAGTGTATCTTATTATAAATTTGCATTTCATAATTTTTATGTGGTTGATGTATTTCAATTCACGTAGGAATATGTTAAAATAACTATGTTGTTATAGATTAATGTGTAAAATCGAAAGTACACTTATATTCATAATTTTTTGAATGTTTCACTGAAAGTAGATTTTATGAAAGTAATATATACTTTAGAAAGGTTTTGATTTCGTTAGGTGAAAACGAAAGTACATGATTACAATAGGTTTGAATTTAAAGTAATGTGAGATTTATTTATATGTTTTTGATTTTTGTTTGTAAAGTATCAAACTGATTCATTTGGTATTTAAAAACGCATATGTTTATTTTCATTGATAAAGATTTGAAAAGATATTTTCTTACTGTTTAAAATATCGTACGTTATTATCATTTTCATGTCGTGTATGATTAACTAACTAAGTTTATTGATTTGAAATCGAAAGCTGATTTCTGGTTTAGATTAGTTAAAGCTTTTAATTTATATTGTTGTTAGGAATTGTAGTGTGTTCTATATTTTGAATTAAATAAGGATTCAAAAATAATATAATTTCATTTTCTGTTTTAATATAATAGTATTTGTATAAGAATCTGATTTTATAAATTTATACATTTTTGATTAATAATTCAATTTATCTGAGTATCAAGCATTAGCTTGGTGATAAAAAAACTTGAAATCGAGAGTAGAAGATTTAATATTAAACTTGTTCTTCTTTTCAAAATATATGATTTTCTGTTTATACACTATTTGTTGTATTACAATATAGTTTGTTTTCATTTAAGTTTTTTAAATGTTATGGATATGTTTTATATTAGTAGAGTGTGTTAAATAATTTCAATAGTTATTTACGAAATTTAGTATATAGGTGGGTGTAGTCTGTTTTTTCTCTCATTATTGCATCTCTTCTGAGATAAAGCGTTAATAAATAAAATGGCTTTTTTAGCACGTGGGAAAAAGGGAGATTTAGTAGAAGTAGCTGAAGAGTTAGGGGAAATGGTTCCAGATTCTTTTAAAATCCCTGATATTAAAAAATTAATTTTAACTAGTAAAAACTTTAATGAGGAAGAAGTAAAATGTATATTAGATAGGGTAATCGAGGAAAGAGTTAAAAGGGAACAGGGAGAAAAAGAAGAAAGAGTTAGGCGAGAAATACTAGAAAAAGAGGAAAGAATTAGGCGAGAAGAAATAGAAAAAGAAGAAAGAATTAGACGTGAAGAAAGAGAACATATTTTAGAAATGAAACGTCTAGAAATCTCTTCAAATGCTGCAATTTCGAACACAGAATCAGTTACAAATAGGACTGAACATGCTCAAAAAATTCAATTAATGCAAATAACGCCAAAATTCGATGAAAGGAAAGATGAGATGAGTTTATACTTAATAAATTTTGAGCGTAGAGCAGAAATGGCTCACATTCCAAAAAACGAATGGGTAGTTTATCTTGTAAGTGCTTTACCTTCAGAGATATCTAACATGTTAGCTAGAGAACCTCCAGAAAGGGCTGATGATTACGATTACGTGAAGGAAATTATTCTTAAACGATTCAAGTTAAATAGCGAAAAATTAAGACAATTGTTTCTTAAACACCAGAAAACGTCAGACAAATCATGGAGAAATTATGCACAAGAATTGAATAGTTACTTTACGGAATGGCTTACGGAATTAGAAATAACGACATTTGAACAGCTTAAGGAACTAATGGTAACAGATCAATTGAAACGTCGTGTGCCAATTGAAATTAAGGAACATTTTTTGGCGGAATGGCTTAAAATAAATTCGCCGTATGATCTGGCAGAGAAAATAGATGAATATGAAAGTTTAAGAGATAGTTTTAAGACGAAAGATTTTACAAAACTCCCTCGAAATAATTTTGGTTTTCGTCAACAAAATGAAAACCGTGCCTTTAAGTTTAATGAAGTAGTTCGGAATCATAAATCTCATGTTCCTAAAAGAGTCGAGAATAAAAATTCTAATTATTCACATGAAAAGGAATTTGAAAAACGAAAACAACTCCGATGTTATGAGTGTGGTTCTTATAGTCATTTGCGGCCTCAGTGTGACAAAATAAAAAAGAACTTAGAATCGGTAGCATCCAACGAAATTGCTATAAGTACATTTAATGAGTTGATGGCTCCTTACACTAGTATCGGCACTGTTAATGGAATTCAAATGCCAATCTTAAGAGACACTGGAGCAACTCTTGATTTGATTTGTGGAAAATACGTGAAACCTGATATGTTCACGAAGGAAAAGGTTTGGCTAAGAACACCTCTTGATGAATCTTTAGTATGCTTACCTATTGCCGAGGTTGAAATAAATTGTGAATTAGGTCACATTTTGACAAAGGCAGCAGTTCTTCGAGATTCTTTGGATCAAGGAGGATATTTACTGGGAAACAAAACAGCCGCTTTATTTCAGGAAATTAAAAAGCATGAGGAGGTGAAAATACATATGATAAATGCTATAGAAACTCGATCTCAAAGAAGACGGAAGGAAAATAGCACGAATAAAGAGATTATTGATTCTGAAATAGAATCTTCTAGGTCTTGCTTCCAAACTAAACAAAATGAAGAATTAGAGCAAAATACAATTTTGCCACCATTAGACACCGAAGTTGAAGGGATGGATTTGATAAAAACATCTCCAGAAGAATTTTCTCGGGAACAAAAGGTGTGCGAAGATTTGAAACCTCTCTTTGAGCAAGCTAAACGACAATCTTCAAAAGACAAATATATTATAATAAATCAATTGTTGTTTTATAATAAAATGGACAATGATGGAACTGTAAGAAGATTATTAGTTGTGCCCAAGAAGTTTCGCAACCAACTAAAAGGGATCTGCCATGAGATAACTGCAGCTCATTTAGGTATAACTAAAACAAAAGATATGCTGTGCAAAACTTTCTACTGGCCTAACTGCTGTAAAGAAATTGAAAATTTTGTTAAATCTTGTGACAAATGTCAACGAGTAGGAAAGCCTCAAGATAAGAAAAGGGCTCCTTTGAAACTGGTTCCAGTAATTCCGGAAATATTTACAAGAATTAACGTTGATGCATGTGGTCCTTTACCTATAACTTCCTGTGGTAACCGGTATATTATAACAGCCATTTGCATGTCATCCAAGTATCCAGATGCCATCCCAGTACCAGATATACGTTCTATTACTGTGATTGATGCATTTCTTCAGATATTTAGCCGCATGGGTTTTCCTAGGGAGTTGCAAAGTGATCAAGGAACATCTTTCATGAGTGTCCTAACATCAGAATTTTTAGAAAAATTTGGTATTAACGTTGTACATAGTTCCGTTCAGCATCCCCAAAGCAATCCTGTTGAGAGATTGCATAGAACTTTAAAGAGAATACTGAAAGTCCTTTGCTTAGAAAAGGGTACAGATTGGGAGAAGATTTTACCTCAGGCACTTTTTGCTCTTAGAACTTGCATTCATGATAGCACTGGATATTCTCCTGCAGAATTAGACCATGGTCGGAACTTAAGGACACCCGTAACACTATTATATGAAAATCTAACTGGTAAAACCATTGAAGAAGATAGTGTGATTGCTTACGTTTTTAATCTTTTAAATAGAATGAATTTTAAATAGAACAACAAGAATTAGCTGTGCAAAATATGACAGAGGCTAAAGAAAAACAGAAACTTTGGTATGACCGTAAGGCTACGAAAAGAGAATTTAAAGAAAATGATCTTGTGTTAGTTGTTGCACCTTCTAGATCAAACAAATTTTCTGTTCATTGGATAGGTCTAGGAAAAGGAGTAAAACGACTATCGGACACAAATTACGTAATACAATTTCCCGATAAGGAAAAATTACATGTATACCATGTAAATATGTTAAAACCTTATTTTCAGCGTCCAAAAGATGTTAATTTAATTTTTACCTCTAATTCTGATAATGAAGATATTGATTCTGAGAAAGAAGATATCCCAAGTTTTGAAATTAATTCATCTACCCTTTTAGAGACTTTTCCTGAAAGCTGTTTTAATGAAAAATTAGAGGACGATCAGAAGAAACAATTGAGTAGACTTTTGATTCAATTTATTGATATTTTTTCAAATGAACCAGGTTGTACAGAACTGGCTAAACTGGACATCGAGTTAGAATCTAATACACCTATTATAGCTAAACCATATCGAATGTCCGCACGACAGACAGAAATTCTGAAATCGGAAGTAGACAAGATGTTGAAATTGAAGGTGGTGGAACCAGAGGAATCCGATTACACATCACCTTTAATATTAGTTGAAGCTCCTGGAAAAGAACCTCGCCCGTGCATTGATTATCGCAGGTTAAATGAGGTTACCAGAACGCAATATTATCCATTACCGAATATTGAAGAGCGTGTTGAATCCGTTTCGAAAGCGAAGTTCATATCTTTATTAGACTTAACACGAGGTTATTGGCAGATACCTTTGAGTCCTAAGGCTCAAAGATATGCTGCATTTACGACGACATTTGGTGTTTATAAACCTTTGAGAATGGCATTCGGTTTGAAGAATGCTCCTTACTATTTCAGTAAGTTAATGGCTGATTTATTAAAAAATTGCGAACATTTTGCTGTGCCTTATTTAGATGACATAGCTATATATTCACTTACCTGGTGTGATCACATCCAACATCTTAAATGTGTTCTGGAGAAGATTCGATTTGCGAAATTGACTGTAAAACCCCTTAAGTGCAAATTCGCTCAACTTCGTGTTAAATATTTGGGACACTTTGTAGGACAAGGTCAAAGAACACCAGGTGATATTAAAGTGAAAGCCATTACCGATTTCGAACGTCCCTCAAGCAAAACCGAAGTACGAGCTTTCATAGGTCTTGTTGGGTACTATCGCAAGTATATACCAGAATTTTCGGTAGTTGCTGCGCCTTTATCCGACCTGTTAAAAGGGAAGTCCAAGAAAGGAACTGTAATATGGAATAATAACTGCGAAAAGGCATTCATAGAATTAAAGAACACTTTAATAAAGAAGCCTGTACTTTACAGTCCAGACTTTCAAAAACAATTTATCATTCAATGTGATGCCTCAAACTTAGGAATATGTGTAGTTTTATCTCAGAGAGATCAAAATGAAAATGAACACCCTATCCTATTTCTGAGTAAAAAAATTTTCAAAATCTGAGAAAAATTATAGCACTATAGAAAAGGAATGTGCAGCAATAATTTTTGCTGTTACTAAATTAAAATATTATTTAGATGGTCAATTTATCATCGAAACTGATCATAACCCTTTAGTTTGGTTAAAACATCATACAGGATCTAATCCCAGACTTTTAAGGTGGGCTTTGGTGCTTCAAAGCCTAAATTTTGATATTGTTCACAGAAAGGGCAAATTACATCAGAATGCCGATAGTCTCAGTAGAATGCTGAATAACCAAACTTAATTATTTTCTTTTTTCTCAGATATTCAATTAAAATGTTTTTTTTAATACAAATTTCAATTGTTGTTACATGTGTACATAATAAAAAAAATTTTTTTATAGTAAAATAGTGTCTATTTGTAAGTTTAGTTAAGGTTGAAAATTCTGTTGTGTTAGATAATTATTTTGTGCTATTTTGATATATTTTTATTTTATATTTAATATTATATAATTCCATATAATTTTGTGTTTCAGCCAGAGTCCGATTGATCAGGGCTATCTGTAATACTAAATTTTGCTCTTCGTTGTTTGTGTGTGCTTTTTTATCTTTTTTATTTGCAGGTTGATTTCCTTAGAATGAGAAAAAGAAAAAAAAAAAACTCCGGGGAAGGAAGGAATAATTTAGTCTGTAATGTCTCACCATCGGCACTTTCGATTTTAAGATCCTATTTTTTTTTTTTTTTTTTTTTTTTTTTTTTTTTTGATTTTTCAGAAAGATTCTCGTTGTACGCGAAGCAGGCGAGAGAGATTGTCGCGAACCCATACATGGCTCCTTGTAAATTTTGTTCATTTTTTAATTAAATGTGTATGTTTCAAAATTGGAGTCATTTATTTGTTTGTTTGTTTCATAACACACTGAAAAGAGCAATCGAAAATAGTGATGTCTATAAAAATAATGAGAAATTTGAAAGTATTGTTGAAATGGTTAAATGCGAAATTAAAGACAATGAAGAAATCGAGATTAAACTTTTAGAAGCTGAAGGCGTTGAATTGGCGCAATTAGAAAAACAATTGGAGCTTGAAAAAATTAAATCAGGTTCACTTTCGATATGGAAGGAAAGAAATACCGATGACGACGACTTAAATAATGTGAACAAGTTAGAAGTTTTACTGAAAAGTGTTAGAATTCTAACTATGCATTTGCCGTCTCGCGATCAGAATCTTATAATTTTTACTTTCAATCTCTTGAGAGAGCTTTTCAGATGAAAAACGTTCCGGAGGAAATACAAAGCTGAGATATTGTTGAACATTTTGGGTGAAAAAGCTACCAATTTATTAGTTCATATGACCGCAAAGGATTTGGAGCAGTATTCGAACATGAAAGAGGCGATATATTTAAAGAGTTTCAAAGTTCATTCCACCTACCAATTTTGTTGTTATTGAGCTAGATATGGCGTCCCATTCGTGATTAAGAGCTGATTCCAAATCATTTTTATTAGAAATATGTCTGGATCTAATATTTTTATCAAGAACGTCCCATAAATTCTCCATGCTGTTGAGGTGCAGCGATTGAGGAGGAAATTTCATGAACTTTGAGGCATTGTATAGTCTCCAGAGCCTTGTACTTAGGGCTGTGTGCTTGGGGTCGTTATCTAAATGAAGACGTAATCACCATTCAAGCCCTTTTTTGTTGCACCTAGGTTCTAAATTATTGCTTAAAATGTCAATATAAAGTTGATGATTCATAATGCCTTTAATGAAGACTAATTTGCCCACCCCAGAAGCACTCATAAACCCCTAAACAAGAAGATTTCCACTCCCATGTTTCACTGTTGGTACTAAATTCTTAGGATGCATTTCTGTATTGCGCTTTCTCCATACCATTCATCTCCCGTCCGATCCAAATATGTTACATTTACTTTCGCCTGTAAAGATAATCTTTTTCCAGAAATCTGGACTTTCATTAACGTATTGCTTGGCGAAAAACAATCGCAGCTTCTGATTCTTCTCACTACAAAGAATTTTCGTCTCGCAACACGGCCATGGAAACCTTCAGTTCTGCATGCATTTAGAACAGTACGTACGGAGACTGCTGTTCCCATGTTCTTCAATTTTGATGTTAATGTAGGAGCACTTATTTTGGTATCCTTCTTCAATGAACGTACCAGAAACCATCTGTCAGATGATGTCAATAGACATGGTCACCCGGCACGAGAACTGTTTTGAATCGTTAGAGTTGCAGCAAACTTTTTTATTGCTAGTTAACTGCACAGTTGAACGGGGTCTATCAACCAGATCAGAAATCTTGTACGATTTACCATTTTTACGGAGTTTTAAAATCAGTTTTCTTTCGGAAACACTTCTCTTTATTTTTACAACCCATTCCAGAATTTCTCGTTTCCCGCTACATTAGAATTTCCACTAGAACCAAGTAACTTACAAAATGACGTCAATTAACTACATCTTAATGTCTAAATCAATAACAAAATATAACTTAAAAAAATTTGCATTTCTTTTGGTGTACGAATACTTTTTACACCAGAAGATGTTGGATTGTTACAGTTTTGTAAATTATTGATGTAAAAAATTGTTTTTGTGTAAATTTCACATGAAAATATGTTCTATTATGTATTTATAATTAATTAAAATGGAATTTATAATTTTTATGAACGGATCTCTTTTAAATCAATTGTCGTACTGTACGAATACTTTTTACACTCACTGTAGTCTAAATAAATTATTACATTAATAATTAAGCTCCAAATGATAGACTTTGATAAAATTTTTTCTCCGAACTTATAGAATGCGTCAATGCGTTTCATGGATTCCGATTGCAACAACTTAGATTAGATACTTTATTCATCAGATATGCATAGTTAATTACTCCCGATGCGAAAAAAATTTTTATGACTGAAAAATAAATAAATTGGAAATATAAAATTAAAATAAGTTAATTATTGCCCTTTTTCAGAAAATATTATTGAAATTAAATTACTATTCTTTATTTTGAAAATACTTTTTAAAACCTTTCATCTGAGATTTAAAAGTTATAATGAAATAATAAAGAACTCTAAATTAATGATTTATTACTGTGAGATAAAATATGTTATTTCAACTGTTCTCAAAAAATTTTAATTACATTAATCAATATTTTATTTCTATTTTAAATAATACAAAATTTTACTATGCATATTTAGAATAAAATCAATACACGTTGCAAAAAAAAAAAATGTTGTTTCCCATTTTGATAATAAATTCTGTGACAAGCTATGTAATTATACTTTCTTTCAAACTGTTAGTATGCAGTATTCTATGTGATTTTTGGATTTTATTTTCAAAAACGATTTGGATATCAAGAAATAAATTTTTTATTTGTTTTAAACTCGGAAAGTTATTAATCGTGCAAATTTATAAGACATTGAAAAATATTTTTATTAATCAATTACATAACTGATTTAATTTTTTAGAAATTACTCATTTATTACTGCGAGTATTATATATAACTATTGTACTTTGCAAAAAGTACCTAAAAAGTCTAAAATAATTCCTAAAATTCTTGAATTATAATTATAATACCAATAAAGTATTTCAAATTGCTAAAATTTTCAAACTTATTTTAAAATTTCTTAATAATAGGTAATGTAAACGAAAATTTTCAATATATCCACTAGATTGTAGCGCAATTCATATAGAAGCTTTTTAAATTAGACATGTCAAAAATTAGAAACTCTCTTTCAGTTGAAATTCAAACAGCTTTATAAGATTATTAAATACAATACAATGTTAAAATATTTTAATGGATTTTTCAATTGAAGAGGGATAAATTTTTGGTATTTGTGTAATTTTATTTTTCAAATTATTAGTAAAAATAAAACAGGAATATAATTGGTTTTTAAGATCCCCACTAGATAGCAGCACTAAACTTTAATAATTTTTGGGAATTATATTTATTGAAAGATTTTGAATAATGTTTACTTATGCATGCATGTTACGAAACTCACAAAACACAGTATAATTGTTTATACAATATATATATTTCACATTTAATAAACGAGACATTTTTTAATTCTAAAACCAAATTTGATATAGAACATAAATTTGCATCGTTTTCCATAGATGGATACATTTTTTTAATTCTAATTGTTAGTAAATAATTTTCCTAAAGTAAACAGAGATAATTTGATACACCGTTCACTACTGGTTCATGGATAAAAATTGATGCAATAATAAATAGAAATTAAACAGGATTTAATGAACAAATAATACGATTGAACATTGTCTGTGGCAGCTGAAGTTAATTAAATGCAATTATTTTAATATGTATAAAATTGATGGAATGAAAACGAATACAGGGACATTTGTGAAAAAGCCAGTTGGCGCTATATAATCAAGGCTTGTATCTCTAGTTTTTTATATATAAGAATAAAATACTTCAAAAATATTTTAAGAAAAAACTCTGAAGGAACTTGTTAATTACAATTTAGTTTCGTCTAATATATTATTTGTAATTTTATCTTTTAAATAATGCATCTTTAAATAAGGCAATAAAATTGTATTAACATTAATTTATAAATAAATTTTACTTTATTAACGTTGGGAGAGATCCTTAAGTTTGAATAATTTTAAATTTTATAAAATAAGGTTTAAAGAATGAGAAAAACAATTTCGTCATTACCTAATCTTTATTCGTTCCCTCTTTCTAAATCAATACTTTCCCAACTAAAACTATTAATTAACATTGATTGGACACTTCATCGCAATTCTTTCTTTTTAATAAGATTCATATGAGTGTTCCAAAAATATAAGAACCAAGTAAATAAGTGAAAAAGTATTAACTAAAACTATTAATTAACATTGACTGGACACTTCATCACAATTCTTTTTAATAAAACTCATATGAGCGTTTCAAAAATATAAGAACCAAGTAAATAAGTGAAAAAGTATTATTGTTCTCAATTAACAATTTGTACAGTTTTCACTTCAAACGTTAGTATATATTGTTTTGTGAATTTTTACTTTACAAAACAAATTACAACAAAGACACTCGTTTTAACAAATATCACATACGAAAACTCATCATTTTTCGAATTAGTGACTGGTCATAAACATGGTCCCACAAATGCAATGATTATTTTTAATCCCATTTATGCACGAAAATTGTGAAAAAATTTAACTTATTTTCATGCAATGGTCATTTGACCATTTTTATCATTATTTATTTTCAATGTTCTTAAATCTAACAACCGTTTCATTGTCCCAGCATCAGTGCATAGTGAAGAGCTTCAAGTGCCAAATATCGTAAATTCTTTTGTAGAATTATCATGGTTTAGAATCGAGTTATGAAATCGAACTTCTGACCGCCGTACTCTTGCCAATTTATGTCGGTGTTTTTTTCCTGCAGCATCTTACATTGATGCTGCAGAAAAAAAACGACATCTAGACCGTTTCCACATGGATGCTTTATTAAAGAAACCAATGCAACTAAAGAAATCCAAGAACTTTTATTTGACACTTTGAGTGACTATAAATTACCATAAACGTACTTTGACAAAGAAACTAGCTGCTGAGCCCGAAACTTAATTTCGGGGTTTTATGAATGTGGATTCAGATGTAAATTGTAAGTAAGAAGTTTATTTAAATGAAATATAAATGTTTAGTGATTGAAAACACATAATAAATAAAATTGAAAAACAGATCTTGGGTATCAAATAAGACGGAAAGGACGTAGTGCTGTATTTTCTGCAAAACGAACATGCCTAACAAGATCAAGGTACTTTTACTGAGGAAAACAAAAGAGAAACATTCTCTTACATTGAAAAAAAGGGGGGAAATGTACTTTATAAATACAGCTTTGAAATAGAAAAAAAATAAGATTATTATGACTGATTTTACAACAATAAAATGGAAGTGAAAAATATTTTTAAGTATGAAATTTACTTTGTATGTGTTTCTTACATAATGCATGTAAGAAATATATACTGAAAAAATTTTTAAACCGTACTTTATAAAAAGAAAGCTGTTTTCTGGAGAAAAAAATTAGTTCAACAACTAGCATTTATTTTTCTATTTTAAGAGATTGGTCCCTATGACTTTGTATAAATGAACATCTGCTATAGAAATTTATAATTTGCGTTACTTATAATTCATATGTGTCTAAATGAATAAGAAAATTTAAGTATTAAGATCTAAGCACTCAATAAAATGTTTCTTTGGTAAAGAATTTCAAACAACTAAATGATTAATAATATTTAAAAGACTATATTAAAAAATTAAATAATTGTATTCAAACATATAGTTTGAAACTTGACTTATTTATATTAAATGAATTGAAGTCAAAAGAAATTATAAAAAGAAGTATTTCAAATCATATATGTGAGAGCAATTATTTTATATCACTGTAAAATTTTTTATATTTATTTTTAGTTCAGTATAAAAATATGTGAATGAAACTCATTAAACAAATTTCAATGAGTATCAATGGATTTTATTTGCATTTATTAATATTTTGCTTTATATTACTTATTATTTACTTTAGAAATGCGATTAAGATACTCTTCACACACAAAGCTAATACTGTGCGATCTTTTCTAGGATGAATATTACTTGCAATTAATTTCTCTTATTAAATATTACCATTTTTAACAAACTTTTGAACAGTTGCAATAATCGTGATTGAAGATGATTAATTCTCGAATTGAGAAAGATTTGCATTAAATCATTTAAATAATTAATTCAGAACACAAGAATCCTATTCAAAGCATATGCAAATATTTAAGTCTCTTGAACACATACATATTCATTTTTCAACTCAATCATATTCTGTTACTCGTTCTGCTACTAAATATTTAAAAAATCTCATTGTTTACAAAAGCTAATTCATCACAAAAAATTTATCTTCTGTTTTGTGTACCAAGAGTTCAAAATCATAATACTATAGGATTAATATATAGAAACTATTATTTACAAATGTCCAAAAAATGTTTCAAGTTTAAAATAATTTAAAACTGTATAAGAAAAAAGGAGATATTAAGCGAAATAGTTATAATATTTGTTAGGAAAGTTGATCTTAAAAATCAAAACTACCAACCACATTACATTCATGCTAACACTAAATGGTGTTTTCCTGAAATTTATATAAAACAGTTTCAGCATTCATATACTTGAAGACATTTCACTATAATTCACTATCCAAAGTGTACTGCAGAAAAATCCATAAAAAATTACAACAACGACTCACTTTAAAAATTCAGACCAACAACTGTTTGTATAGTGTTTAGCATGTTGCAAAATAAAAGAAATTGCATGCATTAAAAGTACAGACAAATTATGTCTTGAGAATAACATTAATCAGAAAACGAAAAGAATTGTTCTTAAGGATAAGCTGGAATTCAACTAAGGCATTCTGATGATTCTGCACATCTGGATACAGAGATTTATTATAACATCCGATACAGGGAAAGGTTGGTTGGTTGGGTTTTATGGCGCAAGGTCCAAAAATGGACAAGCTGCGCCAAGAGTAAGATTTTTGAAGTTTTATTTTTTATTTTTATATTTTTTTTAAAACCCAAGCAACATTAAAAATTTAAAACACAAAAATTAGTGTATATATTACTTTAAAATTTAATTAAAAAGGGTAAAATTCAAGTGTATATATAAATATATATATATATATAATTTTAAAATATAAAATACAAATTAAATAAAATGTAAAAAACCTATTGCCCTCAAGAAAGCAAATAGGTTTCTATGGGGTGGATCCCCTATTAAATCTGATAAAGTTAATAAATCGGTATTAAAAAAGTGTAAACATTGCTGGTTAAAATCATGACATGAAATTAAAATATGTTGAACAGTGTATGGTTCATCACACGTTTCACACCATGGATTTAGTTCACATAGAAACAAATGTTTGTGTGTGAAACGTGTGTGTCCGATACGAAGGCGAGTTAATCTAACATCAGCACTTCGTAGCGGTAAAACTGATAATGAAATGAGGTATGGGAAAATGGTACACAATTTGTTGATGACCTGCATGCTCCAAAACTCCTGGAAGAGGGAGTAGACAAAATTTTTAATACACTTCCTCACATCTGAAAGAGGGATTGAAAATTGCACTGAATTTGAGGCTGCTTTAGCAGCCGCGTCTGCCATTTCATTTCCCTCGAGACCTACGTGACCTGGGATCCAACAAAATTTGATATCATAACCCTTGCCCGATACAGGGAAAAACTACACAGATTTAATACATAAAAATGAATGATCGGCGAGTTCAAAAGACAGTTTTATTCATTGCAATGTTTTATGGGCACTTTTATTTTTATTTCTAGAAAGAGAAAACAATCACTTCACAAGGTGTGTTAAAATTAAACCTTATTTGAATAAAATCACATGCACAATTCGAAATACTTGCACAATTAATGTCTTAAATCGTCAATTTCAGAAAATTTGTCGCTCTGTAGCCACTTGTTTTGCACGTGAGCAATAATTAGATTGGAATCTACACTTTAAAATGGAATTCGAATCAATATAAGCAACTGTAGCAGAAGTGAGCAACTTCAGAGAGTTTCTTCCCACAAAAATGGTCACCTTTTATAATATCAAAAACTGGGCCTGTGGGTCTGGAAGTAGAATCCGTGCAGAAGATACAGAGATAAAAGCAGATTACCTATCATGGAGGCTCCAGTCTCATAAAGAGGCAGATACATTTCCATATAATTTTGCCAGAAGTACGCTTCACGTTTAAGTCACTTTTCCATAGTCGGTGTGCTGAAGCCCAACCATATACAATTCGAATTCGCAAACAAGATTATAAGCATTCTTTTAAGATTAGAAAATAATACCTATAATATGAAAAGGAAGATTTAAAAATATATATATTAGCAATAACCCATGTGAATTATTATGTTTCTTAAAATTTTAGTAAACAAACTTTGTACAAATCAATGTCAATGAATTCTTCTATTACTTAAGTTTGTCTTAAGTCTGTCGGAAATTTTTAATGTCTGCCAACAAACTCTTAATTTTTTTCAGAAAAGGCGGAAATTTTAAAATTAGTGATTTAAATTTTAATCAAGCTCGCTATGGAATAATAAAGCTTTCCGAAATTTGAAAATAGCATTGAAAGGAAAAGACGAGTCTCCAAGAATATGAAAAATGTATTTAAATGATCTAACAATATATATATATATATATATATATATATATATATATATATATATATATATATATATATAATTGGAAACTAATGTAGCTCATTCGTTTAAATCATTCGCTTATAGAAGATATCTGCAATATTAGAAAATTACTGCTCATTATTTTGTAAAAAGATAAGAAATAAATACACAGCATAATTTTACCATAATTCTAAAACGTAAACTCTATAAATATAAATGCAATGGAAAAATATGACTTCGCGCACGCTCAAGCCCCAAAAATGAATCAATGCGATTATTTTTAGAAGGCTCAGAATTATACTTCTTAACATATTGATTAAAGACATTTGTAAATTCTTCGTAAAAGACAAATTAATACCAATAACTTGAAATAGAAACATTTCAACAATAAAACACGATATCATGTAAATCGTAGTTATTGCAACTATCTCCGATAAAGTATGCATTATATATTCCATGGTTATAACAAATGCTCTTTTCAAAAAGAAAGATGTGTGTGCAAGTTTACTTTTATTACAAATAATGCATAAAAATATTCAAAAAAGTACTTACCTTGCTTTCTTATTTGCAAGCTGATCAATATTATTAAATTTAAAAACTAGGAATATATATATATATATATATATATATATATATATATTCTTTAGCTCATTTTTAAATTGATTTTTTACTTTTTATTAAACATTAAGAGTAAACCAGTTTTTGTTTAAGAATAGAAAGTTCAGTCGCATGAAACGAAATTTTATTGCTACAATTGAAAACAAGCGATTTTAAATATTCCAATAGCAAAACATTTTCAAGAATGGAACAATAGTGTTGCAAACAGGAAAAAATATATTAAAATAATTTGAGTATAAAAAAATAATTTTTCAATATTTATACTGTTCTTATAAAAACACAAATTAAACCAATAAGATAATCTGCGTCATGTATATTAATAATACTTGTACTATATATCAACATAATCCTTTAGCGTAGAAATTAACCTTCCAAATATGAGATGGATTATTGGCTGGCAAAATCCGAAAATCTTCTACAGATCAAGATTTAAGAAAATGATCTTGATAAGAGAATAGAATTTAAATAATATAGTACGTTAATGTGATTTAGGTAAAATTAGTAAAAATAAAATCTTGAATTTTTATCGATTTCAGTTGATATGTAAATACATTTATTTTATTCAGTGTTTGAAACAAAATTTAATATTTGTCATCACTAAGTAAGCTTCACACAAAATATAATTTTAAATCATATACATGTGCTTAAATAGTAATTAATTTTAAGAAAATTTTTATTTCAATGAGTTTATTGATATCATTTTACTCGGATGAGTATAAAATAAGAAATAAAGTAAATTGTAGACAATATTTATTTCAGAGAATGTAGATATAGGTGTAAGTGAAAAATATTAATTTTTAAATATATAATGATTTTCATTGGTGTCACAATAAATTTTATTTTGTTTTTATGATCGATTCAATTAGAAAGGAATATTAAAACAAGGTAATTTTATTTGACCAGACTTAATGTTCTATGAAATGACGTAACCCATAAGATGAGCCAAGTTACTCTGATGCAAAATATTATTACATATTACTTAAGATTACTTAAAAAATGTCATGATTATAAGATAGCAAAGTGAATAATTGTATTCCCTAATATTTTTGTCCGTTTCATGAAATTTGTATTTTAGATGGTTTCAACATAGTTTCTACGTTTTGAATTTTGTATTCATTAAAATACAATGTCTAAGATCCAAATTTCGGTACATAAGCATTGCATGAGCAGGCTAATATTTTTTCATACATAAGTTAACTTATTATATCTCGTTATACTTTCTATGAATTTTTACATTTTATCATTACGATAATCTTATGAAGTTTTAAAATATTCCAGCCCTATTTTTTGTTCAACATAGAGTATACAGATTTTATAAATAAATAATTTATGTTCTTATAAGCATTTACTTAAATCATACAGCGATATACAGAAACAAATGTTATCATACCAAGCAATATGTCACATTCTTGAAATTATACACCATAAGCACTGAAGAAATCGTCAAATGAATAAGCTAGCTTTTTTAATTTTATTTATTTATTAATTTTTGCATCTTTGAACTCAAATATTTTGAGTTAATTAATTACTTAAAACAGAAACTAATGAATATAATTTATAATCAATACAGAAAGCTGTTTCGAGGAATACAGATTTATATTTAAATATTTTATTTTAAAATGTATCCCACGGTACAAAAAGTAAAATTATATCGATTAAAAAACACTTAATTTTAAGATAATTTTTCATATAAAATTATCACATTTCGTTACACATGTGCGCATTTTGATAAACATATTAATTAAATTGAATCTTCCTCAAATGCGATTATAAATCAATCTTTTTTAACGTTTTTAAAATGGTTTACATTCTTTACACGCATTCTTTGACGAATCAGCTTCTAATGATATTCGACACACATGACCATTTGAACACTCATAAACCTTGTCAGCAGATTTATTTAAAAAAAATAAAACTGTTTTATCTTGAAATTCTGATTCATTTAATTTGATACGTCCACCATGTTTCGAAGATATTATTCTCAATTCAGAGCAGAAAGTTTTCAATTCCTCTTCACGAAAAGGAGTGAAAGTCATTATACCAAGGATTAATTTATTCCAATCTGACAGCAATTCAGAACGAACTGCAAAAAGGGAAGATGTACGTTTTGGTTGATTTTGTAAAAGCAGGCTGGCAACTTTTAAACGATGAACTTCCCAATTGAATTCATGCAACTGTTGCTCAGATGCTGTTAAATAATCATCCCGGAAAAAAATTGACATCCAGTTGTCTACTGATGCAGCATATTGCTTTAATTTTCTAATAGAATCAAGCATGTTTTTATCAAAATGAAGTCTTGAAAAGGAATGTTTTTCAATTATTGTAATCGATTTCACATAAGTTTTTATCATAGCTAGACAGTTTGCTATTGTTAAAAGTTCTTGCAATGTTCTATGTTTCATAGATTTCAGAACATTTTCCACACATTGCTTGAATATAAGAGTTCTATTATCAACAATTCGAAAGAAAGGGATAGACGATTTTAGTTTTTTAAGTAAATTGAGGCGGAATTCTACATTTTCATTTGATATGCGTTTTTTAGATTTTTCTGCGTCTTCCAAGCATTTTTTAATAATATTTCCAAAACGGCAATTCCTTCTGACAATCGTCTTGCATTTCGGACAAGCTATTAATTCAATTCGTTCACTTCCGGATCCGTTTTCGTTCATCCACTGAGAGATATCTTTTACTCCATACACATGATTGCAATCTTCTAACAAGACGTATCTTTCATTAGATTCTAAAACTATTCCAGTTTCATCATATTGGTCACAAATTCTGCATTGAGTTGGACAAGGTTCTCCACAAAAGCCAATGCAAGGGTGTTGACACGGTAATAACTTTGGACAAGGCTCGTCACACGGTGTGCGATCACACTGTTCCCAGCACAGGCGTGTGCATCGTTTGTGCGGACAAATCCACGTGCATGGCTCCTGGCAATTATCGCAGAGCTCGAAACATTTTTTGGTGCATTTCCTATGAGGACACCATTTCTCACAAAAGCGTGTGCACGAAGGACAACTTTTTGAGCAGTTTGATTTACATTTATGACCACACACTAATATTCGTTTACATTTTTGATTACAAGGAACATGAAAGCGACCTTGGTGACAAGTGTTACATTTTCCTCTACACATATGCTTACAAGGCAATTCAGTTTCACACGGTGCTGTGCATTTACTGGTAAGATATTCTCCGTCATCCACACGGAAACATTTAGTCATAATATCATGACCACAAAATTTAGACTTTATAGCGCAAGTTTCATAGCATTTTTTTGCACATGGATCTCCACATTTATTCGAACAAATATGACCACAACTTAACAGTCTTTTACATTCATCAGTACATTTTATTTCTTCCACTTTAAAATAACACCTCGCTGAAACTTCATGACCGCATGATAAAACTTTTTTACACATTTCATTGCATTTTACTTTTTTAATATCTAGATGACACGGTAATTCAGCTTCATGTCCACATAATAAAATTTTCTTACACATTTCATTGCATTTTACTTTTTCCACTTCAATATAGCATGCTATTAAGGCTTCATGGCCACATAATAAAGTTTTCTTACACATTTCAACACATTTCACATCTTCTACTTTTATGTAACAGTATTTTATAACTTCGTGACCACACGGTAAAATTTTCTTGCATTTTTGTTTACAATTCACTTCTTCTATCTTCCGATAGCACTCTGTGTAAGTCTCGTGCCCACACAACAATAATTTCATGCACTTTTCGACACATTTCACTTCTTTATCCTTTTCATAACAAAGTACACTAACTTCATGATCACAAGATTCGAGCTTTTTTATTACTGGAATTTCACACTGTTTACACATTTCAGAGCAAAATGATTTGCATTTATGACCACAGCTTAAAATTTTCTTACAATCCTGCAAACATGCGATATGCGATTTTCCTTGGCTGCAGGAACCACAGGTACCTTTGCAAATGTGTTCACAAGGTAATGTAACTCCGCATGGTGCTTCACAATTTTTTGCAAGGAATTCAACATCATTAATACGATAACACTGCACCGACATCTCATGGCAACAAACACTAGAAGTAATTGAACACAATACTTTGCATCGATAAGGACATTTTTCTCCACATAGTTTTAAGCACTTATGGCCACACTGCAAGAGTCTTTCACAAGGCAAATAGCAAGATGCTTTACTTTTAAGATGACACTGAATTGTTATCTCATGACAGCAATCCTCAAATATCTTAGAAACTGTAACTTTACAAGGTGGACATTCCTCGTGGCATAGCTTTTTACACAAGTGTCCTTCTACACATGTTTTCGCACAAGGTTTGTAACAGGTAACGTCTTCATGTTCTTTATCGTATGGGTGGCACTTTAAATGACACTTATGACCACATAACATTCGATAATCACAATTAAGTTCGCAACCACCATATGGTACTTTATCAAAATCTTCTGCAGCTGTTACCAAATTAATCCTATCAGGATGGTTTTGACAAACGAGTTCTAGTGAAGTTCCAATTGCGTTTTTTTCCATCAAAGTATTCGTTATTTGTTTCCAAAGTATACTTTTTTCGGCTAGTAAATGAAAGTTACCAATACAATAAAGTCCTTTCTTTGCTCTAGATAAAGCAACACAAATACGATTGGAAATTTTTAGGAAACCTATTTCCCCATCTTCATTGCTTCTCACGAAAGAAATTAAAATAATATCATTTTCCTCACCTTGATAATTATCGACAGCAGCGAATCTAACATTTTCGGTAATTTCTTTTGGAGCACATTTTCTAAGTTCAGAAAGCTGTCCAGTATAAGTGGTTAATAGGGTAATTTGTGAAGCATCATGATTTTGACATAAATACTGACACAACCTGATTAGAAACTGTGCCTCGTGTCTATTTACTTTACTTTTGGAGTCATTTTCTTGTAGTTCACTGTAATTATGGGAAATGAAAAAGACGTTCTTACTTACACCTTTAATGTGTTCATATAAATGAACAGATTTGTGATTTTCGAGCTGACTATAAATATGTGGAACAATTAATGCAGATATATCAGGCCTCATTCTATGTTGAATAAGAAGTTGATGATTAGGAAGGCCATTTTTAACCATTCTTTCAAACAATGATACGTCTAAGTCATATTTAACAGATAACATATACACGGTTGGATTTGGTTTCAACTGTTGATGATCTCCAATTAATATAACATGTTGTGTGTGAGGAGCAAGTGATGTTACTATATGGCTTTCTAATATTTCTGCAGCCTCTTCCACAACAACTATAACTGGATTTAAGGGTTGGATGATGTGCTTGTATTTAGCAGCACCAGTGGTAGTCATGCCAATAACTAACGCACTCTTGCACACATGTATATCTTCTAAAGACAACAATTCATTAAATGTTTTGTACTTCTCACGAAACATCCTTATTTTTTCGTACTTTTTTATTTGTTCTGTTTCATAAAGATTTTGCAACCAAAACTTGTACAATCTCCATTTCTTACTTAAGGACAGATTCCATACATTTTGTATTCTATTTGCTTCATCTTTAGACAGTATGGTACTGCTATTTAAGTTCTTTTCAATGTGCTTTCTTAGCGTTTTTTCCCCACCTTGCGTTTTCCATTTTCCATTGCACTTCAAAGTTGATGCAGATTCATCAGATTTGTTGTAAGATATATCACGAAACTCTTCTGAATCAACATTTCGTTCTGATTCTATGTGCGCTATATCGTCTTCATATTCATCATCAACAGCAGAATTTCTCAAGTAAGAATCAATAGTTTTTAACTTTTCTATGACTTCAATGCGATTCTTTATTTCGCTTTGATTTTTACATTTCAGTTCCAACCAATTGTAAATAATTGATGTATTATTATCAACTCGAAATCCAGGATTTCGCAAAGATTTCCAATGCACTGGACCGATCGATTGTTTCAAAACATATTCATTAAGCAGGAAAGATAGAGGAGATTTCAAAAATATATTTATTGAATCTAAGTTATCATTTAATTTCATACGTTCAAAATCAGATAATCGTTTTCTTAGATTTTTCTTTATATTGAATTGTACTCTTTCTTTTTCTTCAATGAAATGTCTAATCCAATTCTTATAAAGTTTCCATCTGTGAAAAACGTCTATTTTCCACACATTTTTTATATTATTTGCTTCCATTGTACGCAATGAATCACAGTTTCTTATGATTTTTGAGACATATTTTTTTACTTCTTGTTTGTAAATTTTTCCATTAATCAAAATTTGATAATCGGTCGGAATTTTTAGATGATTCATATATTCCTTACTTAAGGAAATATCACCGATTTCTCTATTATTCATATCGATCCATAAATTGCTTTCTGCGATATCCTCGTCGTCGCTCAAATTAAAATCTTCCGATGAAATCTCTAACCAATCCATGATTATATTACCAGAATATTCTTTCAGATCCAGATTTTTAATTAATGAATTATAATGAATTTCAGAAATATAGCTTCTAATTTCTTTTTGATCCAGAATAAAACGACGAGATTTTTCAGCTAACTGGTTCTTATGGTCGATTTCAGTCCTTAAAGTCTCTAAATCCTCTCTCTCTTGCTGAATACTAGTACTAATATATGAGGGTATGCTGTCAGTAAATCTCATACGTCTCCTTAAATTACGAAGTTTAAACTTCTCCAAAGCTTCCATTTTACTACCACCGCCAATTCGAACGATACTCTCAGTGAACATACTTATTCCTTCTAGAAACTGGTCCAGAGCATGGTTTGTTTGGCAAACTACCAAAATTGGCAAAGAATCTTCTGTTTTCCACTTATCTATATTGTGCAGTATTAACTGGACTATTCTCAAACCTATGAATGTTTTTCCTGTTCCAGGCGGACCCTGAATAACTGCGAATTCTTTAGTTATGGCAGCTTTTAATGCATCATACTGATAAGGGTTGAGATTAAAATCAGTGGATGATGGCCAACTGCTTTCATCCAGAACACGTACAGCTTCATACTGACTATTTATATCATCTGGATAGATGTAAGTAGTTTTATTGATTTCTTTGATGACATGTTTTTGATCTAATGGCATGAGTAAGGGTCTCATATCATAAACAGTCTTATAGTCTAAATATTCCGGTTTCAAAACAGTTTTTTCCACGTTTACTATGTAACGTTTCATAGGTAATAGCTGCTCATTAAGTTCAGACAAAGCTTTCAGATTATGACGATAGCTTTCAAAATAACTAGTTGTTTCAATAACAACAAACCTTGTTGATGAGCTAATATTTAACACTTCATCAGTTATCTCTTCAAATCTCAGCATTAATTTCCCATCTATCAGTTCTTCTGGTTTTCTTTCAACAACTGTAGCAAACAATTTAGTTTCAAAATTATCACTCGAAAGACAGAGTAAGGAACCGGTTAGGAAGCGCTTATTATTTTCCCATTTAATATTAGCGAATTTCTCCTCTATGAAATGAGCTATATGAAATAAACCTGTTTCTGTTAATTGATGTGAAATTATGTAGACATTTTCGTACACTCGAACATCTCTGCATTGTTTTGTAGATTTGCCTTCACTTTTTAAACTTAAATATTCGGCAATACCGTCCCGTAGAGGCTTCACATAATCCTCGCGCAATAAACGAAATTGCACGTCGAGATAATGCTCTGTGTCCTGATAACACCCATTTACTACATTCGGCCGTATAAATGCAGATGCACAACGGAAATCTTGCATATCTGGTAATATGGAGATAGACCGATAATTTTCTGGCGGCTCTTGAAGTTGCATTTTCTCTTTTTGCGAAATGCTTTTCACTATATATGGGGAATATTTTTCTACAAATGATGTATTCCGAGTTTCTATTTCATCTAAATTTTCCAACATAGTAACGTAGTTAGTCGAATTAGATAAGAACAGTTGACATGTTTTTTTCAGTAGAGGCAATAAAGTTAATAGAACATCAGAAGCACAGGATGGCAGACATATCTGGAATTTTTTTAAGAATTCTATCAAGCTAGACAACGAGTCGAAATGGTGTTGCTCAGATGATTTCATCTGAAAAGAAGCGAGATATTTTGAAATGGAATTTAGAAACTTTGTTGAGCTAGTAATTCTATTTATTACGATGCCATTATGTTTCGACATACAAGCTGAAACAGCTTTCCCAAGTACCAACAATACATAAGCCATCAAATCACGCTCGATATTTTGTTCAAGTAACAACACAAATCCACTTTTGTCGTTCAAAATCGTTAATAAAATTTCATCGGATTCTTTTTTTAGCAACTCTTTCATGCAGTTAAGCATTTTCATATTCTTTTTTTCTGAATTATTATTGAAAAAATCTCTTTTCGAAAAAACAATATTTGGAAACATTTGCCGACGAACTGGTTGCCTTCTTTCACTGGAAAATGTATCGATTAAAGTCTGCTCTGAATCAACATTCTGTGACTTTTTAGAAGATGTTTGATCGCGGTGACCAGCATTTCTGTAATCATTTTTGAATTTTCTATTTCCTTCTGGATAATAATTGATTAGACGGTTTGTTTTTGGCATGGCACCCATTTTATTATTTATTCTTCCTTTGTTTAAACTTTCTATTTCCTTGGAACTACACTTGCCGAATGAATTTTTCCCAGATTTAAACATTTCCATTTCTGGAGACTTGTTTACTTTATCAAAGCATTCATCCATTTTTAGAAATCCTAAAATTAAAGCAAACTGTATTAAGAGCTAGAAAACTTACATATAAACTATGTAATAAATAATCATTTTAAAATGTTAACCAAAAAATATTAGCCAATAAAAACATCTTTTAACTTCAAAAGTATTTGACTTAATTGAATATTTATATTTAACTTAAGTTTTTAACCTATTTCTAAAAAATCATGAAATAACCATATTTAAATGAAAAATGTAAGAATAAGCATAAATTCATACCCTTACACTTTTTAACTATGATATCTCTTCAACAAAGTAGTTCACAAATTCATTAACATGTTACAAAAATATAATAAATGTTTGAAACAAACTAATTTTAATAAAAAAAGATTGTAAATTAAAAGCAAACTATCCACATATTATACATAGAATAACCCCCGAATCTAAGGATGGCATTAAGATTTAATAAAATATTTTAATCCTTTTTATTATTTCTAAATACTTTTTAATTTGTCTACATTTTTAAAAAATACAAATTCGTTTTTCTAATGCAGAAACAAATTGTTCATTTAATAAAGAAAAAAAAAACGTTAAAACACTTAAATAGCATCCTTGAAGCCTTTTCAGTTGTTTTACACAAGTAGATGTTAAGTTTACGAATGTCTTATAGTGAAGAGCAGCGTATCAAGGCTAAGCCATGCAAAAGTAAGCCGTGTGGGAGTTGTCTTCCGCACAGATACAGAGCAATGCCGAAATTATAGCTATTGGTTTGGTGTCGTGTCCATATGAAGTGAACTCAAATCATTCCATGTGCCGAAATCATAATTATGGCTATTTACCAGTTAAGATCTGGAAGTCTGCTTCATCTATCAAAAAGAATTTCCCTTGGGCAAGAATCATCAATCGTTTTTCTGGCAAGAAATTGTTACCGAACGTTTCGCGAGAGCCCGGGTCATGGCATTTTAATCGCTTAGGGTGAGACTTTTACCCAATAATATGTTATGTCTACTCATGTCTCACAGGATATCTAGGATATACACGAAACTGTCGGTATGCGAACAGTTCCGTGAGAGATACACACATCCAAGACCATTGTAGTAAAATCCTCTAAAGCTGTGTTAACAGTTTCTCTCGCTGCCGAACAGAACGCCTAGTTGTTGGCCTATTTCCTTGAATTCTCCACTGTGTCTCTGAGAGCACGCTCCGATATCGGAGTAAAATCATTGTTTCTTGAGATGGCGGAGATCTTTCACTGCCACCACTGCATTTTAACCGTTGCGATAACACAGTTTGGCTAATAATGCTCTATAACACACAAAAAATTGATCAAGAATATGCAACTAATAAAAATAAAGAAAAAAATATTGAGCATGAAAATACAATGAAATGAAAATATGAATAGGAGATTAAGATAAATGTTTGGCAACATATTTATGATAAAAAAAATTATTAGGAAATGACGTAAGATATTTAGTTGGTTGCGTGATCACATTGGGAAACTAAGACTGCTGCACACCTGTTGCACATGCCTTTAAGTTATTAAAGACTAAAGGATATTATTCGCCCACTCCTAAAGAATGCTATCTTTAAATTCTGGACAGGAAAATGTATACCTTGCTTTGCATAATTTTGAAAATTCTATATTCTCTATATTAAATAACATTTAAAAACGAAAGCCAAACTCTGAAAACAATTATAAAATTTCATTTGATTCCAATGACTTTGATTTTAACGTGATCATGCCTTCGAGTCATTTTTATATATCATTTTTTTCAGAAAAATCGAAAATATTTTAATTACAATATATTTTTAAATAAAAAAGTAAGCATTTTCTTAAAATGGTACTTTGAAAATTAGAAATTTTTAAAAACCAACAGATGTGATGTTTGTACACAATTGTTCAGATCGTATTATTTTTTCATATCACTCTTTCTTAAAATCAATACCTCACCATAGATAAACAGTGAATATAAAAACCACCCTTTGAGGATGAAGACAAATAAAATATTAAATGCAGCTATATATCGTAGACGCTCTTTACTTCATAGACCTACATTAAAGAAGATTCACGATTCTATAAACTGATCTAACATGATCCCATGAATGCAATGACAATTTTAATTCCCACTTTCCAACAAAAATTTTGAAAAATCATTTTCTGGTGAAAATTTTATCAAATCTTTTGTTTGTTTACACTTTAATTAATTTTTTTTATAATTTTACAGATTTTATTTGATGGTTGAGAGATTTGGAGCGACATTTTTATTGACGAATCATAAATTTTTCATATTGCGAAAAACTAAATGCTCTGCTGACATTGAAAATCCTGTACTTTTTTTATGCAATTGGCATATGGAGTTTATTCCTCCTATTCTAACACCCGTTCTACAGCCCAAGGAAGAGAATAATTCATTGTTTTAAATAGAAATACCATAAGGTACTTTTGCAAGCAGTGATGACCATGCCTTAGAATCGCTTCATGAAATTGAAAATCCATACGCAATACCCATCTCAATCAATGCTTAGAATGATACTTTAGAGAAAATTACAGTCATGTCACTTTGACAGGCAGACTTTAATCGCAGAAACCACAGTGAAAGCAAAGAACATTTACCTGACGAGTTAAGCGAACATGAACTACACATTAACTTTATTTTTAAAAAAGAAAACAAACCCGTTACTGTTATTTTATTTCATAAGATATTGAATGCAGACTCTACGACGTAATTTGTATGTAAGAAATATCAAATTATTAAAAACATAGTCGCTGAGAATGAAAAACAAATTTCAGGTATATCGAACTATATGGAAATTACGTAGTAATGTGAGATTGCCAGATTTCTGTTCAGCCAGGACACCAGAATGCCCCTCCCCAGTCAGTATCTCAGGTAATTAAAATTACGCACCCTTGGTGGCCTTTTACAGTATTTTAGAGTGTACTTTATCCTCAACGCTATGAATAAATGGTTAATAATGCTGAATCTTTACCAGGGGTAATAATAAATGACAAAAATATATAAGCTGAAGCATTTTATTTCTTATATGCAAACACCTATAATTCGCTTAAGAAAGACTTAAAAAGTTGAAAAAATATTTTTAACAATATTCACATGTACTTTACATCGACTAGCACTTTTGTAGAAAGCATTTGTATTTGGTTTCAATCACGAAAATTCTTCCCAAATTCTCTATAATCCGATATTAAGTTTACATCTCTCTCATCAAACCTTTATAACCGTAGATTCCATCATCACAAACTCCTATCAACAGTCCATGTGTTATTCATCAAAGAAAACTCTCTCAACTGGTGATGATGTCCCAGGTAAGTATTAGGCATAATCAACAATATTGATCAGATTAGGGTGATTAGGGTCTGTTTAGTGATTTCCTTGATGTAATCAAACAAACTGAGATATTTTTCTTTATTTGAAAATCCTATCTCTTCTTGCTTTCATGTTCCCAATTAGAATGCAAATAATCCTTAACAAGTACACCTTCGTGAAACAGCTATAGTTTATTTTCATATCGAATACATCGAGAATATTATTATTAGTTTCAGAAGTTCCAACATTTTCCCAATCAACAGCATTTCAATCAGATTGACCCATAACAACTGTTCAACGTCTACAAAACTATTCTTCCAGAGGGACCTCTGGTATGCAATCTATCTTTCATACAAGCCATCAGATTCTTCTTTTACACCGCTTACTGACTTGCTTATTTAGGTTCCGGTAGATGTTCTTTGCGCCCACATGGATAAAGACTGAAGCCTATTTTTCTGTAAAGCCTTTCTCATTAGTTGGACTCTATCAGTTAGGTGGATGTATCAGTTAGTGGGTGAGAAATTTTCGCAATTTAAAACCACTAGCCAAGCAGAAGACCCCCAATTCTTGATTTGCCATTTCAAGGTATTATTTCACTTAGAGAACATTACAAACATGATCTATTATACGTGTTCTAGTCACTCTAACTGAACACGTCGGATCTTCGGTTAAGCAGGTATAAGAGCTTACTAATTTCGATAATAAGAAAGATGCTCTAAATAGTGTATATGTGGAAGTATTTATAGATCTTTACCAGTAAGACCTCAATATTGATAAGGTTTTTCGTGGAGTTTGCTCAGTTTTAAACAGTGTATACTCCATAACCGATTCTATTGATTTTTCCGTCCTCTCTAACTTATTCTTGAGTTAACAGAAAACATATTCCCAACTCTTTTCACACCATCAAATTTAGTAGTAGTTTGTTGTTCAAATCATTAACCAACAAAACAGTGTGAGTGATTTGTAAATTTTTCAGATGTTTCTTCCTTCACATATTTGATAATTAACAGCTTTTTTGTATACCTGAATAAGGATAAAGTAGCGCATAATAATTACAGAGATGCCAACCTGTAATTGTTGCGATTTGTACTGATTGGGATGCTCAGGCATCCCAATCAGTACAAATCGGACATATTTTCAGTACTTTCAGTAACCTTTTCAAAAAATTTCAGTAACACGTGGTTTACATTAAGAATACACTTATGTGCATAAAATTAATACTTTTAAGGTAACCTTTGTTAAAAAAATAAAAGTAAAATGATCATCTAATCATAATAAATATAAAAAGAAATAATAATTAAGAAAGTAAACCATTCTTTTAAGTTTAAATGCCTTACCTCAGACATCTTTACAGCACAGATTTTTATATAATTACAGGAAAAAGAAAACACTGATATTGAAAAGAAAAATTCTTTTTATTGAAAACTAACATAGCACACTGATCTGTTAACTGAGAATAATTAAATGACATGATAAATAGAAATAAATGACAATCACAAATTTTGTGTTATAGCTTTCTTAGCCATACTGATTTCTGTTTGGGAAAATTCTCTCGGATAACAAACACAATTTTGAGTCTGAAATATTATTCATATTTTTCTTAATTCAATTTCAACACTAAATTAGTAATTTATTTGTAACCTTCACAAATTTTAATCGCTATAATACAATAATAATAATATAATCGTACATGACGAAAAAGGATTATTATTAGAGATCGAGAGAGAAATCTATTTTCCGTCATTTCGTTAAGATCATCGTAGCTCCGTAACGAAGAGTAGAAATCCGTACTAAATACGAAAAAATCGTAACGGCATCTCTGCAATTAGCGCAAATTTTATATCTTCTTTGTTAAATGCATCCACACTTAAAACACACGTAATTTGACTTAGTCATGTCTTCTTTAAGCTCTTCTTAAGCTAAAGGAGCTAACGTCATTTAAAAATATTGACTTAGTTAATTTTTTCCGAGTGTGAAAATTTAGGTTAAAGAAAACTTCTGAAATTAATTTTGCTGAACAAGAATTCAAGAATTGAGAAACTTATGCTGTGATTTGCTCTATGGTAAGCAAAATTCCAATCTCTCGCTGTTAAGTCTAAATGTTTGTCATTAGAACTCACAATCTTAAGAAAACTGATCACTTTTAATAAGCTAGCAATAAATGCTAAATTCTTTTTTGTGTTTACTCAATTGCAAATCAACTTTTACATCGTATCGACTACCGTTATTTATCGGAAATTCGGAATTACAATATTGAACCTTAAGCTCTATCGTCTTGATATTGACTAATATAGTATCAGTACATACCTTCTTTAAAAAAAAAAGGAATTCACTTTGTAAATCCGCGGTGAATTTTCAAAACCATTTTAACAAGGAAAGCGTCAGCTTCAACTTAACATTGACACAGCAAGCATCTCAAATACGTATCTATCGCCAGCGGCCGGTGTCAATCCAATGTCGTTGCACACGAGGTAGTGCAGTGTACAACGAAATCTCTTCTGCTCCTAAAGCTACACCTTATAGCGTCCAATGTTGGACTCGCTAGGAGCACCTCTTTCATAACTCACGATCGGCAAGATAACAGGACACTATTTATTAACAGGCCATCGCTCTTGCACAGTTTTCACTTTTCATACAGCACACAAATAAATGTCAAAGTAATTATTTTAAATATAATCCTTCACAGTTAATTATTTATAAGAATTTTTTGATCATCTATAGTATCAAATTTAACTTTTACCAGGACACGAAATAAACAGGCCAGCACAGCGGGATTTCGTCTAAAAACCGGGACGTCTGGCAGAGCGTACCTATGACCGTCTGCGAAACGAGAAAGTGCATTGCTATTGATAGATGTCGCATTTTGAAAAATCAAAAATAAAATAAATTCTTATGCCGAAAAACTGGAAAATTGTTTATAGGTGTAGTTTAAGACAGAAGAAAATAAATGATTTTATGATATATCACTTAATTTATTACTCACTAATTCCGCGATTTTTAAACACTATTTTACTGATCCCTACGAGTTCATAAAAAAGAGCGCCTTCTGTATTATTCAAATTAGTTTGTATTCAAAACTTATTAGAATATATATATGGAAATATGCCGGCCGATGACTGGTTGGGTAGTGTTCGTGACTCCTACGCTGCTGGTACCGAGTCTGAATCCCGGAATGGATGTTTCTCTCTGTGTTTCTTTTCTTCTGAGATCATAAATGAAGGTGTCTCACCCTATAAACGGGATTTTGGTGAATTGAGGTGGGTAATGCTACTCACCTCAGTGACTTGTTTCACAGGTGCTCAGTCACCCAGTGACCTCCGTTAGGAAATAAAATATTGAATTTAACAATATTTTATCACAGTGAATGATCTCTTCCTAATAACTTAAATATCATACAAAATATTTTCCTTAATATATTGTTGTCAATTAAATTATAGAAATATGTTTGATTTACTTATATATAATCAATTTATTTTGTACAATAATTATTCAATACATAACATTAAATAGAAACTTAAATAATCGTACTGAATCGAATACGAATCATGTAAATAAAACTTTGAGTTTATAATTGAGTTAGCATCCACATAATACTTATTTACAGAATTATTGATAAAAGTATTTAATGTAAAAAATTCAGAGACGTCTTCATAAATATTGAATTCAATATTTTACTATATTATAATTATTCCTATTAAAATCACTAAGAGAAAACCTGAATTAAATTGGAAAATATTTTTAACATAAAAATACAAGTATTATGAACAAATATGCCATTTAAAATATTGCATATTTAAAATTGTAAATGCATTTATCAGGTGATTGCAAAATCAATTATCCGACGAAAGGATAACAAAAAAAGAAAAAAATATTTACAATAATGTAATCTGTGTCGACAATAAGCATTAGCACAACCTTTCGAACTAAAAAATCATAATAAAATCTTTTTTAAAAAAGATTATAGCATATTATTTAAATATATAATTATATTGATTATAATTTTTATAGCAGCAATAAAAGTTCAATATCTACTATCGAAATATAATTTATTTTGGTTGTGGTCCTTTTAATATTACTCACGAAACTTCTTAGTATTCGAACCACAAGTTATTAACCGCCAATAAAAGTACAATATTAGAGGTTCATAACTTGTGTTTCGAATACTACGAAATAAGTTAGTGTTGAAGATATAAGAGAATGGATTACGTGTCAGATCCTGGATTTCGAATTTTAAATGATGGCAAACTTAATAAAAGCGTCAATTAAGAAGACAACTTTAATGTCCAAGTTAAAGTAGACACGAAGTCATCTAGTTAGTGATGCAAATTCCAGCTATGAAACTGCTTTGAAGTGGATGCAGCGTCAGCCTCAGTGGGACCACTTGCCGATTCTCAGTCAAGTGGATGTGCGACTAGGCTGCCCGAAAACGGATGAAAGCGAGTAAAAAGCTTACTCTGACTAAGATATTTAGCAAGCAAATGATGGCAAACTTAATAAAAGCGTCAATTAAGAAGATGACTTCAAGTTAAGGCAGACACGAAGCCATCTAGCTAGTGATGCAAATTCCAGCTTTGAAACTGCTTTGAAGTGGATGCAGCGTCAGCCTCAGTGGGACCACTTGCAGATTCTCTCAGTCAAGTGGATGTGCGACGAGGCTGCCCGAAAACGGATGAAAGCGAGTAAAAAAGCTTACTCTGACTAAGATATTTAGCAAGTGGTGACTTACATTTGCAGCACTGTGCATGCATACTGTATTACTGTATGGCACTTGTAAGTACCTTATCATGTAAAAGTATTGATTTTTCATTTAACTAATTAAAGGTTCACTATCTTTAAAAATATGCAGTTTTTTTCCCTTTTTTCAACATACAACAATTAATTAAAAAAGAACTTTTTTTGGAAAACTCCAATTATTCGAGTAGGATCCAGTCCCAAAGGATTCGGATAATTGAAGTTAAAATATTTCAGCATTTTCTATTTAATTTTACACAAGCTATGCAAGATTCATAGTTAAAAATCGATTTTAATATTTCGAGCATAAAAACTTACTTCAAAAAATAATAATTCATAAACTAATTCATCATAGGCATAAATATTTTTGAAAAGCTATTGGAATTTGTTTCATGCTATTTCAATTATTTTAAACTATTAAAAGAGGAAATGGAAAGTAACTCAAACAGTTAGTGATCATAAAGTTTAACTTCAACACATATGAAAAATAAGTAATTAGTAAGAGTTAAAAATTCAATTTATATAGGACCACGGTGTACTCTCCTTCACTGGGTTGCTGGAACTCCGTGGGTTGGGGACATGTCCACGTTAATATGTGACGTTCCTTCCGCTGGTGTTGTTGTTGTTGCACCAGCATACTTCCCTGTACCTAGCCCTTAGATGGACTTTACCAGTTGGATAGAAGCAGCCGGATGGAGTTTCATGATTTTGAAGCAGGGAGCAAGCAGAAGATTCCCAAGACTTGACCTGCCACCCCCAGATGAGTTACCTCACCTGGAGGACATTGTGGCCAGATTTAGTGTGCCCCGGCCGCCTTTAGCGAAAGCAACGGAACAAGTTGCAAAAATATGTGGAAATTCACACTTACAGGAAAACATAGAATTACAAATGATGAGAATATAAAGTGAAAGAATTACAATGTATGAAAATACAAAGGATTACAAATAATGACTAAAAACACACTGAAAAAAAGAATTTGAAGTGGAGCTCATAAATCAAAAACAGTCTATTGAAAAGAGTCCATTAAAATAGGTTAAAGCTGCTAATTGCTTAGTAAAGTCTAAGCACTTAGGCTAAGTACTGAAGTCCAAGTACTTAGGCTTGGGATATTAGCAGAGGAGGGTCACTGATGATTCTACTTGAGCCACGTGAATAAGCACTCTTGATTAATTAGGAAATCCATTAGTTGGTTTAGTTTTCGTCTAGAGGTCTTGTTAGAGAGTACGGCTTGTTTCCAGTTAATAACCCACTGTTTTGCAGGGGTTGATAAATGCCACGTAGAAGTTAGTGGGCAGACCGTGAGATAGTGTATTGGGTCCCCCTCGTTACCACAGGTACAATTTGAGGTGTGAGTTAGACCCACCCTGTAGAAGTAAGTAGGGAATGGGCCATGGCCGGTCATGAAAAGGATTTCATTCCTGGTCCAATTTAAAGATTTGATGGAAAATGTAGAGATAATTTCATGTACTAGACGACCAGTAGATGCGTTGGACCAGTTGTCCTGCCATTTCTCCTTGATCCAGTTGTGTAGAGTGTGGCGTGGATGTGGGAGAGGTTGCGTCAGGTGTGACCTCGTCACCTGACCGTGGTTCAAAATGACGAGTCATCTTAAAAAGAGCAAAGCCGTACTTTCACCTTCGTGGTGGTGCTCTGATCCAATCGAAAAACGCTCTCTATTGACTTAATTCGCACTGCCAAAGGCATAGCGAGCTTGGCTTGTCCAAGTATCATAAGCAACAGCAAGATGAACATTATATGAAAATATAAATATTGTGAAAGTAAAAATTGATTTTATCTAAACAAAGACTGTGCTGTCTGACATCATCTTAGAATATTTTATAAGCTATCGAAAAATAGAGAGTAACACATGTGTAATGTATTTCGATATTAAAATTTAATAAGTCTTAGAATTAGTTCAAACACTAGCTTTAATCAAACTATTCAATAATTACTAACATTAAACAACAAATAATGCTAACATAAAAAGGTTTAATTAACATGTTTCATTTTTATCGAAATTAAAAGTTTTTTCTATCTTTCGTAGTCGATTTCGGAGGAGAAACTGAAAATTCTTTAGCGAAGACTTTACTAAACATCTTCTGTATCTTTCTGCAAGTTAATGTATTCCTGCGCCACTGATTTCGAAACTTGAAAGTTTGTGGGACCACTACATCATGTAAGGGGCCGGTAAAAAAGAAACATGATCAAAAGCATTTATGTGCAAAGTGTTAAAAGTTATTCTTTTCATAACCAGTGCAGCTGTGAAGACAAGTTTTCTATAAACAATGAAAGCAAAATATTTTCGAAAATTAGTGTTTCAAGGGAATTTTTTCCTTCATCAACTCGTCTATGTTAAATTCAAAACTAAGGTAATTCCTGCGGTTCTTAGTTTTATTCAAATTAATGTAATTTTGAATCATGTTGTTGTTACTTATGACACTTGGACAAGCCAAGCTCGCTATGCCTTGGCTATGCGAATTTAAGTCAATTGGGAGCGTCTTTCGTTTTAAGCAGACCACCATAAAGGTGAAAGTACGACTTTACTCTACACACATGCCATAGGTACCCGTTTATAGGGTAGGCAACCATCCACACCTCATTCATACAATTAAAGGACAAAGACAGGATAGATAGAGAAAGTACATCCATGCCTGAAGTGGGATTCGAACCTAGGACAGCCTTATCCGCAGTCAGCCACGCTGACCACTAGACAAGTTGGGCGGCAATTTCGAATCATTGTCGGTACTTAGAGAGAGAATTTCAAATGAAATGAGCTTAACTATCTAAAAACTACTGACTAAAAATTAAAAATAGCGACATTTTTATATCAAATAATTTCTTCGAAATTAGTTGATTGTGCTTTAAATGGAAAGGAAGATTATACTGAACAAGAAAAGTTTTAATTAGAATTGGCGAAAGTTAACTATAGCAGATTAATAGAGTCAGTTAACTTATGTTCGAAATAAAATATCTGCAAAAGGTTACAAAGACAAATATTGACTATTCTAACATAGATAACTGAATTAAAAGTATAAAAGCTATTACTATTCCTGTTTCTTTTAAAATGGAAGAATGCATTTTGCACTTTCAATTTAAAGAAAATGACTTTAAAATCAAAAATGTAGCAGAAGAGTTTAAAGTCGAAATTTCGTTAAATATTTTGGAAAAAAGAAATTTAATAGTTTAATAAGGAAGGTTTAAAATATTTTAGAAAAAATTAAACATCATTTAGATGAACTTATTTATTAGATTATTACTGATGAGGATGCGAACTGCACACAATTTAAATATTTTATTCAGAATGAAAAAAATCCAAAGTTAATGTTGAAAGATTTCAACTTCAACCAACTCATAAGCATTATAATCAACCCTGAAAAGCCCGTAAAATTAGTGACTAAAAACAATGTTCATTTTGCATCTAGCGTTATAACAATATTTTATTATTAATGTAGATTGAAAGTCAGTGAATTTAACGAGTTGTGACGATTAACTATTAAAGATCAAATATTTCATTCTCTTGAACAGGAATTAATGAGACACATAACAGTATTAAACAAAAAGAACATTGTTAGACACAGAAAATTTTGAATAGAGTGGATTTGCTCTTATCATAAGAAAGTTATTATTAAAACAAATTAGGATTCAAACAAAGAGCATTCGCTGAAAACAGATTGCATAAAAAGCGGGAAAAAGCAGACATAAATGAGTAAAAATGTTCAATGTCTTTTAAAGTTCATGCACTTTCCTTTTGCATAAAATTTTGGCGACTTTCCGATTAACGTTGGAATTGAAATTATCAAAAATAGCACCGATGATTTCTGTGCTCAAAAAGAACACTTTTACTCATTTATGTCTGCTTTATTGCTTATGTCTGCTTTTACTCATTTATGTCATTTGATTTCCAGAGGTAAACAAAAAAGTAAATTATGCAACAGAAAAAGCTTTGCGCTCTCTACTTCCACGAGTTTTCGGCCGCCCAACTTGTCTAGTAGACAGCGTGCCGGACTGCGGATAAGGATCCTGGGTTCGAATCCCGGTTGGGGCATGGATGTGCTTTCTATCTATCCTATCTTTGTCCTTTCCTTGTATGAGTGAGGTGTGAATGGTTGCCTACCCTATAAACGGGTCCCTATGGCATGTGTGTAGAGCAAAGTCGTACTTTCACCTTCATGGTGCTCTGATTAAAACGAAAGACGCTCCCAATTGACTTAAATTCGCATAGACAAAGCATAGCGAGCTTGGCTTGTCCAAGTGTCAGTAGTAACAACAACAACGAGTTTTCGCTTAGATAAACTTCTTCCCGACGAAAAAAAAATTAGTCTAATCAAAAAAAGTCAACTTGATTATTCTCTCCATCGAATAATAAATTGTTTTGGCTCATCGTAAAATGAGAATGTGGGAATGTATATATTACATTGTTCGATTTCTCCTATCACTTTGTTTCATCGGGATCAACAGCGTCGGATACTTCCGAAAACGTCAATTCGATTTTCGTCACAATGACATTGTCAATTCGAGAAGTGTTTGTGTTCTGGTAAGAAGTTAGATGCTTACTCCGAGTCGATGACTCATTTTTCAAATAAAATATTTGCATACAAATTATGATTAAATAAATAAAATGTTTCAGTCGTATGTGCGCAGATTCTTCTGTATATTCAGTATGTTAAAAATTGTGTACATGCAGAGATTCAAATTTCGATGGTAGTTTTAAAGGAAGAATATAAATATTAGATATAGAGAAAATTACTGATTTAACTCCTCTTAAATATTTGAATGCCGAAAAACAATTTTTGACAATAATATAAAATTTTATGTTCTAGGTTTCCTTATTGAGTGTAAAAACCTTTTATGAATGACTATATAGCAGACAAATTTATTTACAAAACTCGAACCTTAATCTTCAAAGTACACTATATTCGGGGCTTCAGGAAAAAGATAGTTTTGCGAAAAGTGAATTAAAAATATGTGGATAAAAATAAAATATAAAATCCGAAAGCCATTAGGGACAGTTTTGGGAAAGGAAAAATGCTGAGTTAGAGCAAATCAAAAATAAAAAAGGCAATTTTATGTAAAGAACAGCGTAAAAAATGCATTTTAAAAATGTTGAGAACTAGTACGCAATTAAAATCTCCTTGAGTTTAATCGAGAGATATTGCTCACCAGAAACTGATGCATCCAGCATTGTGGATTAAGTTAGCGAGAAACTTCCAATACCAAAAATTACTAATTAATAGAGAGACTTGATAAACTAAAATGAAAAATTAGGACACGTAAGAGGGGTCGCCATAGAGGATATTTACGAGCTCTGACTAGTATTGAAGCTTTTCTCTAGCACAGCTATTTTTAGATAAAACTTGTATATAGATGACATTTATGAGTTTTAAATAGTTTTATATCTTCGGATTTGTTTGTCACTCAATGATTACTTTTGATAATTAGATGGGAACCTACAGATGTCTTCAGGAGAAGCTAAACAGTCAAATTTAAGACGCGTTAAAAGAAATAAGGGTGCACAGATAATGTAGTAGCTCTATTCAAAACTAGCACTACAAACACTAATGAAGGTTACGATTTCAAGAACCTCATCGTGATACCTGCGTTAAGAGTTTCCTAGAAGTCAGAGGACTGCTTTGTTCTGTGAAAAACAAAGTAAAAGATTCTTATAAGAGAGATTTCTCCGCTTCACAATGCTAAAGTTCTCCATCCATTAAATCTATTTGTATATATAGTAATGGCAAAATAGAAACTCTTCGTGCATAGTCAATGGAGTCTCTGATTTGATGAGTCGCATTTTGAAGGATTGTGGCACAAATTCCTTACAGATTGCTGCAGCGTAAGTAAGATCTGCATTAATAGCTATATTGTCCCTCTTTGTATGGCTAGTTTTGAATCACGTGGTTGCGCAACATATTGTCACTGTATTCAATGTACCAGTGAAGCGATTTGAGAACTATCTCATCCTGGATCCGGAAGCAACTTAAGGCGCCTAATAACCTTAAGGAATGGAATTGTTACACTTCAAAAGTTGACATCTGCAGAACAGTAATATCATATTCCCACCGCACAAAATCCACAATCATCGTACATTGAAATCTCGAGACACTGAGCCAGCATCAAAACTGATAGCGATGACTTAAACCTCTTTTCTTATCATGGAAGCATTACGTTGAAGTGCCTTATCACAAATTAATTCCTCTGAAAAATTTCAATTCGAACTAAGGACCCTCCAAGAAGTTATACTTCATGACTCATAAAATTCTAATAATTTCAGTAATTCTAATAATTTTGTTAATTTTAAATGAACAATTATGTGCATAATACTTTTAATTTAGCAATGACCATCATTGTTAAGTAAGGTAAATTTACTGACAAATCTGAGTAAAAAATTTTATATATATATATATTCTGAATATAAACTCTAAACTTATTTGTAAATCATTTTAAAAAGGTTTTTGTAGAGTTCTTGAAAAATAAAATCTTTTGTTTTTATCTTATACATATTTTATAATTCTTGAAAAATTTCTTTTCCACTATTGTTAATATAATTATATTTATCATTTCTGCAAATAAAATTACCTTAATTTATTAAAATGTACTTCATTTGTCCACAGAATTCATTATTAAAAACTGACACTTCAATTAAATTTTGAATTTCATTACGTCTATAAAAAATTAAGGAAAGCAAAGCTGTGTTTTATAAACATTTTACATCTATTGATTATTACATATTATAATCAAAGATTTGTTTTATAATAGCTTATTAAAAAGGCATACTTAAGTAAAACACATTTACATTATTTCAGCATGCAATATTTAGATGATTACATGTTTTAATTTCTACGACTGAGTGAATGTAAACTCAGTTTTTCTACTTTTAACTCATCTTACTAAGTGGTACGTTGCATTTAATATTATACATTAATCATAATACTTGAAATGTCTCATTTAAATTTTAAAGGTCATTTAGAAATTAAAGAATATATTCCTTTAATTTTTTTCTTAACAATCATTATGAAGCAGTTGGTATTGTTTCCTACGCCATTCAGTCTGCAATGATTTTATTTTTCTAAACATTGTACAGTAGTAATGTTTATGGTATATTTGGAAAGTTCAAATAAAAAACAATTTGGGCGGAAAATTTTGTGTTTATATCTCAATTATCATATAATGCAATATATATAATAATATGCTTTCAATATATAAATTCTTTCACGCATTTTTCTGTACAACTATTGTCTTCAGCACTCACGAACACCTTAAGTTTTCTCTCAATCATTTCCAGTTTTGTACAGTTCTGCTTCCTATTTATAAATTACTTTAAGTTTATATCAATCTTATATTTCCAAGGAAGAATCGTACTTTTGGTATTTTCTTTCATACATTAAAATGAACGTTAACAGCCGTGGATTGAGAATCATAGATTATACGCTAAAGCTTAAATCAATGAGCATATGCAATGTTTTCAAATAATATGCAGAATCCATCTCATTTTCTCAATACGTCAATAGTAATCAATTGATTGGGTACGTATATACAAGTGTTAAAACACTTAATACATTTTATACTATTTAATTTATTGATTGACATTAATTTATTGACATCTTTAATATAATTAATTTAATAATATATTAATAATAGAACTTTAATAATCGTAAGCATTATTTGTGGAACACACAAAAATTTAATGTCAAGGAAATTTTTTCAGGATTTAATGAAATTTATTTAATAAATTGTCACCTCCCGTCTTTCATAATAACTTCAAAAATATTAGCTCCCACTCTCTAATGATGACAGATATAACTTCTGAAGACGCCCAACTTGTCTAGTGGTCAGCATGTCTGACTGCGGATAGGGTGGTCCTGGGTTCGAATCCCGGTTCGGGCATGGATGTACTTTCTATGTCTACCCTGTCTTTGCCCTTTCCTTGTATGAATATGGAGTGAATGGTTGTCTACCCTATAAACGGGTACCTATGTCATGTGTGTACAGAGGAACTCGGACTCCACAACAAAATATGGTTCAGTTGGAAAAGTGGAGCAGCGCACCCCATATTGCCAGTCTGACTGGCACACGACAACAACAACATATCTTCTAATATATGTTTTTGCAATATCTAGCAAAATTATAGCCATGAAAATTTATTCAAAATTAAAAATAATTTTATTAAAATCTTCGTAATTGAAATCTAAAATGAAAACAAAAATATCGAATAAGATATTTATAACGATATTTCGGAGTCACTGAATACAGTTATTCCATCATTAATATTTCCTCAATATTAAATGTCATTGAGGCAATATTGACTAATGTTGCTGTCATTTGGGATCCAGTAAGTTTTACATCAATAAAATATTTATAGCCAAATTAGACTATCAGTTTCGGTTTTGATTACATTCAAAACAGTGTGGTGACTCATCGCGACTGCTCTAAGAAATTGAGGTGACTCATCACATCTTTTCTGAGAAACTCTTGAATTTTTACATAATACTTGAATTCGCGAAGTAAAACTGAAAATTGCTAAGGTGAAACTAAAAACATGTCTATCAAATTTGTGTTCCAATTGGTATTAACTTCATGAAATGTACCCAACCAATCAGAACACTTTGTAGGCACGGTTTATACATTCTCTCAGTGAGATTTGAACCGAACGCAGAGCACTTGCTCTCTAAATCTCATGCTAAGAGGACGTGTTGTTTCAGTCCTCCTTAATTGCTTTGTTTCTTTGTAAGCTGTGTTGTTTGCAATAAATGTTATTTTTAAAAAATGCCTTCTGAAAAAAGTTAAACATCAACTAATTTACACCATAACAGAAACTAATTTGTTTTTGAGAACTTCCAACCCTTGTTCATTCACTGTCTCATAAGTAGTCTTGAATAATGAATTCCAGATGGCAACAACAGTGTTATTAATCACTTTACGACAATGCTATTAATTACTTTCGGGAAATCTTGAAAAAGAGAGAAAAGCAGTCGACATAGAACATGCTCTTTAACGCTCAATAAACGAAAAATGTAAAGAACTTGTTGTTGTCGTATGCCAGCTAGGCAGGAACAATATGGGATGCGCTGCTCCACTTTTCCAACTGAACCCTATTTTGATGTGGAGTCCGACTTCCTCAGTACACACATGCCATAGGTACCCGTTTATAGGGTAGGCAACCATTCACACCTCATTCATACAAGGAAAGGACAAAGACAAGAGAGAAAGTACATCCATGCACGAATCGGAATTCGAACCCAGGACCTCCTTATCCGCAGTCAGGCACACTGACCACTAGACAAGATGGGCGGCAAAGAACTTATTAATATGCGAAGATTAAGTCTACGTATTATTTTTAATAAACTTACTAAGAAATTATTCATCCTTTTTTAACTTAATTTTAGAGACTGCAGAACGAATTCATCGATTTCCCCCCAAAAAAAATCTATGGTAAATCGATGATAGGTTAACGAACAGTTCGGATAAAGAAAATTGTCTTGCAACGGTATGTTCGTTAAACGATCACCCACTGAATTTTTTATGCGATGGTGTGAATGCGATCTCATGTGACAGACTGGCTGCGCTGCACTTCAAGGCATTTGGAGGAATACTTGTTTTTCACGAGAGGATGGTAGATCCCATATGATTCACATGTTTTAGAATTAATATCAGGCACTTTTCTGGCTGGATGTCTTAAATTCCATGCCAAACGTTCGTGTGCATTATGTTTGAAAGGGAAAGTTTTATAAAATATTCTTAACTCTAAAGTTTCGCAGATACCGAATACGATTAATGATTACCAAACGAAATGGAAGTCAAAATAAAGAATCTGTTACTGCAGAGAGATCAACACACTCGCACTGTCACTTAAGATGCTTCAATAAGTATTGATTGTAACTTTCAATGTACAACTGTGCACTTAAAAAAAATCCTGTATGATTTAGAATTTTCGATTATCTTTGGGTAAAAAAATATATTATAAAATGCATAATATTATGCATTTCAATTTATATTACAACTATATACAATATATTTATTCTATGTTCTTTTATTCTGTTTCTTTTAAATTTTGAACTACCTACTGAATATATGTTCCATCTGTTTACTATATTTCGTATTATCATATTACTATTCATTTGGCATTTGATTAAATTTTATAAAAAATTGATTAATATATATACATATATATATAATTAATAACACACACACACACACATACATACGTACATACATACATACATACATACATATATATGTGTGTGTGTGTTATTAATTACATATACTGTGTGCGTACGCTTCATTTTTTTTTTTTTGAAATTATTCAAAAATTCAATAATTTTTTTTAATTTCGATATTTATTACACAGATTAGCTTGCAGTCATTAATTTTACTATTCTTTTGAAAATTAAACCGCAATGTGCATTTAAGCAAATTTGAAGCATTATTTAAATTTGCAAAAAATAATTTGCAAATTTAAATAATGCTTTAAATTTGCTAAAATTTTATAAAGCAAAATAATTCCTGTTGTCATTTTTAGCTTAATGGCACAGCATTCTAGCTTTCAATTCAATAATCCGTGTGTTTGACAGCCAGCTAATATATATATATATATATATATATATATATATATATATATATATATATATAGTTGCTTACTTAGTTAAAATCAACTCCCTACCCTATATGCAGAACCTCATGGGAAAAACAATTATAGAGCATCAAGTAAATTAAATCAATTCTATTTATATTTTTAATTTAGAACAGAACAAAATTAAAGACAATTTCTAAAAACAAACTTTTGAAAAATGTGATACCAAGATAAAAAAAAAAAAGTATTTTTTATGAGTTGAAACTACATTGAAGAGAATACTGTGCAAAAAATAAGCACAATATATATAGATCGAAATATATATGTGTGAAATATTCAATGACTTTTGAATGTTTTGCTAAAAATTATTCATTTATCAATAAGTTAAACTTTTTGAAACCTAAATATTTCCATATTAATAAATAATCCAAAGAGAAAAGAAAATATAAGAAAGAATATTATCATTAACTGTTTAATATAATCCATATGAAGTTATATGTACACATAATATTTAAAAACAATCTGAAAACAAATTCATTTTAAGCAAAAATTCATAAAAATTATGGTGTTGTAATTAATGCATGTGTAAATCAATTAGTTTGTCGATCTATAGTTACTTTTTACACTAAAAGGTAAACTGCGCCGAGTAATTTCTTAACAAGCATGGAGGAAGGAACATAAGGAGGAGGAAGGAACTTATATTCCTTTCTCCATGACAACAAGTATACCAGAAAGTTTTAAATTTTGGCACAAGTGCCGTATAATCCACGATTCCAAATTCTTAACTTTTTTGGCGATGAAGAAATGTTGCCAAGATGACGTTCATGACGTGCGCGATCACGTAAATACTAGGGTTACTAAAATAGAATTTTCTGCATAATTCTTATAGGTCTCCATATGTATCACGTAACAAGGTTGCCAGATACATAAGAAAATCCAAAAAAAATCGCCAATCTCAGAATTTGGCGCATAGATTATACGGCACCTGTGCCTAAAATTTTATATAAAAAAAACTTACAATAAACTTACGAGAGAAGTTAAAAAATACCATTCTATATATTAAACTGTTTGTAATTATAGAAAACGAGATGAAAATGGCTAGTAAAAAATTTACAATGTTATATATTAGGAATCTTATAGTTCGATAAAATTTAAGTTTTATTTTAGTTTTTTGGTCTTATTTCGAGTTTTGTTATTATTAATATATATGTCTTATTATAATCAATTTTTGCACAAAAGCTAATTTGACAAAACTTAAAAACTAGCATTTATACATATCATATCACTAGAAAAATTCGTATCTAAGGTAGGAATCAAACATGTGAACACTTGAAATCAAGGTTCTATAACACTATCATCCAGTAACCAGATTTTTACCAATAATAATAAGAGACTGGGACATTATATCATGATATTATACAATAAAAGTTGAAAGTATTGGGTCATATTTTAATGAAACAAAAAAATGCCTGTCTTGTCATTTTAATTCTTTGTATATTCATCATTCAAAATATTTTTATTTCCTTCAAAATCTAAAATAACATACTATTGATATTTATCAATAAATTGAGAACAATATAAACTAAAAATGAGAATGAATGCAAAGAAATCTGTCTAAATTCAAGACAACAAAATGATCTTAAGAATACTTTTGATGTTTGCATTATTTAGTAAATTTTAAAATTTTGCTAAAGGAAAAGCCATTTTTACTTGAATGGCTCTACCGCTTTATAACCTTAAAGTTCAATAGTTCGTAGGTTTGATCGGAGATATGGTTGTTTGTAGAGTTTAATAATCCAGTTTACGCCGTATATGTTCCAGTTAAACTAGTATAGATTATTTAGAATGAACTTAGAAATGAAAATCACACCCTATAATACACTATCGCTAAAAAGTCACAAAACGTAATGTGTCAAAATTTCTGTATTACGAAAAAGAAAATAGGAAAAATTTCCAATTATAGCTTTTTCTTTAACTCTTTACTATAGCTACCGATTTGTTATCATGCAATTATGCTACAGACACTATGGTCAGCAGTTTTTTTTTTTCAAACAATTGCTAAGCAACAGTTTTAAATATTTCAATGAATACAATAATGACACGCGACAAAAATTTCCACTAATAGCTTTTTCTTTAACTCTTTTCTATATCTACCGATTTGTTATAATGCAATTATGATACAGACGCTATGGTCAGCATTTTTTCTTTAAACAATTGCTAAGCAACAGTTTCAAATATTTCAATGAATACAATAATGACACGCAACACAATGGCAAAATAAATAAAATAAAAATTAATGTAACACTTAAGTAATTTTCATATTGTAAAGAATATATTAATAAGATATTTTAATAAGATATTGTAAAGAATATATAATAAGATATTTTATCTGATGAATCAAAATTTCTAAAAACAAATCTCGTAAGACAAATGATTGATTTAATGCGACTGTAACGCTGGATCTAACAGAATTTTTGTTGGGTAGATTACTTTCTTAGGTGTTTTGTTTAATATCTTCCAAAATAGAGTAAGGTCATCTGCTTAATTATTATAACTGTCCGAATAAATTTAAAGTTTTTTCTCTGTTATCCATATATATAATATACAATATAATATATGTATGTATGCATACATAATTTGTCTACAGTTATTAAAAATAATATAATGTGATATTATATCTGTTTCAGAATCCATAGAAAAATATTCACACAAATATTGCCTGAAAATAGGACAAAGAAATGTTAAGCTCTTTATGTTATAATAAATTATAAAGCTATTCTTTTAATTTTGAGATTACAAAAAAATTATAGCCTTAAATTAATTGTAAGAATGCCAAATGAAACAAAGTCGTAAAAAATTGTGTCTAGAAACATTTAGTTCCATGTAAAACCATTATCTTTGAACCAATTGTGAACTTAATTCTCTTTCTGGATACATTAAAATATAATAACTTCGTCAATTTTTATTAGTGAAACATAAAATTGCCAGATAAGCCCTATTAATAATTTTTAATACAACAGGTGTTAATTTTCCAAATAATATTGTTACCCAGGAAAATGTACTTAGAATGTTTGCTCTACATGTACGTTATATGAATTATAGTTTAGCGTAGAATTATGCAGAAAGCTAAGATTGCATATTTGCATAATAATCTTTATAAGTTTAGATATAAATTTTTGGTACACTATCGCTGATAATCTTAAGATGTTTTCTCTGCATACAATTTTTTGTCATTTTCCGAGTAAAATTTATCAGATTTTTAACAAGTAGCTTGTGATTTCACACATCTCATATTATAATCAAGACTTTCTGTGATCAGAAGCAACAAATTGTTTTGATTTGTTTGTCTCTCAACAGTTTTTTCACACGATGGCTAATTAGACCAGGACCTACGGTTTAAAGTGGATTCCTAACCACTACAAACATCCATGATAAAGGTGGGATTCGAACTCACGAACTGTTTAACATAAAGAAAGGCCGCTAAGCATTGGGTTCCTGCTCGGCGCAACATGAAATAACAAGTAAGAGCAATTCTTATAGTAATAGAAGGTAAATGAATTTCAAATAGTGAATTGCAGAATATCATCAAAAGTTCAGGTACAGAACAAAAGATCTATAAAGCATCCCATAGTATTAACTGTTAACACTTACTAGCTTTAATTTTAACATTTAGCAACTAATTGATAGTTTAAAGGTCAAAAATGCAGACTGCCTCTTCCTCTATTGGTACGACAGCCCATAATGAACCAAAACCTTCCCAATAACTTACTTCTATTCTAAACTTTTTTTGCAATTGACCTCTTAATTAGTAATTCTTAGGATCTTGAAATTCCTCTGCACATAGTCCATCCATCCCAACCCCTGTGTGCCTACCCCTTTCTCTAGTTCCCAAAGATCGAAAAATTTGAATGTTAATGATAAGGCATCCGTTCTGCATATGTAGCCCACAAATTCCATACGACTAATCTTGATGAATTTGACGATATCTAAATCCTTAACTAATTTGAATAGTTCAAAACTATGTCAACGTCTCCAGACTTCATTTCAATTTACAATACAGACTTTTTTCTCAGAGCTTTTCTTCAAAAACAGACATGCCTGGGATTTAGTAAATGTCCACAAGTCATAGTACACAGATCTGATAAGGACTTTACATAAAGTGATTTTAATGTTTTTCAGATAAACTTAAATTTAAAAAGTTATGTAATCCATGAAGGCATCGATTAACTGCCAAAATTAGTCTTTTAACTTCAATGCCTTCATCATTTTGAGCATTGATATTTCAGCTTAAATATAGACAATCATTAACCATATTTCAAATATATAATACTCAGTCTCTAAATATTTAAATGTCACCAGATCTTTACTGACATGTATTTAGTCTCGTCTTCTTTAATAAGACGGTGGAGTTTCTCTGTTTATTTTTTAAGGACAAAACAAATCTTCAGCATAGTATTCATTGTGAGTACAATGATCACGATATCATAACATAAGGAAGGTTGGTTGGTTGATCTGGTTTGTTTGTCGCTCAACGGTCATTTTTTGCACACGAGGGCCGGGACCTACGGTTTAAAGTGGATTCCGAACCACTACAAACATCCATGCCCAATGTGGTTTGAACCCACGAATTGTTGAACTGAAGGCAAGAGCGCTAACCATTCGGCGGCCAGCTCAGCAACATAAGGAAGGAGTTGCACAGTTTTGGTAAATATGGTACCTCTGTTGTTGATGCCTAAATTGACAACTATCCATTCCAAGGCAAGATTAAAAAGCAGGCAATCAAGAGCATCTCCCTGTCTCACACCATTCTTTATCACAAAAAACTCTATCAAACAGCCATGTAATTTTATACAAGAAACTGCATACGAAGTGGTTTTAATTAGAATTAAAAGTTTGCCCTGGAGCTCAGTACGAGTTACAAGTAAAAAGTCATGACTAACACAATCAAGTCAATGAAATTTTGAGGCCAATAAAGAGATAGTGTAATTGAATTCCAAATTCTCTAAGATTTTACAAGAATTTACGCGAATTAAGGATTTGTGCAAGAGAGGATTTCTTCTTGTTGAATACACATTGATAGTCACTAATAATCTCAAAGTAAAATTCTGTTGAAAAGGATAGTTGAAAAAACTTTAGTCTTCAATAGACTAATGCCTCGGGCATCGAGTTGGGTCTCCCTTTTTTTAAAAAAGTGAGCATAAAATGTCAAGAGTCTGATTTTTGCTGGTAGTTTTTCATTATTCCATATGGACAATCATTTGTTTTTATCTTTCAAATGTCTACCAAAGTTCGGCTGGTACACGAAGGCTTGAAGCCTTATTTAACTTCAGTAATTTAAGGACCAGCTCAGCCTCAGTTAGTGCAGGTAAGGCCTCCCGTACGTTTGCTTGTCCCTGGTGCAGGGTTACTAATAAGACTAGAAACGCTAAAAAGGTTGCTAAAATATATCAATCATCTATTAGAAGTAGCATTAACATCAATAAGGATGTCACAATCTTATTGCTGCGATAGAAGGCTGTCTCAGTTCAGTAGAATAATTTTTCTCAAACGAAGATTATTCATTTGGACTTTAATTTGTTTCCAAATGATCAGCCACCATGCAGCATTAAATGTACGTTTGACCTCTAATAAAATGCCCATTACTAGGAATTTAAAAAAATATGCTTTCTCTTCATCAAAACCAATACATTTTAAAAGGGCTATTGTAGCAGTAAAATTAAGAAATAAATCTACATTGATTTTGGGTCAAAAGACTTGTTTCTTTTAAGTAAGCAAAAAGAAAATGTTTCTTTTTGCTTACTCTGATAACAAATTTATTTAAAATCTGAAACTTCTGAGAAATTTTCTTTTCCAAATTTTATGGAGGATCTAAAAAAATATAAAAAACTATAGTAATAAAATATTAATAACAAACTTATAAAGAAAGTGAAAATATTAAAATAATACCCAAAGAATCCAGGATTAAGTTTTATATTCTTCAGAGGTTTTCAAAACATCAACTTTTTTTGTAGAGCTTCATATTTACTTCCGAGAAACTGATAAATCCTCTGAGGTATTAGTCTCTGCACAATTACATTTCTCATTTGAATATAGTTTGATTAGAAGTTTATTCTACTTGGTCTTAAAAAGCAAAACGGTTTTTTAATTTAAATATTAACTATAAATAACTTATTTTAACTTCAGGTAACTAATCTTCCATGTATGCGGCGACGCACCTCCGCTCGAACTTCTCTCGCATCGCCCCCCCCTTTCCAACATTTTTTTCTACCTCAATAAACAGTAGTGACAATTAAGAAATTGACAATTTTAATGAACAATCTATTTGTTGAAAGTATAGTTATAAGTTAACTGAAAATTAAGTTTAATTACTGTGGCTTAGTGATAAATACAATATAATAATTATTAGTTTGGTATTTATGTGTTTTTCAGTAATTCTATTGTCAAAAATACTGCATGCCTGAAATGACCAATTTCTTCCCAGGATTTGAGTTTCTTTCAATTTACTGGTAAAATGTCTTTTTAAATATAAATATTTGTCTTTTTTGTGTTCTCACAAAGATCAACAGTATCCTTAATACTCTCTTCTGTGTTTGTAATTTAAAAGCTTTCTCAATTTTCTGAGTTTATTATGCCACCACGGCAGTTTTGGCTTCCTTATAATCGTAAAATTGTGATTTTGTACTTAGATTGTTTTTTTTTTTTTTAGTCAAAGTTTGCATGCATTTTGATGATAGAGATTAGAAATAAAAGTATTAAAAGTTAGATCTTACTGTCATGGTTCATATAGTTCTTCATACAAGAGAAAGTTGAGTTTTTAACAAAATGAAAAAGAAATAAAACATTAAAATATAAAATTCTTTCGGTTGAACAACTTTATAGTCAACGTTCAATTTGCTTTCCTGAAAATCGAATTTAAAGTATCTTAATAAATGTTCTATAGTGAATTTGGATTCGAACAAAAAATAATTTATAGTCAGAGAAATTCTTTTTTTCATTAATAAATAAGAATAAGCATGAAGTTTGCCCATTTTTAAAAAGAAATATATTAAAGTTAATTATTCATTATTTTGACTTTTTGAAGAAATACAAGATTTTTCCTTTAGGAGTTTGTGATTATGATCATGACCAACAACTCAAGACAAAAAAATTTATCTCATAAATCAGGACAACTTAAAAACCAACAATTAGTACCAGAAACAATAAATGTTTTCTCTTGAAAAAATGTATTACTAGTGTAATCTTTAAAAATGTTAGCGTTAATACAGCTGTTAAAATCCAAATAAGCAGAAATACTTAGAAGTGTGTTGTATTATAGTTTTTTCAAGCAGAATGAGTCCTACATTTGACTTATGAATGCAACATCTGATATTGTGTTTATAATTACATTTACAAAAATTCAAACAGATTTTAGAAAAAGAGTAAATAAATTTTAATAATATAAGGTTTATGAAAAAAAATAATATTAGTAAGATTATATGCATTATATATATAAAATTTCTGCAAATTAGTTCATAAATCATTGATACTTAAAATTTTGAAGGCCATATAACTAAAATTCTTTTCTTCTACATAAGTTGAAATTTAAGAACTAAAAAATTCTATCAAAGGAGCATGATTTCTAGAAAATTTAGCACAATCCTTAGAGTATTTAATAAGGTTTATGTAATTTAAACTGGTCAGAGTACCTGACTGCGGATAGGGAGGTCCTGGGTTCGAATCCCGGCATGGGCATGGATGTACTTTATCTATATCCTGTCTTTGTCCTTTCCTTGTATGAATGTAGAGTGAAGGGTTGCCTACTCTATAAACGGGTCCCTATAGCATGTGTGTACTGAGGAAGTCGGACTCCACACCAAAATCTGGTTCAGTTGGAAAAGTGGAGCAGCGCACCCTATAATGCCTGCCTAGCTGGCACACGACAACAACATGTAATTTAAACATTTTAAATTATTTTTTGAAATTGCATTCTTTATGACAATATCTGTCAAAACGAAGTAGGACATGCATGTTTCTTTACTCTACATTTGCATCATAATAAAATAATGTATGTATATAATTAGATGCAATGGAATGCGATTTTGTGACTTCTGTAAGATAATTACAGTAATAATTGTTTTGACTTTTCTATATAAAAATGCATTTATTTGAAATTAAACATAAATTTTTTTAGAAAAGACAAAGTTAAAAATAAAAATTATATTTAATAACATTAAAATGAAATATAATAATCATTTCATAAAATTTTAAATCTATTAAGTATATAAAATAAAATATATATTGTAACACATTACATATTTAAAAGGAATAATTATACACAAATGATAGGAACGTTGATCATAAATGACTCGCGATTTTTTTATTGGGTGTAATACAACCGTTTAGGTTTGTTGGTTTGTCGCTCAACGGTCATTTTTTGCACACGAGGGCTAATTAGACCGGGACTTACGGTTTAAAGTGGATTCCGAACCACTACAAACATCCATACCCAAAGTGGGATTCGAACCCACGAACTGTTGAACCGAAGGCAAGAGCATTCTGCTGCCAGCTCGGCATGCAACCGTTTAGAGTGAATTTCCAATCAGTATTAACAACCAATCTCAAGACAGTAATGGAACACAAGAATTATCAAACAAGATTAGGGCACTGATCATTCATCTGGAAATTCGGCCAGGATGAATAGGATTCTACTGAATGAAAATTTAATAAAATACAACAATAATGGAAAATCCTATAAAAGTGGCTTAAAAGTTAGAAATAGTAGTAATTTTTGGAACGGGAAGACTGAGGAAGAAATGATTTTATATGCAACAGAAGATTTAAATATGAATATGAATTTTATAAAGGAAAAATCGTGCAAGCAGGTATTAATGATCTCTTATGAGGTTAGTTTACCCTGTAATACAAATATTTTCTTCAAATATGAAATGTATATACAAAATTTGAAATAAAATTGAATTTAAAAAACATTAATTGCATATACATCTCTAATTTTAAAGAAACTTTTCTTGCAGGTAATTTTACTGTCGAAATAGTGTCAATGAAAGCCAACTCCTTTATGATTGAAATAATGATTTTCTGAATTATAACTTGATCATTGATAGATTTGATATAAAGAAAATATATTATGAGTAGTGAAATTTGAAATTTTAATAACAAAGTATGCAAAGACAAATAAAATTTTAATAATAATGTAAAAACATTTTGTAGATCTAATCAAATATACAAGATTATTTTTAAATAAAAATCTTTAAGGCATGATAGCTCAGGTAAACAATACGTTGGTCTCATAAGCATGTAAATGCCAGTGTTTCACAAAAAAATCCGGTGTAGAGGTTTAAATGTCTTTTTTTTAGTATTTTTAAAATGTAAAGTCTAGTAACGCGCTACTGAGGCCAAATGTGTGTGCATCCATAAAAAACTTTTTTTCCATTAAATTAAATTTAATTAAAAAATTTTAATGTGACAGAAAATGAAAATAAAAACCAGAATTGCTACATTGCCCTCTTTCACAAATATGTCTCCTCACTCCCCACAATTTGCGCAATCACTTTATTTTAAAGTACCCTCCACACAAAACTGAACGCTTAACAAATGATGTAAAAGAAAATGTCGGATTTTGGAACAATCTGGTTTCAAGAAAGGATGATTTCGATGATTTCATAACAGATAACGAGCGGAATTTGTGTCGAATAATTCACTCAGGCAGTCCGAGAGGAATTCTGTCAGAATGAATTGACGGCAGCCGATTATCCGTTTCATACCCAATTGGATGTCACAAATACATTTGTTAATATATTTTCCGATAACTTACAACCAACGACTAATCTACAAAAACAATAGAAAAACAACCCATAAACTAAAATTTTTATTCTGTTTCTCGAGGAAATTCTGCCCGGGGTTGAATTGCTAACAGCTGCACGGAATGGAAAGTAACTTATATCAGTCCTTTTGCCGACAAAACAAGCACACACATACAAATCCTTGACTTTTAAGTTGATTTCTTCATGTTAAACTCACATGAGAAAAATTTTCACAAATGTTACATTTCTTCTAAAATTCTTAACATAGTTAAAAAAGCTAACCTTCATATATTTCACTCAAAAAAATAAAGATATATAAATTCATATTGGATTATTAATTTTTAGTTTGTTTAGTTTACATTTACTTTGTTAATGTTTGTTCTTATGTCTATCAATAAAATACTTAGTCTGTTACCGAATTTTTTCCCCGGGTTGAAATGAGGAAACATATCTCAATACATCAAAAGTTAAAATAAAGCTAAATTTCATTTCAAAATTTTGGTTGTATGGCGTTTATAATTAATTTAAAAGATAATTCTGGTTTGAACATAAATGTTCCTTACAGAACTAAGTATTTAATTTAAGCGATGTGACATTCAGGTCCGAAACTCGTTTCACTTCAAGAAGCCTGTTTTCTTCCTCTTTTTAAATCTGCCAGTTGTATGTATTAAGCTCTGTGAGAAAAGCGAAAAAAATTGTTTCCTAATCTCCCTTCTGTTCTGACAGAGTCGGACGAGATCAATGAAAGCGTTGACATTAACGAAGTCCCATAGAAGAAGTGGACAGTTGTGGATGTCCTCTCAGTACAGTTCAAAATGTGCCGAGGTGACCCCCGCTCTAGCTGGCATTTAGGAGTAAGAGAAAATCTCTTGCCACCCCTATAATACGTGATACATTTCAAGCGCACACTGCAAAGTTGGGACAGACATGTGTTGATCTGCCTGTCACATAGGTAAAGTCCTGGTCTTCTACCTTTTAAATCTTTCGCCTTGAAAATAACTTAAATCGTATAATACATATTGTATAATACAAATCGTATAAATATATAAATAGTGAGTTCTCAGGTTAAAGGGACAGGATGTTCTAGTTCCTAAGAATGTCAGAAAATTCCTTTTCGTAGATATTAACAATGGGATGGGATCCACTGAAGATGCACTTTGTGCTGGTGAGAAGTGGGCTTTACTTTTCGTAGAATTGATTAACTCTGGTTTTATCTCTTATGTAGAAAAAATATTTACCGAATTGGATCTCGCTTCATTAGCACCATGTAATTAAAAAAAGAATATCAATTATTTTTTAGGTTTTTAAAATATTAATTATTGCCTTTTTCATTTGCTTTTCCCCTCATAGTTTATGTAAAGATGGTTCTTATGTTTAGAGATTAAATGACTGGAGAGGCAAAAGAAAAACATTTTTGCTGAAATTTTTCAAAGAATTCTTTCTTTTAAATATTTCTAGTTTCACAAAGTCTTAACTTTAATAGAATCGATTTTTTTTATTAATTTCTTCGATAAAACAATTTATTATACTTGCTAAGGTTTTTAATATATAAAGGCATCTTATTAGCATTTGTAATAACCATTTTGTTCATATAACATTTAACTCATAACATTTTTAATACGCGCATTTAATTCAGATTTATAAAATCCGTTATTCAGCTTCTCAATTTTGGGTACAAGGTCCAATCATTGTTACATTTGGAATAAAATGTTAGTAAATGTTACTTGTACCATTAACTTTACACGTAAATGGTCGTGATGATATTTCAGAGTAATTCCTGAAAATTATCTATTCCTACAAGACTTAGTATGAAAATTAGCAGAAGGCCCAATTACAAAATAAAGTTCCACTCACATTAAATTCGACTGAAAACTTATTAAACTCCTGAAACTTTATACTTCTTAGTTGAATATTATCGGTGTGAAGTGATGCAAAGGATCCTTGGAAAACAGTTCAGCAACAAGGAGCAGAGCTAACTCCATGCTGTGAAAGTCTCGTATAATATTATAATAAATAGGCCAAATCATTTAGAAATGGCTAAACAGTCAAGTTTATAAAATATTTTCATTTATTATTAATTAAAATTCAAACATTTAATTATATTAAAGTTTTAAATATTTCATTAGTCCCAAGAGGTTCACACATTTTGTTTTAAGAACCATTACATTTTTTTAAAAAAAATCAAAAGGGTATTTAATTTGTAATTATATTTTTTGAAATTAATTACAGTTTAAATTAAATGAAAAGTATTAAGACAATATGCAATTTTATTAAATAAACAATGACTTTAAAATTATGTCACAAATTTCTCTTTAACATTTCCTAAAAACTAAATGTTTAATAAAACAAATCAAACTACAAACAATATCAAATATTTTTTTATAAGATATTACAGCAGTTTTTAATAACAAGTGTCCAAGAATGCAGGCAAACATTTCATATTTCAATATATATTTTTTCGGAAATGTTTCGAATTGCTACAAACATCAATTTTTTCTACACTATATTTCATACAAAACTTCTTTTTGAAAATGCGAATGCAATGCTAAATATTTAATATATTAAACTTACATTAATTTTTAATGATAATTTTCGTATTTGTATTCTCAAACATTATGTTATTCTTAAGTAACAAATTCTCATTTTGTTGAAACAAATGAATCTATTAATAATACAACCTGAAATGATCAGAAATTTCTCATTGAAATTCTAAATGTAAACAAAATTTATTTTCTGGCTAAAACCTATTATTTTACTATCGAGGTTGATCAAATCTTTGATAAAAATGAAATACAAACAAAGAAAATATAAATCAGTATAAAGATTTGACATAACAATACTTTATACGAAAATTAACCAAAAATTACCCGTTGTAATATGTATTTTTATTATATGGAGTTATCTAAAAGTACTTATTTTCGTTACATCAATTTTTTATTTTCTTTACATCTAAATTAAAAGGAAGCATTCGAAGTAAACTAAGAAAAAAATGCATAAAAATTATTTCGTGCACATCAAAAACTGAAAAATTATTTACACTTTTTAGAAATATAGTTCCAAAAAATTCAACAAGAACCAAAATATATAGGTCAGTGTGGCTCTTAATATGTAAGTTACAATCTATTTATGATTAGCAAAATAGTTTTAATTAAGATTTACTTCTATGCAGAAATATGTACTACTAATTAGAAGTCAAAGGTGAAAAACTGATTTGACTGCAATCGTCAGAGCCATCTGGGAAAGATGAAAGGAACCAGAGGCAAAATACCATTTTGGAATCAAAACGAAAAGTTTTTTAAGATACGATACGCATCAAATTTTATACATTTTTAATGAATAAATTAAACAAATAGATCTTGTTTCTATCATGATTTTTGACATGAGTGATTTATGAGAAGTTTGAAAGCACTGATTCACTTATTATTTCATGTAAATAAGTGAATCGATGTTCTCCCAATTTTTTATGATTATGTTCAAGTTAAAAAATGATTTCATTCAAAAAAAATATTTGCAGAATTTTCGATAAAAATTAATAAAAAATATTCATCACTGATATCACTCTAAATGTTTTATGCATTTATGTTGAAATTAGCTGTATGTATTAAATTCCACGTTTCTTATTTTCTCATTCATTTGCTAGGTATATCAAGAAAAATTTTGATCAAAAACTGATTTTTTTTCGATAAATAAATGATAAATAATCATAAGTCATATCGAAATTATATATTTTGATATCAGATGAAAGAAATTTTTTAACTTATCATTGAAAAACAAAAGGAAAAAAAGGAAGAAAACTCAACTTTAAGGTAATTAAAAACACGGCGGATAAAGCAACGAAACAGCATCATCAATACCTAAGCATTATCTCGTCGACCATTTAATCATAGGAATGTATATCAGCATTATAATTAAAAGAATATTGGTAATTATTTACTGTATAACATGCAATTCTTAAATATTTTTAGCAAATCATGGTTAATAGTCTGAAAATTACAATTTAAAGTTTATTCCGAACTACTATAAGCAACCAAAGTGTGGTGTGACACATCGAACTCAAGAAATGCTGAATTGAAAATGAAAGCGCCAACTAATCGATTATCAGTTTGGTCCACAACTGCCCACGAATTTAAACATACCTCGCTAATCCTCACATGTAAATTCGATTTAATATATTTAAGAATAAATTGTGCGAAGAAACAAAAAAAATTCAAAATAATTATGAATGAATGGTTACATAAATGTGTACTGCAAAAAATTAAAAAAAAAAACTATTCAGTTCCTTTTTCTCCGGTATTTAAAAGATAACTTGGATATAAGCGCTTACATAACTAAGGAGTAAGTTACAATGAAATTGCAATATTTTAAATTCGATGCTTTTATTTCCGATACTATTGATATTTACAATAAAATTATTAGTGTACTTTTTAATTTAAATTTTTTTATCAAGATAAATTTTGCCATATGTATTCAAAAATCAAATTTTCATTAAGAATATAGCAGATATTACAAAGAAATTTCTGTTGCCAAACATTAAATATCTGTAATGAAATTTAATTGTTAAGCATTCAATAGTTTCTAACCAATGTTCTTACTATCTTATCAAAATCAGCATAATAAACATGCATAGTAAAATATGAAAACTTAAAAAGCTGGATATTTATAATTTTTAAATTAATTTTTATAATTATTATGTCTTGTGCAACTTTTTAAGGAATTGTATTTTTTGGAAATCTAAAAACAAATTTGAAGCATGTTCTATAATTTCATTAAAAAAACTCAAAATTAGAATTTTAAATGTCTATTGAAAATCTTTCGACATTTTTTTAAGAAAATGTATGCTTAATAATAATTAAAACATAATTTTTCAGAACACATTTAGTTTATATTAAAAATTTCTAGTTGTAGCAGAATTCATTAGCTATAAATATACAACACAATTTTTTAAAATTACATCAGAAAAAAGGTTCAAAGGGGGAATTAAATGTTTTCTTATTCTCAAAAATTATGTTATTCACAAAAACAAATTAACTATTAACAAATGCAAAAAATAAGTAAAACTGTATTTTAAGTCCAAAAATTACTTCAAAACAAAACTTCTTCGAACTTCGAAACAAAACTGCTTAACATTTCAGAATGCATATCTCATATCAAACAGAAAATATCAAATTTAAATTACCAATTAATGTAATAACAATTACGTATAGCAAATATAATACTTTCATACAAAAAATAGCAAGAATGATAACATACCTTCCGTAAGCTTAACTGAAAAATCGGTACCCTACATAAAATTAAGAATATTTTAATAAAACTTTTTTAGAATATAAGCATATACATTAAAATCTTACACTCAAAGTTACGTGCATTTAATCACACTCAATATTTTTTTTAAAAAGAGCGCTATTCAATTTAAATGTGGACTGATAGGAGTAAAATAATTTTGCAGAACAGAACGCAAAAAGGGAAATTTCCCATGTCAAAAATATAGCGAGACTCGGTCAGACAGTCGAAATCCTACTATCGTTAAGCGCTGACGTTAAAAAGTTGGCTTAATGCCAACCATTTACAGAATGCATAATTCTTTTTTAAGTTTAATAAAAACGTTTGCAAACGTTTTTATCTTAATCGATGGCAATGATATCCGTTTTATTATCACATTCTAATTCCTTTGTCTTCGAAAGCGAATTATTTACACACGAATACTTTTAATATAATTATACATTTAAAAAATATTTATATTTCATAATAAGTCTGAAATCTGAACTTTTCATCCTACCTTTCATTCAAACATCTTGTGAAAAATTACTTTTTTTAAATTTATGTAATTATTTTATTCATGTATAATAATTATTGTATAAATTTATGCACACAAAAGAAAAGTTACAATGACTATTTAAGTTATCATGTAGGAAAATTTTATCCTATGTAACTATTATGAATTATTGTATAAATATTACAATTTTTTACCAAATAAAAGTATTGGGTATTCATAAAAACATCGTTCAACATGAATTTTGAGCACCGAAAACGAATTTGTCACACAGATGAAAACTCTTTAAGATTGATAAACGTTTCATATATTAGCATATATCGTTATGTGAAAACGAAAGTACATGATTACAAATAGGTTTGAATTTAAAGTAATGTGAGATTTATTGATGTGGTTTTGATTTTGTTTGCAATGTATCAAACTGATTTATTTGATATTTAAAACGCATATGTTTTTTTTTCATTGATAAAGATTTGAAAAGATATTTTCTTAATGCTTAAAATATCGTACGTTATTATCATTTTGATGTCGTGTATGATTAACTAACTAAGTTTATTGATTTGAAATCGAAAACTGATTTCTGGTTTAGATTAGTTAAAGATTTTAATTTATGTTGTTGCTATTACATATAAAAATATATATTGTAGTGTTCTATATTTTGAATTAAATAAGGATTCAAAAATAATATAATTTCATTTTCTGTTTTAATATAGTAGTATTTGTATAAGAATCTGATTTTATAAAATTTATACATTTTTGATTAATAATTCAATTTATCTGAGTATCAAGCATTAGCTTGGTGATAAAAAAACATGTAATCGAGAGTAGAAGATTTAATATTAAACTTGTTCTTCATTTCAAAATATATGATTTTCTATTTATACACTATTAGTTCTGTTACAATATAGTTTGTTTTCATTTAAGTTTTTTAAATGTTATGGATATATGTTTTATATTAGTAGAGTGTGTTAAATAATTTCTATAATTATTTACGAAATTTTGCATATAGGTGGGTGTAGTCTGTTTTTTCTCTCGTTATTGCATCTCTTCTGAGATAAAGCGTTTAATAAATAAAATGGGTTTTTTAGCAAGTGGGGAAAAGGGAGATTTAGTAGAAGCAGCTGAAGAGTTAGGGGAAATGGTTCCAGATTCTTTTAAAATCCCAGATATTAAAAAATTAATTTTAACCAGTAAAAACTTTAACGAGGAAGAAGTAAAATGTATATTAGATAGGGTTTATCGAGGTAAGAGTTAAAGGGAACAGGAAGAAAAAGAGGAAAGAGTTAGGCGAGAAATACTAGAAAAAGAGGAAAGAATTAGGCGAGAAGAAATAGAACATATTTTGAAAATGGAACGTCTGGAAATCTCTTTAAATGCTGCAATTGCGAACACAGAATCAGTTACAAATAGGACTGAACATGCTCAAAAAATTCAGTTAATGCAAATAACGCCGAAATTCGATGAAAGGAAAGATGAGATGAGTTTATACTTAATAAATTTTGAGCGTAGAGCAGAAATGGCTCATATTCCAAAAAACGAAAGGGTAGTTTACCTTGTAAGTGCTTTACCTTCAGAAATATCTAACATGTTAGCTAGAGAACCTCCAGAAAGGGCTGATGATTACGATTACGTGAAGGAAATTATTCTTAAACGATTCAAGTTAAATAGCGAAAAATTAAGACAATTGTTTCTTAAACACCAGAAAACGTCAGACAAATCATGGAGAAATTATGCTCAAGAATTGAATAGTTACTTTACGGAATGGCTTACGGAATTAGAAATAACGACATTTGAACAGCTTAAGGAACTAATGGTAACAGATCAATTGAAACGTCGTGTGCCAATTGAAATTAAGGAACATTTTTTGGCGGAATGGCTTAAAATAAATTCTCCGTATAATCTGGCAGAGAAAATAGATGAATATGAAAGTTTAAGAGATAGTTTTAAGACGAAAGATTTTACAAAACTCCCTCGAAATAATTTTGGTTTTCGTCAACAAAATGAAAACCTTTAAGTTTAATGAAGTAGTTCGGAATCATAAATCTCATGTTCCTAAAAGAGTCGAGAATAAAAATTCTAATTATTCACATGAAAAGGAATTTGAAAAACGAAAACAACTCCAATGTTATGAGTGTGGTTCTTATAGTCATTTGAGGCCTCAGTGTGATAAAATAAAAAAGAACTTAGAATCAGTAGCATCCAACGAAATTGCTAGAAGTACATTTAATGAGTTGACGGCTCCTTACACTAGTATCGGCACAGTTAATGGAATTCAAATGCCAATCTTAAGAGACACTGGAGCAACTCTTGATTTGATTTGTGGAAAATACGTGAAACCTGATATGTTCACGAAAGAAAAGGTTTGGCTAAGAACACCTCTTGATGAAACTTTAGTATGCTTACCTATTGCCGAGGTTGAAATAAATTGTGAATTAGGTCACATTTTGACAAAGGCATCAGTTTTTCGAAATTCTTTGGATCAAGGAAGATATTTACTGGGAAACAAAACAGCCGCTTTATTTGAGGAAATTAAAAAGCATGAGGAGGTGAAAATACATATGATAAATGCTATAGAAACTCGAGCTCAAAAAAGACGGAAGGAAAATAGCACGAATAAAGAGATTATTGATTCTGAAATAGAATCTTCTAGGTCTGGCCTCCAAACTAAACAAAATGAAGAATTAGAGGAAAATGCAATTTTGCCACCATTAGAAACCGAAGTTGAAGGGATGGATTTGATAAAGACATCTCCAAAAGAATTTTCTCGGGAACAAAAGGTGTGCGAAGATTTGAAACCTCTTTTTGAGCAAGCTAAACGACAATCTTCAAAAGACAATAAATATATTATAATAAATCAAATGTTGTTTTATAATAAAATGGACAATGAGGGAACTGTAAGAAGATTATTAGTTGTGCCCAAGAAGTTTCGCAACCAACTAAAAGGGATCTGCCATGAGATAACTGCAGCTCATTTAGGTATAACTAAAACAAAAGATATGCTGTGCAAAACTTTCTACTGGCCTAACTGCTTTAAAGAAATTATAAATTTTGTTAAATCTTGTGACAAATGTCAACGAGTAGGAAAGCCTCAAGATAAGAAAAGGGCTCCTTTGAAACTGGTTCCAGTAATTCCGGAAATATTTACAAGAATTAACATTGATGCATGTGGTCCTTTACCTATAACTTCCTGTGGTAACCGGTATATTATAACAGCCATTTGCATGTCAACCAAGTATCCAGATGCCATCCCAGTACCAGATATACGTTCTATTACTGTGATTGATGCTTTTCTTCAGATATTTAGCTGCATGGGTTTTCCTAGGGAGTTGCAAAGTTATCAAGGAACATCTTTCATGAGTGTCCTGACATCAGAATTTTTAGAAAAATTTGGAATTAAAGTAGTGCATAGTTCCGTTCAGCATCCCCAAAGCAATCCTGTTAAGAGATTGCATAGAACTTTAAAGAGAATACTAAAAGTCCTTTGCTTAGAAAAAGGTACAGATTGGGAGAATATTTTACCTCAGGCACTTTTTGCACTTAGAACTTGTATTCATGATAGCACTGGATATTCTCCTGAAGAATTAGTCCATGGTCGGAACTTAAGAACACCCGTAACACTATTATATGAAAATCTAACTGGTAAAACTATTGAAGAAGATAGTGTGATTGCTTACGTTTTTAATCTTTTAAATAGAATGAAAAGATGCCAAGAATTAGCTGTGGAAAATATGACAAATGCTAAAGAAAAACAGAAACTTTGGTATGACCGTAAGGCTACGAAAAGAGAATTTAAAGAAAATGATCTTGTGATAGTTGTTGCCCATTCTAGATCAAACAAATTTTCCGTTCATTGGATAGGTCCAGGAAAAGTAGTAAAACGACTATCGGACACAAATTACATAATACAATTTCCCGATAAGGAAAAATTGCATGTATATCATGTAAATATGTTAAAACTTTATTTTCAACGTCCAGAAGATGTTAATTTAATTTTTACCTCTAATTCTGATAATGAAGATATTGATTCTGAGAAAGAAGATATCCCAAGTTGTGAAATTAATTGATCTACTCTTTTAGAGACTTTTCCTGAAAGCTGTTTTTATGAAAAGTTAGAGGATGAGCAGAAGAAGCAATTGAGTAGACTTTTGATTCAATTTATTGATATTTTTTCAAATGAAGCGGGTTGTACAGAACTGGCTGAACTGGACATCGAGTTAGAATCTAATAAACCTATTATAGCTAAACCATATCGAATGTCCCCTACCAGACAGAAATTCTGTAATCGGAAGTAGACAAGATGTTGAAATTGAAGGTGGTGGAACCAGGTGAATCCGATTACACATCACCTTTAATATTAATTGAAGCTCCTGGAAAATAACCTCGTCCGTGCATTGATTATCGCAGGTTAAATGAGGTTACCAGAACGCAATATTATCCCTTGCCAAATACTGAAGAGCGCGTTGAATCCGTTTCGAAAGCGAATTTCATATCTTTATTGGATTTAACACGAGGTAATTGGCAGATACCTTTGAGTCCTAAGGCTCAAAGATATGCTGCATTTACGACGACATTTGGTGTTTATAAACCTTTGAGAATGGCATTCGGTTTAAAGAATGCCCCATACTATTTCAGTAAGTTAATGGCTGAATTATTAAAAAATTGCGAACATTTTGCTGTGCCTTATTTAGATGACATAGCTATCTATTCACTTACCTGGTCTAATCACATCCAACATCTTAAATGTGTTCTGGAGAAGATTCGATTTGCGAAATTGACTGTGAAACCCCTTAAGTGCTAATTCTCTCAACTTCGTGTTAAGTATTTGGGACACTTTGTAGGACAAGGTCAAAGAACACCAGGTGATATTAAAGTGAAAGCCATTATCGATTTCGAACGTCCCTCAAGCAAAACCGAAGTACATGCTTTCTTAGGTCTTGTTGGGTACTATCGCAAGTATATACCAGAATTTTCGGTAGTTGCTGCGCCTTTAACCGACCTGTTAAAAGGGAAGTCCAAGAGAGAAACTGTAATATGGAATAATAGCTGCGAAAAGGCATTCATAGAATTAAAGAACACTTTAATAAAGAAGTCTGTACTTCACAGTCCAGACTTTCAAAAACAATTTGATATTCAATGTGATGCCTCAAACTTAGGAATAGGTGTAGTTTTATCCCAGAGAGATCAAAATGAAAATGAACATCCTATCCTATTTCTGAGTAAAAAATTTTCAAAATCTGAGAAAAATTATAGCTCTATAGAAAAGGAATGTGCAGCAATAATTTTTGCTGTTACTAAATTAAAATATTATTTAGATGGTCAGTATAAATTTATTATCGAAACTGATCACAACCCTTTAATTTGATTAAAACATCATACAGGATCTAATCTCAGACTTTTACGGTGGGCTTTGGTACTTCAAAGCCTAAATTTTGATATTGTTCACAGAAAGAGCAAATTACATCAGAATGCCGATAGTCTCAGTAGAATGCTGAATAACCAAACTTAATTATTTTCCTTTTTTTTCTCAGATATTAAATTAAAATGTTTTTTTAATACAAATTTCAATTGTTGTTACATGCGTACATAATAAAAAAAATGTTTTTTATAATAACAATGTGTCTATTTGTAAATTTAGTTAGTGTTGAAAATTCTGTTGTGTTAGATAATTATTTTGATATATTTTTATATTTAATGTTATATAATTCCATATAATTTTGTGTATCAGCCAGAGTCCGATTGATCAGGGCTATCTGTAATACTAAATTTTGCTCTTTGTTGTTTGTGTGTGTTTTTTTCCCTTTTATTTGCAGGTTGATTTCCGTAGAATGAAAAGGGAAAAAAAGAAAATAACTCCGGTGAAGGAAGGAATAATTTAGTATGTAATGTCTCACCGTCAACTTCAGGTTATAAGAGCCTCTGACGGGGGAGGATGAGTAGGGAGACGGTTGGTGCCAGGAAGCCTGACGAAGCTGTGTTTTGTTCTGTAATAGATACTGACTTGTTGTACGCGATGCAGGCGTGAGAGATGTTAGTGAACCCCGATATGACTCTTTTGTAAATTTTGTTTCTTAATTAATTAAATGTGTTTATTTAAAAATTTGGAGTCTTTAGTTTGTTTCATAACAGCATGTTGGAATATTTTTATAATTCCATAATTTTCATACGGTGTAAGCAATAAATTTGTTTTTTTTTATTTAGAAATAAATTTAAAGAAATGTATCATTAAGGTATGAGATACAGAATTTAATTATTATTGTACTATAATTTAATTTAAAATTGCACTGTTTTTAATAAGTAAAAAAGCAAAAAATTCTTTAAATATTCTCTTGTTATTTTAAGGTACCTTAGTAGGTATAAATATAAGTAATTATTATCTTTTAAGTTATATATTCGTACAACATAATAATTTAAATTACATTATATCAAGATGGTTTGAAACAGGACGAGGAGCAATAAAATTAAAGGTTGTTAAATAAAGAAATGTTATTTCTAATAAATTATGGCACTATATTTTCATATAAAAGTTTGGTTTTTTAATTGAAAAAGCGTCACTCATTATTAACAGTTTTCCACGTGTTTACAATTTTGCTATTTTGAAAAATGAATGTTGGTGAATCTATGGTTGTTATTTTGAAAAATGAATACAATTTTGAATTATGAATAAGAAAAATCTAAAGTAAATAAATTCTGCATTCGGAAAACAGTTCTTCTTCTTCTTCTACTTAGAGTTGGATTTGTATGTCATTGGGCACCTCTGCTTTTATCAGCATTTTGTACTATTAACTCCAAACCCAATGTTTCTTAGTTTCAGTTGCTCGGGTCACCCACTTTATTAATTAAGTCCTATATAACCCTTTAATGGAGTCTAGGTATAACTCTCTAGTATGGATGATGCCTAAAGAAGTTAATCTAGGGAGGGCAAGGGCCTTGCATTCGTAAATTATATGCTTGGCCGTTTCCTCTTGCATATGACATTTCTTGCAGATAGGGTCTTGCTGAAACAGTCCCATTTTATGGAGATATTTTCTGAAATAGTAGTGCCCAGTTATGAAGCCTACGATTAAACGTATCTTCTGCCTAGAGCATCTTAGAATTTCAGATCGGAACAGTTAATATCATGCTTTAAAAAAGACGATTATTGTGATAATCCCATTCTTTGCAAAAACTGTCACCGATATTCTGTAATTTAAAGATGCGTTTATAATTCAGAAATAATTTTTAATAACATCAAATATTTTATGTAGTTCCTAAAATATTTTTGGATCTTAAATTGTTCAAGATGTAAAAATAAATCCCGTGTAAGTATTGCAGCATTTGAAAGCCTTGTCAAGTGGATATATCAAATAATTGCCACTATTATTGCTAACCACCTCGCAGCACTGCACCATGATAAAGTGACGAAGTCGACTCCCTTTGAGCAGGAGCGTTTTCTAATCTTCCAGATCACACAAGCGGAGAAGCACTCTCTGATGACTAGTTAATCCTCATAGCCTTCATCGACGATATCAAAAGTCACGAAGTGACGAACAATTAGATGACTTGTAATTTTAAGCTTTAAAACATTCTAAGATGCTCTAGGCAGAAGATACGTTTAATCGTAGGCTTCATAACTGGGCACTACTATTTCAGAAAACACCTCCATTAAATGGGACTCTTTCAGCAAGACCCTATCTGCAGGAAATGTCATACGCAAGAGGAAACGGCCAAGCATATCATTTACGAATGCGAGGCTCTTGCCCTCCCTAGATTAACTTCTTTAGGCATCATCCATACTAGAGAGTTACACCTAGACTCCATTAAAGGGTTATCGGACTTTATTAATAAAGTGGGTGACCCGAGCAACTGGAACTAGGAAACATTGAGTTTGGAGTTAATAGTACAAAATTCTGATAAAAGCAGAGGTGCCCAATGACATACAAACCCAACTCTAAGAGGATGAAGCTTTAAAACAATTTTTAATTGAGATTAATTATGGTTGTACCATCGTCTGTATAAAGGTTTAATATTTTTAATCACGTGTTCTTAAAAACAATTAAGTGTTTGGAAATTCTCAACGTTGTTTCTTATGTCGAGAATAACTTAGCATAGTTCTCTAACTGTCCTTCATATGAGGCAGATTATTTTCATATGGATTGCATATTAGTTGAATCACCAAGCTAAATTAAATTAAGTAACGATTTTTTTTACCAAATTTATATAACATAACATTCAACACACCACTTGACTTCAGCATATAACTGTTAACAGAAATTGGAACTTCTCTATATACAGAAACTTGCTTCTGGAAAAGTTTTTATTTGTCAATGCTTCAATCTAAACTAGTGACTTGAAGGGCTTATCAGATCAAGATTTCCTTTTATTTTCCACATTCATAAATGCTATCAAATAAACCATTAACAAACTTTTATTTGCGACATGGTTTGACTATTTCATATATCTTGAGAAAATATTGAAGATCCCTCAGTTAAAACTGTGTTTTTTAACTGAATGATTATTCCATCTTCAAAGATTTGAATCACTGACTATTCCTTCAAAGTAAACAACATAAGGTGATTGCGTAGAAAGAAATTATTGAATGAAAAACAAACAGTTTAAGTAATATTTTTCGTAATGAGCTTTTTTGAGCTCTTCTTCTGCTCCAAATCTTATAATAATCAATAACACTTGTCGATTATTGTAAAAGCTCTGAATCACTGATCAACTAACTTGAGCTGTTATTGTTGTTGTTACTAATGACACTTGGACAAGACAAGCTGTCTATGCCTTGGCTATGCGAATTTAAGTCAATTGGGAGCGTCTTTCGTTTTAATCAGAGCACCATGAAGGTGAAAGTACGACTTTGCTCTACACACATGCCATAGCTACCCGTTTATAGGGTAGGCAACCATTCACACCTCATTCATACAAGGAAAGGACAAAGACAGGATAGATAGAGAGAGAAAGTACATCCATGGCCGAACCAGGATTCGAACCCAGGACCTCCTTATCCGCAGTCAGGCACGCTGACCACTAGACAAGTTGGGCGGCTACTTTTGAGTATAATGGGCTTACTATAACTGTTCTATAGTTAATTGTTTGGTTATTGAAATAAATCAATAATTTTTTTCAACTCCTTTGTTTATTGCGTTCAATTCTGAAAGCCAGCGGAGAATGATAATTAATGAATTCAAAGTATTTGATATGATTAAATATAAAATTGTACGCATTACTTAAATAAAGTAAAAAACGGATAAAAAAAGCAGCATTCGTAATCGTAGCAGTTGATATAATCAATAAAATAATACTGAACTTTGATTCATTAGATTAATTCAAATTTTTTATCGACGTGAAAGATGTAATATTTCTAAAATAGACTTTTCCCTTCAATTTACTTTCAATCCAAAATTTCAATCTATTATTACAATTACAATTTTGGGTAATAAAATCGTGTCGTATTTGAATTTTGTGGGTTCCGCTTTAATCCATTAGTTTATAATTTCGTGTATTTAAAATATATTTTAAAATAATGCCATCCAAAATATATATGATCCCTTCGAATTTACAATCTTGAAAGATAAAATGAATTAGCCTTAACGGGATGTAACAATTATATCAGATTCTGGAACAAAAATTCTATAGATTATGAATGATTTCTTATTGCATTTTATGCACACCCTAATTCTAATTGTTAATTATTTGTTTTGATATACAGGTATTTTCAAATTCACCTCCGATTTATTTTTTAAATAAAACAAATGTGGGAAATGAAAACCTTAAGAAAAAATTTATGTTAATTCAATATCAATTTTTTTAATTTTAGCCAAAAATTAAAAAAAAATTTATATTAATTTTGTTATCTTATTTCCCGAATTCCAGGAGTACAAACAACATTTCGTCCACAAATTACAAAAATTTTTGTTTATAGTTTCTATATTAAAATTTCATTTTACATTTCATCTCAATTATAATGAGTAACTAAATTATCGTAAAAAATTAATATTTATGAACGCAAATATTTATAAATAACATTTGTGTTTCATATCGTCCTAAGATATCTAATTACTTTATTTTGAAGAATTATTTAAGTATATTTATAAATACTCGTGTTTAAATGTACACTGTCGAGTATTGAAAATGGAATACCAAGGAGTTGTCAGAAAGCGACGATAGCTAATCAAAGTAGTGTAATACTCGTTTTTCGCAGTGAACTGATAGCCATTGATGAGGCCCTTGGGGTTTTTACATCTCTTCCTTATGGAAAGGAGGTTTGGATTCTGTCTGACAGCAGAAATGCAATTCAGCACATTGCAATTGGCAAACTGTTAGAGACAATGTTGGAATGACAATAGTTAACAAGTTAAAACGGCTTTCCATATCTCATCAGATTCATCTGCAGTGGATTCCTTCCCACGTCGATATTGAGGGAAATGAAATTGCAGATGCTCTGGCGAAAGCTGGTGCTGGCGAGGCCTCCGTTAATTTAGCTCCTCTCACTTTCACGGAGATTCACTCCAGAGAAAAAATTAAAAACAGGATGACTTGGATTGTCCCTCCGGTACATTACTGGTACCAAAGTTTACGTCCCGGAGGCTCCTGATTAACGACTTAAGTCGTCAGGAACAAACTATTCTCGCCCGATTTCGAAGTGGTCATCTTAAGACCCTAAAATTTTCTGGCGGTTCCCGAACCTTTGAAACCAGTGCTAACTGCTCTACCGAGCAGGCTGAACATATCCTTGAGTGCCTAGGGCTCTCCAGGCAGGACTTGGTTGACGACCCTCTTCTGGTTTTGGATTATTGTAGAGTGTACAACGTCATGGATCTGGTCTAGCGCTGCTGGCCTTTGGGGGCATGCAACAACAAAAACAGTGTAATATTCTCACAATGTAAACTTCAAATTAAAGGTATTCAGTTCATGTGCTAGAAATTAAAGATAAAGTAACTTTATAAAAATTAAAATAAATATTACTGAATTTCAAAGCGACTTCTATATTACTAAAGATAGTATTTCAAAAAAATATAAACTAATACTAAGTAGTGATTTTTTGTACAACATAAAATGATAATTGATTACAGCCAAAAATTATTACATAGTGCAACTACTTCAATTAAATGGAATTATCAAAATCCTGTGACTGTGACGAATTAAAAACAAATGTTGTGAACATAGAGAATAACAATAGTCTTATTTTTGGATTTTCCGTTACCAAAATAAATATTTTTCCTGGAACCGAAAACATTATAGAAGTCAAAACAAGAGAAAAGTTAAATTCAAATTTAGATTCGGTTTTAATAGAGCCTGAAAATAATCATGCGGGTGATAGGGTATGGGTTGCTCGCTCCGTAAACCCAGTATCTAAGGAAGGAAATTATAAAATAAGAGTTGCAAATACATCAAAAAATTCTATACACATAAACAAAGGTTCAAAATTAGTTTCCATTGAACCTTTACATATAACAAAAATTGATACTAAAGAATGTAATACTTTTTCCACTGAAGAAATAGGTGATGAATTCGAAGCTTGGGGAGGAAAACTAGATTTATTTCATCATCTATCCGAAGAAAAGAAAAGTAAATTACTTCCCCTGCTTGAAGAATTTAAACATGTTTTTGCCCATTCTATTCAAAATTTGGGGGGTTGTAATACTATATAACATGAAGTTAATTTGACAGATGATATTCCAGTTAGGCAAAAATTTTATAGGCCTCCTCATCACCTAAAAAAGAAATTAAATAAAAGGTCAATGAATAACTAGACACAGGAATTATTAAAGAAAGCAATTCCCCTTATAGCGCACCAGTACTTCTTGTCAAAAAGAAAGGTGGTTCATTCAGACTTTGTACCAACTTCAGGAAACTAAATGAAAACACTATACCAGACTCTTTCCTATTCCTAATATAACGGACTTTGTGGACAATTTAGGAAATGTTGCTCTATTTTCTTGTATGGATTTATGTAGCAAATTTTTCCAAATGAAAATTTATCCTAAGGACACGTATAAAGCCGCATTTGCAACTGAGCATGGTTTATATGAATGGAATAGAGTCCCTTTTGTGTAGTATGTGCAATTCACCTAATAGTTTTCAAAGATTACTGAAATAGTACTGTCTGGATTAAAACCTCTTCAAATCAGCAGTATATTTAGATCGATATCATAATTGCTTCTTCTCGATTCTATAGATAAACATTTAAATAAATTACGTTTAGTTTTTAAGAGATTAGAAGAACATAAATTAAAAGTTTAAGCCTTCCAAATGCTGTTTTTTAAAGAAACTATAAACTATCTAGGTTTTATTGTTTCAAAAGGGACAGTTTATCTCGATAAGAAAAACATACAAGCTGTGTTAGATTTTAATGTCCCAACTACTCGTAAACAAGTTAGAGGATTTCTTGGATTGACAGGGTTTTACAGAAGGTTTATAGAAAATTATGCTGAAATAGCATTACCTCTAACAAACTTGACGAAAAATGATGTTAGATTTAATTGGGATGATTCAGCTCAGCATGCTTTTGACACTTTGAAAAACAAGCTTAATTTCTGAACCTTGTTTGAAACTACCGGATTTTTCAAAGGAATTTACATTAAGTACTGATGCTTCAAAATATGCTTTAGGAGCTGTTCTTTTCCAAAATGATGAAAATGGCTCCCGCATCCTGTTGCATACGCCAGTAAAAAACTAAAACAGGCGGAAATTCGATATAGTACAGTAGAAAAAGAAATGCTCGGCACGGTATTCGGCGTTACCCACTTTAAACAATATTTGTACGGAAAAAAAAATTGTTATATGTTGCAATAAAGCAAGTCTTTCCTTTGCAAGTGCGAGAAGTTGAAGTTGGATCTCGCTTAAAGTGCGAGATCCAACTTCTAGAATAGCTCGATGGGTAATGACTCTGCAACAATATGATTATACCATTGTACATAAACCAAGAAAATTAAATATAACAGCTGATTACTTGTCTAGGGGTGTAAACGCAGTAGAATAGCTTCCAACTACGATTCTGATTCCACAATGAAACATGAAATTAAAATTCATCAGGAAAAAGGATCCAAAATGCCAACAAATTATTAATTATCTGAAAAATAAGGAGACACCATCACCTAATCATATGTTATATTTTGAAAGAAATTATTTTTACTGTATACCAAAAAATGCCTCCAAACATCGTGGTGACACCAAAGATAAATTAGTGGTACCCCTAACTTTAGTATCAGAATTAATCCCTTAGTGTCATGATACCCCAGTGGCAACCCATCAGGAATTTCAAAAGACTCTGAACAGAATTAGAGAAAATTTTATTGGGGTAATATGTATAAACATGTTTTAAACTATGTCAAATCATGTCCTCTTCTTGTGTTGAAAAGAGAGGTCATAAGCCCGAAAAACTAGCGCGTTCCGTAAACGTTACAGCGCGTTCCAGTCCCACAACGACCAATGGAATGCATAGATATGGATGCTCTGGGTCCACTTCCTCTAAATTATTCAGGAAATAGGTATATCTTGGTGATTTCTGATTATTTTACACGCTGGCCGGAAGCATATCCGACACCCGATATAAAAAGCGAAACCGTGTTGCTAGAGTATTAGAAGATTTTATTTGTCGACATGGTGTACCTTCTCGTCTAATTTCCGATAGAGGCTCTAACTTTATCTCAAAAGCCATTTCTGAAGTGTATTCGAAATTAGGTTTTGAAAAACACACTACTACTTCATATCACCCTTAGAGTGATGGAATGATAGAAAAACTTAACTCGACTTTAAGAAATTCATTAAGACATTTAGTAAATTCTACTCAAATAGACTGGGATCGGCAAGTACCTTTCGCCTTACTAGCTCATGGATCGGCACGACATTGTACAACAAACGAAACTCCATCATATCTCTTGTATGGAAGGGATATCCAATTATCATATTCTATAATGTCTCAACATGTAGCTCATAACTATGCGGATGTCCGAGAGTATGCTGGAGATCTAGTTGTACGTTTGCAAAATTCTTTTCAAATTGTCAAAAATAATTTAATAGCTGCAGCAGAAAAACAGGAAATCTATCGCCGTAAGACTGCAGTTGGTAAACAAATAGAAATAGGGGATGTGGTATATCTATATCTTCCCGAAACTAAAGCAGGGATTCCAAGCAAATTAATGAGACCAAATGTCGGCCCTTTTAGAGTCCTGAATAAACAATCACCAGCAAATTACGAAATAGCATGTGGAAAGGAACCCTCAAAAACTTAATTTGTTCATGTAGATCGACTTTCAAAAATTAATGATAGAATTATATTCCCGACTTTACAAGAAATTAATTCTACACCTCAGCGATCTACTGACTCAAATGAGGAAAATAAAATTAGTTCTCTCGTGGTTAACGATAGCATGCGAAGAAAAGGTAAAAAGCGTTTGTTTCTAGACCTGTAATTAATCCTCAGAGCAATAGCTCAACGACAATTCAAAATAAAGGAGTTTCATCTGTCCCAAAATATGATCCTGGAACATCTCGACAAATAAAACATAATTATAATACTCGTTTCATTCGAAGGAACTGTAGCACATAATCGACTGATTAAATGAGTAATACAAACATTAATAAATGATTGTGTACACTTGTACAGTGTATGTAAAGTAATAAATAATTTTGTAGTTTTGTAAATATATATGTTTTTATATCTTGAATTACTTATGTAACTGCTGACTGAATTTATTAAATTTAGAAGTGTCTGTAAGAAGATTTTATATATTTTAAATTATATCCAAGATTACATTGTGTGGTAAATAAATGTATACTTTATGTGCTATTTCTAATTGGAAATACATATAAAGTGATCTTATTAAGTATCACTTTATATGTATGATTCTAAATAGAAAACAAGGATGGGCGCTCCGTGGCTGAGTGGTCTAAAGCATCACCGCTAATCGCTTGAGAGCGTAGGAGTGTGGGTTCGATTCCCACCGTGGCCCTGGGTGTTTTCTTCGTTATTCTTCTGTGGTTGTACATCTGTCATTGTGCTATTTGTCCTATTATCGACGAAGACTTACAAGCGGATCTCAAGAATCAAGCATACAAGTCTGAATATATGTAATGTAATAAATAAAACGGGGATGTACTACATATAAAATAAAAGAAAAAATGTAGTACAAATTAAAGCCATGCCAAAACAGTTTAGGTACCAAATAAATAGATTATATAAATTGCATATTAAATTTTGAATGTAAGACATGATACAGAATAGATAAAGGTTGCATTCTCTCTGCTAAGTCCCGATCGCAAGAGAAGTGATTCCTATTCGGCTGAGAGAAGATTCGCGACTTCACCTCTATAAAGATGTATTCTAGATTGTGACTGTTTTAAATTGGATTATAAATGTGTGACAAAAAATCTTCGATTTTTTTTCAAGTAGATTATTGGTGTTGTATTCACTGACTAGATAATTTTTATAAATTAAACTACCCATTTTTTTGTGGCTGGAAGTCATTTTTGTTTATTTAATTCGATTCCCTTCATTTTCTTCTTCATTGGCCTGACAGCCCAGGGTGAACCTTTGCCTTCCTCAGAAGTGCATACCAGGACCCCCTATTTTTGGACAAGGTCATCCAGTTTGTCACTTTTAGTGTTTCCAGGTCGTTTTCAAGGGAGTCACGCCATCGGAGTTTCGGTCGTCCTCATTTTCTGGTGCCAATGGGGCGAGCCAAGAAAAAATTTTTGTCATCCAATTGTCGTTCATCCAGCTCAAATGTCCTGCCTATTTTATAATCTCTGTATTGAGATAAATTTAACAATATCTGGTTCTTTATATAGTTTATAGAGTTCAGAATTAGTTCTTCTTCGCCATGTATTCTCACACTTTATTCCATCAAATATGCTTCTTAAAGTTTTTCTTTCAAAAATGGAAATGGTTTCTTTGTCCTTCTCAGTCAATGTCCACGTTTCAGATGAATAAGTGAGAATAGGCCGAATCAAATTCGATTCCCTATTCCCCCCATTTTGACGAAGTGGGATGCCCTAACGTAGGACTTGAAGGAAACCGGTTTTGCAAGGAGAAAGCGAGGGAAGGAGGCAGAAGACAGGTGTCAAGAAAAGGAAGAAAATAAAAAAGGCTGCAGTACATCGCCTCGAAAAGGGACCCTGTTGGTTATTCAAGTCCGACGCTTTATTGCAGTCTATAAACAGTAAAGTTGAAGTTTCCATATAATAAAAGCATACGAGTGTGGACGGAAGAAGAAATATGATCCTTTAATACGAGTCCAAATGAAGGAAACCTCACCGAATAAATGATCAACCAGGTTTTTGAAGCCCTCTATAGGCCGGCCTAGTTCATGAACTTTTTGTATGTAAGTCAATGTTTTTTTTTAATTTATTTTACCAGCCAGTTTTTTTAGTGTGGTACCACCTATATTTTTTATAACTTTAAACAATAGTTAATGTGAATATAACTTTAAGCAATCTAGTGTAAATTATAAACTCCACGTGAGTGCTTAACCATGTTAACAAAATTATAATATTTGAAATAATACAAGTAATTGAGTTTGTATGTGTGTAAATAGTTTTGTAATTTTATGATTGAATTAAAGGAAGTTTTTAATTACTAAAACAAAGCCAGTTTCTGTTTCTATTTTTCAGGTTTGAATCCGAGTAGAAAAAAATAATAATACACAACGCAATGTTTAAGAAAATAATACATTTTAATTTAAAATATCATTTGTAACAGTTACATTGTAAGATTTAAAGAATTACTGAATGGGGAATTTTAAGTTATACAATTAATATTTTTTATATCACACTGCCCTTGTGGTAGGGCTGTAATAGTGGAAAAAAGTTCCTAATAATTCAATCTAAAATATTGCTGAACTACAAAAGATTAAGTTTCTGGGTCTGTCGTTGTGGGATTTCTCCCGGAGATCCATCCTGATAAGACAAAAATATACTTTTCAACTTTGTGAAGTTATAGAGACTATGGGGTGTCAAAAAATACTTTAGATATTTTCTCCAAACTTAGAAACAAATGTTGAAAAAATGATACGGACATTTAAAAACTTGTTTTTCAAGAGACACATATATGCTTATACGTTTTGCGAACTTACATGTTTTTGTATATGCTAATACAGTTAAACCTTTTATTTGGGGTAAATTAATTCCAATAATGCTGGCATCATAACACCGTAATGATGTTTTCAACCAGTATACGTACGTAGGGCGCTCCGTGGCTGAGTGGTCAAAGGCATCACTGCTAATCGCTTGAGAGCGTAGGAGTGTGGGTTCGATTCCCACCGTGGCCCGGGTGTTTTCTTCGTAATTCTTCTGTGGTTGTACATCTGTCATTGTGCTATTCGTCCTAATATCGACGAAGACTTACAAGCGGATCTCAAGAATCAAGCATACAAGTCTGAATATATGTAATGTAATAAAAAAAATAATAAATAAATATACGTACGTACACAATAAAGCACTGTTCAGCTTTCATTTGTTATCAACCTTTCGATAAAAAAAAATTAACATTCAAGCAGTATGTTTCTCATTTGCATTTTGAAAATTTTTCCACGTATAAAATGAGAAATCAAACTAATTTTAAATGTTTCTATGTGTAATTTATTTTGTTTGAAAAAATTTTATTATTTCGAAAATTTGACATATTTTGTAAATGCTAATTTTTTATGCGGTTTCTCTCCACCACATAAAAAATGTACTTGTCATAAGTATTTATGAACATATATTTTATGCGATTCCTAATGCCAAAAAGCAAGTTTGACTGTGTATATAAGTCATGTCGAAAAATTAAGGATAATTTAAATTCACTTGAAAATTGTGTACTCTTAAGTAAAATATTCATCTGGAGGATTATCACGTTTCTTAGAATAACATGCTTTTGTTAGATGTTTCAGGAATCCGCCAGACGGCGTGGACAGTTTACCACAATAGAATGTGAAAAGAAATAGTATAAAAAAAGCAGTGTCTTTCAGTAAGCCAACTTTATCGTGCCATAAATAAAAGCTATAACACAGAAGACATTTTTTACATGGCAGAATTTTACCGCTTGAAAAGTGGGTGACCACAGACGGCTGTGTTCGAGGAGCTCATAATTGGCCAGTTCCATCGCTGCTTTGCGTAGAAATGGGACTGGTCAATTACAAATTTGCATTCCAGAGGATAGAAATGTCTCCGACGTGCACCAAAAAAAGTTGCTGCTCACAGATGACTGGCAGTAAAACGCAGTTCTTCGAAGGGAAATGTTCCAGGTTTGAAGCAAGCCACTGCTAAAGAACGGGAGATGATGATGCGTTGCTTCTGCAAGCACATCTATAGGAATTGTGCTTTTAAATTTTCGCCTTTGCTGCCTTGTGATACATGAATACGGTCCACTATTTATCTATGAAAAGCCCTTTGGGAAGACAGTTTACGCGGTGAATGCTAAAATATCGTACTGCCGCATAAGGCTGTCTACAAAGCGGTGTCAAGCACCAAAATGCGGAGCAGGGCTACTCATTTGGTGTAACATATTTTCCCAAAATAAATCTGCATGTACGAATCGGAATTATAAACGGCAACTGGAACAATAAATGTTTCTTTAGGGATGTCACGGCCACAGAATTTGAATTTATGTAAGGCAATTGTCAATCTCACCGTGCAAACATCGTGAACAAGACCCTTCAATCCGAGCATATCAACCGTTTGAAAACTGTTCTCACGAGTTTAAATCCGATAATATGTGGGGGTTGCACTCGACTCACGAGTGTTGCCACCCGTCAATCACTTCTTACACGAAGATCAAATTTCGAGCGCAAGGTTTGGATGGTGTCATCTTCCACAAGACTAGCTCTATAATTTGATATACAGCATATTCCAAAGTCATACGGACCAAACTGCAACACATCAGAAATATACACATTATATTAACCGTCATACCACAATATATACTGTTAAATTCTGTAAGGGATATGTTTTTACCACTTACACCAGAGTGCACATGCATGCCATAGTTTCATAAATGCAATCATACATAAGTGCAAAATCATAGATGCATATTTATGAATACAATAGACGCTCCTTTTATACAAACACATAGGAACATGTAAAATATCTCTTAAAATAGGAAAAACTGTTAGTGTTAAAACTATTTTCACCACGCTGATTTTTATAGGCACCATTAAAAAATTTATTTAGTAGGCATTATCTAAAAAACACGAAAAATAAAATTCATATTTAAAATTAATTTACTTTCATTTTATTGAGGAAATATCAGGCAAAGCACAATCACTTTTTTCTCTATGTCAAAAAACAGTTCACAGTTGTTTTTCTCATAAGTACTACAATTATACCAGTCACTCGCACAGGCCTAGCACCAAATTTCTCTTTTTTATTCGATTTCTGAAAGTTTTCCTTTATTGTATCTTCTCAATCATTTTATCATCCAACAGAATAAATTGTATCAGAATCCAGATTCAAGAAGTCCTGAAGGGAAAAATTTCGAGTAGTACTTCATGAATCTTCACTGACGACGTCAGATATTGTTTTCTTCAATTACAGTGATTTATTTGAGAAAGCACACGGCTCAAAGTAAATGAGCTATCGTTTTTCCTGTATAACTCCAATCAAACATTCATAAGACTTGTTCGTTGCTCTGCAAGCATATTTTGCACATATTGGCTAATTAGACAGGGACCTACAGTTTTAAGTGGATTCCGAATCACTAACGACATCCAAGTCGGGATTCGAACACACGAACTGTTGAACGAAAAGTTAGAGTGATAACCGTTTGTCCATTCAGAGGATTGCGCACAGAATGTCAATTTGAAAAGGCGTTTCAAACACACGATCACTCCTTCCAAAATATCATACGATATTTTCAAGTTAAGTACACACAAATGCGTACACAAAGTCGGAAGAAATCCTTAATTTATAAACGCAAATAGAAATAACAATTTAATTCGAGTTTAAATTTCTAAAAAAAAATTTGCCATAATTTTACATTCATAATGTATATTGCGCATATGGATATTTTTTACTTAATTATCGTACACAATTAACTTTTAATTACATGCAATGTTAAGCTATGTATGCAATAACAGTTCACAAATGATTTAATTATACTATAATACAGAAATGAATTGTGTGTAAATTAATTATATATATATATATATATATATATATATATATATATATATATATATATATATATATATATATATATATAACTAAATTACATATAACAAATCAATAAAATTCATACGAAAAATTAACGATGTAAAATAATAAAGCATATTAATATAATTGCATTTTACTTTCCTCATATAATCCACTTGAACAAATTACTTCACGATTTTAATAATAAAATCATAATAAAGAGAAAGAGTTACAGCTTCTGCAGTCCACAGACAAGCTAATGATAGGCGACTGCTTGAATTTTAACTTGGAAGAGGTTTTTTCAAAGCTCTTTATGCTTTGGGCTGAGCATTGAAATTGGAAAATCTGGGATTAGCAACAGCAACAACTTCACGATTTTTCATAATATACAAGTATTTTGAATTATATTTAGAGCTCCCTTTTCCCACAAAGCAACGTGAACTTCCAAAAGTACGAAGTAAAAGAACCAACACGATGAAGAGAATTAGAAGAAGGTTAAAGAATTTATATTGTAAGGAAAATCATATGAAAAAAGCAAATTAATTTTTCTTTTTAAAATACAAAAATAGCAGGAAAATAAAAAGTACTAATATTCAGTTCAAATTCTGAAAAACTAAAAAAAATATCAGGAAATTTATAAAAGATTAATGAAATAAAATTATTTGAATTATATTTGCTCAGTGTACCGCTAAATTAGCTAAAAAATAAAATATATATATAGTATAAAAATTTAAATATATATGAACAAACTACTGTATTAAATATATATATATAGTAGTTCTCTCGCTTTTACAAACTATATAGTGACTAGTCTCAACCCTAACACATAAACACAATGATAATTTTAACTCCCACTTACGAATTAAAATTTTGAAATATCTCTTATACGCGAACTTTTGTTTCTGACAAATAGTTTTCTATTCCGCTTTCTTAATCATTTTCTTTTAAATCTTTTATGATTTTTTTTCCAAATTTTAATGGTTGCACTTCATATAACACCCGAGAATTCAATTCATTTTGGAACAACGAGGCGACACGTGAAAGAATTCCAGGCATTGTGGGAACAACAATCGAAGCTATCCGGCAGGAAAGAAACGGTGGAGCCGAGCCGAATTCAACTTCTGTAGGCCGTTAGATAGACAGAGTGCTCTTTGAAGCTTGTGTTCCCTTGTTCTAAAGTTGGTTTCGTTTCATTTGAACAACCTGATTTATGAAATTCCGTTTGTCGAGAGAGGTTGAACCGATTCCGTGGAGGATTCGTTGCAATGGAAATGACGAACGTGTTTACCAGTTAAGGTGAAAAAGAAAATTTTGAAAGTAGACGAAAAAATATTAAATAAGACAAAAATTGCTAAAAAATTTGAAATTCCATGTTGTTGTTTCTAATGACATTTGGACAAGCCAAGCTCTAGCTATGAGAATTTAAGTAGATTGGGAGCGTCTTTCATTTTAATTAGAGCACCATGTAGGTGAAAGTACGACTTTGCTCTACACACATGCCATAGGGACCCATTTATAGGCAACCCTTCACACCTCATTCATACAAGGAAAGGACAAAGACAGGATAAAGTACATCTATGCCCGAACCGGGATTCGAACCCTGGACCTCCTTATCCGCAGTCAGGCACGCTGACCACTAGACAAGTTGGTCGGCTGAAATTCCATAAAGCAACTTATCGACAATTCTAAAAACTCAGAAAAAATATTAGAAAGGAAACAATACAAACGAATCTTATTTTGCATGTGTTTCTTATATAGGTCATTCTAAATATTTTTTTCAATTAGTATTTTATTCACAAGGAAAAAGTAATTAGGCAAAAGTCAGATTTTAATAATCTAATACACGATATTTCTATTTCATGAACTATTTTACCGGTCTCTGTGAATCCGTAAAAACTCGCGTCTACTATTATATACATAATTTTAATTTTATTATAATAATTAATGTTATAATGTTTATAATGATTATGTATATCATAAATTTATGTTAAAAATTTTAAACTTTCTAGAATTCATAAAAACAATTCAAGATTCTCAGGAACTTAAGAGCAAAGCGAATAAAAATAATAAAATATTTACTAGTTATAATGTAAAGTTTTATATAGAAGTAATTTACACTGACTACTGGTGACTTTAAGAACATATAGATCATCTTTGTCTTCTAGAGAGATTTAATTTTCAATTCTTATTTGTGAATGACTATTTGAATGCTTTACAATCCGATCCCAGTTGAGCAGGATTTTTCGAAAAGGATAAATAAAATAAGAGATAAAAGTTGTTATTTTAGCTTAACTACAAATTCGTATTTATATCTTTACTTCAATTATTTTAAAATCAAACGATTGGTTTTGAATTTTTGTTATTTTTTCGCTTTTGCAAACTCATAAATTTACGAACATGATTAAATATTAGATAAAATTATTTATAAAAAAAAATAAATAAAAAAAATAAAATAACCCAAAACTTTATGTGGTATTTGCTCACATTTAGAACAAGAAAACTTAAAACATTATAAACAGTAAAAAATAAATTTGGCTAGTTGTACATTTAGTGATTAAAAATACCATAAGTGAAAATGTCGAAAAATTTAAATTAGTGAATATTGATAATTAAATCATTTTTTCAGAGCTTTAAAGAATTACACAGGGTTTTTAACGATTTCAAGCTTTAACATCCCCACATATTAAAAAATATTTTTATGAGTATTTTTACTCATTCAAATGATTATCTAAAACTGCATTTATATTTTCATATGTATTGAGTAATGTAATTTTATAAGAGCATTACACTTAAGTAAAATATGATTACTTAATTACAAGTAATAACCATACATAAAACTTAGAACAGAACAATAATAAAAGCAGGAAATTTAAATCAATTTGTAATAAAACTTAGACAATTAAAAAATCAGTTTTATTCACAATATAAATACAAATACTTTATTTCAAGTAGATGATCCAATTCAGTTTCACATATATTTTTAACACATAAAGCAATATAATTAAACTTCTTTAAAAAACTAAGGTCACTTTTATGTGCAATTTGATAGTAAAAAATAAATCGATAAACACACTAAAACTCGTACATGTTTTTAATGTTACATAGGTAAATTTGTATCAAAATTTTAGCTATAAAATTCATAAAATTATTTTATGAAAAGTCGTTTAAGTATATCTTTATAGAACTGATCAGAGGAAAGGATATAATTGAGCTTAAATAATACAATAAGTTTGAATATAAATATTACGCTTATATATATATACATATTTAAACTTATTCTGCTGAATTCTGTACAAGAAAAAACACATTTTTGTACATTTTCATTTTTAACACAACCTTTTAACATACATCTCTTTAAAAACAGCGAGTATTTGTAATATGAAGAAGCATTATATTCACATCCACCATATTTAGAATTGAAATTAATTTAAACACAGCTTATCGGGAATTTATGCCACACTTTTTCAAAATTCAATGTCATAGTTGTTCAAATTCATGGCATCGGACCAAGCGGAGTGTCGCGCGCCGTCCATCGCAGTGGCAACGCGGTTGTTCGACAGGAGCCTGTGGTGCGCGCCGCCTATCCTGGCGCCGCACTCGTTGCACGTGCTTTCCTGCATCGCTCCGCCGCATTCAGTGATGCAATACACGTGACCATTCGGGCACTGGTACCAGTGTCCTCGAGACAAGCCCATAGCTTTCAGAATTGACTGCTTTTCCATATCTGAAACATTTATCTGAGCGCCACCATTCCCCTCAACGAACTGCTTATACTCTGAAGAGAATGCCTGTTCATTTTCTTCCCTAAAAGGAGCGTATGTGGTAAGGTATGCAACCAAATTTTTCCAATTATGCTCTGCTTTTATGCTTGTTCGTCCAGAAACGAACTGCAGAAGTTTACCCGCTAAATGAAGGCGATGAACTTCCCAAGTTAATTCTTGAAGTTGTTGTTCCGATGCTGTCAAATATTCATCTTGAAGAAAGGAAATTAACCAATTTGATGTCTTCTCCACGTATGATTTTAAGTTTCGCAAGGAACAAAGAAAATCACTATTACCTGCTTCGCGAGTATAAATATTATTGTATTCCGTCGCTTTTACAAATGCCTTTGCTATATTAAATATATTTTCCATAACAGTGATTTCTTGAATGCTTTTACTTTTACCAGATTTCAAAACTTGCAGTAGAGGCATACAAAGCGATTTTAATCTAGAGTCGGCTTTACTCACACGGGAGAGCAACGAAGACACAGATTTAAGATTTTTTTGCTTATCTCCGAACGTTACAATTTTAACTTTTTCTATGTCATTCAGGCACGATTTAATTATATTGCTGAATCGAAGATTTCTTCGTATGACTGTTTTACATTTGGGGCAAGATTTCATTTGAATTTCTTTTGTTTCGGGAACCATCCATTTAGAAATACCATCGACTTCGAATATATGATTACAATCTTCTAAGCAAATAAATCTGGCATCAGTTTCATCCTCCATACCGAAAAATATTTCTTTCACTTCATCTTCATTGCAGTTTCGACACTGACGAGGACAAGGTTCTCCACAGAGACCAATACATGGATGACCGCAGGATAATGACTTCGGGCAGGGTTGATTACACGGGGTGCGATTGCACAACTCTCCACACAGTCGAGAACACTTCTTGTGCTTACATGACCACGCACAAAGTTCAGTGCATTTTTCACAGGGTTCACCACAAGATTTAGGACATCTGGAATGAACACATCTATTTTCACAAGGTTTTTTACATGGAGGGCAACTTTTGGAACATGGAGATTTACATTCATGGCCGCATACTAAGATCCTTTTACAAGGTTGGTGACATGCAATATGTAGCCGACCTTGATGACATTTACTACAAGTTCCCCTACATAAGTGTTCACACGATAACTGTGCTCTACAAGGTTCGGAGCAGCTTTCGGCCAAAATGTCTAGATTTTTAGAATTGAAGCATTTAATTTTAACAACGTGACCACATATACTAGACCTAATACTGCATTCCTGTTCACATTTCAAAGAACAACTTTCACCACAGCGTTTTGCACATTTATGACCACATTCTAGAAACAATTCACATTGGTTATCACATTTAATATCGCTGTTTCTTTTATGGCATAAGACTAAAATTTCATGTCCGCAATTATTCAATTTTTTAGAAATCTGCGTTAAACACGGACCACATTTTTGGGAGCATTTCCGTTTGCATTGATGACCAAGTTCGCAAGTTTTATTACACGGTTTTAAACAATCTATATTTTTATGTTCCTGGTCATATGGGTGGCATATTTTAGGACAAACATGACCACATGGTAGGCGATATTCACAATCACGGGTACAACCACCTTCAGGAACAGAATCGAAATCTTCAGCACTTGCAACAGTATTGCTAGTAGTGGGATGGTTTTGACATACCAACTGAAGTGAAGCACCAATAGCATTATTATTTTGGAGTGTAGTAAAAATGTTTTTCCACAAGGAACTTTTATCGGCTAGTAATTGAAAATTCCCTACACAAAAAAGACCCTTTTTGGCTCTAGACAATGCAACACAAACACGATTAGATGTTTTTAAAAAACCTATTTCTCCTTCTTCATTACTTCGCACAAATGAAACTAGAATAATATCATTTTCTTCACCCTGATAATTATCAACAACTGTAATCTTAACATTTTGTAGAATTTTTGTACCTTTCACGATTTTTTTCATCGCAAAAAGTTGACCAGAATATGTAGTTAAAACAGTAATTTGAGATGGATCGTATCCTTGCAAAATAAAATACCTGCATAACTTCATTAGAAACTTAGCTTCATGTTGATTTAATCTACTCTTTGAATCATTTTCTTGCATTTCACTATATTGATGAGTAATAAAATAAACATTTTGCTTCACACCTCTAATATTTTCGAATTTAACAACAGATTCGTGGTTTTCTAATTTTTCATATATATGTGGTACTAAAAGAGCAGCTATATCAGGTCGCATCCTGTGTTGAATTCCTAACTGATGACAATCAAGTCTATTTTTTACCATTCTTTCAAATAAAGATATATCTAAGTCATATCGTACGGACAACCAATGAACAGTCGGACTTGGTCTAAGTTGTTGATGGTCTCCAATTAATATGACATGTTGAGTTCCAGGAGCAAGTGATGTAACTAAATGGCTTTCTAAAATTTCTGCTGCTTCTTCAACAATAACAATACTGGGATTCAAATTCTGAACTATATGTCGATATTTTGCAGCGCCTGTGGTTGTCATTCCAACTACATGAGCTTGTCGACATATGTACATATCTTCTTCTGTTCGTAACTCACAAAATGCTTTATGCTCTTCGCGTAAATTCTGATTCATTACAAGCATCTCCTCTTTTCTCTTTTCTACGTAAAGTTCTAACCAATATTTGTACAGTAACCATCTTTCTGGACCAGATAAATTCCAAACATCTGTCACTGCATTCGCTTCGATTTCAGACATTTTATCGCTGTTTCGTAAATTGCGTTCAATATATTTTTTGCGCCTTTTTTGACCACCTTGTATTTTCCAACCTTCATCGAGTTCAGGTATTAAATTAAGTTTAGGTACTGGGGCAAGGAAATCAAAACATGCATCAGCAAATTCGTACGAATCAACTTCTCTTTGAGCTTCAATGAATTCAACATCAGCCTCTCCATCACTATCAATATCACCGTCATCCACAGACTGATTATTATTCATAGTAGGTAGTTTTGCATTTTGAAACTCAGTATCGATTTCCGACAAACTGTCCACTATTGCTACACGATTTTTCAATTCATTAGGATTTTTAAGAATAAGGTTCAACCAAATATACATAAAATTGTTCTCACCCAAATATGTAGTACCATTTAATAATGATTGATAATGTTCACGAGATATTGAATCACTTAATGTGTTTTCGTCTAAAACCATCAATACAGAATTTTTCAGCGTGTTTTTCAAATTTTTAATGATTTGGCTTAAGTACATTATCTCGTATCTGTCGGCTCTTGCTTCATGTCTAATTTGACTTTGTTTTACAATATCTATGTATTCTTGTTGTCTTTTTCTAATAAATACTTGAATCCAAAATTTATAAAGCCTCCACCTATCAATATTGTTTAAGCACCATATATTTTTGACATTTCGTACTTGAAATTCTTCCATTGGTTCCGAGTTTAATATGATGTTAGAAATATGTTTAGCTACAGCGTCTTTAAATGAAGTTGCACTTCTAAGCTTTTTCATGTTATTATTTAAATTATCTTTACGACCTTTGGGTGGAGATACATCTATCAATATTTGTTTATAAACATTATCTACTGTAAAGTCATTATCCACAGTATCATCTTCATCATCAGAATACGAGTCATTCACTAAGAAACCGTCTTGGTTATTACCAGCCCTAGTTCTGATTCCCAACCAATCCAGAATGAGGGATCCATCGTCCGGTAAACCACAGTTTTTTAAAGAAATATATTGATTATCTGGAATGCAACCTCTAAGTTGAATTTCAGGTAAAACATTATAAAAAGATTCATTGATAGATTTCTTTACTCTATCTATATCACTCTTTAGTATGCGAAGTTCAGATTGTTTCTGTTTGATATTTGAAAAAATGTAATATGGAACTTGCCTTTTATCTTCAATAATTCTCTTTAGGTTACCCAATTGGAATTTTGATAGTGCTTCATTTTGTCCTCTCCCTCCGACTCTAACAATATTTTGCGTAAACGTCAACAATCCTTCTAAAAACTGATCAAGTGCATGATTCGTATAACAAACAACTAATATTGGGGAATTGTTTTCAGCTGATCTCCATTTGTCAATGTTATGCAAAAGCAATTGCGCGATTCTCAATCCAATGTATGTTTTACCTGTGCCTGGTGGTCCTTGAATAATTGCAAACTCCTTTGTAACTGCAGCTTTTAATGCTGAATACTGAGTAGGATCCAAACTCAATTCATCACAAGTCGGCCAACATTTCTCATCAAGAACATTAATAGAACTAGCTCTAGAACCTAAATTAAGAGGAAATTCATAGTGTGTCGATAGTTTACCTTTTCCATCTTTCACGTGTTTAATGTGCTCATTATTTAAAGGGATGAGAAGCGGTCGCATATCATAAGCAGTAGTTTTTTGTAAATATTGGGGTTTTTGAACGTCTTGCTGAACTTCAACAATATAGCGTTTCATTGGCAAGTTCCCATCATTAAGTAGCTTTAAAGCATCAAGATTATGGCGATAAGCTTCAAAATAAGCCGTAGTTTCAATCACACAAAAACTTTCCTCCGAACTTATATTTAATACTTCATTTGAGAGATTTTCAAATCGTAAAAGCAAAAGGCCTTTCTGAAGTTGGTTAGGATCTCTTCGAGCAACTATAGCGAAAAGAAGGTTTTCGAAATCATCTTTAGAGAAACAAAGGAGAGATCCGGATAAGAAACGCTTACTATATTCCCATTTTATTCTTCGAAAATGGGGATCTTCAAAATTAGCTATATGAACAAGACCACCATCAACAAACTGTTGATCAACAATTTTAACATTTTCATATACACGAACATCCTTGCAATTTTTAAGAGATTTTCCACTTTTCTTCAATTTTTTGTATTCTGCAATACCATCTCTTAAAGGTTTCACATAGTCTTCACGCAGTAAACGATACTGGACATCAAGATAATGTTCAACATCTGAATACCGACCATTAACAAGGTTCGGACGAATAAATGCCGATGGGCAGCGAATGTCTTCAATTTCAGGTAATGTTGGCAAAGTTCTATAATTTTCAGGTGGATCTAAATACTGCAATCGTTCTTTTTGAGAGATTTTCTTGACTTCTGGTGGTTCATATTTTTTCAGAAAATTGTTGTTTTCGGTTTCTAAGTCACTTAATCTCGTTAAAACTGAAGAATAATCAGCATGATCTACAAGATAGCTTTTACAAATTTTTTCTAACTGCGGATGTATCATTAATATAATATCAGAAGCATTTGAGGGCAAGGCCATTCGAAATTTATATAGAAATTCTGTTATACTGACCAATGAATTTAAGTGGTAATCTTCTACAGATTTATACTTTTGAAAAGTTATAAGATAAGTAGATAACTTTTCCACAAAATCATCAATCCTTGTAATTTCATTTATCATAGTACTTACATTACATGATAAGGTGGCTAAGGTAGCTTTGTGCAGCACTAACCACACGTATGCCATTAAATCTCTCCTCAATGTCTTTTCTCGAAGGAGAAGATTAAATCCACTTTCCTTATTGATAATAGTCAATATAATTTCATTTGGATCTTTGTTAAACAGTTCTTTTACACGAGAAAAATACATTGGTTTAAGTTCGCGCTTTGAGCGACACTCATTTTCCGGTTCATTTCCACGGATAGAAAATTCCTCACTGTTGGCAGTTTGTTTTTGATTAACGTGTTTAGATCTGACATTTGGATTTATACGACGATAATCGTGATCAACTGCTTGATTTACTCCATTATTTCTTAAATCTTGATTAGAGGAGCAAAGGTTATTTCGCTTGTGACCTCTTCGAGATTTATTATTCCCTCTACGAAAGCCACTTTGACCGCTCTTGTTAGAACTCTGGTTATTTTTGGGTTGCAAATGTTCACTGAAATCTATTAGATTTTCTTCCGTTACATTTACTTGATATGGTTTGGGGAGATCATTTTTCTCAGATGAATTTGTTACATAACCACTTTTAAATAAATGTTGTCTCTTCCCAAGTTGAGTTTGGGTTGCAAAAGATGATTCACTGGTTGTTTCGGTTTCAGAAAATTCCACTTGATTCCAAATAGCTCTCCTAAAATAAATATAAAACTTGCGTTTAATCACATTAAAATGATAACAAACGATAAAAATGCATCCTATACACATTAAAAATACATATTAACTTAACTATTCAAGTCTTTTTTATTTCAAGGAAATGTAAAATATAATATGATGAAGCAGATATTATGATAGAAATGTTATGCAAAATACGTTTATTGAAGAATTTTACAATAAATAAAAAATACTTTATAACTTTTAAAAACTAAGTATTAATAAACATTGTTAAAATTTATTTCCACAATTCAAACAAAGTTAAAAAAATTAATTTCATATTAGTTACGAAAATAAGCATAAGTGTCAAGTTCATGCGAATATGAATAATATGTATAATAACAAGTTAAAAATTTATCATTATCTATGTACTTTTACAGAAGCATAAAATTTAAAAGCTATATTTAACAAGACACTTCCTAAACGCCAAAATACTCTCTTAGATATGCAACAGGAAAAAATATGGATAAACAGTCAATTTAATATTTAGTGAAATACGGTTTCGTTTCTTGGTTTCTTTGTCGCTCAACGGTCATTTTTTGCACACGAAGGCTAATTAGACCGGGACTTACGGTTTAAAGTGGATTCCGAACCACTACAAACATCCATGCCCAAGGTGGGATTCGAACCCACGAACTGTTTAGTGAAATACGGATAAGTAGAAATTTTTCCCCCTTTTTTTGATTAAGTATGATACTTCAATTCACACTAAAAATTACATTGATAATTAACAGTTAAAGTTTAAAATTTTTAAAAAATGTTTTTATTATAAATATTTTTTCAGAGATGATTATTCCCATTAATTTAAAAACGTGTTTAGGTATAAATGCATTAATTATTGCTAATGAGTACATATCGGTTGCATAAGGGATACCTTGACAGTATGATACTGCTGCACGATCCATTCAAAAATCATGTGTGTGTGTGAATGAATATTAAAAATTAAATCGCAAACCTCTCTTTTACTAGTAGAATATTATGACGGTAATTAGTATCACAGCAATTTTGATGGTCTTGACGCTGCTCGATGAAAATCTAACAGCTGGAAACTGTTATTTAGAGAGATATAATGACTTGTTGCCAAAGAACAAATGCGAAAAAAAATTTCAAAGTTGTTCCATAAAAATTTATGCAGAAAATAGTAAATTATAAAGTAAATAAGAAAGTTCTTGCCTTTTTCGCGTTGCCATTTAATGAAGTGAAAATAAGAATGCAAGTTATAGTATGACAATGGTTGAGACACCGGTCAGTCGAGAATAGGAATATCAATCGTATGAAAAATAAGCTAAGTATCAAAGTTATAAAAGTAGGTCCACCACGTACATTCATCAATCGTAACTCACACAGCAGCGAAGGAGCTCCTTCGGTGTTGTTTGCTTTACGACTTCAAAGTGGGCTTATCAGCTGCTGCATCAAGTCGCCAAATATGTCAGGCATTTGGGGAAAGCTCTCTGAACAAACGAACGGCAATCGTACAACGATCATTCTAAGGCATTTGAATATCCGTAATATTGCCTTTCATAGAGACTTATTGTAGATGAGGGATCGCTCTTATTCACAGGTTGCAAAATAGAAAACCCAAAAAGCAAAAGCGCAACATTCATTTACTGCTGTTCAGTTGTAGCTGAGATAGGAACCTTCTTCTCCGCCAACGTAGCTCTGCCAGTAGTCATTAAAAACATCAATAACATGCTTTTCCTCATTCATTTCAAGATATTTTATCCATTTCTTTTTTTTTTCTTGGGATAATTTTACACCGAATACAGTCTATGTAAGCAGAACACTATGGTTAAAAAGATGAAAATTAAGATGATAGTATGCATGGTTTGATCCCCCACTCAGCTCAATGTATTCGACAATAAGAAGTAATTTATAAGAATTAAGTTTAAGGGAACCCACCATAAGTCCTACTAATGCAAAATTAGATTGTCTAAGAGCTGAAGTCTTGTTCAGCATTCGAACTCCAAACAGTTCCAGGAGAACTTTACAAGGACTTCATACCGTTTTTAAGTGTTGGAAAAAAATGGGAAAAACTACTAAGCAATGACTCTAAGATGTGAAGACATAAAGAAGAAACGCAATACCTATCAATTAGTTACCCAATATCGAATCAGACATTTCCCTTCCGAGTCCTAAATCAAGATCGACTCACCTAGAACAAAACTCTCTTTAGAGTATAACTGCCGAGGACTGGTTAATTAGTATGTTCGTAACTTCTACACATTAAGTTAAGAAAATTCGTTCTCTTGTTTTCTATGCCTAAGTTTGGTGATTATATGGAAATATGATGTTTTTGATACGCAGCAGTTAATAATGCATGGATTTATTAGAAAAAAGATACGTGGTAATGCAATTCCTTTTAATAGTGATAAATGAAATCATTTGTACCATTGTTCTTAACAAATCTTTACAAAATATGCTCTTTAAACTGTAAATTTCTTTATATTATTGATGCCAATCATTTGATTTTTTTTAAATTATACATTCTTAGGAAAACTTAAAAATTTTGATGAAGAAGCTGTGAAATCAACTTTGCGTGTGCTTTTGAATTGACGTTATTATAACAGGACTAAACGCACAAAAGTTTCAAAGTTTCTAAATTTCATGCGCTAATAATTTTTTTCAGATAAATACAACCACTCCAAAGTCTTCAAAATAATCTTGTTATCGTGATTCATAATTATTATGATTATTTATCTATCAGAATGAAGTCCGGCAGACTACGCAAGAATGTGTCAATTAAACCAAGTTTTTCTCTTTTTATGTTCAAATAAAAGAACGCGCTCGTCCCTCGCTTAAAGCAACGTCTGATAGTATCTGAAAAATGTTCTATTTTTACTAAATAGTAGTAGATACTTGAATTTTATAAACTTATTTTGATGACGCAGTCTAATGACCGAAGGCCGCTGTGTTCGATAGATAGTAAGTGCAGGACAACTCCCAAGCACTCACTCAGACAGAGGTGCATACTTAAAATAGAAGCGCAGCATTCAACTCTCGTTTTTCAACAATGGTTGGGATCGAACTTGGGGCCTTATACTCCGAAAAGCGCTGCCCTACTGCTAGCCCACGGTGAGCCCTGAGATCCTTATTTATTGAATTGCACAAATCCGGTTCATCGTATAATTTTTCTTCTTCTTCTTCATTGGCCTGACAGCCCAGGGTGAGCCTTTGCCTTCCTCAGAAGTGCATACCAGGACCCCCTATTTCTGGACAAGGTCATCCAGTTTGTCGCTTTTAGTGTTTTTAATTCGTTTTCAAGGCAGTCACGCCATCGGAGTTTCGGTCGTCCTCTTTTTCTGGTGTCAATGGGGCGAGCCAAGAAAATCATCGTATAATTAGTGAAACGCAAACATTTTCACTTTTGTCCTTTCTTCATTTGCTGTCTCAGATTCCAGCTAATTACTTATTAATCTTCTGCTAATATGCTAAATCATCATGTATTTCATGGTATGTTCTCTAAACCATAATTTCACCATATTTATTGCAGCTTAAATTTCTAAATGATTTCTAGCTTTCGATTCACAGTGCGAACAAGTGTCTTGCGTTTCAACGGAACTAAAGAATTTTAGAGGAAGTACAGAAAATTGATGAGGAAGCATGCATCTCACATACTGAACAACGACTCAAGTAATCATTCAGTCGCAAAAACTCAATAAGAGACGTTTCTTCACGTCCTTATCGGCTGCAATAGCTGAACTCCGAATTTCTGTGCCCCCATAACTAAACCGAAGCTACCCCTTTAAGACCGATAACGCAAATTAAAAATCAGCATAGTTGTTAATTTGGCATGTTATATGAAAAATAGCAAAATAAATATTAAAAGAGTAATTTGAAGAAGTTGAAGAAAACCTATTGTTCCTTTGTTCTTAATTCTGTTTATTTTTATAGAAAATACATGCTTTAATCATCGTTATCAAATTCCATTTTCCTTTACTCCTCTTACTATTAACAAATCTCAAAGAATACATAAAAAACGCACAACCATTGAAATGCTAAAAATAAGAGACTCACTTGGTTTTCTTTAGTTCTGGTTAAATTAAATGCTCCGGGGAAAGAAAAGCTATAGTCAGCATATCGAATATCACAATATTAAACACATACTGGAGTGAATTATCGTTTGTATTATCTTTTGTTTTTTGAAAAATTAAAAGCATTCATGGCAGGGGTAAACGAAAATTTTTAAAATTTTTTTCAAGAAAAGTAACTATATCCCACACATTTTTGGATTAAAGCGTTTTGACGTTTAATAAAAAGAAATTAACTGCCCTATTAAAAATAGATAACAGTATTATGTTCCACTGATGAATTGTTCAATATATTGTTTGAAACTGACACCCGAATAAACCCCAGAGCACATGCTTAAATGTTTGCAAGTTAAATATAAAAACATTGCATAAGTTATAACTTTGAATGAAAAGGAATGCACACAATTTACGAAAAGTATCACTGTGAATCAACGGCTAGTTTTGAGTAGAATCAAAGATGTCGAGTTCATCTGACAGATCGGCAATCAGATCCCATTCGGTCTGTTTTGCCGCTCAACAGTCATTTTCTGCACACGAGGGCAGATTAGACCAGGACCTACGTCTTAAAGTGGATCCCGAACCACTATAAACATTCAAACTCAAGGTGGGTTTTGAACCCTCGAACTGAAGGCAATACTGCCAGCCACTCGGTTACCAGCTGGGCCTGCAATCAAAAGACGATAATATTTAACTTAATAATGGTGTATTACAAGATCATTTTACTTAGTTTATTCAGCTACGGCCCTTTAAAACAAAGACAGCGGAAGTAGCGAATCCCAAATATTTATAGCATTAGGTGCTATATTAAATTCAAACAATTGTAGAGAATTCAGCAATCATATCATATTTGCGCAATGTGGGAAAATGTTTAATCTTGTAAAAAGCTAATCTTTTAACCATAGATTCTTTCATCAAATCTTTATCATCAGTCAATGCGTTATTTATCAAAGAAAAAACTTTTTACTGATGCTGACGTCACTGGTGCCCAGGTAATCAAGGCAAACTCTAACAATTTTGATCAGATTGGGAGTTAATATGTGATTCCCCTCGAAGTGACAAAAAAGCCAATTTTCTCCACTTGAAACACAATTAAATCTTTGGCAGTCTCTTCCTTTTCAGGATTCTCAACTGTGAAAATACTCCTTCACAACTTCATGCACGGCCGCGATTGGCGAGACAAGACGATATGATAACAATATTACTTATTTGCAGACCAACAATCTTCTATGGTTTTCTCTTTTCATACAGTACAAAAATAAATAAATTATTCTAAACAATCTTTCACAGTTAATCATTTTTACACTTTTTAGGTCATATTTAAAATCTAATTTTTATGGGACGCAAACCGGCCGGGACACCGGGATTTTGTCAGGAAACTGGGACGACATCTGGCAAGGCAACACGTGCTTGCTAGGAGGGGGCGTTGAAATAACGTCAGAAAGTATGGAGGAACGATTTGACGAGATGAAAATGTATTCAAAGGCGATTATAAAATTAAACGCAGATTGATTAAAAAAGAAATGAGTACAAGGACTAAATAAGTTTAAAATACTTTAAACTGTGGTACAATAAAATGGTTTAATTTTTTTTTTAAGATTGTTGAGTAAATATTATAATCAAAATTAAACTATCTAACTTTACTAAATATGTCTAATATATCAAAATATCCCTAAATTTTAACAGTTCTCTCCTTAAAAATGTTATAATTGAAAAGATATATTTAAAATTTTGAAATACATAATTAAAAGGGTATTAATTAGTAGTTACGTGAAGCTTGTAAATAAATTCATTTATTTGTAAACTTAATTCATTTTCAAGAATTTATTTTATTCATAGTGAAGGTCATTAAATTAAATCAATTGAAACCTGTTACTCATAATAGTTACTATTGTAGTATGAGTAAAATAAACAGTATATTAGAATAAAATTTTTACGAATAAAATAAATATTTAAAAAACTTCTAGAAATAATTATAAATTCAATATCTTCAAAAAGACACCCTTTATGGCTCAGAAGTAGCACTTTATATTTTATTACTCCAATCATTAAAATGGTAGCATTATTTTGTTTTAATTTACAATGGCCACGCAAAATACAAAGAATTAAAGGTTACAAAAAGTAAACCACAGAACTTAACAGACCCAAGTTATTTGCTTAGTAAGCAATCTTGCCCCAATTTCTCGCTTCTTCCATTGAGCAGGAAAGAGCCCCACAAAGGGGCAGATGGTCCCTGTCCATTACTTCTCCAGAGCCACAGAGTGGACAACACTAAGAATGCTTAAATGCTTCAAATAAAAAACTAGACAGTCATGTTCTGTTGTTAGGCGAAAGGATTACTGCATTTCGTTTTGGTAAATTAGGAATTGGAGAAAGACCTAAATTACTCCAGTGTTTTTGAGCATAACATATCTGCAGATGCTCCCTGGTAACTTTTTCTGCAGCAATCTACAATTTTTGCTCGAGAATACTTCTTTTAAAATGCAGAAAACAGCGGAGGAGCTTGTCTGGGAATCTATCTATAATGCTTCTTTTAGTGCACACGAACTGGAAATTGTACAAAGACGTCACAAAATTAAAACATTTTCTGAGGTGGATTACATCCATGCTGATTTTCTTATCCATTTGGGTAACTAGGCAAGAAAACAGTTCTAAATGTTTTAAACCAAGTATGATAGCATTATCAATACTCATAAAATTAATACAAGCTATAGTAATTGCTACTGTTCTAGATCTAGATTTTAAATTAAGATACATTTAAAATAAAATGTCAATTTCATTGTTTGTTTCAGTAAAAGAATATAGGAAATGTGGGTCCTAAATGAGTCTTTTGTCCTTTTTTGCATAATTTAGCCAAAAAGAGAGAATAAATATGCAATAAAAAAGTAATAGCTTACTAGCTTGCTTTCAATATTATTCTAATTGCATTCATTATATAAAATAATCTAAAATTTTTTGATTGAAAAAAAGGAAAATTTCCATTTTAAAATAAAAGCATGAGATTTTAACTTTATACATGTTTTTCACTTTACAGTGTTTTCAGAATTAAAATTAGTAAATTTTAAAGTTAAAATTTAATAATTGTTTGTACCACAATTATTTTATAGATAGAATATTATGTTGTAAGGAAATATTTAGAATGACTTATGCACATAATGACAATAATGAATCTTTACTGAATTAGTTAAAACATAATTTGATTATTATTTCTTAACTAGTTTAAAAAATCATGAATAGAATTTAACACCTTAGGTTGACTGTTTTTATATATGCAATGAGTTATTCCTGACTGCATGAAGATTTTTCTAATAAAATACAAATAATTATGTTTCATAACAATTTATAACTAAATGCAGTTCCATTAATGATACTTTCACCAAATTCATAATAGTTAGTGAAATTTTCATTAACACATGTTACTGAAAACACTTCAAATTTACTTGCAAATTAAGCTTGCTTAAAAGATAGGATTCTTTGTAACATGTTTCATGATTTCCTTGTATTCAATAACATTACATTTTTAAGGAACTAGGGTAATACAAAATTTTTATTTATCAATTGCTTTATATGCTCTACAAGTATTTTTAATTCATTAGTAATAACAACAATAGCAAACAAAAACAATGTAAATTCAGTAGGTATATAAGGTCTCAATGGCACAATCCTGATGAACAAAAAATGCATTAATAATATATTTGTTTTTAAGTAATAATAATTACATTTATCTGATAAAGTCATTAACTATTACCAGCTGAATATCTGCTTTGCTGCATTCCCATTAAATCAATTTGAAAGCAATCCAATGAATTTATAGTTTACATCAAACTTATTGCATGTTAACTCAGTTTATAGTTTATAAGCTGGGGTGTAGTGTAACAGGTCTCCTCGTGGTGCACCCTGGATAACGCTAAATCTGTTACAGCCTTCGTCGCTCTCTTGTAGTCTTTTTCTCTAAATGGGGATACTTGCACCACATTAAACTTGTGGACTCACCTGACTGCATTTTGTGCAATGAACATTTGGAGACTCTCCTCTTCTGGAGAAGCTTCATTTCTCGATTGGACTGCAAGATTTATGATGCTCAAAAAAGCTTATATAAGGACGTAATTTAAAAAAAAAAAGTTTATAAGCTAAACATATACTTTGATTTTAGAGCCTCATCTAATTTTGAAGAGACCAGAATTAAAGTGTAAAAAGAACTTGCATTAGATATTTTAGTATATGCCATATCAAAATAAATAAAAATCCAAAAAAAATAATAAATAAATAAAAAGCAATTTCTGACCAAAGTATCAGTTTAAATATGAAAACATGAGTTTCTTATAGTTTAATACTTAAATATGTTCTGATTGTTAAACAATATGAATACAACAATACAACTTTTCAAAGCATTTTGGATCATGAAAAAAAGAAGTCTCCTGCATTGATTTACTACAAACAAATCAAATGAAATGCATTGTGTTAGAAAACATCCTTTTATTACAAAGTTATTTAATTGTGAAAAATGGAAGGAAACAACGCTCTTTCAAAAATCCAAAATATTAAAAAAATAAATAAAAAAAACAATTACACAATGAGAATGTAGAAAGAACAGTGTATCTAATGGCATAGATATTTTTCTCAATTCTCAGCAGTAACACATAGATGATATTTTTAACAAGACAACCATAAGCTTTATTATTAAAGCAAAGAAAGTTTTGAAGAGGAATGTTAAATTATTTTAAATAATACCATTGTGATATAAAAGAAAATCCATAGGAGGTTTAAATCACTTATCTATGTTTTACATTAATTATTAACACTGTAGTCATAATTTTGACATGAAACATACATTATTTGAATTAGCCAAAGAAAGACAGCTTGATAAAAGTATCAGTTCATTTCCAGTAATGGTTGATTAATTGATGTATGTATGTATGTATGTATGTAGGTAGGTAGGCAGGCAGGTAAGTATAGGTAGGTATAAAGAAATTCCCAAATTTCCCAAAAAAAATTTTTGTCTACTGTCATTCTTTACATATAGCTAATTTGGATAAGAATAGACCTAATTTTGCTAAGAGTAATATTTAAAGATATTATGTACAACTAAAAACCTCTATCAAACATATTCCATACATGAGAGTTGTCGATCGATAAACTATTAGGCTATCAGCTCAACAGAAAATATAGATCTACTTACAGGGCGGCTCTCACGGCGATCAAGATGGCTGTGCTCTTAGAAGGTCATCCGGAAAAACGGTTAACAGAGAAACAGGCCTATGACCTGGAACTCTTGTTAACCAGGAAAATAGGAAGGAATGAGGAGGGTTTTGCCCCAACCTTCCTGTCCTGTAAACTTGAGAATGGGGCTCTTATTATCAACTGTGCAGATCTGGAGAGCTCAAAGTGGCTGGAACAGAATGTAAGTGACATAAGCCCTTGGCAGGAACATAAACTCTTGGTGGGTAAGGCAAGGAAACTTGTCAGAATCACCAAGATAATTGCAAAACTGCCAAAAATCTGTAGTGAACTGGAACCTAAAGAGCTCCTGAGAAAAATCGAGGCTTTAGAACGGTGGGGTCACTCCAATGGAGTGGAACGTTTTTAACATTAAGAACGACCCATATGGGCGGACCATCGTTCTTAGTGTGCCTGAATTAGATGCGGCCACACTTCGTGTAAGGGGATATAGGTTTCATATTGGACTTCACCAAGTGCAAAAGTACTTGAAAAACCTGCTCCTGCTGATGGGGGTGAAGGTAGTTCAAGCTAACCTCCACCACAGTAGAAGTGGTACTACTAACCTCAGTAAAGTTTCTTGCTGGGGATATACACCTGGCCCTGATTCAGGAATCCTGGTTGGTTAGGGGGAGAATCAGTGGTCTCAAAGGAACTAAAGGTAAGCTTATCTATTGTACTAATGGTAACGCTAGAACTTGTATACTCTTACATAAAAACATTGAGGTCCTTCCCCTCTCTGAATTTATTCTTAGGGACCTGACAGCTGTGAAAGTCAGACTCAACATAGAGGGTAGGGACAGGGAAATTGTTTTTGGCTCTGGATACCTGCCCTATGAAGAGAAGGCTCCACCTGACCATTCTCTGCACAAGCTCATGAACTTTTGCAGAGATAACAACTTACAGGTAGTCCTAGGACTAGACTATAATGCTCATCATGTTGTCTGGGGAAGTACGGACAAAATAAAAGAGGTGAGTACCTTTTGGAATTTATTCTAAACTATGGGTTAGATATTCTAAATGAGAGCAACGAACCAACTTTTATTACTTCCAATCGATATGAAGTAATTGACATTACTATAGCGACAACGCTGATTAGTAAAAATATCAGATATTGGAAAGTAGATGACAGACCTTCTGGCTCAGATCATCAAAACATCCATTTTGAAATTCACTCTAATGTGTGTCTGGATCGCATATTCAGAGACCCAGTTAGGACGTACAGGAAGAAATTCCAAGAAGAACTGACTGGGTTGATTGAGCTCGGGAACAGACCTATTAGAGACAACTACGATCTAGAAGTTACAGCAGACCTTCTGCAGAGAAGTATTCTAGATTCTTATTATAACAATTGGCCCATTCGCACTAGAAGAGCTAAACTCCAATGCCCTTGGTGGAATGACTCTCTAGCTGCCGAAACAGCATATGTTAGAAAACTTTTAATAAAGCCAAGAAAAATGGTGAATGGGAGAACTATAAAATGGCCCTCACTATTCATAACAAACTTGTTAGAAAAAGCAAAATTAACTCCTGGAGGAAGTTCTGTGACGAGATAGATTCTATTTCTGAAGGAGCTAGACTCCAGAAACTCCTTAAAAGGGATGAAATTATTTTGGTTGGTACCCTAAAAGACGAGGAGGGTAATTTTGCTGCTTCCGGAAAAGGGGTTATGGAAATTATGACCAGGACCCACTTCCCGATGGCTAGAGACAGTCATAGCAACGAAGGGGAACATTGCATTGGCTCTTTGCAAAGAGTCAATAGCAATCAATGGACCATCGCTAAAAATATCATAAACTACAACATTGTTAAATGGGCAATCTTTGCCTTTAAACCTCTAAAATGCCCTGGGCCTGATGGAATTATGCCCATCATGATCCAGAAGGCAGAGGAGGTTGTCATACCAGTGCTAACTAGAATTTATAGAACTAGTTTGGCCCTGAAATATATACCAAAGACATGGCAAAAGACTAAGATTGTTTTCATTCCAAAACCTGGCAAGGACACTTATGACCAGGCCAAGTCATACAGACCAATCAGTCTTTCTTCATTCTTTCTTAAAATTATGGAGAAAATCATTGATCAGCATATTAGAGATTACTTGGGTAGAAATAGTCCCTTGCATGCTCTTCAATTTGCCTATCAACCCGGCAAATCAACTGAAACTGCTCTACATCAGCTAGTTTCCAAGATTGAAACCACTCTGGATCAAAAGGATATTGCCTTGGCAACTTTCCTCGGCATCCAGGGTGCTTTTGATAATACTTCCCATCCATCCATCCTCAATGCACTTAGAGGGGCAGGGATTAATCAGACCCTGTGTACTTGGATTGAGGCCTTAATTTCGGATAGATGTATACAAATGAACATCTTCGGTGAATCATTTGAAAAAAAGACTACTAGAGGTTGTCCTCAAGGAGGTGTTCTGTCACCATTACTTTGGAAAATAGTTGTAAATAGCCTTATAAAACATCTAAATGATAGGGGCTATTATACGCAAGGATATGCTGATGGCATTGTCATCCTTATCCTTGGTAAAGATTTTGACATAACTTGTCATCTCATGCAGGATGCTCTAAGTTATGTAGGTCAATGGTGCATGGATAGGGACCTAATGGTTAATCCTCAGAAAACCTACCTTGTACCTTTTACACGCAAAAAGAAACGGAAAGGTTTTTTCATACCAAGACTTTTTGATGTTGAAATAAATGTGGCTTCAGAGGTGAAGTATCTGGGCATCTATTTAGACCAGAAACTCACCTGGAATAAGCACATTGATGATAGGATCAACCGAGCAAAGAAAAGCATTGTGATTTGCAGGCGAATGCTTGGTAAGAACTGGGGTTTACATCCAAAACTGATGTTATGGATGTACACAGCTTTTGTCAGGCCCATTTTCACATATGCCTGTGTGATCTGGTGGCGTAAGGTGGAACAGAAGACTGTGATTGACAGACTGGGAAGTCTACAAAGACTGGCCTGTCTCTGCATCACAGGAGCAATTTCGACCACGCCAACCAGAGCATTGGAGGTTGTGTTGGATCTGACTCGCTTGGACATCTTCATCTGCAGCGTTGCAAGAATGACTGCATACAGAATGAAGCTGCAAATCCACTGGTATGACCAGCCTGTTGCCAAAGGGCACAAGGGCGTCACCAGGAAAATTCAAGACCCTACTTTCCTGATGCCCTCTGACATCATAGAAAAAACACACATGTTTGATAGGACATTTGAAATAGTTTTTCCAACTAGAGACGAATGGGATAACAACATGTTTGAAACTAAAACAGAAGATCTAATCTGGTACACAGATGGATCACTGAAGAACAGCTTCTCAGGACTGGGAGTTAGTGGCGTGTCACCAAGAATCAGCTTGTCTGTAAGCCTTGGGCGATACACTTCGGTCTTCCAGGCAGAAGTTTTGGCCATTATCCACTGTCTGAGACTAAATATGAAGAAGGGCTACTACGGTAAGCGGATTCTCATTTTCAGTGACAGTCAAGCCGCTTTAAAAGCGCTTAATTCCTTCGAAATCAAATCTAAAATGATTTTGGAGTGTAGAAACCTTCTTACAGAACTGGCAACTAGAAACAAGGTGATCCTTGTATGGGTGCCAGGGCACAAAGGTATCGAAGGTAATGAAAGGGCTGATGAGCTTGCTAAACAAGGATCGTCTTTTGTTCCCATTGGTCCAGAATCTTTTTGTGGGATCAATTTGAAGACCGCAGAAACCATTGTTCTTAGATGGGAAAAACGGAAGATGTATGAAGCTTGGCTCAAATCTCCTGATCAAACCCACGCTAAAAGTATGATCTGTAGATCATCAGCGAGGATTTCCTCTGAAATTCTAAGATGCTCTAGGCAGAAGATACGTTTAATCGTAGGCTTCATAACTGGGCACTACTATTTCAGAAAACACCTCCACAAAATGGGACTGTTTCAGCAAGAACCTATCTGCAGGAAATGTCATATGCAAGAGGAAACGGCCAAGCATATCATTTACGAATGCGAGGCTCTTGCCCTCCCTAGATTAACTTCTTTAGACATCATCCATACTAGAGAGTTACACCTAGATTCCATTAAAGGGTTATCGGACTATATTAATAAAGTGGGTGACCCGAGAAACTGGAACTAGGAAACATTAGATTTGGAGTTAGTGGTACAAAATGCTGATTAAAGCAGAGGTGCCAATGACATACAAACCCAACCTGTAGAAGAAGAAGAATGGGTGATAATTCTTTTTACAAAATTAACTACGAAAAAATTAAAAAGAATTGATTAGTTCTATAAGATTCCTTCTTTTTCCAATATTTATGTTCTCGGATAATATTAACATCAAATTATATTAAGAAAGCAGAAATTTGATTAAAAATATTAAGCTCTTATTTATATTAATTACTTTGTTAATTAACGTTTTAATCAAGATTTAATATTGATAATTAACAAAAATTTATTAAACTAAATTATCCTTTGATTCATACTGTTAGAAGCATTTGCAATCAACTGTATTCATTAAATTTTATTTAATACACATTTGGTAGGGCTTAAATAAAGATCCGTCGATAAAACAATAACTAATATTTATTTCAGATCTATTGTTGGACGCTGAACAGACGATACCGCTACATTACTATTTATTTTATTTTATTACATTACATATATTCAGACTTGTATGCTTGATTCTTGAGATCCGCTTGTAAGTCTTCGTCGATATTAGGACAAATAGCACAATGACAGATGTACAACCACATAAGAATAACGAAGAAAACACCCAGGGCCACGGTGGGAATCGAACCCACACTCTTACGCTACAATTACAATTCTGAATAAAAAAATATTTCGGAGTAAAACAAGAGCATAGGAGGTTGCCATATAAATAGCGCACTTTATTGACAGTCAAACTGTTTTTCAAGGTATCGGCAACATTGCATTATCATAATACAATTTTCATGTTAAGTGTTTATTTCCTCAGTTCATTTAAAAAATTATATTTTAATTAACCTTTAAAAAATATTAAAAAATTCAAAATAAACCCCAGTTTTCTATTAATTTAAATAATAAAGATGGAAATTCATTTATATTGATCTTACCTTAATTGCCACACTAATATGCAGCGATAATTGCAAAATTTTTCAGTGGGAATTAGGTCTTAAGTTTTAAACTTCATTTATATTATGATATTTAACAAATTTTAAAACTAAAAACAATTCTTAAACAAAATACAGCAATATTAAAATAACAGCTTACAGCTTTTGCTGGCACTCAACATAGGCTAATTGACATAATATTGAAACAAATCAGCTAAATATTATATATATATATATATAAACTTGTAGTACACAAATCGCTTTTTAAAAAAATATTTAGATGATTTTCATATCGAAATCATTTTATTAAGAAAAATAATGAAAGCGAGGAATACGATGTGGTGTATGTTGTTAATTTAAATTATTTTTTTTTCTCCAAGTTCATGAACACATTTTAAAATTATTAAACTTTATTTTGGCTTCTTATGCATCGATTTAAAAAAAAAATTCAAGCATAGTAATAAAAGGGATCTATAATTTCAAAGGATTGGTAATCATGACAACCCACAAAATTGCTTTCGACCAAATTTAGCCATTTTCCGCTAATGATGCTTTCAGAATTCGCTAAATCATGTATAACTATAATAGCTCCCTTAGAATACTTAACCCGGTTATTAATTCACTTTTACCAAAGCTTTTATGATAAAATTTGGTAAACTTCGAATTCCTTTTACCAAATTTTATCCTAAAAACACTTAAAATATTTTCATGTATATGTAATTAAATGATTTCTCACAATTTTTGAGCCTATGATTTCAGACGAACCAGGGCTTATTGTCTACTGTGCCACACCCCAAACACGTGTGATTCAAACGGGCGTGAGAAATTGACATCTAGTTGTATAGCATGTTGCAGCGTGATAATGGCCCACTGTGTTCGACATAGGGGCTGCTACCTCAAATTGTTTGCCAACTAAAGAATGATATATGTTCAAATTTTGTGAGACTTGAAATGTCAAAGGTTGTGTCAAGTTTACTGAAGCGTGATTACACGGATGAACACACATGGATTCAATTCGACAATCGATTATTTTCCTGAACAGACCGAATGCATTCTAAGAAATGTTGGCACCGCGATATTGGTGTCTTAACGGAGCCTCTAGTTGCTTGGCTAACTTCTAGAGTAATTTGCCTTACCCAGTATCTCAGGCAATGCTGGGTGGACTTATATTACCTGAGCTAATAAATTGTTATCTTGTGGCTGAAAAGACACAAGAAGTAACAAACCTTTCTGCATCTTCAGGTGATGCCTCTGAAGTCGACCTTGCTGAAAAAGACAAGGGAACTCAGAGGCAGTCTTGTAAAGGGGCAGTAATGAATCCTTCACTTGAGATAGGAATGACCTCCAAACCATCTTCTGGTGAAAGTCAAGAAGCTATCCCTAGCATGACTGACTTTCTGACCAGATGGGACTGTTTCAGAAAGACCCTATCTGCTGGAAATGTCATACGCAAGAGGAAACGGCAGAGCCTATCATTTACGAATGCGAGACCTTTGCCCTCCCTAGATGAACTTCTTTAGGCATCATCCATACTAGAGAGTTACAGCTAGACTCCATTAAAGGGTTATCGGACTTTATTAATAAAGTGGGTGACCCGAGCAACTGGAACTAGGAAACATTGGGTTTGGAGTTAATGGTACAAAATGCTGATTAAAGCAGAGGTGCCAATGACATACAAACCCAACTTGTAGAAGAAGAAGAAGAAACAGAAAATATAAATTACCTTATCATTTTTCTTCAAATATAATTTACTTGCTTTATAATATTAGCTTTCATAAAAGTTAATTATACGGGTTAATTTTTTCAGCATATATTAATATCAAGAGGATTGCTATAAAAGAAAAATATTTAGCCATCAGTGGAATTATGAACAAGGATTAAATAACAAATATAATAAATAATATTCAAAGTGTGTGATATACAATTGTTAATGGTTTTAATAAATATAATTTTTCATATTGGGATGAATACTAGTCGCAAATTACATTGAGTTTAGAAGCATGAATTTCTGCTGTGAAAGAAATAATCATTTAACAGAAATCAGAAATATCTTTAGTATATATGAAAATCATACAATTTTGCAATTCATTTAAGCATTATGTTATTGTTTTTATTGTAATCTAGGGTATGAAAAAGCACTCTTCAGAACAGAATATTAAAGGTTTTATTGTAGCTATTATTAAACAATAAAGTATTAGGTTTGTCACTTTTTGAACAAAAAACAAACTATAAATTGATAATGCACTCCAAATAGTAAATCAATCATATCATTCTTAACAAATCTTTATATAAAATTAAGGTTTATATTCAAATTCAAGAAGTCCAATGGAGAAAAGGGAGGAGGTAAAAGTAGATGACTTCAGCTCAAATTAAAATAATCAGATTCACTCTGAACAGTTTGAATAAAGCTAATTTGAATTTTAAGACTTCTAGAAACATTATTATAGTTCATCCCAAAAGAGTTATCAAGCAAACACATGAGCTTCTGATATAATAGGATTACTTTTCTTTTAATAGAATCACGAATAGTTCCAAATCAGTTAAGAGCTGCATTGCAACAACAGGTGTAGTTCTTACTGCTTCAGTAATTATTCAAACTGCATGGTTCTGGAAAAGTTCCTAGTTCCAAGTCACATTCTCTGAAGCTGTAATGTGTGAGGATTTCATAACAGTAACTAATGATTGGTTGGACATATAATTGTAAGTAATTATTAATATCTGTCACATCCCTAGCTTCAACCAGCCAGGTATCTTTCATGGCTTCATTTTTCACTTATTCTAAATGAGTTCCCCAGTTTCAGCAAGGATTGAAAATGCAAGTAATAAATAAAATCATTATGATGATTATTTTCATACTTAAATACCAAATTTGTGGTAAAAGGCTGTCTATTCAGAGTAAAAAACTGGCAAGTGCTCTTATTCTGATTAACCGTGATACCATTTTTTAAATACCAGTATTCTAGTAATAATGTTCTGCTTAAATTATTAAAATTTAAATGTTTGTCTGTCCAAAATCATCTCATGATATTAATCCCAAATAAAAATTCAATACGACAACATTTAAAACTAAAACATGTATCTGACCTTATGCATCTCTGTGTTCCATATAAGTAAAAATAAGTTATATTAATTAGTAACCTTCTCTATTAATTTAAATGTATATTTTAAATTAGATTATTTCATTTCACTTTTATGATCATAATTAAATGGTTGCAGTAACGCAAAAATCCAGTAATAAAATAGTATCAGGTATTTATTCCATGTCATCATACTAAAAGTATCCTACTATCAGAGCTGCTGCAAAAGAATATTTTATAACTCATTACTACAGTTATTTTCAAATGATTATTCGCATAATACACAATTCAAAGACAAAAGCTTGTGATACAATATACAATATATTCTGCAAAATCTTTTGGAATCAGAAAATTTTTCAGTTCACTAAACCCTTCTTCTTCTTACAGTTGGGTTTGTATTATATTGGGCACCTCTGCTTTTATCAGCATTTTGTACGATTGATTCCAAACCCAATGTTTCCTAGTTCCAGTTGCTCATGTCACCCACTTTATTAATAAAGTCTGATAACCCTTTAATGGAGTCTGGGTGTAATTCTCTAGTATGGATGATGCCTAAAGAAGTTAATCTAGGGAGGGCAAGAGCCTCGCATTCGTAAATGATATGCTTTGCCGTTTCCTCTTGTGTATGACATTTTTTGCAGATAGGGTCTTGCTGAAACAGTCCCATCTGGTCAGAGAGTCAGTCATGCTAGCGATAGCTTTCTGACCTTCACCAGAAGAAGATGGTTTGGAGGTCCTTTCTACCTCCTGTAAAGGATTCATTGCTGCCCCATTCACTAGACTGCCTCCGAGTTCCCTTGCCTTTTTCAGCAAGGTCTACTTCAGAGGCTTCACCTGCAAATGCAGAAAGGTTAGTTGTTTCTTGTGTCTTTTCAGCCACAAGATAACAATTAATAAGCTCAGGTAATATAACAGTCCATCCAGCATTGCCTGAGTTACTGGGCAAGGCAAAAAGCTCTAGAAGTTCGCCAGGCAACTAGAGGCTTTGTTAAGACACCATTACCGCGTTGCCAAATAGCCCTAGGCACAGGTTCCATAACAGCAGAGTTTACGGGAGCTGGTTTGCGACCTCTGATTCTATATTCAAGGCTATCCTGTCATTCCTACAGAACCTTCGGCGATCCACCACCTGCTGACGCGCCAGGTAGCTGCTCAGGCCCCAGGTCACTAAACCCTTAAAACCAGATAATGAAATTATAACAGTAATATAACAGACATATATATGACACAGAAATTTTTTAAAATATTTCTCTTATCCCTCTCAGCCTTCACATCCCTCTATTTTATCTAAAACAATTAAAAATTATTTTTAAAATTAGAATTAGTACAGACTTTACATTGGCAAAAAAATAAATAAATAAAATAAGATTGGATTTTAATTATGTTACACAAATAATTGTTTAACAAATTTCTCATCTTTTACTTGCAGTACCTCAATACTAATGAAAAAGAAAAATTTAATGCAAATTGATAAAGCATTTTCCTCCCTGTATTATACTTGATTAATATAATAATAAATTACTTTTCAAATTACTTTTACGATTGACTTTTCATTGTCAAAAGATATATACAATAAGGTTTGATTTTTGATTATAATGCACAAATTATTTTACAACTTTCTCATTCTTCCAAGAACATGTGCTGGAGGCATTAGTTTATTGAAGGATTACATCATAATTAGGATAAAATGCTCAAAAATATAATTTTTCCTCGTGTTAAAACTCGTGAGAATTGACAAAAAATAAATTTTGTTTGCTACCTCTCATAGTTACCCAATAAACAAATAGTTTATTTTTTAAATATGAATAACCTCATTTAAAAAGTTATTAAAATCCAAAAATCAATAAATTTTACTAGGATCTTTTCGTATATTGATCAATGTCACGCTTTCATCTCAGTTAATCACACTTCGTGTTTTAGTGGATTCAAACAGATCTTTATCCTTATAAATATTTTTTTCTGTAGAATTTAATATATTTTTAATCATAATGTGTATTTTTTATATTTTAATTGGCATCAAATTATTAGCAGTAAATGTTTTCAACTATTCGTTGGAAAAATTGTCGCAGACTATACACTGCTGGGGATTATGCAACGGTTTTTTGCCTTACGCTCGAAAAATGGGACGGGCGGATAATACTCTGCTGCGGATTATATACAGGAAAATATGGTAATCTCTCAGAGTTAATTGTTGTTTCAAATGGGCTCATACAGGGAGATGCACTGGCCTGTTTATTTCTTATACTTGCCCTCCAAAAAATCACAAAAGACTCCGACATTAATACTTGTAGAATTATCTTTAACAACTCTGTTCAAATTTTTGCATTTACTGATGATATTGACATAGTCACACACAATCTCAAGTCACATAGAGAGGCTTTAATATCTCTACAGGCTGCAGCCACCAAAATGCATTTAGCAATTAACCAAAATAAAGCAAAGTACATGCCATGCGGTAATAACAGGCAACCATATTTTGAAATTGGAAATTAAAAATTTGAAACTGTCAGCAAATTTAAATATTTAGAATCAGAAGTTAATACTCTCAATGATTTAATGCCTGAGATCTGTAATAGAGTCACAGATTCTAACTGATGCTTTTTTGGTCTCAAAAAATACTTTAAGTCTAATTTCTCTAGCAGGAAAACAAAGATTCTAATTTAGAAAAGCTTATTCCAGACCATTCTTAGATACTCTACTGAGACCTGAGAAATGACAGAAAAAGTTAAAATTATCATTTCTATTATTGAAAAATTTTTGATGGCATTAAATGTAACAATATCTGGAGAAAAAATTAATCTGAACTCTCTAAATATTTTAAAGAACTAGGTATAGTAAAATATATAAAGATTCAGAAAATTAAATTACAGGACATCTATTCAGAATGGGTGAAAATTGCGTAACAAGAAAGATCTTTTTGGTCAGATCATTCGACAACTGAAAAAGAGGAAGACCTAAACTTAGGTGGCTCGAATGTTTCAAACCAAACTCTTAATAATCTAAAAAATAACTAACTGGACATCCATGGCCAAGGGTAGAAGAGCTTGATATTCGATTCTAAGGAAAACAAGGGTCCATCCAAGGCAATCTCGCCATTGAAGAAGCACTTCAATGCAAACAGAATTAATTGTTGACAAACAAATCTTTTTAAAAAAAATATTGGATTGCATCAAATAGAAGGTTTCAATTTATTGAGAAACTTGTGCAATATAGTAGAATTTCATTTTGTAACAATGGTTATAAAATATTTATCACTAAATTGACAATTTAAAATATATATATTTAAGTAATAATTTCATTATAATAAGGAGAATTATAACTAGTTGTATGTGGCACCATTTAAATTAAAAGCATTTTGTTTTAAAAAGCAATTAATAGAAAATATTAATCAACCTTCACTCAATCAGAAAAAAAAATAATGGACAGAGAACCTATCATGATACTTAGTAAAAAATTGAAATAAAAGTAAATAAATTCAAAGAAAGTTTAAAGTAAATCCAATTTGAATAATAAATTGAAGTAATGCTTTCAAAAAATGGGTTACTACAGAAAAGCAGAAATTTGATCATAGCTGATAAAATAAAAAAGTTTGTAAATAGTAATCCAAAATCCACACAGACCTGATTTAAAACCATACATTGTGAAGAATGTTGGTATTTTGAATATGAGCAATCAAATAACTTAAATGTTTCTTAAACAGTTTTCTTAACTATAAAAAAATTTTAAAAAAATTCTCCCTCACATTTGGCTCACAATGACAAAATGAAAAGGTTTGAGGATTGATATAATAGGAGTACCTATTTATATATATTTTACATTTGAAAAATAATTAAGCTAACATTTTAACAAATGCTCGATTATTTTAGTTTTAGGGAACAAATTATAAAACAAGAATAATTAATAAAAAAATAGTTTCGTCAGAACAGATTTCTCAACAAAACTAAAATGAATTGAAAGTAGCTGTCAAGATTAAAGTACTCTTATGTATTTTTATGAAGATGAAAAACAGTGATTAAAAAAATTATTAAGAACTTTTTCATATTTTATTCAGAAAAACTCTGCTCTAAAAGCTGGGATGAAAAGGAATCACCTCAGCACATCTTGGATTAGACAGAGAGGATATCTACAACTGTCAACTTTTTGTACCAGTTTTTATTCATTACTTTTATTCATTAATGTCAATGGTTTCATTGATCTAGTCTGACTCCATCAGAACAGATGGGATATTAGAAACAACAAAATTGAAAAAAATTACATTTTTCCTTTTTTATTTCGTTACTTATTTTTCCTTTCTTAATATAAAAATATATTTAAAATATTTTATTAGATTAAAACAAATTATTTTTAGTTCATGTCTACCTACAATAAATTTCTAAAATTTATTATTATAAATACATATATAACATATAATAAATTTAATTTCTTCAAAATATTTTTCAAGCTGGCTTTTAAACAAAAACTTTTTCAAAAGAAGTTTCCAAAAAGTTTAATAGAATATAATTTTAAAAAATATATTTATATCTTACAGAAGTGTTATCATTGTATTATAAGAATATTACAATTCATTTCTTTAAAATACTTTAATCATACTATGATAAAATAACTTAAATAAATGGATTATCATATAAACTACACTAAAAGATTGGGAAATAGAAATTTATAAGTACAACAACTTGCAGAAGAAATGTTTAGGAATTACAAAAAATTATTTTTAAGCAGTCAACTGAAGATTATGTTCTGTTAAATCAAAATGTTTGATTTAAAAGTATCAAAAAGATGTAAGATAAAAAAAAACTACAAATTCCTCACCTCTCCCTTAAAACTCAAAATTTAAGTTTGCCATGAGAAGTATTTTAAAGAATAAATTGTTCAGATATTTCAATTTTTGATAAATCAAAGTTATCAATTTTTATATTAAATTAAAAACAAATAACATTTCCCTTTATAATTTCAGACCAAAAATTATTCAAAATACTACACAAGTAATTGCTTAAAAAAATTTATTACACCAGTTAACTTTTATGAGTTAGTGGAGATTTGTTTAAATTAAAGCAATTTTTGAAAATCAGAACTTTTTGTCTTCGCTATAAAATATAAAAGCAAATAATTTAAGAGCTAAATGATAATGTATCTATCTGCAAACAATATTTTTCTGAAGTCTTAATAATTATCAAACAAATTAAAATCCTAATAGAAACTTTAGAATTAAAATTTTATTAAATTATTTAAAGATTCAAATATTTATATATATCATATTCAATTTCAAAATAATGATAAAATCTAGCATGCATGCAAAATAAATTAACATGATATAAATATTTTATACCTTAATCCAGTCTTCCTACTTTTATCCATAATAAATACTTTTTAAATATTCAACATCTTTCTATAAACGTACAAAACAAAAATACAGTTATGATTTAGAAATATTATATCAAACACAAATTCCACAATAAAATATTCATTTTGTACAGAAATAATTTTTGTTGAATTATAAAGATGAATATTAAAACAATATGAAATCTATTGGAATAATATTAAAACATTCTGATGAAAATCATTTGATCTTCAAAACAACTTATTATAATAGATTTTCCCATGGACTAACTTATTTACAATTTAATACATACATTCGAATTCAAATAAAATATAATTTAAAAACTAAAGATAAATTAAAATAAAATACCAAGTACACTTCACATTTAATATTTATTACACAACAGATATATTCTACTAAAGTATGTGTTTTGTACGCATTATATCTTCCATATTAATAATAGAGATAATCCTGAATTATATTGATTGTCAAGTTTTCTGTATACAAAATATACTTCATTTAATTATAAGTAAATTTTATAGCTTGTGCATTTTTCAATTTAACTTCTATTATTTTTAAATGCTACAAAAGAAATTTACATTAACTATTTTCAATTGTTTCAGGTATAATATGCATCACATTTAAATAAATACATACCTGACATTTAATTTGTATTTTTAACTTTCGTCTTTATATTTTTTTAAACAGACTAATATTTCATTTTACAATGAAAGTTTTTCATTTTTTTTTTTCTGAATAAATACTTCTAGAGTATATACATTGCTAAACTAAATTCCAAAGCACGACAGCCCATGTGGGCCAAGGCCTGCAGTGCCCATAACTGTTTTCATGACCGAGGACCCTGGGGTGCGAAACAATGTCCCAGTTAGGTGGTCTGCCTAACGTGAAACCCCCAGTGTTTAGTTCCCAAGCATGCTTGGTACTCAGTTAATCAACCTACGGAAGGGATGAATGGCTGAGTCAACTTTGGCAGCCTGACGATTGAACCTCGGACCTGTGCCTTGGGAGCGTGAAATGCTGCCACTAAGCCACTGGGATATACATTACTAAGCAGATATAATTTTCTTCAAACTATTTTTTAGGTTTCCTATTAATATAACCATTACTTTTAGAACTATACTTTTATTTTTATGTCTTTTATATAACTTTTATTTCTCTCACTACATCTGAACATTTATACTAAATTTATAAAAATATGCATACCCGCATGTTTCAGATTTTAAAAAGTTGTTTCACTTTTACTAGTATGATTGAAAGAATTAATATGAAAAGTTGTGTAGCTTAAATCCTTAGTCAATTACCTGGCTGGTTATATACAAAATTCTTTTTGTGTGCAACCCTTGAAGTATTTAATGAGCAATTTCATTTAGTTACAATTTTAAGAATTTGCTAAGTTAATGTTCTCATTATTGGACTTGAAATATTTTTAAGTTATTTTATTTTGAATTTTTAAAAGATATGTTTGTAATTTTTAAAAATATATTTTCCAATTTTTGAAAGATACATTGTTTGTAATTTTTTTAAAGTAATTTTATTTCGTATTTTTGTTTGATCGGCCATTAAAAGATCTGTGTGTGATACTAATCATGTGCCTGGTCAGTTTGTTAAGAAACCACTTTTGGTTAAGTGAATTATTTTGTTTTTCATTTTAAAATTGCTATTGCATGAAATAATTTATATATATATTCAGAGTAATAACGTTGACTAACAACAAACTCTAGTTATTACAAAAATATATTATTACCTAAGTAAATACATCTTTAAGTAAGCTTTATCACATGCTTCACTTTAGTGTTAGACTATACCATACTAGAATTTGTTGAAGGTGAGCTCACTGGCAGTTTAATGAAAATTCTAGTTTTAATAAAAAAAATTAATTTGTTTACATTAGAGATTTACATTTATTACATGTATGTGAGTTTTGGTAGACTTTACGACACTTTATATTTGTTTTTCATTATGTAATCTTTGGGTTATTAGCTTCTAGTTATTAGTGTTCTGTATGTATGTATGTATGTATGTATGTATATATATATATATATATATATATATATATATATATATATATATATATATTAAAAAGTTGTTTCACTTTTACTAGTATGATAGAAAGAATTAATATGAAAAGTTGTGCAGCTTAAATCCTTAGTCAATTACCTGGCTGGTTATATACAAAATTCTTTTTGTGTGCAACCCTTGAAGTATTTAATGAGCAATTTTATTTAGTTACAATTTTAAGAATTTGTTAAGTTCTCATTATTGGACTTGAAATTTTTTTGAGTTATTTTATTTTGAATTTTTAAAAGATGTGTTTGGAATTTTTAAAAATATATTTTCAATTTTTGAAAGATACATTGTTTGTAATTTTTTTAAAGTAATTTTATTTCGTATTTTTGTTTGATCGGCCATTAAAAGATCTGTGTGTGATACTAATCATGTGCCTGGTCAGTTTGTTAAGTTTCTCGCAGAGTATATATGGTGAAGAAATCATAAAAAAACATTGAAGATTTCTTTGAAGCAATGAAAACTATTTTTTCTTTTACCAGTTGGGACGATTGCCAAACCACTGTTGGTTAAGTGAATTATTTTGTTTTTCATTTTAAAATTGCTATTGCATGAAATAATTTATATATATATTCAGAGTAATAACGTTGACTAACAACAAACTCTAGTTTTTACAAAAATATATGATTACCTAAGTAAATACATCTTTAAGTAAGCTTTATCCCATGTTTCACTTTAGTGTTAGATTATACCGTACTGGAATTTGTTGAAGGTGAGCTCACTGGCAGTTTAATGAAAATTCTAGTTTTAATAAAAAAATTTGTTTATATTAGAGATTTACATTTATTACATGTATGTGAGTTTTGGTAGACTTTACGACACTTTATATTTGTTTTTCATTATGTAATCTTTGGGTTATTAGCTTCTAGTTATTAGTGTTCTGTATGTATGTATGTATATATATATATATATATATATATATATATATATATATATATATATATATATATATATATATATATATATAATACTTCTATAATAAATAATTGGTTTTCCAACCATAAGTCTCTGTCGGGCAGCCCAATACAATCTTGAGGTGAATGAAAAGTCATCTTCCACAGAATTTCTAACTGCGACGTCCGAAAGTCCATGGCAAGTGTTAAGGTGGTCACCACTCATGTCCTTTAGTCCACAAAAAGGGAAAATCAGAGAGTCCTTCAAACCCAAATGGTGAAGATGTTTTTGCAGATAATCATGTCGAGTTTTAAGGCGAAAATTAGCCACTTCTACAGCTCTGTGGAGGTTGCACGGAATAGGCTTTGTTAGTAAGGAAGCCCATACTTTCCCCTTTGTGCACATCCTGTAAACTTTTCTACGATAGGAGGCTATATTTGACTTAAAAAGCCTTTTAACAGTATGGTACTCCAAGTCTAAATAACCTAAATTATGATGTAAATCAGATCCTTCGAAAAATTATCAAAACTATGTAACTTCAAAATATATTACCAAATAATTTTTTTATTTATAAACAGTTATAAAGAAGTTCATTGGTTTGCTTATTACTCTATAGTCATTACACATATGAACCAATTTAGCTGGAACTAGCAATTCAAAGTGTATTTCGAATTAAATTAATTATTTAATATCTTTATAGAAAAAAATTTAACATATTTTTGAACTATTAAATAATAAAACAGAGAATTTTTCATAAAGACTTTTTCAAAGCATTTTTCAAATACTTTGTATATCAACCAATTATTTATGGAAATAGTGCTTGCAATAAATATCTATAAAATTTACTCAGAATTATATAAGTTAATAACCTATATTACAGTGCTATAGGAATAACAAATTTGATGATACACTAATTTCTACAAATTTTCAGCAGCAATGATACTAGAAAAATGTCCAATTTTCTATAACATGATAAAATGACATAAATTAACAAATTATTTAAATTACAATTTATTTTGATTAATCTGTAAAAAATTATTAATATCATGCATAAATATTTTTATAAAATATAATAGTAATATATTTCAGAGATTTAAATTAAATGAAATGATTATTTATTCTTCATGTATAACTCATTATTTTGTTATTCCTAAATTTCAACTGACAATAGCAATATAAAAAAATTAGTATTGTGTAGTATAGATGTCATAATGATCTTAATAGTGTAGAACTTTCTAAATGTACTTTGACGCAATTCAAGAAACATGAAAAATTGTGTTACTATACTTTATCATTATGTCAAAAAAATTTGTACGACCTAATGCAAAATGGGTATTAAAAAAATTTCTAAATTTTTCAGTTGTAAAATTTCTACAAAGTTGAACTAAATTATGGATTTGAAAATCATCAATTTGTAAGATAATTGAAAGAAACAATTATAATTTAATAGAAACAACACATTACTATTGCATTGTTATTTTAACTTAACAATACTATATTAATAATTATAATATCAAAGTAATTTGTTAGACAAAAATATTTGTAATACATATTGCTATATTTATACAATATAAATATTTATTAATATTAAAATATAATATATTAAAAATATACAATATTACATATTTTTATAATGTTATAATAAAAATAAAAACTTGAGAATAAACAAAATCTTGTAAAGTTAAATTTATTTATAAAATAGTCAATCACACATGTGCGTGTGTTAAATAAATACGCATAAGTGAAATTATAATATTTAATAAGTAATTAGAAAACAGTCTATAAATAAGTTGTTTTTCCATTAAGAAATAGAAGTGAAAAATACATTGAATATTTTTTAATTTAATGACATACTTACATTAAAATTAAACAGAAAAAGTTTGAATAAAGCGCAAATTATTTCTTATTGGTTTTATATTACATCTATAATGTAAAAATATTTAATTTTCCCTGCTTATCTGTGATAACATTTTCCTCAAAAAATTAAATGTAACACATTAACTTCATTTTTATCAAAATTTTATCTTGGATGGAATAGAACGTAAAACTTCAACCGGTAATTCCCCGTTTCACAAATGAAATCTGTACACCTTCTACAGGATTGGACAACTATGATCACGAAATTAAACCGAAACTTTATCACAGGAGAAAAAACCAATAGGAGTGCAGAAAGTTGTGGGTTATTTCCTGATAAAGTCCTTCATTTAATTGGCTTCTCAAAAGAACTGTTTACTAATTTAATTGGTCTCTTCAAAGAACAAATTTCTATGTATTTATATATATAGAAATTTGTCTATAATAATTATAAACAAATAATTGTATTGCAAAATAAAATAATTATATTTACAAATTTCTGATATGTCAATCAGAAATATGTAAATATAATTATTCATACAAATAAATGAAAAGTAAATTATCAACGGGATTGGAAAAAGCTGAGTAAAATAAATGCATATTGATCAAGAGAGTTCGTCAATCACGTTATAGAAAGAATTACTTTCATTTTAGTTTCATAAAATTTATAAATTATCATACGCACTCCCACAAAGTTCGTTCACAGTCTGTCTGTGAACAGCCAGTAAGTTATAAATTGCTTAAATACATACATAAACACAGAAATAAATACATTTTTAATTTGTAGTAATGTATATATTCTTTGATCTGAAAAATAAAAGTAGTGTCACATTTATATAAAGTAATAATTTTCATAATAATATTGTGAAATTTCCTTTGAATTTGCTTATGTTCATACAATGATTTAAAATTGAGCAGAAATTTTTTGAGGTTAAATGAATAAATTCGGTTCTTTTCCGTTATTACGATAATCACCTTAATAACGGGGGAAAAATCGTAACTTAATGTCGTAAATATTCCATTTACATCATGTATTGTTTAAAAATGCTTAAATTTTTAGAAACTGCTACAAAATAATACAAACATGTTATAAATTGAATAATTGTCACTTAGTATTATTTAATTTATAACATGTTTAAACATATTTAAACGCCAATGTTTATTTCTGAAGCAAACTGCTTAACTATTGCATCGATGATCGATTGCATGAGTATATTCAATGAAGAAAAATTTCAATTTCAATGAAACAAAATTAAATTTTGCTGCATTTAGCTGTTTTTTACTCTCGGCGACTTATGATCGATCGTAATGTTCCTTTTTTCGGTATCAATTATCCATACGACATATGTTTTGTACCTAAATTAACTTTTATCTTAACTTTCTCTTTAATAAATTTTTGCTAAAAAAATCGATTGAATACATTTAATATAAAATAAAATTTTGGGCTATTAAAATCATCCTATCTGCATTGTATTATTTTCGCTTTTCAGCTTTTCAGTAAGAAACATGCTATTTCTTTAGGATTATAAACGTTCGTATGTTATGGAAGAGTATACGAAAAACAGTGTCAATAAAAATTGCGTTAGCTTTGTCAATCAAAAAGAGAAACTAATTTTTCCACCAATCAAAACTCTGAGTGAGCTCATCAATGAGTGTGTTTGCGAAAACGAAAGTACAAGTTACTGAAATTACGTTGTTACTTCGCGAATTAGGTTTCACGTGACTTTTTTCTGAAATGTTGTGTATGAAGAAACCATGTGTTAAAATTATAATTTTTTGCTGAACCGAATGGAAAAAAAAAAATCAAACCATTTGTAGTGTTGTAGATTCTTATTTTCTCTTCACTTTCGATTCACAATTTTCTTACTTTGACCGTTATATTAGGGTTTATTAGCAATAAAATTGTGATAATTGACATATGAAAAAGAATGATGTTTTCAATCATGAAATTAAAATTACTTTCTTCTTTTATTAAAAGATATACTCTGAAGTCGCTTTCTACACGATCTTTAATTCAAGACACAAGTAGTTCTTCAAAAACAAATATAAATGATCGCTATAAAGTTCATGTAATTCCTGCTTTAAATGATAATTATATGTATGTCATGACTGATAAACTTTTACAAATAGCAATCGCAGTTGATCCTGTTGAACCAGATAAAATATTTGAATTCTTAGAACATGAAAAAATACTTCTGAAAGCTGTGCTCACTACGCACCACCATTTAGACCATGCTGGGGGTAATAAACAAATTAGTCAAACTATTGATAACATCCCAATATATGGGGGTGATGACAGAATCGAAGCAATGACAAATAAATTACTCCATAATGAAGCTATGAATTTTGGTGCTTTAAGCATTAAATGTTTGTATACACCATGTCATACTAGTGGTCACGTATGTTATTATACAGAAACCAATAATTTGGGTCCAGTTTGTTTTACAGGAGATACTTTATTTGTAGCTGGTTGTGGGAGATTTTTTGAAGGGACAGCTGCTCACATGTTACAGTCTTTAAAAATACTGTCATCATTACCATTGAACACACTTGTATATTGTGGTCATGAATATACTGTAAATAATTTAAAGTTTGCTTTATGTGTTGAACCTGACAATCAAGCTATTCATGAAAAATTAAAAATAGTTGAAGAGAAGTTAAAGATGTGTGAATATTCTGTACCTACCACTATTGGAGAAGAATTAAGTTACAATCCATTTATGCGCGTCAATGAAGAATCAGTGCGTAAGTTTACTAAACAAATGGATCCTATTGCAATAATGAAAGTTCTTAGAGAAAAGAAGGATAAATTTTAAAAATATATAAACAATGTACTGTATTGCTATTAATAAAGTACAGAATTTAATGTGATAATACAAAATTTAATATGATTAAATTTCAGAAATAATCCATTATGAACAATATTTATTACATAAAGTTGCAGCAGGAACTATATTTTGAAAATATGTAAAATACTACTTTTTGTTTGTGAAATATATGATGTAATGTTTACTTCATCATAGAATATTACTTCCTTTATCTATCATAGAGCTATAAAATCTCTTGAATTGATTTATGAAATCAGTCTAGTACTTTTTTCCATTTCAGGTTACTATTGCCAAAATCTTTTTTTTTTTTTTTTCCATTTCACCAAGCAAAGAATAAACAGTAAAATAGTAATTTTTATTCATAAATAATCATTTTGTTTCGAATAAATCTAACACAGGCTTTTTGAATTCTTCAATATTGAACTTTATAGCAACCAAATAAGAAATGGTAAACAGCTACATTTAACACCAACTATCCTTGAACAATAAAATTTCAATTATTCATTTTTAGTCAAAAAGAAAAGGGATTCATTTCTGCATATTGATGAGTATTATTTTAGTAAAAGTTGACAGTTTACATTCCAAGTTTGATGATTCTTTTAAAAATTTATTGTTGATTTTGTTTCCCGTTGTCTTAGAAGTTCCCTGAAATAGAAGAGCACCCGTTTTTCTAATATTAAAGGGTTTAAAAAATTCTTTCTTTTTAAAGTTATTGAAATCCTATTTATTTTAATGGTTTCATTATTTTTCAAATTAAAATCTTTATTATTCTTCAACTCAGAATATACATATTGATAGTCATGTATGGTTCATAAACTTCTATCCATAACTAATTTAAAATTCATTGACATGCTAAGGAAAATTTTGAATGACAAGTGAAAACGATGTTTAAAGTTCAAAGCTTAAATTTTCTTCTAGCAGATGACATGTAGTGAAACAGGTGTAGACAGCAAGAAGTGATCCAAGAAATATATTAGTGATGATATTAGAAGTTCAAAATGTTGTCACACATTTATCTCAATTAATTTTTTCTGATTAAGATATCATTAGCATACAAAATAATCAGATTTTGTTGCGTTCCCCATTATGAGTTGGGGATATTATAAACCAACCGGTAAATGTGATAAGAATTCAATAATTTATTATTTACCACATTTTTTGTGATAATAAATAATTACTGAATTAATCACTTTTACTGATACATGTATATCAAGTTAAGCAGATATTTTAATCAAAACTTGTCATGATTTCATATTTTCAGGGAATAGTAAAATTAAATCAGACTCAGAATTAAAAAAATATTTATAAGTCACACACAATATTATTACTTATCTAGAGTAGAAAAGGAATGAATATTTCATTTTTTAAATAAGTATAATCAATTGACAATCAACAGTCAAAATGTATCATCACATTAAATGGTAGTTGTATTGAAAACATTTAAAATGCATGTTGAAAAAAAATCTAATTGAAAAGAATTTTCTTTTTTATGTGAAAGTAGTCATTTGATTTTCAATTGGTTCACAATACCTTTGCAGCTACACAAATATGATATCATATATATTTATGTATATCAAAAATTTAATAAATTGAAAAATTAATGGAATTTTTTTTCTAGTTGAATTTCTTTCTAGTCATTTGATTATAAACATGTAAATTATTTTAAACAAAAAGAATCACACTCAATCCATTTAAGAAATTGATCTATTATACAATAACACTAAAATTTTCCTCAGGGAAACACATTTTTACTAATAATTTTTGTGGCTTTTAATTGTGATTGTCACAAAGTAAAAAGAAACATATTTTCAATACCTGGATTTCTAATATAATAATTTTATTTAGTGATTTACTATACTAAAAATATCAGACCAATTAGGTTTGCTACATCTTTTAATCCTGTTTGGAGCCACCCTATCGCCAAGAGTAAAATGCAGGCCATATCACCATATTACAATGCCAAAATGGATTCTTTAAATGATGAATTTTGAATTGCTAATTGGTTATAATGTTACAATAATTTGGGAAATACTTCTGAGTTTATTTAGAAGTTCATATTATTCTAAATTTGTAAACTTTGATTTTATTATCTTTGTATGTTACAAGTAACTCATATAATAAAAATTTAACTTTATCTAATTTGGAGTGTTTCATTTAGATGTACAATTATTTTTGATAAAAATGACTATATTTGTGTAAGTACATTCCTATTTTATGTGTGCTGGTTCAACTGTATTATTTTACACATTAAGTATCTCATTAGTTAGATATTATGGATAAAAATTTTGAAATATGCATCTTATGAAGATTAATTACAAATATTTTAATAAAAAAATAAATTTTGATCATTTCTTGATCTTTGTCCAATAGAGCCACACACACACATACATAATATATATGTATATATAATATTTTTAAGATGTGTGCTACTGCTTAATAAATTAAAAATTAAGTCATAATTGGTTAAAGTTAACTTTTAGCATTTTTACATGAATCCTTCCAATGATGAGTAAAAAAGGTATTCTAATCCAAAATTACTTGAATTCATGCTATTTTGATTGCCATGAAAATACTCTGTGAGAAATTTTTTTCGCTTTTGTAAAGCAGTCATCTGAAATAGGATTTTACCAGTGTTAAACAGTTTTAAATATAACAATTGATATTATTCTTAATTGAAAAAAGAAAAGGCAATATATGTTCAAAAATGAAAACCTCAGTGATATTAAAAGAAGGATTGACATTTTAATACATAAATTATGTCTAATTTTGAATTCCTAATCAAGTTTAAAATTTATTAATTCAATTTTATTTATCCATACTTGGAACACATGTATTTACAAGATCTCTCATATTATAATGTAATAAAAAATGTTTCTAAAAATATTTTTCCATTGGGAAACTATTTTATCTTCACTAGTCTTTTAATAATAAAACATGGTAATTCTTTCTAATAATCATTTGTAATATACCATTCATAAATGCATGAAATTTTAACATAACTATTTATTTTGTATTATTTCTTTAAAAACCTATATAAAATTATATTTATTTTACATTTATTAAACTGAGTATGAAGGGTTAGAATGATTTAAATATTTTACTAGTTTCTTGTAAAATCTCTTTCAATAGATGTTAATATTACATAAATATTGATTTCATAAATGAAATTAACAAAATTAATTGTTGCAAATTTGTTTTTTACTTGAAAATGAATTAGTATATGAATTACTTATTTTATTTGAAAAAACACTCAGTTTAATTCAAACTTGATGAGTGACAACAGGATCTTTAATATCCATAAATATAAGTATTTAATTATGAAGTTTAGAATTATTCCAGAAAGGAAAGTAGTAAATAGGAATAACTTAAATTTTAAAAAGAAAAATAGAATTATATAAAAAACAAATGTTAATTTTTTTTATTAATTACTATGTGCATATATAATAAACTCATTGTTAATGAGGTCATTTTTAATATTCATAATTATATGTGGTTTGAAAATTGCTCTTATTTTTTTATTGTATTTTACCATTGTTTAAAATTTTCAGTTATTGTTTTTTAAGTTTTAAAATACATAGCATTTTGTGTCGTATAACATCATTGAAGTGTTGCATGGCTCAAAGTGCTAAAATCCGTTAATTAATTGTAAAAAATTGACAATGCAACATAGTCATTACAAATCTACAACAGTTGAAACATAAGAGTAACATAAATATCTTTGATAAAGTGAGTGCATAGTACAGAAATTCATTCTTTCTTAATCAAGAATCATTACAACTGTTCTCTTTTAAATTTACACTGGTAAGAAATCTGCATCTAGCATTGTAAAAATCTACAAAATGTTTTACTTCTACAACTACATTGTTTACAGCTAAAATATGAGATAGTAATACACAGTGTAATAATTGATAAAAACTTGCTTAATATTACCTAGTCTATATTTTAAACAAATTTTCCAGATAATCATCACTGAATAGTTAAAATTTGAGTTAATTTAAAATATTATTCTTTATAACTTTGTACATTTAAAGTTCAATTTACCAGGGTTTTAATATAAATTTTCACTAAAATTTATAAGACAGTTATTTACATTAGTAGAACCTGGAGCCGACCAACTTGTCTAGTGGTCAGTGTGCCTGACTACAGATAAGGAGATCCTGGGTTCGAATCCCAGTTCGGGCATGGATGTACTTTCTCTCTCTATCTATCCTGTCTTTGTCCTTTCCTTGTATGAATGAGGTGTGAATGGTTGCCTACCCTATAAACGGTACCTATGGCATGTGTGTAGAGCAAAGTCGTACTTTCACCTTCATGGTGCTCTGATTAAAATGAAAGATGCTCCCAATCGACTTAATTCGCATAGCATAGCGAGCTTGGCTTGTCCAAATGTCATTTGTAAACAACAACAACAGAAGCTGGTGAAAACTGTTTTGATCTTTCAAAATAAAATATAGATATTTTTGTCAAAATTTATTTATTTAAAAGTGAACTATAAATTTAGCAATAAAATCAAAATTCTCCATACAATTTATCTTTGAACATTAATGAACATTTTACTGCAAGAACAATGAGCATTTGTTACTACAATTAAAGCATCACACTACTGTTGTTTATCAATCATTTTTTATTAATACCCTTGCATTTTATAATTTGAATAAGAAAATAAGCAGGTGAAGTTATTGCAATATATTTATAACTGCCTATTTATATTAATTTTTAACACTCTAAATATAGCCAATTGCACATAATTTTAAATCACTATCCATCTAATTTAAACTGTCTCCTCTTTCCAATTGAAACAATCTGTTTGCCATCATAATTACTGTATTTACATTTTATTTTTACCTTTAATTAATTTTAACTCTTCATTATTCTAATCTATTTAATAAAAAATTTGATTCCTTTAGCAACAAATTTGCAAATATAAAATGAAAAATATTTTCTTTACTCAAAAGATTTAAGCAGAAATTTCAAGTAAAAGAATTTTTTAGGTGACATATTTATAATGCTTTACCATGCAGTAAAGACACTTAGTAAATGAATAATTTTTGGGTTTTGGTCACATTTTTACTTTGATTCAGAAAAATCAGTATATTTCATTACAATATTTCAAATATGAGCTGAGCAATCATGGTAAATAGTATTTAAATTTTCTCATTTAAATTCGTTTTCCCCGCTAAATACATGTGTGTTTGTCTCTAGAAGAGTAAAGAATAACAATTAAATATTTCTTTACTTTCCAAAATAGATGGTTTTTTCCATCTATTTTGGATTTTGTAATTGCATTAGAAAATGCAATTACAGTATAGTTTTTATACTGTTATTGCATATTCTAATGAATCATCTATTACAGTATAAAAACTTGAAACTTTTGTAACTAAACTGAAGTATGACTGAGTAATTTGTTAAAATATATTTTTTCATCTGTATTAAAATAAAAAAACAATTTAAAATTCTATATAATAATTTCATTATCCATGAGCAAAAAACAAGCACAATTCATAATGTTTCCTCACTTGTGCAAGAATACTCAATATATTTTTTTCATGTACTTTGCACCTGCTTTATTAGCCACAATTTTCATTTATAAATATAAAATATCATATACCGATATAACTTATATAGTGCAAATACATCACTGTTTTTTTAATCATATTTGTATTACCAAGTAGTACATTACATTAATGTTATTGAGAAGTATAGATTATTCAATCAACAATTATTTTCCTTCATTCAAGCAAGAAGTTCAAAAATAAACTTTAGTAAAGATAAATACTTGTAATATAGTTCTAAGGCTAAAAATTCTTAGGGAAATATTGAAAATGTAATGAAAAAGTTTTTGGATGTATTGAGAAATTTTCATTAAATTGTGCTTTACATTAGCATGTAAGTGTGCTTCATTTTCTTATAAACAGCTAAATTTTCAGTAACAGTGTATTTAAAGGAAAGCAATGAAAATTTATATTAATTATAATTGAATACATATTTTTTCAGTTGAAATAATTTATAATTTCAAAACAATACACCTAATACAATTTTTTTTAAATAAATACCATATAAGATGTATAAATATAATATGAAATTCTTTAAAATATTTCAGCAGTTTTAAAAATTATAATTTATATTTGTTTTAAAGATATTTTATTTTCCCCCATTTTTTTACTTAGTGTTAAAAAGCAAGTATTTTATTGATATAAAATCATTGCTCATGATTGTTCCCCTCCTAACTTCAAATTATTTTTACCTATGATTAATTTATTCTCGTATAATAATGTAATTCTCAATATATTTTACTTTAAAATTTTATTTTGTAATAATAAAAACCTTCTATATTTAAATAATGGTTCATTTGCAATTTTTGGTTTTTTTAAAAAAGGCTGATATAGGAAGATTTAATTTATCATTAAAGAATAGAGGAATTTAAATTTCTTTTTCTTTCTTTCTGAACTTTTATAAGCTCTATATGATTGACAAAATATTTTACTCAAGGAAAGTTTAGAATAATTTAAAAATTTCTATATTTTAAAACCAGTGTTTTAACAAAGCTATCGAATAAAGATTTTACTAACTGTTATATAAAAAAAGATTTTATTGAAATATTAAATCCATACCCATAAAAAGTAATTTGTAATATTAACCAGATCAGATATTACTTACATTTTAATGTAAAGCTAATGTCAATTTCCCCCAATGTCCGGCTGTCCTTAGGAATTTAATCCTGTTCAATCTTATAAGGGTTCACCCTTATAGGGTTGATGGCAACTTATACAGTAGGGCACTCAGAATATCATTTGTGATTAGTAGGAAACTTAATATTGAAATTACAAGGAAATTTATAATAAATAATTAAGCTGAAATACTTTTGACGCTAAAAAAATATTTTTATTTTTCTTAACTACAGTAAAATATTTACCCAAGATATGATAAAACTTTGAAATAAGTGGTATGTTGTAGAGTATATAAAACATTTGTGTAAATAGATTCATTATGTTAATGTAGTCATCAAAAACTAAATAAAATTCTCCATCCTTTTTTTTTCATAAATTTTTCAATATTCAGAAAATGGAAAGAAAGAATTTTTTTAATAAATTTGTGTGTGTGTACTTTTTTTAAAAAAATAAAATTTCAATAAATAAGAAAAGCAATTTGAAAAGAGTTCTTTTTATTTCATAATGATACATTTTCATTGAATTGGAATATATCATAATACAAATCCCTTGTATAATGATTAATGAATGAAAAATATATCAAAGAGAAATAATATTAAAAAATATATGTATATAAAAATGAAAAAGTTCCATATTACAATTACAGTACTTAATAATGAAGCAATATAATTTACTACAAAATTATGTAAATATACAACAATTTAATAGAATTACATTATTGATGATGAATTTTAAGTTATAGTTTACTACAAAATTATGTAAATATACAACACAATATAATTAAAATAATATACTTCCCTGAATTAAGTTATTTATAATTTGCTTTGCTAATTTATAAAAACAATGCTTCTTTATATTAATAAAAATCCTTTAGATTTAAAGAAATATAAATTTTAAATTTATATTGAAAATTTACAAGTATATATATTAATAATCTGGGCAATAAAATAATAAATTCTTTGACAATATGTTCATATTTTGATAAAGAAACCAGGTCGTTTATTGAAATAAAAGATGAGGACTTATTCTAAAAGAAACAAAAAATTAAATCAATAATTATTGAAATTTATAGTTTAAAATATAATTCAGGAAATTAATATTCATATCATTTGAGCAATTTTTTACAAGATAAGTAAATTTCAACAAAATGTGAAATCAAAAGCATTTAATCTTGGAGCAAAAGGAAGATTTTACTATTGTTTTATAAATTATATAACTCTGTTCTCTTAATATATTTCCTTCTAAATTGGTCTCTGGACTGCTACATAATTTGCTATGACTTGGAACTAATTTTCTAAAAAATTTCCAGATTGAAATTGAAACCCAAGAGATTTCAGTTTAATAAGAGAGTTCATGTATTAACACAAACTTTTGTTTTTATATTATAAATAAAAATTTGTATTGTCAAATAAGTTATTTAAAATTTATTACAAAAACACTATTGCAAGATTAATTAAATCTTGTTTAGAGAGATATTTTACCAAATATTCTATTGCATATAAATTTAAAATAACTTTTTTGTTTTTATTAAAATCAGATTGAAAAGAATTAACATAAAGTTGTTTTTCCATTAATATTGCTAATAAATCATCAGTTTTGATAGCACCAAGAATCACATCTTTGCAATTATTATAGTTATTTTTTCCAAGTTTAAAAATAACATTTTTTAATAATTGAATATTAGAATTCATATAAAGTAACTTTTTTTTGGAATATCTTTCCAAAATATAATCATATAATGTATAATCCTCATCAATTTCATCTTCTTTCATTTGTATAACTTCATAAATGCACAAATCACGAAATTTATATAATTTAGCATAGTTTGGAAAATTTACCAAAGCAGATAAGTCTAAAATTTTTTCTGGATAAATAATTGAATGAATGTATCCTTTATGAATATTTTTTAATACTATATATTGTATGATGATCTCAGCATAATTGTTTTTACTACAATAGTATAATGAAGTAACATGTTCATTATTTACTGCATCAGGTTTAGCTCCATATTCTAATAATGTTTTAATACCTTCAACTGACATGTGTTCATTATCCACTGCATAATGTAATGCAGAGTTACCAGTGACATCTATGGCATTTACATCAGCACCATGCCATAACAATGTTTCAATAACTTCAGAATATGATAACCGAGCTGCTTCAAGCAATGGTGAACACTTAAAATAATTATAACAGTTTACTATTGCACCAGAGTTTAACAAAGTTTTTATAATATTAAGATCACATTTTGGATTTTGTGTAGCAATATGGAGAGGTGTATTACTGTGCCCATCTCTAGTATTTACATCAGCCCCACAGCTTAAAATTTCATTAATCATAGAAGAACGTGACAATGAAACTGCTAAATGCAATGGTGTTCCTTTATAACTTTCAGTACAATACAAGAGAAGTGGATTTTCAAATACTAATGTTCTAACTATACCCTGATTGCATAATGGATTTCTTACTGCAGAATGTATGATTTTTTCCTTTCCTTGAGCACTAACACAAGCACCATGATTTAACAGCAAATCAATCACTTCATTATGACAATAACCAATACTTACAGCAATATGCAAAGGTGTTTGGAAATGAAAATTTAGAATATTAGGATCAGCACCATAATCTAAAAGACTCTTGATGTCTTCTGTGTTTGCACTAACTTTAAATGAACAGTTTTCTCTAACAGCAATATGGAGAGGAGAATCTCCATTTTTATTGAAGACATTAGGATCACCACCATGATCAAGCAATTCTTTTATTAAATGAAATCGAAATAAAATGTGTCTTGCTGCTAAATGCAAAGCAGTATTTCCTTCTTTATTTTGTATATTAACATCAGCACCATGATTTAAAAACTCTCGCACTGTATCTAAATCTTCGTAGTGAAGTCTCTGAAGAATATAATGTAAGCAACTATTTCCTTCAAAATCAACAACATTGACGGATAAAGGATTTAAAAATTTATTTATAACTTCCCATTTTTCTTTGCGATGAACAGCTGTAAGTAGAGGAGTTCTTCCTGAAATATCTCTATTGAAACTCAAATTTAGCATTGTAAAAACCTCAATATGTTAATAAAACAGCTAAAGTGAAACTTATTCATAGTGATATTTTACAGCATTTTAAATAACTAGGAAAATAACTAAATACAATTTGGTATTTATTATTTAATATAATTTACGAAAGTTTATAGAATTAATTATTTAAGTATTACTATAATTAGTCATGAAATTTAAATTTCATTCATTAGTCATGAAATTTAATTATTCATTTGCTATTGCAAACTAATTTATTTATTTAAATAAACATTACTTATTTTATAAATACTTTTAGTTTCGTTTTCTCTAATCAAGATTGCGGTAAAGTCTGCTCGATTGATCATCATTGAACGAATCGCTTCACTCGAATTCGATATTAAAGAAATGAAATTAATAAAAATATGACGTAAGGTTGGCAACAAGATAATCCATGATGTATTTATCTACCAAGAGTACATAGGACTTTGTTTTAATAATTATCGTCATATTAATTCTTAATTAAGAGAACTTGAAGGTTTGGTTTGGTTTCTAGCTCATTGTTTGCACACGAGGGCCGAAGTGGACTCCGAATCACAACAAACTTTCAAATCCAACGTGGAATTCGAACCCATGTACTAGAAGGAGTTAACGATAGTGTAAAGAGCATTGTAATTAGGTTTTGGAAAAAATAGATTGTCTCATTCAGTGATGAACTGTAATATACCACTTTGATATGGCAGAAGATTATAAAGTGAGCTTTCTAATACTATGGTAACTTCACAAGTCGTAAAATATATTGGCCCTATATTAACTAATCGTGGCTTTGTCTGGGTCCATTATTGGCGGTCTATATTGGGCCAATCCTGGTGGGCCTACATTTTGTTATACAATGTGTAGACCCACCAAGATTGGTGGTGACCGCAGTGATATCCAATGTGGATTGCCAAGATAGGACTAAGGCTTGACAACCTACATTGGACCAATCTGAGCGGCCAAGATGGGACCAAACCTGGCTGCCAAAACTAGTGCAATTTAGACAGACAAGGTAGAACCTATCTTGGCTTACATTGATAATGAAGGATTTTATTTCAAATTACTAAATTGGAAGGATGATATTTTAAATTACGGCAATAAACAAACATTTTTTTTATTTAAAGCTGTATTAATGCACCTTATAAATTATTGCTAGATGATGAAAACCTCATTGTCAAGTTGAAATTGACACGCAGAAAAGAAAGATAATTAAGTAAAAAGTAAGTAAATATTTACTACCTACCAATTGTGAATACATGCTTTATTTATCATATATACATTAAAAGCATGGCTCTCATGAATACAAAAAAAAAATCTTAATTTTATGACTTCAGACTTATAGTTCTTAAACTTATTTAAAAATATTCAGTTAGATATATTAATTACTAATTGTATCTGAATTTTTTAAACTTTATTTCACAAATCGCTGCCAAATTTTAAAATATTATTTTTTCTTTACAAAAGAAACAACATAAATAGAATAAATTTGTGCATTCTTTCTTAAGAACTCAACATTAATTTTGAACAAAAGTTGCCCTGGTACAGAAATATTCTATCCTAAAATTATCAACCAGTTGGTAGAACAGTTTATTCTAAAAAAATTTATTTAGCAAAATTCATATGTTTTTGCAATTTAGATAATACATTTCTTTTTTAACATTCAGCTTTAAATGTTACTCTTCACATTTACCACTAAAGCTGGCTCTTCACTGTAATAATGGACCAAGACTAAAACAGCTGACCATTTCCAAATCCGAATTAAAATTTAAATTGTTATCCTAACAACCGTTTGATAGCAGTGAAAATTGCTGTTTGTTTTCCCGTAGGAGGATTCTCTACTGCAGGCAACTCGATAACAGGATCTGTGAGGGCACGTTCTTACATGGCGGAGACAAAGTCCCGAAAAAATGGAGTGAAAATAGCTGAATATAAATTTAACAATAAAAACTTATTAGAATTAATATGAACAACTGAAAGAAAAACATTCTATGAGGAAGATTTTCAAACAATTGTAGCACTACTCTGGAAATTGCCAAAGTTAATATCCAACAAATATAAGTTGTTTTTTTTTTTTTTTTTTGAAAGTATTGTATTTTGAATAGGTGTTTGCTTAAAAGTTGGCATAAATATTATGAAGAATCTTCGATTAGTGTTTTACAAGCTCCATTATGTGTAGAATCATATTTTTTGTTGTGTAATTAAACATAAAATAGAACATGCAATTTTTGAGGTATAGGATCCTATACAAATCAAAATATAATTCTGCTAAAAAGAGAATTTCTTATCTTTATAGAAGTGTTGAAAAATTTAAATTAACTGTATAATTAAGAAATGGTAAGTAAATTTGGTTTAATTCAATAAATGATTAATGTTGATTCTTTTATACTTATCAATTAGACAATAATAATCTACTTAATAGAAGTAGTTAATTTGCTTTAACTGCTTCATTGTCAAGCCTAGTTTTTATAATAATTTTTGAAAATATCATTTATTGATATGATTGAAAAATATTACACATAACCCATACAACCACACACGTCTTTTAAAGATCCAAAGAATCCAAAAGATACCTTTTGGATATCATAAAGACCTCCATGGTTAGATGTGAACTGGATGGTCTTCTATCGACTATATATGAACGTCGGATTGACATCCACGATGGATGAGTTTTGGATTATTAGCATTTGGATCTGTAATAGACGTAATTTATATGTCCATGATAGATGTAATTTGGACGTGCATGGTGGACGTACTTAAGACATTCATAAAGGATGTTATCGTGGCATGTAAAAGTAGGTAATTAACTGCAATTGTAATTATTTATGTTTATTGCTTCCATAATTTTAAATTATCGTTTGCCTCACAGTCTACAGTCGTTTATTGCTACGTTAAGAAGTGTTTAACGAAGTAAGTTAAAAAATAATTGCTTTTCGTTTTGTCATACAAAGACTTATGTATTTATATCTTGATTTCAACAAGATAAAAATTAATCAATATTAGGATTTGATTCAAAGATTTAATGTTTAATTAAAATACTTTTTACTGTTGAATTAAAAATCCGAGTGTTTTTTTTATTGAATATCAAATTTTAAATCAATAATTCAAGGTTTTGCTACTTAGCTAGAAAAAATTATATCACCCAATTATTTTAATGTATGCTGGACTAATATTTCAAATGAAGAGCTATTAAAATGTATACTTGAAAATTAATTTTTGTATTTTGTAGTTAAATGGAAGATATGTTTATTTCCCATAAATTTTAATTTTAAGCCTATGTATCTATAATTAATTATAGATACATAGGCTTAAAATTAAAATTTATTCATTATGTTACTATAGTAACATAATTATAGGCATACCTTTTAATAATAATTAATCATAATAAGTAAATTACGTAACTGATTTATTAATATACTTTTATACATAGAATACTGCGACTCATGTTATAACAGAAGCATTCATGCACTACATATCATTGCGTCGATCAGGGCCGGCGCTAGCAGTTTCGCGTCCCCCGGGGAAGAGGTCAAATCAACGACCATATTGGTCTTTGGGTAAAATGCAGCCCGTTTATAACAAAAATTAAAAGAGATAACCTAAACCATTCCCACTCTTAATGGTAAAATGAAACATGAGCAAAAATTTGTTATCGATAATGTTGAAGTTTTGATTAGCAAAAAATACTAAATTATAAATTTATATTTCTGACACTAAATTAAAATTAGGGTTGCACAGAAAAAGGAAAAGAGCCATCTCTCGTGTATAATTATAAAATCCAGATATTAAAAAAATACTAAAAAAATTATAGAACCCCTACATATTAAAATTTAATTACACATTAAAAATACATTTAAACTGAGAGTTAAACTTTAAAGTGCTACTGTCTCATCTGCCATTTCCCCAGCGCGTTTATATCTGATGAATTCCTATCAGCTAACACAGTTTCTAGACCTTTACAATACTTTAGTATGTCGTTTTGAGGAATATCTTTTAAATTACAAATATTGTATAAAAATTGGAAATAGTTGCTGTGGGTACTGATCAAATCAAACATGGATTCAAGTGCATTGATAGTTTTATCTAATTTGAAAAAATAAAACTCTGCCTTATATTTCAAAGTAGAATCTTCTATCGGATCATCGCGTGCTCATAGTCGGAATTAACATTTTTTCTTCTATGACATAGCTGGGTTAGCTCAAAATTACTCGGTATGTCAATTTCGTCGGCGAGTTCTCGAGTATCGCAGAGCATTTCATTAAAGGCTGTGTTCCATTTAAGATCCTTGAAAAAATCTTTACTGTGTTTCAAGATGCAAATGATATAGTCTTTTGTCTGCAAGAACTTACTTATAGGATTGATACAATTTAAGATTTTGTACCAAATTATAATTCAGCATAAGAACTTAAATTGTTTAAAACAATTTATTAGTCCAGAAGGCTCAACTCTAATAGAGTTGTTAATCTCCAAATTATTACAAATAACAAGTAAAGCATCATATATCCCTCCTAATTGATTCCTTAATGCAGGGGTGGGCAAACTTTTTCGGTCGCGGGCCAAAAATCGAAAAAAAAAGTTGGAGTGCCAAAATAAATTTTTCTAAAATTTTAAAAACAAAATACAGGTTTTACAATTTAAATATGTTAATGACATGTGTGAAATTGTGATTTCTCTTGTAAAAGTTCCTTATATTGAAGTTCGAAAAAAATGTACTTTTTCTAAGGAATGAAGCCAAAAGCGTATATGTCACAGTCTACTTATGAAATGATTCTTTCTAAGGATCACAGTTGAAAACACTTGTTCACTTATATAAGATGAAGTAAACATTGTATTGATATTATGGCGTCCCTGGTGCTGGCCTATGAGCTGGCTGGAGCTTAAATGTGCAATCTGCCACATGTAAGGTCAAATGCACCTATATTGGATTCCCATATACCTGCTTCCGAGAAAGAGATAACACTTGTCGCCAGTCTACAGCTATAACAAACAAAAAACTTCCGCTTTTAACACTTTAATGATTACAGCAGTCTGTGCTAGCTACATCCGTAGATTTATGTTTTGTAGAACAAAAATGAAGAAATAAAAAGATCACAAGTCCTGTGAAAAAAAGAAAGAAAATAATATTTAAACAAAAGTAAAATAAACCAAGTACGGTTACAGTATATTTTGTAAACACATCTTCCCGTAAACTCTTGAAAAGGAGACGGCCTTGGACCGTAGTTTGCTCATCCCTGCCAATGCCATGAACATATTCTATTAATATGGTGCATCGAAAAGTTGACGAAGAAAATAATAGAAATATTTTTTGGACTATATTAAAAAAAATTGCAGTCTTTGAAGGATGCTTTTGCCATGTCATTAACTACCAAGTTTAATGAGTGGCTGCTACATGCATGGGAGGTAAGAAACTCTTGGACTCTTGATTGTACTCCCGATTTATTGCCTCTCATGTTAACCCTGTTATGGAAAGTCTCACATCCTGAAAATTCACCCCAATGTTTCAGGTCTTTAAAGTATTGGAGTTAAAAGTTCATAGTCAGTCAATCTTTCAACCGGAAGAAAGCCTGCAAATACCAGCGTAAGCTTATTTTAAATAAAATATATACATGCATAATCATTTGTTTTGTTACAAAGGCAATGCATCTAGAAGTTGTGATTTGTCTGACTAGAGTGACACTTTTACTGCTACGCTGAAGAGATATTTTGCCAGAAAAGGTAAAACTGCTAAAATATATTCGGACTATGGAAAAACCTAGAGTTAAAAAAGTTCATTTAAACTATCAAAGGACAAGATAAGCATATTTCAAAATTTTTAGTTAGTGAAGGAGTAAGTTGGCACTTCATCCTCCCCCCGAGCAACCAATTTTGGTGGACTTTGGGAGACGGGTGTCAAATCTTTAAATATTACTTTAAGAGACTTATTGGGAAATTCAAATTAATATATAAGGAGTTCATAACTGCTACCAACCAAATTGCAGCAATGCTGAATTCAAGACCACTTGCATTATACTGTCGGAAGTATCGGACCAAATTCTCACACCAGCTCATTTTCTTATTGGCAGACCACTTTCCCCTGTTACTTAGCCAGATTTAAAAATTTAAGTGAAGATAAATGTAAACTCTGGCAAAACATCAGAAAATATACTCAGATGGTCAGGTGAAAATGGAGCCTTGATTTCTTAAACAATATGCAGCAAAGAAATAAATACAAATTAAAAGAGAATGAGGTCAAAATAGGAGATATTGTTATCTTAAAGTAAGATAATTTGCATCATTGTAAATGGGTACTTGAAAAAATAATTAAATTATTCGAGGAAACGATGGTAAGGTAAGAGTAGTGGTAGTCAAGATTTCATTTGGTGCGTTTAAACGTGCAATTACGAAAATATGTTTGTTACCTTGTAATGAATAATGTTTAAATTATTTTTGATATAAATGTGATTTTCTGCGTATGCAATTAATTTGTAACATTTCAATAGTATTGAATTCTTAATCTTTGCAAAAAAATTGAAACTTGTTTATTGTGTTATAACAATAACTTTTCAAGGCGAGCGGCATGTTCAGGTATGCAAATGTGAATGGCTTTTTAATGGCAAAATAAAGTGTTAATTAAGTGTAATATGTGATTTGAAGAAGAGAGATCACATGTAAAAAAGCGACAACCTTCAATTTCTATACATTGTATATTATTAAATATATGAAAATTAATTGACAAGTGTAATTTGTGATACCTTGTGTAATAGTTTCCATTAGGAAGGTAGCATATGCTATCATAACCTATAATTTTGTGAAATGGAAACTATCTTTTATATTTCAAAAGGTTGTCTATTTAATAATTTTCTTTTTCTTACTGCTTATAAGCTCACAAATATTTTTATATCTATTCACAAAGTTGCAGAATACTTATAATCCTTTTTAATTAATTACGACAAACAAAAGTTTACATTTTACAAACTGAATCATGCAGTATTAAAACAGAGTCAAAATTTTTAAATCATGATTATTCAATAAAAGTATAGCATGTAAAACTTAGTTTTGTTTATACAAATAATTGTTGGATTTTGTTATTATATTAGGCAAATCAATCCTACACATGTACATTCTTGGTACATGATTCACGTATTATAATACTAACAAAAAGACAATTATAATTTCTAGATAAATATATTATTGGAATCAAAACATTTTTCCTGATTTGACTACACATGAGTTTTACAAGAATGAATACTTCATTATTTATTTTTTTTGTAACTTCATTAAAGATTTTTAGTTTGTAAATTTCCTTTTTAATACTAGAATGTTTTATTAATGTACCTTCATCAAATGAAATTAAAAAAAATATTATTTATTAGAATTTGAAGTTGTGTACATTCACTTTGAATAAACAATTAGAAAAATAAGCGAAGCAATGAAACTAAATAGATATAAACACATCAAGTTTGAGGGGGAAGACTGAATATTATCTTAAAATTTGTCTATAAGACTTCTGATTTTTTTTTTGTTAATCATATTTTTTAAGACAAAAGCAATAAATGTTGAAAAATGGCGCCTTTGAAAGTAACTACCTCCTTCTAGTGATGATTTTGAAGCGTTTAGTTTCTCTTAGAATTTGAAGGAATAAGTTATTCCGTGTCTGCTCTTAATTACTTTATGCCTTCCTTGAAAAGTCTAAACTGAAAAGCCAAACTGTATATGGTGGGCTCTGGGGCAGCTTTATTATACAAATTATTTGACATTGGTCAAACGCTTTTTCATTGTGCCACTCCAAGACAGGTTTCCATCGCACCCTGATAAAGCTTACCATATAGAAAAATCGTTTGATTAAGGAAATTGATTAAAATATAGGGAAATCTAAAACAGCTAGCATTATTTTAGGCTGTGGTTTAACATTTTCAAGAATTTAAAAGATATTTTATCCAGAAAACAGTTTAAGGAAATTTAATTAAAACTAAGTTAAATAAATCCTTTAAAACCTTGTTGCAAGTAAGTTTTATGTTCTTCCTCGCTGAAGAAAATAATCAAAGCATAGCTAAATTATGTGGAACGCAGCAATTTAAACCTAAATCACCTGATTAATGAAGCATTGAAATGTCTGGCCAGAGTTACATAAGCCAAAACAAATTCAGTGATGCTTGTCTTTAAAACATTTTGACGGTATTTGGTGATAGGTGCGAACTAAGTTGTAAGCAGAAAATATATTGACTTACTAAAAATAATTTAAATTTTTTATTGAATATGTAGCATAAGATATATAACCCAGTAATATTTATCTCATTCAACAAACAGTATTCACTGCATTGGCGCCATTTGCCTTTGACACATGTCAGTGTTTGGCTTACAGGCTATATGGTTTACAGACTGTACAGAATGTAAAATGTGCCAAGCGTGCGCTAAACCGGCTTAATGGTTCGGAATGCGTTTGCATGATGATATTTTCGTTTTATGACGCAAGATGATCGTGACATGCACGAAATTCGTTTTGTGTGCAACCCTTACATTTAATGAGTTTTATTTGCTTACAATTTAAGAATTTACTACGTTAAATTCGTTATTGGACTTCGAATTTTTTTTAAGTTATAGTATCTCAAATTTTCGGTAGTAGATAGCGCTACACTTAAGTTTTTTTAAGGTGGGTGCCATTGACCGGTATATTAAATTCGGGTTTTAATAAAAAAATTTTCTAGTTATTAGAATTTTAATACTTCTATGATACGTAATAATGAAATTTGGTTATTTGGAATTCGAAGAAGCACGCGATTCCAAAGTTAATGCGATCGGTATTTAGTAAGCACTTACTGACGTAATTTAGGTTGGCGAAATAGCTGTGCAGCGCTTGGTGCAGAAAATGGAAATCGCGCCATCCCTGTACAGTTCCGTCGTCTTTTACCGATGAAAAACATTTTGAGTTTTTAGTAATTTTCCAATGGAAAGACATGCAATGCTGGTAACAGACACCATAGTTAAAAAAAAAAAAAAGGTTTGACCATGAATATTTAAAACTTTGAGAGATGCATTTGACTGACAAGGTTTAGTCAGTTCAAGGCATTCTATAAAAAAATTTTTTTATCAGTTGTATTTTCAAAGAAAATAGATAAATTGGATGGGTGTAAACTATAAAAGGAATTCCTTTTTGACGTTAAACTTGTTACTGTGTCAATCAAACATTTGTTTCTGAGTCCCCCGGAAACTGAAATGCATAAACAAGTAAATTCTTATACTCTGGGACATTTGCAGTCACAAAACATAATGCGAAGAAACAATGCAAATTTAAATTGAAATTACGGATCACTCGTTTTGTATTGTATGTATTTAGTTCCATTCATGGCAAAAATTGTTAAGTTACCAGGTGAATAAACATTTAAATCAAAGTTACTTTCAAATTGTCAGCGCCTATATCATTATGCCTTACGAGAGGTTGTCGGGAAATTTGCTTATAGCTATGATGTTAAAACTTGGTTTATTGCCAAATCTATTTCTCAGATAAATAGATAGAATTTTTTAAGATGCTTTAAAGAAAAATAATATTTTAAGCAGATTATAGCATGCTGAAAGTAGGCAAAACATTAAGCAGGAAAAATGGAAATTTCTTCAAAACTAATCTTCAATTCAAATTGGAAACAAACTAAAGTTCTAAAAAATTCAACATAAAATACTTACATATCATTTCAATATAAAGCTCGAAGAAAAAAAGAACATACTAAAATCACTATTTAAGGTATATAATTTTGGAAAACTATTTCAGGTCATATTTGATCAGCGACAAAACAGTTGCACACAATTTTAAGGGCTCTTTAGAATTCATAATTAGACCAAGAAACAGAATCAATTTAAAAGGTAACTGAATTTGTATAAGAATAAACAATATCACATTTCTAAAGAAGGAAATTTCATTTTATTGTTCAAAAGTTGAATAAAATCGTTAGGCAAAATTCAGAAAATAAAAAAATTGGTGTTCCTTTATGAATTTAATGAAATTTTTTATAGAAAGTATGTTGAATAAAAGTGAATATAGAAAATTCATAATTCAATCTGTGAATTACTTAATCTTTATAATTAATTCAATGGTTAGGTAAAATGCGAAGTACTAAAGGTTACAAAAAGTAAACTACAGAAAATAGACCAAACTCATTTGCATAAGGAGCATTTTGCCTCCCAACATCTCACTTCCTCCGTTGAGCAACAAAGAGCTCCATAAAGGAGCAGATGGTCCCTGTACATTTCTTCTCTAGAGCTGCAGAGTGGTCAAGTAGGAACAATAAGAATGCCCAAGTGCTCCAAATGAGAAGATAGGCAGTATATACTAGGGTGAACAATATTTACTATATGGTGTTTTATAATTAAAAATCACTACATAATAATTAAAAAATGTGTTTCTAAATTAAAAATGATTTTTAAGTAAGAAGCTATTATTTTTTAAAGACAATCATAAAAGAAATTGCTATGAAATTAGTATTTTAAGATTTCATCAACTATTTTTTTACATTATAATTTCCAAAGTAAATAAATTTTATGAGTACAGAAGAAAATAACATAGATTTTCACAGTTTAAATAGAGAATTTTTTTCGCATTTAGATTAAAAGGCTCTTCCAGACCGAGGTGAGAACTTCCGTTGTCTTGTCGCTCCATCTGGCATTAGTTTTCAAAGCTTGTGAAGGAGTATTCAAAATATTAATTGGTTGAAATTGCTTGTCAATCAATCCTTCGAAATTAGCGAGTCTGCCAGATTTCGCGCGTTATATCGTGAAAATTAAGTACTAACGCTATAAAAACAGCCAAAAAGATCGTTTTAAATTTGCTCCTAACATAGCTGCTTACATTAAATTACCCCCAGGGTTCTTAGAATAGGGGTGAAGGAAAACAAGTAAGTTCGGGAACTGACACCGGAATTACCCGTTGCCGTCTTAGGGACAATTAACTGCCAGTGATTCTAAAGAAAATATTATTTTATTTACATTTTTATTATTCGCACTAAAAAAACATTAAAACACATTGCAAATGTTGAGTGATTTTACAGTTATTAATTAAACGGTCAAAAATGATTATCAGAATTCAAATCAAACTTAAAATACATGAATGGTTAAAAATATTTATAAGTGTCTTGGTTCAATTTGATTTTATGAGACTTGATCCATTGACTTAAGATACTTTTGATCTTAATGCAACAAATAATTAAAAATTATTTTCAAAAATAAATTAAATAAAAATATTTAATTTTTTGCAATTTTTAAAACTTATCTATATTTGTGTGTGTGTATATATATATATATATATATATATATAATCATATTTTTCATAAAGATATTGTAACTGTAATTATATATATAATAATCATTACATCCATTTTTACATTAGAATTACTTGAGCTTGAAAAAGAGATTTATCTCTTATCCTTCTTTCGTCTTACAAGTCCCTACATTTTAACTTTATTTCTCTATATCAATAAAATTAACTAAGTTACAATTAGAAGTACATGTTCATCAAAAAGTTAATATTATGGTGTAAAATGTGTTGTGTAATATGTTTTAAATCTGAAGATTTTAAAACTCTTCAGTTATTTTATTAGTTTTTACCTCTGGCTTGATAAAAACAATTAGATTAGTATTATAAAAATACACAGGTAATTAGATTAGCATTATAAAAATACACAGGTAAATTATATTAAAATAAGTTTAGCAAAACTGTGAGAAATACAAATTTGGTTCATTTGTCAATAAATAACCAAATGCAAATACAACTTATAGTAATACGATAAAAATATAATTCTATGCATTATTTACAATCTCCTAAAATTAAAAATAAATCTAGAAATGTAATAAATTAAATTTCATGAGCATATTGGAAATTCAGTTAATACCTTGAAGTATATATGAGGTAAAATAGTAATTAAAATAAACCTGTCAATAAAGAAAAGAAATTCTTAACTATTCATTTCGTGAAGAAAAAACAAGCTAAATATATATGTATGCAAAAAATATCATTCACTAATATGTAATTGTCCTTGTATTTGATAATAAAATTTATGATTTTTATTTATACCCTTAATTTATTTTGTTTTTCTGTCTTTTTGCCAAAAATTGAATTCAGATGTTTTTATAAATTCACTGGGATTGATATTGTGACATGTATATGGACATTTGATTTCAACAATGCCCTATTTGCCAATTATTCCATCTGGCATGGCAGCTAAATGAGACAAATTTTTATCCATGAATATCCCACATGGCTCTATTTTATGTCCTATTTCTTTTTCTAGTTCGAGAATGGCAGTTTTTTCATGAATATATAATCACGTACAAAATTGCTTCATTTTTTATTTTATATTATTGTTTTTATTAAATTTTGGCATCCTGTAGAGCATGGGTTCTCAAACTTTTTTTTCTCGTGGATCACTTTCAAAGTTTTACCCTTTTTGATAGACCTCCGCTGCTACATTTTTACTGTATTCCCAAAACTCCTAAAAAATATCACCCTAAATTGGGGGCGTTAACAAAAAAAGTAGCACATTTTCTTGCGTCCTATTTATTAATAAAAAGGACAATATTTTTCTCAAATAAATCTCGTGAGCATAAAATGATTCCCCTAAGAGCATTTTAAGCCTTTCATTTGTATTGTAATGTGTTGTAATGTACTGTTATCATTCGTTTGGTTATTGAAGTGCTTTTATGTTTTTCCACAGAACTTTTACTACAAACTCAATTTTTTTCAATGATATATATATAATTTTTCAAATTTAAAATATGTTTAATTTTTACCAGACAAAATATTTTAATATGATAGTATCGTATACTTATTGATAATACTTTATAATGTATTTTTTGTTTTCTCTCATGAAATAAGTTGAAAGTAAAATCAAATGTTTGTAGAGGTAAAAACTCATTTATTTTGCAGTATGATTAAAAATCAAATTAAAATACAAGTCTCCCTATTATTATGATAAACATGTTATCATTCTTATTATTAGATATTTTATTTTATAATGATATATATACATATATGTATTGTAAAATGCATTTTTTTATATTAAGTTCCTTGAATTTTTAATACATAGATAGTGCTGTTTCAAAATCGTAGTATATAATATAATTGAACAGGGTAACACTAAACAGCTTATAATATTTCATTTTAAAATTCATTTGAAGGAAAATAAACAAAGTTGATTTAAAAGTACATATCATAGCTACTTTTCCAACACTAATAAACAATAATCTAACATGCATGATTTACAAGTGTCTTTTCTATTTTGTTGAGTGAGAAAACTAATTCTTACTTGATTTGGAAGTGTTTCCCTACCGCATCATAAAACAGCAGGAATCATATGGGGAGTAGTTTTTCCCTTCTTTAGGTTACCGTAATAAAGTAGAAAATGAGCCATTAAGAGCTTCATAGGTGGCGTTGAGTACAGAGATTGATTTACAGAAATAAATGTGAGTTTAATTTCTAATCAAAATTCATATCGAAATATTGAAGCAATTAAAAATATTTTTAGCTTAAAATAAACAAAAATGTTCATTTTGTAAAAGTACGAAGAAAAAAGGAAATATCTAACAACCACAATGAAATTAGAATTTGGGTGAAATTTACTCGGATTGAAATATTTTGAATTTTAAAAATATTTGCAAAAATTTTAAATGCTAAAAATTGACGTCGAGATGACAGTAGTTCTGTTTATCATAATTTGCAAAAGACAGGAAGTTTCTATCATGAAAATAGCATTTGTGACACATAAAATATTATCCATAGGTTTTGGTTTGGTTTCTTTGTCGTTCAACGGTCATTTTTTGCACACGAAGGCTAATTAGACCGGGACTTACGGTTTAAAGTGGATTATTTATTATCTATCTATAGGATTAACATAACATTCAATTTCCCTAACAGAGGTGTAGCAGGGCCTTAAGAACAAAATTCTGCAGAAATTTGAAGTACACAGGTAAATTTTTTAAGCAAATTGCTATTAGACCTAAGTTATGGTGCAGCAACTCACTCAAAAGGAACAAATGTCTCACTAGTAACTATATTTGAATCATTATCGGTGCTTGATGACAGATATCGCCTTACACCGATATAAGAATATCCTGGTAGATTTTGATCTGCATTCACATTAGTTTAATATTTTTTAAATATTTTACACTAATACATTTTGGTCATTATATCATTATATTGATCAACATAGCAGTCACATTATTCAAGCCGGAAATTTTTGCACTAATTAAACAGGTTAGTTTATATATTCTATTAAAAGAATATTTTGAGATCTTATAGAATGTCGTCTTGAGATCTGAGAACTTTAAACATAATAAAAAAAAGTAAATAAAGAATATAATAGTAAAATCATTATTTATACAAAATTGATTGTAAAATCAATATATAAGTGGATATTTCACTTGTCAAATCAAGTAACTCCCTTTTTGAATTTCAACACAATTTAATTAAAAAAGCTGTATATAATATATAATTATGTATATTCAGAACATACTTCACTTATAATAAGAATTAACTGCACAAAAACCCTATATAAAATAATATAACATTATTAATCTTGGAAAACATAAACATTTATCACTTTTCTCAATCTCTTGTTTAATTGATTTGGTAAATGAACATTTAATTATTAAGTTTTGTTAAGATAATGTGATATTGATAGATCACAAAATATGATTATATATTAAACTTTTATTCAAATGGTTACATAAGAATTCTTGAAATTCAAATATATGAAAGAAGAAAACAAAAACAATTTTTAAAATACATAGAATAATTTTTAAATTCTGAATGAATAAAAAAATTTTTTGGATACTTTACAAATCACATTTTTAACTTAGAATTCAGTTATGTGCAAAATAAATAGCATAATTCTCCAAAAGATTTCAATAAATTTATTTATAGATATGTAAAAATTTACTTATTTCAATGCTTTTTGAATGTCCTTAATAAGTTGTTGAGTGACTTGGTTATTGATAAATAATAATTGACCACAGGGCATGAAAGTATTCACCAAAACTGAAATTATATCCGCTTTCTGCACAATTTCCAATGGTGATGCTGATAATTTTGGCAATAAATCTTTCATTGTTCGTATCAAGAAAAATAAAGTACTAGTAGCTAAAATTCTATTGTCAGTGTTTTCACATACTAGAATATACAAACAACCATAATATGAATGCCAAACTATTGGTTTTTCAAAATTATTTAATTTTATATTGAAAATTCCTTTTGTTTCTTTATCAATGATAGCATTATCAGAAAAATCATCATAATTATTATTTAATACAGCAATATTAAAATCAAATTCTTTTTTAACTCGCAAAACAAAATTTTTAATTAATTCATCTCTTTTCTCAGGTTCTTCGAGAAAACTGAATACCGATGAGTATAATACACGGCAATTCACATCAGCAATAATGAAAGAATGAACCATTATTTATGAGCCAAGCTTACGTATAGAGTAGGTTAGATCGTATTGTTTCACAAGGGAAATTTATCAAATCAATAATGAAGGAAGAAACCACTACAATCTATGGGTTTAAACAATTACACAGAAATTCATAACTTAAAATAAGAGTTGGGAAAAATGCGTTTTCAACAACATGCACATTGCACACACAATCACATGCTTTTTCTTATCTGTTTAATAATAATAATAATACATGTTAGGGATGGGAAGAAATACCTGTAACCAGTATTTTGTAATCAGTATTTGCATGTAACAACCTGTAATCGATACTTTTTTCCCCAAATACTCAGTACTTCCAGTAACAAAGTCAGCTGGATTCTGTTTGACAACAGAAGTGCAATTCAGTACTTATGCATTTGGCAAAGTGTTAGAGGCAATGTTGGAGTAACATTAGTTAACAAGTTAAAATGGCTTTCCATATCTCATTAGATTCATCTGCAGTGGATTCCTTCCCACGCCGATATTGAGGGAAATGAAATAGCAGATGCTTTGGCGAAAGCTGGTGCTGGCGAGGCCTCCGTTAATTTAGCTCCTCTTACTTTCACGGAGATTCACTCCAGAGAAAGAATTAAGAACAGGATGACTTGGATTGTCCCTCCGGTACATTACTGGTATTAGAGTTCTCGTTTCGGAGTTTCCCTGACTAACGACTTTCGTCAGGAACAAACTATTCTCGCCCGATTTCGAAGTGGACATCTTAAGAACCTAAAATTTTCTGGGGGTTCCCGAACCTTTGAAACCTTTACTAACTGCTTTACCGAGCAGCCTTCGCCTGATCATATCCTTGAGTGCCTGGGGCTCTCCAGGCAGGACTTGGTTGACGACCCTCTGGTTTTGGATTATTGTAGAGTGTACAACGTCATGGACCTGGTCTAGCGTTACTGGCCTTTGGGGGCATGCAACAACAACACAACAAAGTCACTGCGAGTTCGAGTATCAATAGACAGTTGCAGGTACAATGTACTTGACCAATCTCAAAGACAGAGCGAGTACGTGCAGAAAGTACTAGTACATGCCTGTTACAAAGTAATAAGCGAGTACGTGAGTACAACATCCCCTAGATACAAGGCAACACTAGAAGGTGTTGGTACGTGCTAGTTATAAAGAACTCAGGGAGTACGTGGTACGTATTTGTTACAAAATAATCACCGAGTATGTGAGTACGTGCTTGTTACAAAGTAATCAGTGTAGTTACAGTGCACTTGACTGAATGTAACAAGTACAGAAGAACCAATGATAGAGCGAGTACAAGTAACAATGTCATCGATATATCGATACAGAGGGATGAATTGTGGTAGCTTCTTATGGTAGGGAGGCTGGGTTGGAGAAGGAAAATGACAGTTGGCTTAACTGGAAAACAGAAGAGGGATACTTGGGAATTAAAAGATCTCTTTGGGTTGGAGAGGGAGACATTATGAATTTATATTGCGAAATAAAATACGCATGTACATTTATTTCAGTTTATAAATTAAATGAGTTGAGAAAACCAATAATCGTGGCACTATATTTAGTGATTATCGTTCTTTTTATAATATATATCGTTTTGTTAAATATAAGAAAATCATGATATTCTTGTTATGTATTTAGCAATTTTTATTAACTTTTATTTTTGTTATTATTTCTTTTTAAAATTTAATTTTATTTTATGAACATATATCATATTTATTTGAATCTTAAATTATTTCTTAAATTAAAAATAATTTAATTAAATCAGCTTATATACTTTTATTGTTATTTTTACTAAGCATATTTTTTTATTATAATTCCATATAAATATGTTTTATTTTTTATTCAACCATGTTTTAGTTTCACTATATTTTATTGTAAATATACAGAATTAAAACTTTTAGAAAAAATTCTCTTTTATATTTTTACCATACGATTAATTTTTATTCAGATAATGAGAATTTTGATTTAAACCTAATAAAGATAGTTTATTCATTTTAGTTTCAAGTTTCGAAATGAAAAAAAATGCATTAATTAAGTTAATTTTTACCTTATCTTTATTTATATCATCATGTGTTACCGTCATGTTTATTTCTTAAATTATGGATTGATGTAAATAAAATATATGTATTTCAGTTCCTCCATTTTGTATTAAACATTATTTCTCAATATTTTACCTTAAAACATTATAACATTTAGATTGTAGGTAAAACTGTTTTATATTTTTTAATAGTTATTGTGTGAAGTTTTATGCAACTATATCTAATATAAATGATTATGTTTACTTAAACATTATTAATAGAGTTTTAATTAAAAAGCTAATTTATTTAACCATAAATTGATTAAGTTTCAGGAAACTGAAGCAGGATATGTGAGTTAATGCAATTTTTATTTTAGGAAAAACTGGTTTATCTACTACGTATAAATATAATCAAATAAACGTATATTATAATAAAAATTATTATCTATTGCACATGAAATTTTTTTTACTATGTTTGTCTCGTTAATGTTTAATTATAGAAAAATAAAGGAAATTTAATTTGATTTTTTTGATTAATTGCTGTATTTTTGTAAGCAAACTTAAAATAAAACCTCTTTTTGAAATTGATTAAACCTCCCACTTTACAATTCTTTGGAAAATATTTATCAGTTAATTATAAAAATTCCTTTATATAATTGGAAATTCTTACTAAGTGCTAACAAAAAATTAAGCTGATTAAGTTGAAAAATTGAAATTATATTATCTCATTTAGTTCTATATTTTAATTAACATTGGAAGTCTTTGAAAATTATTATTGAGTAATTGGAAAATTTACTTAGAACAGATATAAATTCTGAAAACAAATCTAAATAACAAAATATCATGATTATTATATTGAATGAAATACGCTTAAGATAATTTAAAAGTTTACAGTTTTTTTACAAAAAAAAAAGTTTGTAGATAAATAATTTATATTTCTTTGCCTCATACTAGAAATTAAAGCATTACATAAAAAACAAAAACTTGCAATTAATGAAATGTTGCATTTAAGATTTATTTTTTATAGATCTTTTTATTAACATTTAAGTGAATGCTTATTTATAAATGATAATAATTTAAATTAATATTAATTATATTGATTAATTTTATGGAGTGATATAAAATAATATTGATCTACTTATTTAATTTTAATTAATTATTAATTTAGTTTTTGTTCAATTTATTTATAAAATTTTAAAAACTTTGTCATTATATTTTAATCCGATAGATAGCAGTACAAAAGCAATTGTAACAAGTACAACATTTAATCGGTAAAATCTAGACATTGTCTTTGACGTCATCTCATTCTGATGTTTCCTGCTTTCCGATATTTAATTCTTCATTAAACTAGATTTTAATTGCGTTAATAAATAAAACAAACTTAAGTATAGATGAATTTTCTACACTCTATTGCACACAATTCCTATTATGTTTATAATCGAAAAATTTATTTGATTTCTGAAACATTATATAAATATGCGCGAAGTATTATAATATGCTCTCTATTATATAAGAAGATTATAGTATGCTCAGTATATTATTTATTAGATAATGTGTATATTATATAATACATTTTATATATAGCACACTATAATTTGGTATATCATGATATATAAAGCAAATTAGAAATATAATATGAAATGAAAGATTAAATACATTAAATAAAGTATAGGAATAGCAATTCACTCAGCGCAAAAGTATATAAAGTACCAAGTATATATTTGTCACTCATATAGATAAATTTATGTTTAAAAATTCTAATTCCTACTCCATTTCAATAAAATTACAATAAAAATGGAACTTTTACAAAAAATTTAAGAAAAATTTTCAAATTAAATATATTTTACAAATTTTATAAAAGAGCTTCAAAAACAATTTCTAATTATTCCTTTGATAAAGCCTCAAACAATTATGCATTTTTTTTATAAAAAAAGATTCTACTTGTAACTTTAAATGAAGAAATATCAAAATAAAAAAATTAAGTAAACTATTTCGCTAAAATAACTATTTACGAAAAAGAATGTCTAGTTTTTCCTAAAAAACTTTAAATTAAAAATATTAACTTTAATATTCCTTATATTTATCCAAAAACACGTGTAAAAGTAAACTGTAAACACGTGTTAATTTCTTCCGATGACACAGGCTGATGGACATCCCAACTAAATCAATCATCAAGATGACACTATTCTGAGGTGATCAGGGAAAAGCGGATATACGTCTTATCATGAATTAGTGGCTTTTGTACTCTTGACTATTGCTATGGGGAACGAATTAGCTTTGAAATGAAGGCACAAACTATGTTGTTACCACAAACAAATTTTAAAGATTCTTCATTGAACCTGAGACAGTTTATGGGATTAACCAACAGAAATTATTAAAACATTGTATTCTCTATTGATGGTGAAACATTTTATTAATGTAACTACAAATTGTTGATCATGAAAGGTTGAACGTACTACGCATTCAAAAAATAATTTTTAATTTATATTCCTAAACCAAAATTATTTTTTTATAAAAAACGTAACTAATAAACGTAATGTTATAAATATATGATTTTAATTTTGAAACCGCAAAATCAATCAAAATCTAAAATACTCATTACTAAATCTTCATCTGCTATCAATTTAGAAAATTAAATGATGTCATTGTATCAATGCAAACACTCATGCAGACAACAAAAACATTTTAGACAGTTTTAAATCAGAAATTAAAATAAATTTCTTCTGAAACGCAAATTTAAATAAAATTATCCAATTACATATATTTATAATGAAATATTCTTAGCCAAAATGTGTAAACTTATTGCTATATCTAATTTTTAAATTTTTTCTCCAAAGCTTCTTTCTTCACAATTTTCATTGATTCAAATTATTACCATAAATTATGGATGCACAGATAAAAAAAGGAGAGATTTTAACTTTTCATTTTACTCTTACATTTACATTTTATTAGAAAAGTTTCCTCAATCGTTAGACGTGAAAATTTTCTGCATATTTTTAATGTGTTTAATGAAACTATTTTCTTTAAATACACTGAATTCTTTATTAAAATAAGAGTTTCTTATCATTAAAATAAAAGCTTAATCTTATCATGAATTATTTTGAATATACTGTTCACGCAATGGCATTATTTTTCTTTTAAATAAATACTTTTAAATAATAAGCAATTTGATTTTTAATTTTCAAAACTATACACACATGTTAATGCATATGGAAAAAAATTAGAGGAAGTGATCAAATATAAAAAATACATAGTAGGCAGAAAATAAAACTTCAATAATTTTTTTTTAATATCAGAAATTAAGTTTCGTTTTTGACGAGGTCCATCCTTTTAACCGAAATAATGCTGTTTGTTAAAAATAAAATTTTGATGTTGGAAGAAATGATACAGCAACCATGTAAAAAAAAAAAAAAAAAAGCTAAAAATTTATGTATTTTTTTAATGTTTGGAGGTCATTATTATTCGATTAATTAAATAAAAATGCAATTGCTTAGAATGGAGCAAAAAAATACTCACATAAGTGATGGGACACTTACTTTTCCAAAAATTTTACTTTTTAAAAGGTTTTAATATTTTGTTGGATTTTCTTTTACTTTTAAAACATGATTAAATCTTCTTGGAATGGATTTGACTAATTTTTTTGTGATTTCTGGAGGGATTTTATACCATTCTCTTCTTGAAGCGCCGACTTTAATTGTTATTTTGAAGAAATGATGTGTTTGCGAATCCTTGATTCCAATTCTTGCCAAATATTCTCTATGGGATTTAAGTCTGGAGATTGTGGTGTTTTTATTATTTCAGGACAGTTATACAACAGCCAGAATCTAACGTTCTAAGCAGTGTGCTTGGGGTCATTGTCCTGCTAGAATTTAAAATCATTATGAAGGTTCAATTAAAATGTATGTTATGTAATAATTGTTACTTACTTTAAATATGAAACACACACACAAAAAATTTATCCATGTATTTTTAATTTACTTTATTACAGTTTCCTTTTGGAAAGCACAAGTGTCCCATCACTTTTGTGAGACACTGTATGTATTGTTGCTCATATTTTAAAATCTTTATTTTATATAATGATACCGCATTTAAATTAATTTTCTTAAATGTTTCCTTTTATAATTACCAAATAATTTGAAAGATTTTTCAGACTACAAAATAATTAATAAGTACAATAATGTATAATTCTCTAATTTGTAAGAATTATGTTGGTATTTAGATAGATAGAGATTAAAAACAAAATAACAAATTAATTCCGTTCTATGAAATTTCATTTTTTACATTAATTTTAGCCAAATTCTTGAAGGTGAAATAAATATGAAAAATGATTTGCAAACTTAAATTGAAAAACATTCTTTACTCAATTCATATATATACAATTTTATTTTTATATAAATATGTCTATAATTTTTGTATAACAGATTATAAAATTCATTAATTATTTAAAAATGAAAATACATAAAAATTACAACTATGCAACAACAACAACAACTTAAATTACTATTATTCTATTATTTACTAATAGAATAATATTTTTATTCTATTAGTAAGTAATAAAAGTGCTCTTGAATACTATCAAAACTTTAATTAACTTCTAAATATAACTCCATGTATCTATCATAAGATAGCTACATCGTTCTAAGAGGATTTGTATGTTCATCCATTGAGTAGGAAAAAAAATAATTATATCATCAAAATAGTTAACGGCGATGTTAAATCTTACCTTTTTATTTATTTATTTATTATTAAATAAGAAAATGTTTTGTTTCTTTTTGAATTGTAGAAATACATTTCAAAACATAGGAATTGAAACAAATCTTAAAAATTCAACTCAAATTTTACCATTCAATGGAAATAGATAATTCTGCCCCATATATTGCAATAAATTAGTTTTAAGAATAAAAAATATGTTTCCAATCAGCCAAAAAAGTTAATTTTTGATACCCATTAAAAATAATAAAAATATCTCGCATATTTTAATTCTACGTGTTTCGCTTTTGTTCAGAAAAAGAAATTCGTTTGGCAGATATTTTTACAGAAATGAACAACGATTCCTGCTATTTTCACAAACGCAGATGGTCACCTTTTTATTGTAGCTGTCAAGAGCTTACCATACATTCCTTAGAATGCATTCGGTCCTTTCAGGAAAATAATCGATTGTCGAATTGAATCCATGTGTGTTCATCCGTGGAATCACGTGTGTAGTAAACTTGACACAACTTTTGACATTTCAAGTCTCACAAAATTCGAACATATATCATTCTTTAGTTGGCAAACAATCTGAGGTAGCAGCCCCTATGTCGAACACAGTGGGCCATTATCACGCTGCAACATGCTATACAACCAGATGTCAATTTCTCACGCCCGTTTGAATCACACGTGTTTGGGGTGTGGCACAGTAGACAATAAGCCCTGGTTCGTCTGAAATCATAGGCTCAAAAATTGTGAGAAATCATTTAATTACATACATATGAAAATAATTTAAGTGTTTTTAGAATAAAATTTGGTAAAATGAATTTGAAGTTTACCAAATTTTATCATAAAAGCTTTGGTTAAAGTGAATTAATAACCGGGTTAAGTATTCTAAAGGAGCTATTATAGTTATACATGATTTAGCGAGTTCTGAAAGCATCATTAGCGGAAAATGGCTAAATTTGGTCGAAAGCAATTTTGTGGGTTGTCATGATTACCAATCCTTTGAAATTATAGATCCTTTTATAACTATGCTTGAAATTTTTTTTTAAAATCGATGCATAAGAAGCCAAAATAAAGTTTAATAATTTTAAAATGTGTTCATGAACTTGGAGAAAAAAAATTATTTAAATTAACAACATACACTACATCGTATTCCTCGCTTTCATTATTTTCTTAATAAAATGATTTCGATATGAAAATCATCTAAATATTTTTTTAAAAAGCGATTTGTGTACTACAAGTTTATATATATATATATATATATATATATATATATATATATATATATATATATATATATATATATATATATATATATATATATAATATTTAGCTGATTTGTTTCAATATTATGTCAATTAGCCTATGTTGAGTGCCAGCAAAAGCTGTAAGCTGTTATTTTAATATTGCTGTATTTTGTTTAAGAATTGTTTTTAGTTTTAAAATTTGTTAAATATCATAATATAAATGAAGTTTAAAACTTAAGACCTAATTCCCATTGAAAAATTTTTCAATTATCGCTGCATATTAGTGTGGCAATTAAGGTAAGATCAATATAAATGAATTTCCATCTTTATTATTTAAATTAATAGAAAACTGGGGTTTATTTTGAATTTTTTAATATTTTTTAAAGGTTAATTAAAATATAATTTTTTAAATGAACTGAGGAAATAAACACTTAACATGAAAATTGTATTATGATAATGCAATGTTGCCGATACCTTGAAAAACAGTTTGACTGTCAATAAAGTGCGCTATTTATATGGCAACCTCCTATGCTCTTGTTTTACTCCGAAATATTTTTTTATTCAGAATTGTAATTGTAGCGTAAGAGTGTGGGTTCGATTCCCACCGTGGCCCTGGGTGTTTTCTTCGTTATTCTTATGTGGTTGTACATCTGTCATTGTGCTATTTGTCCTAATATCGACGAAGACTTACAAGCGGATCTCAAGAATCAAGCATACAAGTCTGAATATATGTAATGTAATAAAATAAAATAAATAGTAATGTAGCGGTATCGTCCGTTCAGCGTCCAGCAATAGATCTCAAATAAATATTTGTTATTGTTTTATCGACGGATCTTTATTTAAGCCCTACCAAATGTGTATTACATAAAATTTAATGAATACAGTTGATTGCAAATGATTCTAACAGTATGAATCAAAGGATAATTTAATTTAATAAATTTTTATTAATTATCAATATTAAATCTTGATTAAAACGTTAATTAACAAAGTAATTAATATAAATAAGAGCTTAATATTTTTAATCAAATTTCTGCTTTCTTAATATAATTTGATGTTAATATTATCCGAGAACATAAATATTGGAAAAAGAAGGAATCTTATAGAACTAATCAATTCTTTTTAATTTTTTCGTAGTTAATTTTGTAAAAAGAATTATCACCCATTCTTCTTCTTCTTCTACAGGTTGGGTTTGTATGTCATTGGCACCTCTGCTTTAATCAGCATTTTGTACCACTAACTCCAAATCTAATGTTTCCTAGTTCCAGTTTCTCGGGTCACCCACTTTATTAATATAGTCCGATAACCCTTTAATGGAATCTAGGTGTAACTCTCTAGTATGGATGATGTCTAAAGAAGTTAATCTAGGGAGGGCAAGAGCCTCGCATTCGTAAATGATATGCTTGGCCGTTTCCTCTTGCATATGACATTTCCTGCAGATAGGTTCTTGCTGAAACAGTCCCATTTTGTGGAGGTGTTTTCTGAAATAGTAGTGCCCAGTTATGAAGCCTACGATTAAACGTATCTTCTGCCTAGAGCATCTTAGAATTTCAGAGGAAATCCTCGCTGATGATCTACAGATCATACTTTTAGCGTGGGTTTGATCAGGAGATTTGAGCCAAGCTTCATACATCTTCCGTTTTTCCCATCTAAGAACAATGGTTTCTGCGGTCTTCAAATTGATCCCACAAAAAGATTCTGGACCAATGGGAACAAAAGACGATCCTTGTTTAGCAAGCTCATCAGCCCTTTCATTACCTTCGATACCTTTGTGCCCTGGCACCCATACAAGGATCACCTTGTTTCTAGTTGCCAGTTCTGTAAGAAGGTTTCTACACTCCAAAATCATTTTAGATTTGATTTCGAAGGAATTAAGCGCTTTTAAAGCGGCTTGACTGTCACTGAAAATGAGAATCCGCTTACCGTAGTAGCCCTTCTTCATATTTAGTCTCAGACAGTGGATAATGGCCAAAACTTCTGCCTGGAAGACCGAAGTGTATCGCCCAAGGCTTACAGACAAGCTGATTCTTGGTGACACGCCACTAACTCCCAGTCCTGAGAAGCTGTTCTTCAGTGATCTATCTGTGTACCAGATTAGATCTTCTGTTTTAGTTTCAAACATGTTGTTATCCCATTCGTCTCTAGTTGGAAAAACTATTTCAAATGTCCTATCAAACATGTGTGTTTTTTCTATGATGTCAGAGGGCATCAGGAAAGTAGGGTCTTGAATTTTCCTGGTGACGCCCTTGTGCCCTTTGGCAACAGGCTGGTCATACCAGTGGATTTGCAGCTTCATTCTGTATGCAGTCATTCTTGCAACGCTGCAGATGAAGATGTCCAAGCGAGTCAGATCCAACACAACCTCCAATGCTCTGGTTGGCGTGGTCGAAATTGCTCCCGTGATGCAGAGACAGGCCAGTCTTTGTAGACTTCCCAGTCTGTCAATCACAGTTTTCTGTTCCACCTTACGCCACCAGATCACACAGGCATATGTGAGAATGGGCCTGACAAAAGCTGCGTACATCCATAACATCAATTTTGGATGTAAACCCCAGTTTTTACCAAGCATTCGCCTGCAAATCATTCTTTGCTCGGTTGATCCTATCATCAATGTGCTTATTCCAGGTGAGTTTCTGGTCTAAATAGATGCCCAGATACTTCACCTCTGAAGCCACATTGATTTCAACATCAAAAAGTCTTGGTATGAAAAAACCTTTCCGTTTCTTTTTGCGTGTAAAAGGTACAAGGTAGGTTTTCTGAGGATTAACCATCAGGTCCCTATCCATGCACCATTGACCTACATAACTTAGAGCATCCTGCATGAGATGACAAGTTATGTCAAAATCTTTACCAAGGATAAGGATGACAATGTCATCAGCATATCCTTGCGTATAATAGCCCCTATCATTTAGATGTTTTATAAGGCTATTTACAACTATTTTCCAAAGTAATGGTGACAGAACACCTCCTTGAGGACAACCTCTAGTAGTCTTTTTTTCAAATGATTCACCGAAGATGTTCATTTGTATACATCTATCCGAAATTAAGGCCTCAATCCAAGTACACAGGGTCTGATTAATCCCTGCCCCTCTAAGTGCATTGAGGATGGATGGATGGGAAGTGTTATCAAAAGCACCCTGGATGTCGAGGAAAGTTGCCAAGGCAATATCCTTTTGATCCAGAGTGGTTTCAATCTTGAAAACTAGCTGATGTAGAGCAATTTCAGTTGATAGGCAAATTGAAGAGCATGCAAGGGACTATTACAACTCAAGTAATCTCTAATATGCCGATCAATGATTTTCTCCATAATTTTAAGAAAGAATGAAGAAAGACTGATTGGTCTGTATGACTTGGCCTGGTCATAAGTGTCCTTGCCAGGTTTTGGAATGAAAACAATCTTAGTCTTTTGCCATGTCTTTGGTATATATCCCAGTGCCAAGCTAGTTCTGTAAATTCTAGTTAGCACTGGTATGACAACCTTCTCTGCCTTCTGGATCATGATGGGCATAATTCCATCAGGCCCTGGGCATTTTAGAGGTTTAAAGGCAAAGATTGCCCATTTAACAATGTTGTAGTTTATGATATTTTTAGCGATGGTCCATTGATTGCTATTGACTCTTTGCAAAGAGCCAATGCAGTGCTCCCCTTCGCTGCTATAAATATCTCTAGCTCCTGGAAAGTGGGTTTTGGTCATAATTTCCATAACCTCTTTCCCGGAAGTAGCAAAATTACTCTCCTCGTCCTTTAGGGTGCCAACCAAAATAGGTTCATCCCTTTTAAGGAGTTTCTGGAGTCTAGCTCCTTCAGAAATAGAATCTATCTCGTCACAGAACTTCCTCCAGGAGTTAATTTTGCTTTTTCTAACAAGTTTGTTATAATTAGTGAGGACCGTTTTATAGTTCTCCCATTCACCATTTTTCTTGGCTTTATTATAAAGTTTTCTAACATTTGCTCTTTTGGCAGCTAGAGAGTCATTCCACCAAGGACATTGGAGTTTAGCTCTCCTAGTGCGAAGGGGGCAATTGTTATGATAAGAATCTAGAATACTACTCTGCAGAAGATCTGCTGTAACTTCTAGATCGTAGTTGTCTCTAATAGGTCTGTTCCCGAGCTCAACCAACCCACTCAGTTCCTCCTGGAATTTCTTCCAGTCCGTCCTAACTGGGTCTCTAAATATGCGATCCAGACACACATTAGAGTGAATTTCAAAATGGATGTTTTGATGATCTGAGCCAGAAGGTCTGTCATCTACTTTCCAATATTTGATATTTTTACTAATCAGCGTTGTCGCTATAGTAATGTCAATTACTTCAGATCGATTGGAAGTAATAAAAGTTGGTTCGTTGCCCTCATTTAGAATATCTAACCCATAGTTTAGAATAAATTCCAAAAGGTACTCACTTCTTTTATTTTCTCCGTACTTCCCCAGACAACATGATGAGCATTACAGTCTAGTCCTAGGACTACCTGTAAGTTGTTATCTCTGCAAAAGTTCATGAGCTTGTGCAGAGAATGGTCAGGTGGAGCCTTCTCTTCATAAGGCAGGTATCCAGAGCCAAAAACAATTTCCCTGTCCCTACCCTCTATTTTGAGTCTGACTTTCACAGCTGTCAGGTCCCTAAGGATAAATTCAGAGAGGGGAAGAACCTCAATGTTTTTATGTAAGAGTATACAAGTTCTAGCGTTATCATTAGTACAATAGATAAGCTTACCTTTAGTTCCTTTGAGACCACTGATTCTCCCCCTAACCAACCAGGGTTCCTGAATCAGGGCCAGGTGTATATCCCCAGCAAGAAACTTCTTACTGAGGTTAGTAGTACCACTTCTACTGTGGTGGAGGTTGGCTTGAACTACCTTCACCCCCATCAGCAGGAGCAGGTTTGTCAAGTACTTTAGCCAGCACTTTGTGAAGTCCAATATGAAACTTATATCCCCTTACACGAAGTGTGGCAGCATCTAATTCAGGCACACTAAGAACAATGGTCCGCCCAGATGGGTCGTTCTTAATGTTAAGAACGTTCCACTCCATTGGAGTGACCCCACCGTTCTGAGCCTCGATTTTTCTCAGGAGCTCTTTAGGCTCCAGTTCACAACAGATTTTTGGCAGTTTTGCAATTATCTTGGTAGTTCTGACAAGTTTCCTTGCCTTACCCACCAAGAGTTTATGTTCCTGCCAAGGGCTTATGTCACTTACATTCTGTTCCAGCCACTTTGAGCTCTCCAGATCTGCACAGTTGATAATAAGAGCCCCATTCTCAAGTTTACAGGATAGGAAGGTTGGGGCAAAACCCTCCTCATTCCTTCCTATTTTCTTTGGTTAACAAGAGTTCCAGGTCGAAGGCCTGTTTCTCTGTTAACCGTTTTTCCGGATGACCCTCTAAGAGCACAGCCATCTTGATCGCCGTGAGCGCCGCCCTGTAAGTAAATCCCTCAGGTCCTTCTCTCTTGGCAGCCTTTCCGACCTTGCCCTGGTTCGTCCGGTTGGCAGGACGCTTCTCGTGTTTGGTTGCCTTGGGTTTTTCAACCAAAGTCCCCTCAGCGATTTTGCGCTCCTTTTTCTGGGCACCAGATAGTCTCTTTTTAAGCTTGATTCTGGTCAGAGAGTCAGTCATGCTAGAGATAGCTTCCTGACTCTCACCAGAAGAAGATGGTTTGGAGGTCATTTCTACCTCCTGGGAAGGTTTCATTGCTAACCCTTCACTAGATTGTCTCTGAGTTCCCTTGTCTTTTTCAGCAAGGTCTGTTTCAGAAGTTTCACCTGGAAATGCAGAAAGGTTTGTTATTTTTAATGTCTTCTCAGCCATAAAATAACAGTTAATAAGTTCAGGTAATATGACAGTCCACCCAGCATTGCCTGAGTTACTGGGCAAGGCAAATTACTCTAGAAGTTCGCCAGGCAACTAGAGACTCCATTAAGACACCAATACCGCGGTGCCAATTAGCCCTAGGCACGGATCGCATAACACCAGGGTTTGCGGGAGCTGGTTCGCGGCCTCTGATTCAATATTCAAGGCTATTCTGTCATTCCTACAGGACATTCGGCTATCCACCACCAGCTGACGCGCCTGGTGGCTGCTCAAGCTCCAGGAAGGTAGGCGTACCCCCTGGTTCCAGGTATCACCAATTTATTATTAGTCAAAAAATAAAAGGAAAGTGAACACTTTAATTATAAAAGTTAAAGTGACCATGTCTCAGAGTAAACCTTGCTTTATTTGGACGTTTACATTTTATCAGAATTTTCCGCTAATATTAATGTTATACTGCCCTTGTTCTTTATCATCAGTGGATAATCGGAAACTTTTTCCATCTACTGTAATTGATAACGAATCAGAAAAATACTCAAATGACATTTTTAATTTCCACAGAAATTCAAATTTAATAGGAAAATTCTCATCTCTCTCACATGAGGAGAAATTCATCATAAATAACTCTACGATATAAATGTATTTTTAAAAGTAATATTTGAATCTATTATCTCATTTCTTTGGTTAAACCTTTTTAATGATGCAATTTATTCACACATATATATTTATATTGTACATTTGATATATATTTGTATTCACACACATACACACTTGTATTTATAAACTTTCTGAGATATCTTTCCCACTTGCATAATTAAAAAATATGCCTTTATTAATCATATTTTTTATGCAAGTTATCAAAAGAAATTTAATTTAAAAACTGTCATAAATGATAGAATTTTCTCATATAATAATTTTTAGATACTTAACTTGTTGCATAGCTTTTATCAACGATTTTTTCTTTAATCAATCTAACCTCCTGTATTTAAGTGAAATTTTTAATAAAAGCTAATTAAAATAAAATTATTAGAAATTTTATGTATCAAATATCAAGTTTATTTATTGTCGAATCACTATCTTTAGTTGTAGTGAAATTGATAACTGATAAGAAATGCATAAAGGTAACTTTTTTTTGGAGCATAATTAACTTGGTGTTGGAAGTAATTATTTTTAAATAGCTTTAATAATCTTTTGTTTCAAATATGTGTTTCAAGTATGTTTACTATAAAAGTTAAGCATCAGTTCTCAAAAAATATATATTTAAAAGTTTCTTTATTAATTTGAATCTTTTATGCTATTTATTTTTAAAGCTTTATTAATTATTTTAAAATTCTGTATTACAGGACTATTTATTAGAATTAAAATTACATTTAATTAACTAAGCTTACAAATAGGAAAACATAAAGCAATGAAGTAAAACTTGAAATGAATCAGTAAATTTGCTCAAAAATAAGCTTGAATCATTTCAGCTTGAAATGAATAAATTTACCAAAAAAAAAAATTTTTTTTACTGTCATCAGACAGTGGAGCAATTCTAAGCATCTTTTCAGATAAAATATGTGTATTAAAAACAATGAATTTTTTCACTCAAGAATATTAATAAACCGTAGAAAGAAAGTGCTTAAGTAATGAAGTAAAACTTCTTGAAATGATTAAGTGATTTTGCTCCAAAATAAACTTGAAACTGCCGCAGCCTTAATCAGGCTCTGCGTATTTATTAAAACTTAGTGATTAAAAATTTAAAAGTATTAAAAACAATAAATTTTTCCTCTCACAAATATTAATAAATCACAGAAAAAAAGAGCTTAAGTAATGAAGTAAATGAATCTTGAAATGATTCAATGATTTTGTTCAAAAATAAGCTTGAATCAATTCATCTTGGATTTGCTTAATTTGTAGATAACAAGATTTTTTTTATCTCTATCAAATAAAGGTTAATTTTAAACATCTTTTTTTCAAGTAAAATATGTGAGTATTAAAGCAGAATTTCTTGATGTTTAAAGATTTTGTTAGAAAATAGGTTTGAAATCATCCAACTTAAACTCAATAAATTTATTGATAAAAAAATTGTGTCATTTATTAGACAGCAGAGTAATTCTAAGCATCTTTTTGAGAGAAACTCAAGCACACTAAAGTTAATAAGCTTTTTCACTCGTGAATATAATTCTAAGCATCTTTTTGAGAGAAACACAAGAGCATTAAAGTTAATAAGCTTTTTCACTGAATATAATAAATAGAAAATTAAGATCTGTGAAAGGAATTTTAAAATATATTTTCCATTTAACCCTTGTTACAATCAAATTAACCACAATTAAAATAGTTAAATTAAATCACTGATACATTTAAATAATTAATTTTTCTCTTTTTTTTTTGATTCACATTAATTTTTGCATTAATTACATTAATTTTTGGGCAGGAAATATAACATGCATTTCTTTCAAATAACCAATTAAAACAAATTTCTAAATATATAAATATTTTTTAAAAAGTAGTTAAAAAACTAATAAAGAAACATTTTTTTAGATTACATGTCTACTTTACATTACTAGTAAAATAATGTTAAAAGTTTGATTTATAATACATAGCATTTATTATTTTTTACTTTTATTATTCTCATTATAAAAATTTTATTTCTTTTCCTGTCATGTGAAAAGGATGTTGAAAACCTTAAAAATTATTTAAATGATGAAAATAAAAGCCAAGACGAAAGATTTTGAATGAGAAATTTTCAAGGGTTTTGCTTTTTACCGTCTTGATGAAATGATTATTATGAATAACTCATTACCAGGGAATACCATTTTAAATTAGTATTATTTGAGACTTGAAGATGTGTTTCCGCATCTTTAACTATAATAAATTAAGGACCACAGGATTTATATATACAAAATTGTTCTCATGGTAACAAGGATCACTTTTACAAAAGAAATCTGTTTATATCCCCTCTAGGAGCAAATGACAGCTGTGATTGATCTTCCCTTATTACAGAGGTAGTCATTGATGACCATAAACCTGATTATCACATCTGATGAGTTTGGACAAGGAGAAAAAAAAACTCCAATTTTCTACATTTCTTAATTTTTAATAATTCTTTTTCTCATATTTTCCATCAGTAATTCTTTTAATAAATATTTTATGTTTATAAAGAAATTAATAATATACAAAAAACATTAAAAATCACGTTAATAATGTTATATATATATACAACACATTGGAATGTCTTACAGTGTTCTTTTAAGTGTAAAAATAAAAAAAATTTTTGTGTTGAAAAAATAAATATTTCTTAAAATTAAAGTTTAGCATACAAAATGTAATAAATATTCACAGGAACATCATCCAAGAACACAAAACTAAAAAATTCCCATCAAGAAACTGATGTTAAACAATTTCTTCTAATTATTTAATGAACTCCTCTTTTCTTTTTTACTCATTGAAACTTAATACCAAAAAGTTTTATTTTTAATAAAACTTTTTGGTATTAAGTTTCAAGTTTCTTGAATAAGCTTTTTATTGAAAAATACAAATATTTTTAATAGATTAACTATTGAATGACGATGAATCTACTCGTTAAATGAGTTGATTATATCATATTAATTAATTTTATTGATAAATAGTGCATGTATTAGGCAGCTATTACTGGATGTATCATTCTGTGGATACACCCTGTGCAAATTGCAATTTGGAAAAATAATGATATTTATTATTATGTTCAAGAACACGTTACATCATATACAATCTGTTGCCTTGCAGCATAATCAATTTTTCGAGAAATTTAAATTAGTTTTAATCATGGTTTATATTAATCATAGATATCATAATCAAAATGAAACATAGGAGACATAACCAGAAAAAATATTCCAGTATAAGATTTCTTGTATTCTGTGCAGCCTTATTCAATTACATAAAAACAAAATAATTTGGTAGACAATCAGAATATTGTTTTGATGAATACAGACATTTTCCAAACATTCCAATGTAATATGATGTGATAAAAACTAGATTGCCTGATACATAAGAAATTACGTCAAAAAATCAGCAAACTTAGAATTTGGCATCCTGGATTATACGGCAACTGTGCCTTTAGTTTTTAATAATTATCTTAGAAATGATTTTATGAATGTTAAAGTAAACTATAACTTTAAATTCGTCAGTTTATCTTAACATATATTTAAATAAATTTTTTTACAGAGTACTTTAAATTAAAAATATGCACCTTTTTATTAAAAAGAATGTGATGCATAATCAGATTGTTTTGACTGATGTAGGTAGAATATTTTAAATATCCAGATACAATATTTGTTCTGATTTTCTTAATTATTTTAATAAATAACTTAATGTGTTTAATTAAGCTAAATTTTAGAATTTTTTATACTAATTACTTTAAAAAAATGTTTCACCTATTTTTTAAAATTATTCATTGCATTTTTTTTTCTATAAATATTTTTTTCCTCAGTGCAATCCTAAAAAAAGGTTAAATTTATTACTAATTTTATATCTTTAGGAAACAATCATATTGTTTGTAATGTGTTTGGAAATTTTATTGAATGCTAGTTATAATTAAAAATCTTTACAGTAAATAAGCAATAACAACAAACAGGTTGAATAGAGTTAGATTTGCTAACTTCTAATTATGATACACACAAATACTTTAAAAAAAAAAAAAAAAAACTCATTTAAAATATTTTTAAGTCATTTCATATAGCTTGAAGAAATATGCAAAGTGTTCATGCAAATGATAGATTAAGGCACCAAAAAGAAATTAGATGAAAGACAAAATATTATTCCATTAATTTATTTAATTCTTGGTCGCTCAACGGCCATTTTTTGCACACGAGGGCTAATTAGACCGGGACTTACATTTAATTCTAAGATTCTTGCACAAATGGTTAGTGATTATAAAGCTATATGGGAAGCGATATAAATTTTAATCAATCATGAGCTAACGAGCTTTGTAAAATAAATATCAAATACAAAAATTAATTTGTAGAAAACTTTTAATGTATAAAACTAAGATTAGATTCTTTCTACCAATTTCTTTTGTGTAGTTCAAAAATCTGTTCAACAATTACAGCAAAAGCACTTTAAAGAATAAATATGCATATTTAATAATTTTCATAATAAAAAATAGCAATAATTTTTTGTTATAATTGTTATTAAATATTGTAATTTAGCTATCAAAAAATAATATTTTTATTCCTTTCCTTAGTATAGTTAACAAATTAATGTATTATTCTTTAAATAATTTATATTACTTGCATAATAGTACATTAGTTTCAATATAAGTACATATCTCCTACAACTTAATTAATATTTATAAAAAATATCACCGCAAATGCCAAACAGTCTAAAAAATACATTTAATACACCTTGCTGCTATTCCAAATAACAAGTACATATTTGTAGGCATGAAAAAATTACAGTTATCTTAAGACTAAGTTTGTTAGCTGTTCTACTTTAAACAATCAAGTTGCATTGCAATAAAAGGGGCAATTATGATATTAACAATTCAGACAGGCATCTGATACAAAATCAGATTGTAAGGTTTTAATGATGATGTTTAGTCACACTTATATTATGATAGAAATGGAAATCACACCTAGCTATGAGTGATTTACCATGAAAAGCGAAAACCTAAAAGTTGAGAAGAATTACTTATTCAAAATATATGAACAAGAAAGTTTCAACATAAAATTTAGATTTTAGTACTTCTTTTCAACTACAGTTTTATATGATTTTCTAAATCTTCTTTGCATGTGATAAAATTATTTTTATAATATTGATTCCCAAATAAGACAAAAAAAGGATTTGTGTTCACTAAAAATAAAATTGATTAAATATTAGATATTTAACAAGTTTTGTCAGTAACAAAAGAATAAAATAAAAAGTTAATGTTCCTATAAAAATTCAGAAGAATCATTAAAAATGAAACATCTAATACATATGCAAATTTTTATTTTAAAAAGTACAAAAATACAATTTTATCAATTGCATAATATTGTTTGTAAAATCAGTATGGATGTTTAAACACACAATAATAATTAAAAATACTTAATTTAAACATCTTGTCTAAATTTCTGATATGTGAAATAAACATTTCATCAACACAAATGTGTGAACATATAAGAAATCAAATTGATTTAGATCAGAAAATTTAATATCCGAGGAATAAGAAATCTTCCTACTTTTCAGGATATATACAACCACAGATTCAAAACAAAACATACAAGTAGTATCTTGACTAAATTTCATACATACAAATATCTTGACTAAATTTCTGATATGAGAAGAATCCCATGTGAAATGTTTACACAAATGTGTGTGAACATGAAAACAAATTAACATTATATAAAGCTAAATAAAAAAGATTATTAATATTATTTATTAAACTGATTTGGATTAGAAAATTTAACAGCTGAGCTAAAAAAATCTTTCTACTTTCTGGGACAAATACAACTAGATTGAAAACAATACATATGTATTCAGTTTTCACAACTCCTATTAATAATAAAAATATAAATAACAGAACAAGGAGATATTTTCTAAAGCTTGTTACAGACATTGTGATAACATATCACAGTTATTAATAAATTATTCTATAAAATATTTACTTTGATAAAATAGCTGCATCTCTTGTAGAATCATTATATCACACACACACATTTTACCATTTAATCAACTACTCAACTGTTAATACTTCTTATTATTTTTAATAATTTAATCTTTCTTATTAAGTTTTTTCAATACATTCTCTAAATTTTTTTTACATAATTATACAATCCTAGAGGAAAAGAGTTTAAAAACTCTTTTTTAAACAAAATTAGTTTTTTGGATACAAAAATATAAGACAAATTATAAATATTATACATCTCAGTTCCTTAAAAATAAGTATATCAATTATAATTGGGGAGGGGGAACCCAAAAATACTTGTTAGTACACAATTTAAAAAATCCATGTTTTTGGCAATTTCAACTTAATATTAGCATTTTACAGAAAAACAATTACACAATATTTGACATAAAATAATGGCAACAGAAATTACATTTACATACATTATATTATATGACATATTAATGATTATATTTTTGGGTACAATTTACTTTATTAATAAAGATTTGTTATTGGTAGCTTTTTAAATTAACAATATAAACGCTCAAGTGTTAACAATAAACTTCTTGATACTAGACATTAGTTTGTTATGTATATAACATGTAAATTAATATTTAGATATAATTAATGTAATATAAGGAACATGACAATATTACTAAAATTATATAAAATTCAAAAAATAAAAAGATACGTAAAAAAAAAACAATGACATCGATACTAAATATTCAGATAAAAATTGTATTTTCTAAGGTTAATTTAATGAAAAATTCAAGGGTTTATCTGCAAAGTTATAAAAAAACTAAAAATTATTGAATCTTTCTCTCAAAATTATTAATTTTATGAAATTAGAATAATTAAATTGATTTTAAGTGGTAAATTTTAAGATTCTTAAAACATAAATACAGGTAGCTTCTTTAAAATATTTAAGTATAAAAATATCACAGTGTATAGGTATCACATTAGCTAAAAATGGGATCAACAAATTACAAAATTTCCTTTAAAATAGATTAACTTCTACTGCATTATTGATATCACAAATTAAGCTCTTAAAATGCATAATGGTTGAATATAGCATACATAATAATCAATTATGTATACATAAAAATATATAATAATTGCACAATTCTTTATGTAAGCTAGAACTGCTTAACATAAGCATCTCAATATATATATTTGTACTAATTTTTAAAGTAGTTAAGGTATATAATAAAAAAAATATCACACAAGGCAATCTAGGAAAAAATTCCTAGAAATATTTAACAAAAAATTAATTACTTATTTTCACAAATACATTTCTTACACACAAATCACATGAAATTTTTTTGTTTTTTTAACTTTTGATCAATAAAGTTAGAATAATTGCAATTTACTTACAATTTTTTCATTGTTCTTTTATCAACATAAGAAAGTTCATCAACAAATTTCAGCCACATATCTAGCTTGTTAATATTCCCTCTTTTTAAATTAGAAATTTTCTGTGAAATTTTATTTCGGCATCTATCAAAAGCAGGCGTAGATATTAAATACTTTTCAAAAATGTATTTCAATAAATTAAATTCATCATTAATTAATAAATATTCAAAAATTTTATCATCACAAACAATAGTCATTCGCTCATCTACAGTTGTATCATTTAAAATCAAATTAATAATTTCAACATTTCTTGTAGCAAATATACTAATCATCACACTGCACTCTATACTCTCCGAAGATGGACGTATAACCAATTCTTTGAAAGACTTGGGAGAAGTCTTCCAAAAACATGTGAAAAGATTGACATAATCATAATCAATTGCACCTGTCTTAATACGATCTTTTAAAATAACATTCAATAGAGAAATATATTTATTCTTTGATAAATAAGGCCAAGCAAAATTTAAAGCTTTTAAAAATAAATATTGCCAAGGCCAATCCAATAAGCACATAAGCACTTCATAACAATTATTTTTAAAAACTTCAAAAATTTGTTCATTAGGAAGCACAAAAAATAAATGCATCAAAACCTTAGAATGTTCGCTAGGAAAACGCATTTGTTTTTCTGAGCATCGAAAACACGCAGCATATTTTGCAGCTCTAAAAAAGAAACTCTGGTCCTTTAACTTCTTTCCATAATATTCTGTAGCTATTTCATTAGCTCCATTAAAGAAAGACGCTCAAAAGTTGAAGTACCACTTGAATCGACACGATTTCCTTTTACTACAGATTCCCAATATTTTACGGGTAATTCATACAGCAATATAGTAGGGTAATAATCTAGCCCGTAAGGAAAGTAACGCCATAGAGAAAAACCTTAGAATGTTCGGCTAAACTGAGTATTACGGACAGACCTCAGTTTTACCCGGTTTAGATATAGTGCCGGAATTTCAATACTGTCTTTTATATTCGTTTTGTATTTCGCTGTGAATATAGCGTAGGAATTTCAATCCTTACTTGAACTTGGCGAAAAAAATCCAAAAAATCGCCAAACTTCGGCCGTATTACTCAGTTTTACCAACATTTCTTCTTCCAGACAATAAACGCAAGCTAATTGTAAGCGTTTTAGAATCCAAAATTTTTCATCTTTAACAAATAACTTGACAGTTTTCAATTTATCCACAATTCCAAGAGACGTGAAGCATATATTATTTACACTCTCACTAGTGAATTGTAAATAACCAAAGAAATCAAAATGATTTCTTAAAAAGATGTTTATTTCCACTGCCATGATTTTAAGCATTTTAATCAATTTCTCTTGAATATAGTCGGCAAAACTAGATTTCTCCCGATCCAAATTTTCAAACTACATTGAACGCTTGGCCATTCATACTCTTGAACATCAGTTACGGACTCGATAAACAACGGTTTCAAAATTTGTCTAATCACTTTTTGTTTCAGTAAATGTGAGCAATAGTTCACTAAACTTGTATATTCTAAACTTGGCGGCGATTTCAATAAGGATCCAAACTCATTCCACTCCATGATGTGATCAAATAGATTAACGTTATATTTCAGACAAAATGTGGCATATCATGAATAAAAGACAGAACGGCACTTTGAAATTGAAGCATCAAATTATGTTGCCAACTTGTACTAATCCAAATCACTGAAAATAAAATTATATTAATAAATTGACATTTGACATTGATAAATCATCTTAAACTTTTAATCTTATTTAAAAAATTTTCATAAAATATATAAAACGTAAATATTTTTTTTTGAATATTGATCAGATAATTATTCCAATACTATCAAAAGAAATGAAGAGAATAATCGAATCAGAAACGATTGTTAGCGTCTGTCTTGTTTACATGGGGAATATCGGTATTTATAAATATATAGTGTAATTTATAAAATTAAGTTGATTAATATTGTGGCAGTATATTTATAATATAGTCTGTTTATATATATTACTATTATATTTGTCAAAATGAGTATGCGTACATTTGGTGAGAAACCTATTGCATTTCAATTAGAAGAAAATGGTGAATTTTATTATATTGGTTCGGAAGTAAGTATTTTTTTAATGCTTAACTAATAAAATTGCATATTAGTTTTATGACTCGAAATTTTATTACTCATAGGATATTTCATAGTTTATGAAAGCGATTTGGAATATTAAGAGAGAGCAACTATAGTAGAGCTTAAATTAATTTGAAGTTAAAGGTACCTTTTGTCCTCTTCGCATTTCGTTTCTTTTGTATTGATTTCTAAACTTACGGATTTTATCAACCATGACAAATTTTTTTTTCAATCATATCTTGATCAATTACAGGTTTTCAGAGTGCGCAAATTCTAATAAAGACTTGCATTAAAACTTCTTACATTGTACAGTGTTTTGCTTTATATTAATTTTTAATATTGTGATTCTTTCTTTTTATTTATCCCAAAGGTAAAACTGAGTATTACGGTTTCATTTGGCGATTTCTGGCGATTTTTTTCACCAAGTACAGGATATCGCCAAGTTGAGGATGTCGATTGGCAACCCAAAAACTGTGCCAATGGGAACTGAAATGGCGACAAAAAACGGCGGGAGGTCCAAGCAACCGGGCAGGGAAAAAATGGCACCAAAACGGCGGTAGTGCCTCCCAATTAAGCATAATTACCAATCATTCTAACCGTTCAATTAAAATTGCTGAGAGTAACAGTAAATTGGAATAGCTATCGTCTTAAATATTAAGTTTCTGCCTAAAGATATTTCAGAATAGAAATTTAAGGAAATGTAAATAAATAAATAGCAAAATTTTAAAAAAGTTATCATGATTTTAAATTGAATGATACAAATCAATATTACATAAATCTGAATTTTACGATTTCACTAAAAATACTTTTTTTTATTAAAAATTAAATTCAAAATCAATTAATATTTATGTATTTGGTAAAACAGTTTTTATAAATCCAGTGATTTTAAATTGAATGATACAAATCAATATTACATAAAAATAAATTTTACAATTTCACTAAAAATACTTTTTTCACTAAAAATTAAATTCAAAATTAATTAATATTTATGTATTTGGTAAAACATTTTTTATAAATCCAATGATTTTAAATTGAATACAAATCAATATTACAAAAAAGTGTAAATATTCCAATTTCAATAAAAGTGCTTTTTACACTAAGAATTAATTTTTTATTTAATCTAAAAAATTATAATTTAGTTTTAAACAATTCCTTAAAATTAGAAGTTTTACTACTTAAGCAAACAGATCTGAAATAAATTAAAAAATATAACGCAGATAATAATTGGAATTAAATCTTACCGTCATTTTTCTTCGGAATCCTTCACATCATTTTGCAGAGGATCTTTATTCATTGGTGTGTAGACATTCACAATATCGTCAATGAAATCTTTAAAAATGTCGTTGGACTCAGAGTGCTTTTTACGCCATATATACTCGGCAAGATAGGAGTCAAATTGATCACCTACCTGCCGGGTTCCTTTTAGGCTTCTTTATAGCACTCCACGTCCCTTCAACTGTGTTGGTATGTGTGCCTGAATCAGGGTCCTTGAAATGCAGACTATGATTAACTTTTATATGCTGGAAGCCTTCATCCGATAAACAATCATAAGCTTTCCAGCTGTCAGATATCACTACACTTCCAGGCAAAACATTCTCTCTCAAGATTCGTAACAATACTTCTTTCGAGACCGGCATGCTACAACTTTCATAAAACACCTTCCAGATTCTCTTTCGATACCTCCAAACACCCACCTTTTATCAACTTTCTTTCCTCCATTATACTTTCTCCTTCCAAATTTACTTTCGTCTATTTCAACCATCACACCAGGTCCTCCGACCATATCATTCGTTTTCATACACACTTCGATACACACCTCACGACAAAAATTCTTCTAATCAACCACTGCATGACTTGATACTTTTAACTCATCACATATAATTTAATTTAAAAACTCTTTCACCCACATATACAGCATTTGCAATAACACACTCACAGGCAATCGTCCCTGGGAAAACCAGGATCCCTTTCGAACACTTCTTTTCACATCATGTTTATCCTTACCTCTCACATTACATCTCCATTCATACTTATCACTCACATCCATTCTATCAGCAAGTTTCATTTCCGCACCACATTTACAACATAAATAATTTTTAGAAATTAATCCAACATTCATACACAACATAATCACTTCTTTTTCACCTTTATCACTCAAACGAAATATATCTCACAAATTCATAGTCTGCATGTCAAGGCGCGAATAATTTATGGCAGGTTTAGAAAAGCACAGCGAGTAACTCGTGCAATGGCTTGCAAATTGAAAATGGCCAAATTTTCACATTGTGAGCAACCTGTTCCCACAATTGGGGATGACAATTGATGGATGACATCCTGCCTTACCAAGAAATTGGGGGTGTGAAGTGTAGGATGGCATTCTCCGAGACATTCCCGGGAGACACCATGAGAATTGTGGTGTCTCCCGGGATTATTCACGGAGAACACATTTGGCGACTAATCGCTTTTAGTGAAATTTTGGAGTATAAGTTTGGCGATGTAAACAAAATCTAGATTTGGTGACTTTTCGCGCTTCGCGAAATAAAACATTGGCGAGATTTCACGCTCCGGGAGGTGAGACCATAATACTCAGTTTAGCCATCCCAAAAAATAAGTTAATAAAAATTATGCAATGTTAATATCTGTATCAATGTTACAAATTTATATGAATATCTATATTAGAGAATAGCCTCAAAATAACAATTTAATTCATTGTTAAAGAACATGTGATTGTGTTTAAAGGGATTTAGTTTTCAATAAATTAAAGTGTGGCACTTAACCTAAAAATTACACTGTGTGGTATAACAGGGCAGTATCCGACAACCAATTAATGGCACTAAATCAATTACATAAATTAAAATACATTTTAAAATATTCGTTTTTCAATCAAACAAGTAGTCACACATGCTAAAAATATAGTATGTAATGCTACTGAGCAATAGCATTATATCAATAACATGAGTAACAAAGATTTTTAAAATATTTAGCTTTAAATTAACTGAGCAGTGGCACATGACTTTAAAAACATTGTGTACTGCAACTAAGAGAGAGGGAGCAACTATGCTATATTAAGAATATTAAAATCTGTTATAAAATATTGCATTTCTGATTTGATTGAAATATTAAGATTTTAATTAATCAACTGGTTTCACACATTATTATTACATGATAATTCAGATTATGGTAAAAGACAGTGGAACTGTATAGGGTTGGCACGATTTCCAATTTCTGCACCAATCGCTGCTCAGATATCTAACCAACCTACATTATGTTACTAAATGCAATATCCGCTTATTAAATACCGATCCCGTTCAAACTTCAACTTAGAAATCATGCTCTACTTCAAATTCCAAATATCTAAATTTTGAATATTTCATTATAATTACATACTACAGTAGTATTAAAATTCTAATAACTAGAAACAATTTTTTATTAAAACTCAAATTTTAGTATACCGGGCAATAGTGCCCTCTTAAAATAGCTTCAGTGTAGCGCTACCTACAACAGAGAGGCAATAAAGCTAAATTTCTAATGTTAACAACTTGCATTTCGGAACTAGTAGGGTATCCCCCTCTATTGGTAATCATTATGACTTTTTCTGTCCCCACTTGGCGATGAAAAAAGTAGCAACCTAGAAATGTACCTATCAGCGTAAGAAACTGAGATTTTCCCCAATTTCAAATTACTAGGTCTAACACTAGATAAGAAAATAATGATAACCTCCCGATTTCATATTGCTCAGCCTAACAGTATATAAGAAAACAGTAATCGTAATAAGAATTGATTAAAGATTCTATTTAAAATTATTTCAGGATTAAAATTAACAAAAATAATTACATTAAATAACGTAGTTAAAAATAAATATAATGAATTTCAGTGATTTAAGATATAGAATGTTACAAATCATTATTACATTAAATTAGATAAATCTAGAATAATTCCAAAAAATAGAACGATTCTATAATTTAGTTTATTCTTGGAAATTTTAATGCTTAATATACAATTCTAGAAATTCTATGCCTGCACAAAATAAATAAAATAAAATTCTTACTTTCATTTTGTGTCCGGCACTCTTTATGCACAGCAAAATACAAAATGAATATAAAAGTCAAAGTTTAAAATTTGCCACGATATCCATAGTGAAATACAAAACGAACATAAAAGAAAGGATTTAAATTCTGGCACTATATCCACAGTGAATATAAAAGACAATATTTATATTCCGCGCTACATCCGAAGTGAAATAAAACAGATAGGAAAAAACAAAATTTAAATTGCTGCACTTCACATCCAATAAAAACAAAGGAACAACTAATACGACAAGCAAATTTAAAACTAAATATGCTGTTGCCACTAAAAAAGCATATATATGACGTAAAAATAATGTAAAACACGAGAAAAGCAAAATCTGGCAACCAAAAAATCTGAAAAGTAGCAAAAACTGAATTTGGCAATACTATAATGAAAACAAAACTCAAATTGTCAACACTATAATCAAAACAAAGGGTGCTAGATTTGGTGAGAAATCACTTAGAGGGGGATATCATACTTACACCTGCATTTCTTATTAAAATTCGAATTTTAATATACTGAGTGGTGTTACTCACCTTAAAAAAACTTCAGTGTAGCGCTACCTACTACAGTGATAGTCGGGCGATAAAGCTAAACTTCTAACATTAACAAATTGCATTTTTTAATGCAAACTCGAATTTTAATTAAACAGGCATGTGACTCCGACCATGAAAAAAATTTCAGTATAAAAAAATTTCAATCGAACACTAATGTGAAACATGGAATAAAGCTTACTTAAAAATGTATGTTTACTTATGTAAACATACATTTTTATAAAAACTAGAGTTTCTAATAATCCCTCTGAATGAAACTTTAATGAAAAATAAAGTAACTCACCCGACTGGGAAAGAACAATATTAAGGTCTTCAAAGAAATCTTCTACTGTATTTTCTTTATGGTTTCTGTGTCATACATACTCTGCAATGTTTGAATCAAACTGACCAGTCACATGATTATTACCCCGTACAGGTATTTTATTGGCCGACCAAATAAAAATTCAAATAATATAACTTTAAGAAATTCAAACATTATATTTTTAAAAAATTAGAAACAATATTTTAAAATTTATAAACAATATACCTTCAAAAAATTCAAGATAATATAGATTTAAAAAATAATATAACAGGAACATTAACATAGCAAATTCTTAAAATATAAACAATTAAAATTACTCATTAAATGCAAGGGTTGCACGCATAACGAATTTTGCGCATGTCATAGGATCACTGTATGTCATAAAATGAAAATCTTGTCATGCAAACACATTCCGAACTATTAAGAAAGTTTGGTGCACTTTATTGCACGCTTGGTGCATTTTACTCTCTGTACAGTTTTCTCTTAGGTGCAGATAATTTTTAAATAAACAGAAAAACTTATATTTGAAGTATTTCAACTATCTAACAAACATGATAATGTTTTTCATAAGGTCAAATAATATATATAAAATAGCTCATTTGAATGTATCTAAAAGAAGTACACTCCAAGTTCTTACTTTCTAATGTTATTGAATTTAAAGAAATGAATATTTTTAGTTTTCTCATTTCTATATAAAAATGTTGCAAATTTAATTTTTCACACTTATACTTTCACTTGCATACATAATTGCAGAAAATTCAAAGTTAAATTGTTGAAAAAAATTCCAAAACAAATTTTTAACAGATTTTTAAAATAAATTTTTAAATAGAACTTTAAAATAATTTCTTAAACTTTAAAAATAATGATTATTTTATAAAATTCAATAGAGTTAACAAAACTCCAATCAAATTTGTTGCTTATTGAAATGTCTCAAAATTGCAGATAATGTTTTGCATATTGAATGTTTTCTAGAAAACAAACTCTTTTTATCATAGTAATCTACATATTTGATCTAAAGCTTTATAGGTTAGAGCATCATTCTCTTCATTGGAAGACAATTCTTTTCATTGTATTCAGAGCTAACTGAAGATTTGTTATGCTCAGTAAAGGTGACTGAGGCTCATTAAATTGATCGTGGTTAGAATGCCATCTAAGTAGAAAGATACCTCTGGGTGAAGAGGTCAAATTTTGGGATCTTCTATATGGTTTCTGCTTTTAAATCATGAAGACTTATCCCCAGTTGCTTCCATCTAACTTGTAGAGCCCAATTCTGTGATAGATACTGGAAAGTATACTGATACAAATGTAGATTTGGCACCCACAGCAAATGTTAGTTCTTATCTTTATATTAAAATAGTTTCCTAAAATTTTCTGAAGACTAATTTTGTATTCAAATCACTTTGAAGTAGTTTTATGTGAGTTTAGAAATTTGTAAATCAGTTTTATGAAAAATTGTAAAAGCTCAAGAATATCTTGAATTTTTGAATAAAATTTTGGTCAACTGATTAAATTTAAAATACATATAATGCTAAGAATTCCACTTAATCATTCACTAAATTATTCATAAGAATAGAGAATAGAGTAACACACATTTTGTCTATTGGTGAAAGAGTTGTAAGAGCTATACCATTCTAGATTTTTTACATTTAATGAAAATGTTTTGTTTTATTAAGAATTGCTCTAAATGTGTTTAAGTTGTCACAGATTAGTTTAATCCATTATAAACTATTAAAAACTTTAAAATGTA
>CM075852.1:19635024-19805024 GCA_037975125.1 Latrodectus hesperus | reverse complement strand
AAATTGTGTTCATATTCACTGATGACATTTACTGGAGATATTGGATTAAAACAATTGTTATGGGTCATAATTTGAAGTATTGATTGTAAAAATAGAGAAAATTGTATGTATCAAAAAGGGTTCCACAGTGATTTTTGGTTGTTTTTAATGCACAAAAAGTATCTATAATTTTATATTTGAATCTTGCTATATTCATATTATTGAATGTATTGGCCTACTTTCAAATTTGTCACCAACAGCTAATGAAATCAGCAATTTTTTGGTTTAAAATATCATTTTCAGTGAGTTCTTATTGTTATTAGAGCAATGTAAAAGATTGCATTTGAAGTATTTTGTGATTGATCAAAAGTTTTCTGTTTTACTAAACTTTTACTTATAAGAAATGATATAATATATAAAAAGGAACTAGTTTGATATCCTACCTTTAGCTACCATTGCAACCTTTTTCGTTGACAAGTTAAGCGCATGTTTTTTAACGCTGGAATTTTCCCAAAATTTAAAAAAATATGCATTTTATAAAATTTTGAATCACATAATAGTTTAAGAAATCAAAAAAAGTATTACTGGAAAATGAATAAAGACTTTTTTGTTGGGTTTGCTTTCTGTACAAAACAACTGGTAAAAGAGATAAGTAAATACCTATAATGGACTTACTTAATATGACGTCAAGCTGACATGTCAAATATGCTCAGTGATATAATGGAAAAATATATAAGAAAAGTCTAATAATAAACTAAGGAAAAGAAATTGGAAAAAACAAATAGTATTTGATGTTTAAAATATAAAAGAAAAAAATAATAATAAATTTTAAAAAATATATAGGAAAATCATATAATAAATAACAAAATATAAAGATATAAGCAATAAATAAACAAAAAGAAATTGGAAAAAAGAACAGTTTATGATGTTTGGACACTGGCAACAACAAAACACAACAGCAAACATAGAACATGAAATTCGAATTGAAAATAAAAACATAAGAAAAACCAAATCTGACAAAAAATCTGTAAAGTAGCAAAAACTCAACTGTCAACACTATAATCTAAGCAAATTTTCAAAAATAAGAATAATAAATAACAAAAATAAGGACGCTAGATTTGGCGAGTAATCTCTTGGAGGTATCAAACTTACACCTATATATATGTATATATACACACACACCTCCCCCTCACACACATATACATTGTTGAATAAGGAAAAATGGATGTTTATATGATCGATATACTTGTGTGTGTGTATGCATGTAACTATGGTCTAAGGTTAAAGTAAATAAATTTGTGGTAAAAGACCAGTTTGTTTAGCATGTTTGGCATGATTCTTTATGTTCACACTAAGTGCTGCACAACTATCTCGCCAACCTAAATTATATCACTAGGCACAATATCCAGTTAACAAATACTGATTGCATTCGAACTCGCAACTTTGAAATCACATGCTATTTTAAATTCCAAAAATAAAAAATTCAAATATTTCATTATAATTAATTATACTATAGAAGTATTAAAATGCTAATAACTGGAAACTAATTTCTCAAAGATTACACAATAAAGAACAAATGTAGACTAAGTAACACGAAGTTTACAAAAAGTTCACATGCGTGCAATGAAGCTAAATTTCTAACATAAACAAATTCCATTTTTTAAAATTAAAGCTCAACTTTTAACTAACCAGACTGTGAGGTCCACCTTAAAAATATTTCATTACAGCACAAACCAATGCTAAAGAGAAGCACTCAATAAAACTTGCACAAAGATGTATTTACCTATGTAAACATATGTTTTTATGAAAACTAGAGTTGCTAATTAATCAATATTACCACTTTGAATATATATACATAAAATATTTCATACAACAGCAATTTTAATTAAGAACAGTAACTCACATAATCATCAGTGCTTTGACAATCGTCACAATCAGTCAGAGAATAAACAGTTTTTATTGCTTCAAAGAAATTTGCAGTGCTATTTTCTTTATGATTTATTTACCATACATACTCTGCTGGATACAAATCAAACTGACTAGGCCATGATTAGTATCATGCTTAGACCTTTTAATGTCTGACCAAACAAAAATTCGAAATGATATTTTAAAAATTCAAAATAATATAAAATTAAAAAAATTCCAAACAATATACTTTTAAAAAATCAAAACAATAAGAATTTTAGTCCAATAATGAATTAAGTTCAACAATGAGAATGTTTACTTAATAAATTAAATTGTAACCAAATAAAATTAATTGAATGCTTCAAGGGTTGCTCCCAAAACTAATTTCGCATATGTCATATGATCACCTTGCATCATAAAACGAAAATCACAGCATGCAAACGATTCCGAATTGTTAAACTTGTTTGCCGCACTTTATCATCCACTTGGCACATTTTATTCATCTCACTATTCCTTTGCCTTAGGTGAAATTTTTTTCTGTAAATAATTATTAAAATAATATACAATTTGCTGTCCACATCTGTGGTATGAAACTTTCCACTGTGACTTTCAATATCTTTATGTACAAACCAATGGGAACCAGAGATAGAGGAAAGCTCAGATTAAGATGGTCAGACTGAAGACTTTAAAATATTAGGAGTTACCAACTGGAGTTCCCTGGTGAAGAGAACAATGGAATGGGAGAAACTTCAGAGAAATTCCCTGCTCCATAATGGGCTGTTGTTTTAATTGAAGAAAAAATATTATTTCATCATTCTTGAATGATCCCCAATTGACTTTTAAGTGCTTCAAAAATTAACATTTATTTAATCTTTGTTTTGTGTGAAAAAAAGCACCATCTTAACCTTCCAAAATTATTTTGTCCAAATCTGCTTTCAGTGAATGTTAGTATAATTGAAAAGACTAAAATAAACGTACTAAACATGTTTTATTTCATTTATATTTAAATTTTCTTTTATGAAACATTTTGTAATTTTATATTTTATTTATAAGACAGCTATAAAGTAATTCAGCTACCTCATTCTAGATTTTTCAATTTGAAATTTAATTGTTGAAAAATGTTTAGAATACATTTATCGAAAATAGCTAGCAATTTTATATGGATTATGATACATTTATTTACTCTTGAATTATTGTATAGTTTTGAAAAATCTAAAAGATTTTTGTATTTTTCTCTGTTTATGTTAATATATTTTTAATATTTGCTAACTATGCTTGATGTTAGGTTGGAAATTATCTACGAATGTTCAGAGGTTCTTTGTATAAAAGGTATCCTTCTTTATGGCGGCGTTTAGTAACAGTTGATGAAAGGCGAAAAATTGCTTCGCTTGGTATGTGAATTATATTTCAAAGTCCTTATATTTTACTTTTATTTTAATATATTTTTGATTGGTGTTTTTTAATTTTATTTAATTATTTGTAACAATGTAAGTTTCAGTGGTATTATTTATACATACTATAACGAATTTTTTTTGTGGATCGTTTAAAAAGTAATATAATATTGAAAATAATTTTAAACATTATATGATAGTAATAATAATGTATAATAGAAAATAGTTTGAAAAATATCGTTTCAAAATAAAGCAATATTAAGACAGAATATTAGTTACTTCTCTTTACACATTCTATGTTAAAATCCTCTATTAAATAGAATAAATAATATGATTTATTTGTTATAGTTACTTACCTAGGTACATAAACAATTAAAAAAAATACGAGTTTAATTTTGTAAATTTAATATCAGAGCTCATGTATATGATGTCATCAATCAAATGTTCTCTGATGATTCATTGGTTATTTGTTATTATTTAAATTTTGTATGTAAAGTTTAATATTACTCAAAACATATAAATGAAAATTTTGATTCTCTTTTATATCCTAAATATAAAAATATAACTTTATTCTAAATTTAGATCCAGATCCTAATCTGTGTATTTAAGTAGTATTAATTGCAACCTCAAAATGGTTCGTGTAAAATTACAATGATACTCTTACCTTTAAAATCTATATATGATAATAATAATCATTTAGTCCCATGCATGTGCAGATCTACCCCAAATTTTTACTCCTGAAAAATTTTAGATTAAAAGTTAGTTAACAAAGAGAGGAGATTGATTAAAATTTCATAATTGTTGACTTCAAAACCTGTAAACTTTGGTACTGAGAAAGATGCTTTATTATATATATATATATATATATATATATATATATATATATATATATATATATATATATATATATATATATATATATATATATATATATAATGAGAAAATTGAAAAATAACAATGTAACAATGTAAGTTTCAGTGGTATTATTTATACATACTATAACAAATTTTTTTTGTGGATCGTTTAAAAAGTAATATAATATTGAAAATAATTTTAAACATTATATGATAGTAATAATAATGTATAATAGAAAATAGTTTGAAAAATATCGTTTCAAAATAAAGCAATATTAAGACAGAATATTAGTTACTTCTCTTTACACATTCTATGTTAAAATCCACTATTAAATAGAATAAATAATATGATTTATTTGTTATAGTTACTTACCTAGGTACATAAACAATTAAAAAAAATACGAGTTTAATTTTGTAAATTTAATATCAGAGCTCATGTATATGATGTCATCAATCAAATGTTCTCTGATGATTCATTGGTTATTTGTTATTATTTAAATTTTGTATGTAAAGTTTAATATTACTCAAAACATATAAATGAAAATTTTGATTCTCTTTTATATCCTAAATATAAAAATATAACTTTATTCTAAATTTAGATCCAGATCCTAATCTGTGTATTTAAGTAGTATTAATTGCAACCTCAAAATGGTTCGTGTAAAATTACAATGATACTCTTACCTTTAAAATCTATATATGATAATAATAATCATTTAGTCCCATGCATGTGCAGATCTACCCCAAATTTTTACTCCTGAAAAATTTTAGATTAAAAGTTAGTTAACAAAGAGAGGAGATTGATTAAAATTTCATAATTGTTGACTTCAAAACCTGTAAACTTTGGTACTGAGAAAGATGCTTTATTATATATATATATATATATATATATATATATATATATATATATATATATATATATATATATATATATATATATATATATAAATGAGAAAATTGAAAAATACTTTAATATTTTCTTATATGTTATAAAAATTTTATTGATCATGTTTGTGTAATAAACAAAAGTACTGTTTCATATTGAGTTGTCATTGGCAATTTTTTTGAACCCAAATAATAAGCAATGAAATATTAATTTTTGTTCATGAAAATTTTTCAAGAATTTACTGTAGACTTTTTAATAAACAATTCCCAAATTGTGAAGTAATTTGTAGGAAATAAAGAAATATCAAAAGCATCAGTGAAAGGAAAAGCCAAAAAAATCGTCACCAATAATCAATAAAAAAATGAAATTTGAAACATGGAGGCTTAACCATGAAAGAATGATTTCTTTATAAGGTTCTTCTATATTGGGTTTGCCTATTATAGTGCACCTCTGGTTAAAAACATTTTGTACGAAGTACACTAAACCCAATTAATATCAGTTCCATTTTTGGGGTCACCTACTTTGTTTATAAATCAACTGAAGGTATAACTCTTTAGAATAAGAACCCATTATAGGGTTTTTGAAGAATACCCTTCATGGAGTGTTGGATTCATCTTATGTTAGTAATTATGAATCGAAGCGTGTCAATTTTTAAAACTTGCTGGTGATGCTTTTTTAGTTGATTATTTCAGTGCCTCTCAAATCTGAACAGTACCAAACAGCTAACAATGCTGTAAAAGTAAAATAACTCTCTAATAGAGAAAAAGATATATAGCCTTATAAGCCGATAATTTATTATGGAATGAATTTCTTTTATTCATATAAAGAAGTAATTAATTCTGAAATTTTATTTTTGAAGTCTGAAAAAGTCTAAAAATATTCGCAAATTAGATAAATAGCAAAAAATTTTGAAAGCATTAAAAATTTGTCTTTACATAGATGGAGAATAATATCTACTGAATATAAGCTAATGAATATATAAATATATCTTTTAAAATACTGCATACAAAAATTGATTAAAAGCTAGCAAAATAGAATATTTAGTTATGCAAAATATTTTTCTAATATTTTTTAATAGTATTTTGATGGAATTTTTGTTCTTTTTAAAAATTACATCTGATTGGTGTTAATATATATTATGCTTGTTGATTATATCAAAATAACCAACTCTTTTATAAAAATGAAATGTCATTAAGTTTGTTTGAAAAAAACTTTTTAAGCAGTCATCACATCATGTGAAAAAAATTAATTTTGCTCAATTAATGTTTTTTAGATATTTCCAGTCATTCTTGTTTATTTTGTGAAATATTAAAAGCAGTTTACTTAATTTATAATAATTTTTCTTTGTTAATTTTTTAGAAAAATTATTTTTTACTAAGTTAGTATTTAGAAATTAAGTATTTTTTCATAGCTTTAATTTGCGTACACAGGAATATTCCAGTAACAATCAGATGATTCTAAATTATGCATGCTAAATTAATAATTTAATCACTAGTCTTTTAACCTTCAATTCAGTAGTTTAAAATAAAATCCTAACTTGGTGTGAATATTTGTTGTGACTGAGAATGTACTTTAAACTGTGGATAAGGTTTGAATTGGCTCATGTATGTAAAAATATCGTCTGGAATAATAATAAAATCAAACCAAATGTAGTCAATTTGAGTTACAAAATTAAAGACGTTTTCTAATTCATTTTGTTCTCTAGAATGTTCAAGTTTTTTTTCTACTGAAATATTTAAAAGGGAAACTATATAATAATTTTTTACTTTTTCCTATCTTTCTCTTTGGATTGGTTTGAATTGTTTGGAAATTTTTAATGTTGACCAATTTAATATCATCAGTTCAGTGTGGCTTAAATTGTTTTTGATATTAACTTTTTATATTGAATAAAGTGTTTTTTTTTTCTGTTTTTAAAATTATTCATATTTTTACTAAACCACTTCCTTTTTTCATTAATAAAATTTTTGTTTTATTTATGAAAAAAGGAGTAAATTAACTTTTGGTTTCATTCTGAAAGTAAAAGTTTTATTAGTTTTGTTTAAAGATATAACCACACACACAATTTTATTTTATTTTCAGAATTAGTTGTTTCTGACTGCCTTTTTATCTGAGTGATTTTCATTATATATATATATATATATATATATATATATATATATATATATATATATATATATATATCTAATCAAATTACAATGAAAAACCAAGAAAGCATTTTGTTTTTAATTGTCTTTTTTTCAGATAACAAAATTTATAAAATTATAATGGAAAACTAATCCATTACATTTAAAATTATTTCAATTCTTTAATTTTCTATGTCTAATAAAAGTAGAAAATATTTTGCACAGAAGTGAATTATTATATAAAAAAAGAAAAATGAGAAATTTTTTTTTCAAATGAACAACATATTAATAAATAAAAATTTTCAATTATATAAAAAATCTAATATTTAGTAAATAATCTAATGTTATTGTAGAAAATAAATGGACAGCATAATATATCATACTGTTTTCTAGAAAGTATGTTAAATCTTTCTGATACTCTAAATTTTTGCACAAAGAAAAGTTTTTAACTCTACATTACGAATTGCTTTATATTTTTACAGACACTAAAATAATGCTGACAATTAATCTTCTATCTAGCTTATGGAAAAAGCCTTGACTGTTATTCCTTCTAAAGAACAGTATGATTTAACATATTTTTATCAAAAAATAAAACAATATTTGATTATATTTTGTATAACTTCAAATTAAGAGAAATGCTGTGTTGGAGGTCAACAAAGCATTTTATTAGCATAAAAATTGATGTTAAATCATAACAATTTGCTTGGTATCCTACATTTTTTTAAATTGATGAATAAAATCCAAGTAGAATGACTGGAATTTTTTGTAGTCAATATTTCAGTCACACAAACCCAGGGCTCTGAACCAGTGATTACAAAACCCAGGGATTTGAACTTTGCTATTCACAAATTTCAAAATAAAATGAACGGTGAAATGTGATTTGAAATAAAAAAAATTTCTTTTAAGTAACATTTTAGTTATCTTACATGAGTTAAAGATAACTTTTAATAATTATGCATTGTTCAGAAGATTTTATGCTATAGATTCACATTTTCGATGAAATCATTTTTATATTCAATAAAATTTCCTGTTTAAAACTTTTAATCAGTTAGATTTTATTAGAATTACTAATAATCGAAAGGGTCATGAAGATAAAATTTGGCAATCTGTGAATGTTATTGTGCTTGTATTAATTTTATTACCATATTTTCCTTATATAATCTGCAGTAGCGTATTATCCGCAAGACATTTTTTCTGAATAAGTGCAAAAAAGTTCTGCATAATCAGCAGCATTTTTTCAAAACTTGATTGTAGGTTTTCTTGATGTGAATGTCATTTTTTTAAAATCAAATTATCCATTGTTGCATATAATACACATGATAAAATTTTAAACTTTTTTAATACAATTCATGGATTGTATATAGGAAAATACGGTAGTGAATTTTCTTTGTATTTATGATGAAAAAGTCTATAGATATCTAAGATAGATTATATATATATATATATATATATATATAGACACAGAATATACAAATTATAAGCTTCTGATCGGAACAAAAATTGTGTTGCAGATGCATATTTAAGTTGGTTAAAATTTACTGAGAAATAAAAGATCAGTTTAAAAACATGTATTCTTTTACTAATAAACATTATGTATTGCAAAGAAAGCTAATAAGTAAATCATATCAAAAGTTTATTATATAAAATAACAACAGTGAACTTTTTTCATTTATTGGAAAATGTGTGTATAAAGTGATGGTGCTGTTACATTATCATAATAAAATTAGTATATTGTAATGAATTTAAAATGACTTGAACCTATTCCAATTTGGCAATTGAATAATTGAATGTTCTGAACTTTATATTTTTCTTCAACATTTCATGAATGTGATTCCATTTTGGCCTTAGATGTGCAATAGCTTGGAATTCCTTCAAATTTAGGTCTGGGAATTTTTGTGTGAGAAAAGTTTTATTAAAGCAAAAAATTTAATCCATGTAAAAGTACAAATATAAAAATCCATAATAATATTAGCTCCTTCTAATTCTTCATTATATTAATTAAATTAATGTTCTGTGAAATTTGGCTCATTGAAATCATATTTTTCATTTGCTTTTCATTCCAGCATAAAGTGATAGCAGATGGGCAGCATCATTAATTAAACAATGAGAATAACAATGTTTTTCTGAAATGTTTTTTCAATCATTCAGAAAAACTGCTTAAAAAAAGAAACATTACATACTATTTGAATATTATATAAACCTACACAAAAAAATCAATACTTAAAAAATATACATTTAATTTTTCTCCTCACAATTAAATTAGATTGAGCATATTTGAGCATAAAATTTTATAGTTGACAGAATTTCAGACTTTGAATTAATTTAAATTGAAAGCTTTAGCTTTATTAGACTTTATTTTCAAAACTTTTTTTAACAACGCCGGGCTCTGGGGTAACTAACCCTTCGTCACAACAAGTCCGGAAACTGCTACTCATTTATCGTTTCCCAGCAAGACCTGTGAACCAAATCATGGGAGCAAGTCACATTACTAGCACCATACCACCACAAACCCGTTTATAGGATCAAATTCGTTGAAAGAATTTGGAAAATTACAATTATTAAGAGCAATGTTTGATTTTGCTGTCACATATTAATTTTATTATTAGAAAAAAGAAAGATTGTATTTGGCAGATTTCATTTGTTACAAAGTAAAAATGATAAGTAAAAATCTGAATATATATAAATGTAAAAGCTGAACTTAATCAAAAGAATCTCATTTTAATAATTATATATTATATAAATTATTTAACATACCTAATGTAGTTATTCTGATTTCAATAGTTTCAAATGGGATGATTTTTTTCATTCTTTCTCTTATCACAAACAAATTAACATGTATATTTAAAATTGATGTTTTGCAAAAAAAAAAAAAAAAAGTATTTGCACATGTTTTGTTTCAGGTTGAAATTATTGACAAATATATGTTTATGCCAGTGTCTTACAGAAAGGATCTTGTATTTTGTACTTTATTTTAAATGTGTGCCTTTGATCCATCCTAGTAAAAATAGATATTTTTTTACCAATTCTTTTAATTTTTAAGACCGTTAATATGAAAACACAAGATTGAAATTTTTTAGAATTAAAGATATTCAATTTTATTAAAGCAGAATATATTAAAGAAATTAATGGACACATCTGTCTTTTCTAAAATGTACCATTACATTTCTCCTTAATGGTCATAAAATGTATTTTTCAATGGTATTTATTGAATTTGTTTAATATAGTTGTAATTTTTTCAAATAATCATGTCTTTGTTATTTACAAAATTTGCATTATTTCAGTGAATTTTAACTGTTGCTTTTTTCTAAAGAAATACCAACTGAATTATTTTTTCTTGTAACACAATGATATGCAAAATTTAAACATGATTTGTGTTTTAATTTTTTCCCCAAAAAACTTTTTTCATTATTAACAAAAAATTATTGTATTGTGCACTGTAATATATTATACATTTAGTTATTTTGTTTGAATCCCTTTTGTAAAAAATGTAGTTGATATAAAATTTTATCATAAAATGTAATTGAAGGAAAAAAAGTGAAGAATATTGATTGAAGTTGTGTAAAAGTATATTACTGACATGATCATATTTTATGTAGAACCTTTTTTTATATTTATTGAAATTTCATTTGCATTGTGTGTTTCTGTTAGGAATAATAGGAAACTACAAATTTCTATTTGTTTCATTCATTAAAAATTGTAATGTTATTAATTTCATTTAAAACTGCACTTATAGTTTATAAAATGTTCATAGTTTATTTTAATTTTAAATAAAAAATATTTTGTTCTATTTACAGGGTGTATTTAAATTTCTTTCAAAGAAATTGTCTAAATTAATTTTGTTTTATTTTTTTAAGAAAATTACTGTTTTCATTTAATTTTTAACTTAATAAGTGAATTTTCTATCAAAATAATATATTTGCTGTTGACCAATATAAAACAATTTTAAATACAAAAGAAAAAAAAATCATGTGCAATGTTTTAGGTAAACAATTGTGATCTCTGTCATAACTAGTGAAGCATTTTTTAAAATTTTTGCATTTTGGGCATCCGTATTAATATACTGAAGTATCTTTTACAGTTGTTTTTTATTTTTTAAGTTAATAAATTGTGACTTGGTTTTGAGAGAAGAATTTAGACTTTTCCTTTTTGCATTACTTAGTTTTCAATAGGTTTGGTCCATGAAAGTTCTATGATTGTAAAATTTTTTTGTTTGTTGTATACAATATTTTTGTACGTAGTGCAATGATGCTTAAATTATGGCAAATATTAAGAAATTGGTGCAATGTATTTCTTAATACTGACTAAAATTTAAGGATAAATTAAAAATAAATTTTCTACATTTAAGGAGGACACTTCTAATTTTATCCATTATCTTTGTTACCTATAAATATAACAATTGTAATATTTAAAGTCATCATCAGTTGTATTTTTTAGAAGGATTTAATCAAAATACCTTTTATAGATAAATTCAATTTGTGCCACTCTTCTATAAATTAATTTTTCTAAATTTCTGGTGTTTGGATCAGTATTTTAAATACAAAATATATGTAGAAAAATGTGTAATCAAGTAATGAAGTCAAGAAATATATGGTAAGTATCCTGTATATTTATATTTGCTTAGTGTAGTTTATCTGCTGCATGAATTTAAGTTTTTACACTGTGCACATCGCATGATAATTTTAAGATATAACATTTAACTGCTTGTTTCAGGTAATTGCTTTCAAGCATTTTAGTTTCCTTTGTTTATTTTAAAATTTGAAACATTTTAGTTTTAAAATATTATGAAGGAACATTTTGATATTCTTAAGATTTCATGGTATTCAAATAATTCAAGAAAAAGAAGGTCATATAAATTATTTGTAATTTGTATCTCAGAAGTGACAGAGAATATGTATAAAATTGCATTTGTTTAAACTTTTTATTTAATTTAAATAATTTGATTCCTAGATGAAAGAAAGCATTAGATAATCATTTTACCTGATTTTCACAGCAGTTTTCATATATTTCTTTGTGTTGTGATTTGATATATTCACAATGAAATAAAAGAACAGAGAAAGCAATTTTATATTCATGGAGAGCGCAAGCAGATTTAAGTGATTCCAACGATATATAAATCTTTAATTGTAGGTTTGTCAGCAAGAACAATGGGAATTGATGCGAAAAACAGACTTCTTAAGAAAGCTGGAACTGCTAATCTTGATGATCCTAACTTACCGCCAGATCTCAAAGGTAAAATATTCAATATGAAATTGAAGTTGGATGTATATCTTCTATTAAATCTTCCAAGATCAAAATTTATAATAAATCATCTGAAGACTTATTCCATATTGTGTAAGATATTGTTGCAATATCTTACTCAATACGTTTGCTAATCTTCTGTGCTCTTTTTCTCTGTCACTTTGCTATAACAATTTATTGTTTTCTTTAACACACTTTTGATAAAACACTGAGGATTTGTCCTAGTTGATGAGCATGAATATGAGAAGAGCAATTTTTTAGCTTACCAAACATAGCATTCTTTTCTGAAAGTTCTAAAGCTTGGGTATAATGAAATTTCCTTTGAAAAATAATATTGGAAGAATAAGGCTAAGTTTTATGAACAGAATACCATTATTAAAACATTTTTTTCTGCTCTAGCTTTGCAAATTTATTAATTGTTTTGCATGTTTTTAAATGCATTTTAGTTTAAAAATTATCAAAGAAAATAAAGCAGATTTTTGTGTAATTTGTACTAATGTGCAAAACTTAAAAAAAATTTTTTTTTCAAATCTGTGGGAAATCATCTGAGAAACAAATTTAGAAAAGATACAGCATTTTGTATGTAAATGATGATAAAAACATAGTTGCACAAAAAAATAAATGCAATACATACAGTATGAAATCAAACAAGAGGCATTATTGAACTCAATATTGTTACACATAAGAGCACATAGACATATTATTGTTACATATGTTTTTTCAAGAGAAAGAACAACAAGCAGATGTTCCTTAGCATGAAATATAGCCCTCCATTTCCTCAATGGTTGCTTTGCACTGTCTCTCCATATTCTGCTCCAAATTGTCTAATAGTTCTTGAGGTAAGAGTGCCCATTTCTCATTCAGAATCTTTCTGTTGTTGGTTGTTTCTTGGAAGATGTAGACATGCCACAAGGCATTTCTCCAAAGCATCCCACTCATGTTCTATTATATTTAAATCAGGTAACTATGGACTGACCAATCCATTTAAGTGATATCTTCCAGTAAATGCTGAGCAGCAGGAGTCTATTGTGGCCATGTCATCTATGAAAACAGTATTTTATGTTACTTTAAAATAGATTCATATGGAGAAGAATCACTTCCTTATGATAGGAATCTCCTATTGTAGAACCTTTATTGAAAATGCAAAACTCAATACATTCATTCAGCAAAATGCCTCTACAGATGGCAATCCTAGGACCACTGTAACAATTTCTTTCTGAGATGTTACTGGTATGAAACCTTGTCTGGATCTCTCCAAATCAATTGGCATTGCAAAACCTTGGTAGGAAAATGGCTCAATATGTAATGATGTCTAGTTTTTGTGCTGCTTGTGTGTGTGTGCACCACACGTAACAATGGTGCTGATATCCAACTTTCAAAGACCTGTAGCATTAAGGATAGTGGGCGAATAGGTAATCTTAGTGTAAAGATGTTTTAACATGGTAAACCACAACACTTATCTCTGTTGCTGTGCACAAGTGTTGAGCAATGATACTTGCTGACTGGTTCTGGTTCTTTTTGCCTGCTGGATGATAATCATTCAGACTGATATGCAATTGTAGTTGTTTTCCTGGAGAAACCATCAACAACCTTATTAACAACTGTACCTAGTGTTAAGAAAATTTTCCATGTGTGTGATATATTTTTTATTGATTCTGATCTCTTTAGTTACTATGTCTATACTCTGCTCATCCTCCAGATTTCTGGTCATTCTTCATGTGTGAAGTCATCCAGGTGATTTCTTCTAGACATATTTCATGAAAAAAAAAATTCACTTGCTCTTATAATGAATATCTTTGGCATTTCCACCCTTCTTTTTACTGTCTCAAGCTGTGCCCAATCAATTACATGCATTTTGGGTTTACTCACATCTCCTATGTTTTGTTCCTGACATTTACATATGTTTGATCTTTCTGTTGAATTATGTGTTCATTATACTGATCGCCAGAACCTTTTTTTCTTTTTGCTATTTTATATCTATTAACTTAAAATTTACATGGTTGCTGAAGTTTTATACTCCAATTCTGAATTTTGCGTTATAAGTAAATTGCATACTTAGGTAAATATGAAGAAAATTTTTTTTATCCCTTTAAGTTTATTTAAAGTTTTATAAAATTAATAAATAAGTTCAAAATTTTGCAAAATTTTTTTAAAATAAGTTATTGCTATTATGCTTGTAGAAAATAAGTTGTATTCAGTTAAATTCACTAACATTTCAACTATTCTTTATATTTTCTCTTTTCAATTTATTCTCTTTTATAATACAATTAAATTAATTTTTCTTAAATGAAATTGTATTAAAAAGTTTGTCATAAATTTATTGTGCTGCATAATATTTTTTGTGAATCTTTTTGAAGATTTAATGTTCAACATGTTTTGAAACCATTATTTTTTTTTCATTTTACAGTATTTTATTTAAGAATTCCAAATCTTAAGAAATCTTATTTCAGTATATATGTTTATTAAATTTTCATTGCAATGCACATATTTATTAATTATTTATATTATCTCATTATTTTATTTCTAAAATTCTAGAATGATAAAAATAAATGGAAATTTATGCATTGGAGATACTACAGGAATTTACATGCTTTTCATAAACAAAATATGAGTTTGCTTAGCTATAATATAACTGAGAATTTCAGTGTATCATGCCTATAATTTATTTTATTTAAATCTAATTATTTATTATATATATAACAAGCACCTTTTTATAACAAAAAAGTATACAATTAATAATCTTATTTTTTAAGCCATTCATTTCAAGAATATTCTTAGGTTTTTTTTAACTATGTTATACTGAATTGTAAAGTGGTAGAAAAGGAAGAATTTATGTATATGTATGTACATATATTGAAATTAAATAATTCCACAAAATGAGTGGATAGTATTCAATACATATATACTTAAAAATATTATTAAATTTCCAAGGAAAGAGACTCATAATTTGTTAAGAATAGACTTTTGATCAAAATGAATTTGAAGAATTAGGAGTCGGGTGTGCTTTTTCTTAAGTCACATTTGAAAGCTGATATTGTATAAAAGTAATATTGTTCTGGTGTCAAATGCATAATCATTATGTGAAGAATATGAGAATTTTACTGTAAAAAATGTTTAATGAATATTCCATACATAAATGGAGAAAAAGGAAAACACAATAATAAATTAGTTGAAGAATGAATGTGCTTTGCATGAAGAAGTGAAAAAGCATATCTATGAAGGAAGTATCATATATTTTTGAAGATCAGCAAAATAAATTAATTGTTGTGAAAAATAGCATGTTTTTTTACTGTAAAATAAATTTTATGTATTTAAAATTATTTGATTAGTTTTAGGTTGAAATAGTCAATTTATGATAAATAATTTAATTAAAAAAAGTGAAACATTTTGCAAAGAATTTTAAATTGTTTTTGCTACAAATTTATAAACTTCCAGAAGCATGTTATTGAATGATGAAGCCAAAAGGGTTAAGTAACGGATATTGAAAATGTGTTTGAGTAATGTTTGATGTAATAGGAATTTAAATAATTGGCTTAAATGAAATGAAAATTCACATAAAAAGAGGCTCTTGAAAAATCTCACTTTGTCTATTTTTTCTATTTGTGGATGATAAAAAAAGGAAAAGTTATAGTTATTTTTAAAAATATGTTGTTATAAAGGATTAACAATTATAGTAAATAATTTTGGATGAATACTGTTTAAAAGAATTAAAGTATTTTTATATTTGGGATATGTTCACATCCCATTTAACAGATAATACAAAAAAAATTTATCACAGACAGCAATTATTTATGTGAATTATTTTTTTAGTTCAATTTTGAGATTTGGGCATTAGTATACACCATTCAAAGGAAATTTTAAATGACAATGGAATACATGGTTAGATGAAAAAAAATTACCAAGGGATAATAAATGCATTATAAAAGTTTAGAAAATATCTGAGCAAATAATAAAAGCTTAGATGGAAGTTAAGTATGATGCAATTCAAGACTATTAAGAAAATTTGTATCTAATAGCCTAGATATTTATTCAGTTATGGATCAAAGTATAATCATGGTAAAACAAAATTAAACTCTGTACCTGAGTACATAATAAAAGATGAATATGATACTTCATTTTTTCTGAACATAAAATATTTAAAATGCATTAAATTTGTCATTTTTCAATAAAAAAAAATTTAAGTATGTTTAAAAAATACAATTTTTTTATGGAAATCTTTTTTTTTATTTTTAAAATATCTTTTTTAATTTTGTTTATGACATGTATATCTGAAAATTTAAGTCTTTTTTCATCGTTAAATTTTGTGTATTATTAGCCCTGAATATATATTGAGTAAAATTTACAGTTAACACACTTACGACTTAATAAGTTGTGAATTGCAAATAATGATTATTCAGGGAAAAAATTTAAACATGAGAACCTTGAAACTCATTACATTTACATACTAAGTTTTGCTATTAGGTACTTTTTTAGTTGATATAATTTTATCTGTCTGTGATGTTATTAATAGTTAAATAAAAAATAAATTTCATTTATATGAATAAGCTTATTTTTCCCAAGTGGTATAAAATGAAGTATTATATTTTTTCCAAAGTTTTTTTTATTTTTAACCTGCAAAATTTTAAGTACTCTAAGTAGTTAGGCACCCCAAGGCTGCAGAAGTTCTTATTTTTTTATTATCTTTGAATTTATTGTCCTTTACATATTTTAAATGGATTTAGCTAATGTTGATTGTTAAAATATCTCAAACTGCCTTTTTTTCTTTTTGTTAAAATAAGTTTTCTGAATAAGCTTTTTTAATTTTTTTAAAGTGACTCTATTTCTCTCACACAATTTGTTCTAACATTGCTTATATATATTATGTAAAACATTTTTATTTGTAATTTAATTACTAGCGATTTTTCTTTAGATTATTTAACATATTAACAGTCAAAAATATATTTCAGAATTTTTAAAGAAAATTTGCAGAAAAAAATCTTTTTTTTCCAAATTTTATCAAAATTTTATGTTTACATTTTAAAATTTAAATTACATTGTATATAAGTAATACTGTTTTACATACAACTGATTTACGATAAATCATAGTCATTGAGGTGGATAAGTAATCATTGAATCTTATATATTATCAAATGGGGAGACACACCCAATTAGGAATGATATAAAAATTAATTGAGAATAACTTAGTTTTCAAAATTCAAAATAATCTTACTGTTTGACTCATTTATTAATTTGTTTTTCTATTGAAGGCTTACCATCAAGTTCATCATCTGACCTATTGTTTTGTGTGATTAATTCTACGGAAGGAATTTTTCATGAAATAATATTAACAGAAGAATAATACTCTTTGTATATCTTATGTAATTTATTGTTAACAGTGAAGCAGTTTTATATCATTCAGTGTTATTTGTAGAATCATTTGTTAACTTTTTTTAAACCAAACTGTATTGTAATTTATTTCTTCTTTATTGCATAATTAAATGTATGATTTCCTAAGATGCTTTTCCTTTTTTAATAATGCACATTCTTTGCTTATGTTTTCTTGTGTGGAATGCTGTTTTCTTCTGTATTAATATATTTTAAAACCTATTTCTCATCATTTGTCTTTGAATAAAATTATTCTTTACCATTGTCTCTTCTTTGTGTTTGTCATTACTGCACATTATGCACCTTTATCATATGCACTGTGTATTTAATTTTTATTGTTTAACTTTGTACCCTTGAACTAAAATCCTTTGATTTCTTGGTGATGGAAAAATATCGTAGACTTTCATGGCCAAACAACAGAAAGCTTATTCCCTTGCCATTGAACTTTGTTGTTCAGTGTCATGAATTCTCTAACGATGGAATTTAATGCTTGATTTTTAAAACTTGATTATTTTTTTAAAAAGAAAAAATTTGTATATTCAAATTTAAATTATTTAAAAATACATATTCACTGTATTAATTATATTTTTAAAATACTCAATGCAATTTTGTTTAGAAATTATTTTTGTAGATTTTTTACAAATGCATTTTTTTTATTAATTACAGTGATTGCTTATTTCTAGCTTTTTGTATGTTGTGTATTACATTGTTTTTAATGCATTCTCATCATTATGTGCTTTTAATGTCTTTCTTCTAGTGAAAACTATCTTTGTATTTTATAACATTTGTATCTTTCTTACGGTGTCTTGGTTCTTTATACCTTTTATATAACACTAAATCTGATCTTTCTTGTATTTTTAATTTAACAAATGTATGTTTTACATGAAAAGCATTTATTTTTGGCAATTGATATAATCACATCTATAATTTAACTATTCATATTTAGTCATAATAAAGTTATTGAGGTTAAAAAATATCAGATAAAGCAAAGTAAATGGTCTGTTAATTTTGATCATAGACTAACTCATGTAAAGAAATACTTTTGCTATATTAAAAATTTTGCTTATGTAGAATGACTGAACTATTACTTCTTTTGCTTAAAAAAATTACTTGATTAAAACATATTGATAAAATTTTTTGTGTTGCATTTAAATTAATATTTTTTTTAAGAAAAGGGAGGGAAAAGTAATTACACATTTAATAATTTAATCTAATGAGCATTCATCAAATCTACTTTCAATGTATGATATTAAAATAATTGTTAATACATTGATCAGAAAAATAGAGAAATTTTGTACTTTAAATAAATAAATACAAAATATTTTTCAAGTAAGAATGCATTCAGATAATTTTAATGGCAAACTCATAAGTTTTCTTTCTGCTGTGATTGAATATTTTGAGTTTGTTATTAACTGAGTTGTTTAAATTATTGATATTTTATGATGCTTAATTATTTTTATTTAAAAGCAATTTTTACCTCCTACTTATTGATGGAAAATTTAAATTCATCAAAGTTTCTCAAGCAATGTTTTTATTTGTATTTTATTTTCTGCAATGCAGGTTAAAAGCTTATGTAGTTTAAACATTTTAGTTATTAAATAAATATTATTTTATAATTAACATTGTTACATTTATTTTATGAAATTAAATGTTAGAGATTATACGAGAAATTTTTGTAAGGTTAAATGAGTTTTTTTATTTTAAAATTAATTTGTATAAGAATGGCTACTAATTAAAATGTTTTTTTAATGTGAACTAATTGTGAAGTATGTTTTTAATTGTTTATATATATTTTTATTTGATAGAATACTCTGTCAGTTAATTCAAAATATAGTAATATAATTCTTAATTGAAACTATGAAAACAAAAAATTTTAATTCATTCTAGCATATTAATTTAAGATACATTTATATAATCCTTTATAATTTTTAGTAAAAATAAGAATTTTTCATCATTACTTTGTTATTATTATAGATAATAGACTTAAAAATCTGCATTTTTTATAATATGTTGTTGAATATTAAGATGTTTTATTTAAATACTCTATATGAAAAATACAGTATTTTTATGTAAGTGTATTTTTAATATTTTTACCATAAAAATGAGTTATGTAAATTTTTTTAAATTATATAGCAACAAAATTTTTACATAACTTAAAAATAGTTTTTTTTTTTAAAACTTTTTAAACATATTTTTTTTATTTATAACATTTTTTCTTGGACTATAATTTTCAGGATTAGGACCTCATAGTCTTGCCACAAACATAACATTATTGCGAGCTACTGAAGTTGATGAAATATTTGAAGGTAAAGATGAAAAATATCGAGCTGTTTCAATAAGTACTGAACCACCAGCATCACGGTGAGTGCTTAAAATCATTTTATTTTAAAATAATATATATATGTGCACACAAACATTAATATATGTACATTTCATTTCAAAGAATGTTAATTTATTATTTAACAAATTAAGTAAATGCACATTGACTTTATTAATCTTTTGCATTTATATTTGAAAATGTTAAATAACTATTTTAATATTTGGTTAAATATTATGTTAAATATATTGTTATTTATTAAATATTTGTTAAAATATTTGGTTAATATATATATACATAGATATATATATATTTTCTATCCAAATATGTTGATGAGAACTTTTTTCAGAAAAATGTTTAATTTTTTATATTCTTTTCAAATTTATTTTTAATAAATTTTTTAATTTTAATAATTTGAAAAGAAACTTTTTGTTCCTTTTCAATTGTAATTGTTAATTAAGACTATTTTTGTTTACTATAATGTCAATTTAAATTATTTGAGATTTTGTACTAGTGACACTCTTAGATTCCATATAATTGAATGCACTATTTTATTAAAAAATTTGAACTTTCATTTAAATACATAATTACGAATTGAGTTTTGGTGTAATCTTTCTGTGAATCCTCATGAAACCACTATGATTGTTTTCACAAAGAATAAAAATCTTAATCTGGAAGGAATAATTTTTTGGTCAAAAATTAACTTGCTCCAAAGAAGTGAAATTCTTAGGAGTATTTTTTTTTAACATAAACTTAAGTTAGAACAGACATTTCAACTTTTGTATTTAAAAAGTAATAAAATCTTTCTGGACATGTAGAAATGCTTTTTGGAAGAACTTATGGCTTAAATTTCAAAATTATTATTTGGGTTTACACTATTATCATTTGTCTTATCTATACTTATGGCATAGTTGTCTCATGGTTTAGAATTATAAATGACACTGTTTAGGCAGATTTTATAAAAATTTAAAAGTTGTTCTCTATGTAGCTATCTTTGGATATAGTAAAACTACTCCTACTTCTTCCTTGAGCAATCCACACAATTCTTGAGCTTTTGCTTAGGATGCATTCTCTTTACATGCATATTGAAGTGTAAGCTATAATTTGTATTAAAAGGCAGGTTGGTGGAAGGATTACTCCAGGTTTTTGTCTTGGGAAACCTTATCCTTTCATAAATTGTCACTGATTACATGATTGTTAAATATGATTTTGACAAGCCTTATGAAATGACATTATTACATTTACAAAAAGACTGGAATAATTTCGTCAGCAATGGAAATTTTAACTTACTGATATACTGATTCCCCAAACATTAATTTGAACACTTATGCTAGCATTAGCTGTTCAGCTGATGTTACAAAGTTTCTCTTCTTTTGGGAATAAGCATAACTACATTCCAAACAAAAATGTGCCATTTTCATATTCAGAAGAATATGCTTGGACTGATGTTATTTTTGTAAGAGAGTAGTTATGTGTTTTGACTGCCTTGATTACATTACTGGCTTTGCAGGAGTCTACTTTAACTTTTTTCTTTTCTGAGAATTTTACCATTATTCTACTCAAATTAGATGATAATTGTCTTCTTAATGTGGGTGCCCAGGTGCTCTGGTATTTCAAATAATGAGTTAACTCATGAGCTGATGAAGACTGGATGAACAACCAATTTTTTGTTGTTGAACAAATCCTAGCTGGTGAAAATTCAAACAAATGATTAGTATTTCAAAAAGGCTGATCAGTGTTTTTGAAGTCTCCAGAAAACAATTTTTGAACTGATGTAACACTAATGACCAAAGACAAGCAAAGCTTTTAAATAATACCTGTCCTAGTAAAAGAAAAAAATGAGCTATTAAAGCACAGTAGAAGTTGTTAAAGGAAAGCAGTGGAATTTCTTACAGAACACAGCCATCTTATGACATTTTACCATAATTAGAATGTTAGATGATCCTACTTTCAGAGGTCAGTATATGGAAAAAATCTCATTACATGCTTTATATGAATGTGAAAATTTCATACTTAGATTTGAACATCTGCATCAGCATTTAGTTGGGCCATGGATGCTGCAGAATATTCTTGTTAAATGTCTACTGAATTTTGCCTCTGCCACTAGTCTCTTTAAGTAAGGGCTTTATGATATAGTACAATAGATCTTTGGTTACAATGCTAGGTTCTTTTCTAACCACCCTTCTGTAGTCTAAGTCTAAATACTACCAAAATAATTTAGCACTTCCATCTCTTGTAATAATAAAATGTTCTTACTACTTTTTCTTTATTTATGTATAATAAATTATATAAAGGGTTTTAGTGATATTCAATATTATCATTTTGTAACTAATCTGGATGCTCGATGGTATGTGCTCTGGTCTTCGATTCAACAGTTTGAATTCCACTTTAGGCATGGATGTTTGTTGTGGTTCAAAATCCACTTTAAATTTTAGATCCTGTGTAAATAGCTTTTGTTTCCAAAAAATTACCCTTGAGTGATAAACCAACCAAGCAATAAAAAAAAATTTCTTTTGGATATTACAATAAAATTAGAATTTAAATTGATCAAATATTTAGCAAAGAAGAAAACATAACTTTTATAAAAGATGTTAGAAATTTTATGTACCTAATTTATTTTTTTTATTAGTGAAACAAAAGCAAAAAGAAATACATGGATGCCAACTGTACCCAATAGCTCTCATCATTTAGATGCTGTTCCATGTTCTACTCCTGTAAATAGAAATAGGATCAGCCATAAAAAAGTTCGAACATTTCCTTTATTGTAAGTTTCATTTTTTTTTTTGAAAAATAACTTTTGCAAGAATTAATTTTTAAAAATGATTGCCTTTTTAAAAAATAAAATGTTTATCTGTTATATGAATATTATGTTAATAGCTATTCATGTCATGATTATTGTGTAAATTTATGTTATGAATAACTTATTCAAAAACAGTTTGTGTTTCTATATGTTGTCAATTTAGTGATAAGGAAATTAAAATGTTAACCAATTTTAACTTCCTATGACTGACTATGACTTTCTTAATATGAAGATGATTATGTTTTATTTTTAAACTCTTCCATGGATTAAAGAACAGTTTTCAGTGTTTGTATGATAAAAAATGTTTAATGCTACTTCTCTTATATAATTATAATTTTTCTTTATATTTTGTGTTTTGAAAATGTTTTAATTAAGTTTATGAATGTATTATTCAATGTTCATGAACTGATTGTGTTGGAATTTGTTTCTTTTTTGTGAAGAAAATAGCAAGATTTTTTTAAATTCTTTTTTTGCACTGTATATTAATTTTTACATCAGTTGGAGAAAACCACAGTAAAAATTTATGGTAAAAACTAATTTTTGCCAGATTAAATTGTAAATATGATATTTTGTGCCGAAAATAACTAAAATTAACAATATTACTGAATTTATAAAAATTGTAATTATTTAAAAATGAATACTATAAGTACAAGAAAATTTAAAAGTAATAATAAATCATTATATCATTGAAATATTTAATTTTTTATATGCTTTTTAAATTTGTTTTTCCATTTTAATATATTTAAAATTTTCCTTTCAATATTTTTCTAGAAGGAGTTTCCAGGGACAACATTTGGTTTTATTTTCTTGTCATAGTAGTATAAATGTTACTTTTTTAAAAAAATGAATGATTGTAAATTGGATTTTCAACATTTTTAGCAGTAGCTTATGTCAAACTTGTAGTGAATAAAAATAGAACTGAAAATATTTTCTCTTGATTTTTACACTCAAAGATAGACATGTTTATAGCTTTATGATTAATCCAGTAAACTCCTTTGAAATTGCATGATTTGGTGACTCTTCATGATTGTCAATATTATTTACATGGAAATATTTTCTTAAAAATCAAACTTAATGACATACTGCACAAATAAAAGATCTATTTTATATAGCTTTTTCTTGTTCATTATCTTTATAGTTTGGATAGATTTGTCAAACATAATAAGACAAACATTCTTAGTAGAACCCTTTTTTCAAAAAAGAATGATTTAATTGACTTTCTTTCCCCCATTTACACCATGCATGACATAATACTATTATTGTTGAATCTTTTTTTAAAATATAACATTTAAGGCACATTATTGAAGTCAGTGTCAAATATTGACTTTAAATATATCAATGAATTTTTTTTATTTGTTGCAAAATGTTAAATCCTTACATACAAAACAAAAATTGCAGTTTATATATATTCCTAATGATTGTTTGTTATTTACATGACTTATGATTTTGATGAAAAATTTGCTAACTATTGTGTATTGTATCTCATTGTAATCATGAAGATATATATTCACTAGAGATTTTTTGAATCATGTAGAAAGAGCTTGACGTTTAAAAATATTCCAGAATCCTCACAATGCCTTTAACTATGGTATAAAATGTGGTATTTTAGAATCAATGTCAGACTTAGAATCAATGTTAGACTTATTCTTTTTTCAATATTTATGTTCTAACTCTTTACTTTTCAGTTTTTTGTCATTATACTATACATTTTACCTCATAAAGTAATTTTTTCTAAGAAACTGAATTAACATTATTGTGTTTTTCCCACTAGAATTTTGTAGTTTTTTTTAAATAACCTCAGTCTCTTCTCTATATCTACATTATATATATCTATAAACTTGATTTCTTGAACCACTTGAGATATTTATGAGTTCATCGAGGATATTTTTTCATCTTTTAATAACAAATGCTTCACATTTGATATTTAAATTTTTATTTACCTTTTCTGTCATCGTACCATGAAGCTAGAATTGTTAAATATTGCTTGACATTTTTATTAAACAAATAAAAATTTAGCATCATCACCAACTTACATTAGTTTAATTGGTTACCATTTATTTCCTTATTGTGCTACTAGTGGCTGAGATAGCTTAGTTGCATAGATGTCATTTTTCTGTGTCAGAAATGCATTTTGGTTTCTAAAAATTTTAAAAAGAAATTTTTGAATCGGTTTTTTTTAAAGCAGTGGTGTGTAATTTTTAAATTTTGATTATTATTTTCAAAGTTAAATTAGAAAATTTTTAAATTAGTAGTTAGTAATGATTTGTAGCGATGATTCAATTTGAGTATCTGTTGAGATCAGTGTTTAGCTTTTTGGTATGTGTTAAAATTTTTACATCATACTCTACAAACATTTTTGGTAAGGTACTTTAAAATCCAGAATGATGTAAATTTTTTAAACTTGTTTTCATGTTATTATTGAATTAGGAGTGTTGTTAATTAAGTAGTGTCACTGTAACAGGAAAGAAGCAGAGAATTGAACATGAGAAAAAAGATATAAGCTGTGAGGTAGCACGGTTCATGTTGTGTAGAGTAAATAAAACCATCAATCCAGCAGAATGGGTCATTACAGCTTAATGCTAAAACTAGAAATGCTAATTCAATTTTTTTTTAACTTACAAATACTTTTTTTATTTTGTTTTTTGAATATTGTGAAATATGTAGGGGCTGATTATCAATTTCTTAAGGTATCCATCTATGTTAGAGGCAATTTTTTTTTATCAAAAATTAATTTGAATTTGCTTTAATCTGTTTTTTTTAAAAATAAATTATGATATAAAAACATAAAATTAGCCAAACTTTTAACTACACACACCATACTTTTTGTAAAATTGGTTATTTTCTGGCAAATTTTAGTGAAATTAAAAAAAAAAAATGTCTAACATTCAACAGAAAATTATAAAACATTAATCTTATATAATTTAATTTGGGTATAAAATTTATGAGATGTTGTTTTTGAAATGAAAGAAAATCTTAGGAAAATATTAAGGGATAAAGAAAGTATGGTTAAAAATGTACACCAATATGGATGTTTTATGAAATACTACTGAATATTCTTTTTATAAATAGCTTTAAATGAATAAAGTTATTCATATATATTCAAACTTTTACTTAATTTTATAGATAATAACGTTTAAAATATTTAGGCCAAGTTTGATACAAATATTTTCATTATACTTGAGGTATTGTGTTAATGGCTTAGAGTTTTTATAAAAAACGGATCATAAAAATTTTACAGGAAAATCGCCTTTAAAACGAAAGTTTCATCTGTGATAGCAACACTGTAGCCCCTATTTTCTGGTTATGTAAACCAAATTACAGCCTCATTTTGTTGAAAGACATGGTTTAAAAATATATTTAAAAAGTTAACACTTTTCTTTCAATTTCCAGTTTGAAAATGCAGTTTCTTATTTTGTTTTTCAATATACAGGATATTTTAAAACTCCTGTAACTTAATTTCTACTTGATATACAGTGAAACGAAATATTTTGGAAGCTGGAAATTTCTGAGTAAGAGATTCACAAAAAAAGCAAAAAATCACCTTTTTTAATATAGATGAATACTTTAAGAAAATGTATAAACATGTAAATAATGAGAATGTATTATTTATACTCTTTCAATTGATTTTACATTTTATCATAACTTACCTTACTCATTATAAATATGTATAACTTATCAAATTATTTTTTTATAAAAATTTTGTATGACCCAAGAATAAAACCAAACTTTATTTACATTGCAATCAAAATGCAAAATATAATGTACATAAATTTATATATTTTTAAAGCCTTTTTTATTTTAAATTAAAAATTGCTTAAGTTTTGAATTTTAATTTAAATACGTAGGTATGATGATCTTGAACCTGCAGTGATTCATGAAAATTCTACACAAACTGAAGTTTTGGTACCTGTTCGCTTAGATATGGAAATTGAAGGTCATAAATTACGTGATACATTTACTTGGAACAAAAATGGTAAATCATCATATACATATGAGATTTTTAATTACATTTTTTTATTTTAATAATATAAGAAACAGAAAAAGTTTAATTTTAATTGGATTTGACAGTCAAAGCAGCTCTGCTAAATGCATTTTGTACCAAGCTCCAAATACAAAATAGCCTAGCTCTATCTGTTAAAGTCTCCCTCTTTGTTAATTAACCTAATAAGGCCCTTTGTAAAGCTGAGATGCATTTCTTTATCATGAAGTATTAAATTGAGGAAGGCATATTTATATACAATACAGTATGTTGTTACCTCGCTTTTGTGTCTGTTTCTACCTCTGGTATCAAAAGAGTCATTTTTACTCCTTCATTTAATTTACTGAGGATTTTCTTATCTTTTAAGGCAGATCCCCCTTTGAGATTTTATCTGTGTGGGCAGTAATTTAGATCTTAGGAAATAAAAAAGCTCCTAGCATTGCTCAACATTTATGATATTTACACTGTATATTTAATATATTTTCTTTGCTATTAAGCATAAAAAATTTCTGCAATTCAACCTTATTTATTACAAATGTCCTTAAAATTACTATGACACCATTAGTTCTCTGACTTTCTAATATATTTGAAAAGTACATATTAAAAATACAAATATAGGACATAAATCATAATGGTTAATGTTAAAAATTTGATCTTGTTTGCAAAAGGATACAATGAAGAATACCAAAGTTTAAAAGGATATAAATATGCTGTCAAAGAGTCATGGCTTGTAGAAAGTCAAAACAGTGTCATTGCACTTCTAGGAAAATCAAGAATAGGTCTTATCTTAATCAGTAATTTTATTGAATGGAAAGAAATGCTTGAAAGACCCTTGTAGCTTTCTTCGCCAAAAAATCAACAATCATTTCTAGGACAATGAGCTGAAATTCACTGGAAAAAAAGATTCTCTAGAGAGAAACAAGATTTCCGCACTGCAATTATTTGTATATTGTCTGTTTGCAATAGATTGGAGAACCGATATAGAGTCAGACAAGATAACTGTTTGATGGAAAGAAGACTGCTTGACAGACAGCTGCTTTAATTTAATGAAAATAGCCTCAATTTCTCTAGTGTAATATGTAGAGTGAACCCTGATGAATGTTCAGTTGTAGATAAAGCAGTTGCAGAAATCTGTTGATCGCTCATGTGGCTTATAGACATCCATATCTAACTTTTAATGAATCAAAAGCTCACTGAAATTTGGGGACAAGTAGCTTCACAAAGAACCTGTAAACTCTGGTGAATATCAAGATCAATAGTTATAGAATATGCATATTGTATGAAGCTTTGAATTTTAAGGTTTCTCTATGCATTAAATTCATAGTCCCTCCAAAACTTATTGTTTGGCAGGCATTTTTAACTTTTTTAAAAGGAATGTATCTCTTTTAAATATGTTGTTTCGCATCCCCTTGAACAGTAGAGCTAAATCAGGTCATTGAGTTCATTCACTCTGATGAAATCCATTACCAATAGGGCATCTTGAACCAGGTCCTGCCTGATGAGCACCAGACAAGATAAAATGTGGCTAGGGGAGACCTGCGCGGAAGTGTTATTATCACCAACAAAAGTCATTAATGACAGATGATCACTGAGGTAATATGTAAGGTAAGTTTCATCTTGTCTACAGTCACTCCAAATCAAGGAGCTGCCACTGCACTTACTCTGATACTATGGGTTAATCCAAGATATAATTATTGAAACTTGAAATACAAATTATTTAAATATTCTTTTTATAATTTTATGAACAGTTGATTATTTTTCCTTTGTTGAATAACTTATGAGTGTTGTAGAGGCAAATAAATATTTCAGAAAATGTATGAAAAATGTATATGATATATCTTACTTTTTTATTTCTTTAATTGACTCTACAATTTTTCAAAATGAAACATTATTTTGCTCATTATCTTATTTTTTTTACTTATACTTATTTTACTTAACTTATTTTTTTAGAGCAAATTTTGCATTTCCTGAGTATGAAACAAAAATTTATGTGCCATCACAAAACCAATTTTCAGCTAAAAATTATTGCTGCATTAAATGTAAAACTTATAATAAGGAGAGATACAAAATTTACTAAATTTATATTATACGTACATAAGCGAAACTTTTATTATTACAAAATATGAATGTTGAATTTTTGTGAATGGAAGATAACAAAACCTAATATGCATATTTTTCTTTATTATTGTTAGAGATTAATGTTGAAATGAGTATCTTTTGTAAAGAATTTTGAAGAAAATTATTTTAGATTACTTCCAATTGCTATTGTGTTCTATTTTCAATCAATGATGGAAATATGCACTTATTGTGCATTATTTTTGATCAAAATTATACATGAAAATATCACTCTACAAAGGAATTATATGTTAAGGAATGTGTATAGTAAATTTTATCATTTTCTTATATCTTATTTTTAAAGAACTATTTTCTGAAATTTTCTTTAATATAATTTTTAAAGTATCCACGGTTTTTTTGGGGAAAAAAATTGTATTTATTATTTTTTAGTTAATAAAATGTTATTTGAAATGAGAAAAATATTGATTATTTAAAAAGAAAAAAATTTTTTTGATAAAAATTTAAAATTTTAAACATACTTTTTTCCTTTATAAATTGCAAAAAGCCACTTTTTTTGGGATATCCAATCATAATTGCAGACCTGCCAACTTTTACGCATCGTGCGTAAATTTTACGCAAAATCCACAGGTTTTACGCTTTTACTGATAGCATGAATTATTTTACGCGTTTCGGTTCTTCTGAACAAAGTTTAAAAAGAAAAAAAATGTTTTCATGTTAGCACATAATGGCGATCATTTCTCGTTAGCCATGATGAGAAGCAGAACTAAGCACTCCATTCAACCCATCTGTGGGAAGAGAGAAATAACTTCCCGGACTGTGTGGTTGCAGAGGCTCCGAAAATTCACATGTCAAACCCTTTTCTATCGGGGGGGAGGAAGCCTCCAGCTTGAAAAACTATAGATGGGGAAAAGAAATGGTAGAGGTATAATTTTTTCTTTAGTCACATGGATTAAAACTGAAAAGTTTTACTGAAATACTTTTCTGAAAGTTGGCAGGTATGTAATTGATGTTTTTCAAAATATTAATCTAAACTGTAATACTCATGTTTAAGTTTGCATGCATTTATTTAGCTACTCTACATTAATCTGTAAATCGTAATCAATTAAGCCCTTGTGAGAGAAAAATTACTAGAACCGAGACAGAGAGAGGGCTGGTCAACCATTTTGGAAGAAAAACTACTACAATTTGTAAAAGAGGTGCATGCCATTCTGGGATTTCTAACATTTTTAAAAATATAAAAAAATGATAAAATATAATTATTTAAAGGTTGTTTAAGATATTTTTTTACGTAATTTTTTTAAAATCTGCTAGTCTGGGTAATAGACATTTAAAAAATAAAAATAAGTTTATTTTTCGTAGAAAAAATTTTTAAAGCATCAATCAGTTAGGTTATGTATTAAATATAAATGTATAACTTGAAGTGTTTGACTTTAAATAATTATTAAAAAAATATTTGTATTTTATGTGACTTCTGAATGTAATTGTTTCCACCCCCTGAGAAATTAATATTGGCATTAGTAGTTGAAGATTTTTACAAACTTAGGTGTTTTATGTGTATTCATTAATTTTAAATATGATGATTTCATGCATTTAAAATGTAAATTATTTGTAAAGAAATATGTTGGTAGAAATCTACTTATTGGAAAAATCTACATCTGATAGCCAAGTCATGTAAATTAAGAAAATTGCTTAATAGTATAGATATCCTAAATTTCTTATAAATGGATCATTTATAACTAATATAAAGAAATAAATTCTTTATATTTGATAATCAGTATAGTATGGTGCTGTAGGTCAATAATTTGCATTTAAACTCCAAATGTCTTGTAGTTAATAATTAGTCTTGTAGAGCATTTGAAAAAAATATTAGTATTTTTTATTATCTTGAAAATTATTAAATCAAATTAATGTCTTTAAATGTGCACTAAATACGTTGCAAAATGGATTTTAAGTTTTCATTTCTAGCTTGGAGTATATTGATTTCAGTAACCAGTTTTCTTTATTAATGTGAAATATGTCTATATTTTTCTCTAAATTTGAGACAAGAAAAGTTGGCTCATAAGAGTACATGCAAACTGGATAAGGAAAATTAAAATCTTTTCTCTGTGATTTTAAATTTAAAATATTTATATATCCCATAATACCAGTGAGAAAAGTGAAATCTCATTGCTAATCTTCATTTTTGAATTGCAAGCACTCACTTAGTAATTCATTGTTTTCTTAATAATAATAATAAAAAAAATCATTCTAATTTGGAGCTCTAGTTTGTATATTACTGATGGAGTTAGCTACAGAATCAACCACTGTAGCCAACTTAGCATTTAGAGTGTTTTTTTGTGAATAATGTTTAAAAACTTATGTTCAAAAATAATTTTCGAACAATGCAACAAAACTTTTTATCCTTTCATCTATTCAAGGTTCTTCTATCTGTACACATGCTGCTTAACTTTTTTCATTCTATTTTATTAAATGTCTGATTAATTAAATTACTAGTAATATATTGAGTTTTATCATAGTATCAATGTTATTGTTGATGTTATACACACAAATTTGTTTGTGTGCATTGTATGTGATATTTCAGTTTTCATTGCTCAAAGAAAACTATTTGAAATATTGTAATCATGAGAAATATATGTGTTAATATTTTAGCCTATATATGTTATTCAATAAAGCATGTTAGGTTCAATAAAGATTGAATAGAACTTTTAACAAGTTTTAGTAAAGTTTCTGTGGATAGCTATATTTTTTTAGTTTTTTTATATTTAAAGTTATTTACATTTTTAATTAGTTTTTTCATATTATTCTTAAAACTATTCAACACTGCATTGATAAAGTTAACATGAGTAATAATTAAAGTTATTTAAATTTATCGTTACTTTTCCACATAACTGTTAAAACTCCATTATATTGCATTGACAGCATGCTGCAGGTTTTCCCTCTATGCTGTAGAACAACAAACTAAACTAAATCAAACTTAGGTGCTATAAGATAAAGTACTATATAAAGATAATCTATGATGCTAATATTTATAATTAAATTCTTGGAAAAGCCTGTGATTCAGAGTGATTCACAAAACTTATTAGCATATATGATTAGGATGACTGTTGCCTACAATGTCAATCCAGAAGTTTCGAAAATGGGAAAATACATTTAGCTGAGTAATAATTACACACCATATTCATAAACTACTGTTGATGAAATGTGGTGTAGACTTAACATTGAATGAGTTGCCTGTTTCAGTCCACCAAACCCAGTAGGATTTTGCCTGAGTAATGCCCGTTATAAAGCTGCTTGTGCCGGCAACTGCTTCTGTTAACTTTTCACCCTTATTAATACCCAAACTGCTATCATATCTACTAATTTTTTCTCCAAGTTATCATATTTATAAATAATGAATTTTTTATTTGCTTTCATTCATGGTGTGTCAGTTTTAATGGCGAACAGTGTATTGACATACAGTTATACTATTTTGGTTACTTAAGTCAAGGTTTTTTTAATTCCCTTTAGTGTTTGTAAGTGGAGTATCCCACTTAAGTAATCAACAAGCATTTTGGCAATCTATTATCTTTTGTGTCTTTTTTATTCTATGACATATTGATGAAAAAGTTCTTGTTTGTTTCTGATGACCAAGGAAAAATCCAAATGGAATACCAGTAATACAGTTATAAGGACATGTTGCTCCTGTATCTTTTGGCTGAATGGTTTGCACTATGACCTTTCGTTCTTCAGCCTGTGAGTCCAAATCTCTCTTCAGGCTTAAGTATTTGTAGTGATTCAAAATCTTGAAACTGTATGTCCTGGTATAATTAATCCTTGTGTGCAAAAAATGACCATTGAGTGATAAATCAAACTCATAGCTTTTAATCCTTGATACCCTTACAATCTCCTGGTTAATTGTTGTTTTATAATTTGCTTTAAAAAATATTTAACATTGTTCACTGGTCTCCTTGTCAACTTTTAATTTTGTTTAATGGATCTTCAAATTCTTCATTGATAATTAGAAAAAAAAATCTTACATAGCCATTCACAAATAATTTTTTACTATTTTAGAATCATTTACAGAATGATTTCTTTCCTCAAGCAATGAAACTGCACTATTTTTACTTATTGCTTTTACAAAATTTTTTTAAAAAGCCTTAACTTAGATGTTTTTTTACCTCAAATTAATGCAAAGTTAATCAGCTATATATGCTTACATTTTTCTGTTCAGGCTTGTGATCCTGATTTTGATCTTTTTTTAATGTATTGATTTTTGTTGTCCCTGATATCTCTCTACATAAGAAACGAAATTTAATCTAGCCAAACTTTAGACCCATGAATAATACAAAAATTTTGCAATGACATCATCCAGTAATACTTGTAATATGGAATTTCTTATTAGAAGATTTTAGATTTTCTTTTGTTTTCTTTATGCATGTTTCTGTTGGTAAGTTCTTAAAAGAATTTTTTTCTATTGTGTAAAGGAATTTTCAAACCAGTTTTCTGAAAGTCACTGAATAATCTCCAGTTATTTGTTTTGTGCTCATATTCAAGTGGATTTATCAAAGTTTCATTATTCACCATTTTTGCTTTGCATAAATTTCTACTGAAAATAACTAGAAAATTTCTTGAGTGTGAGGAATACGTACTTAAGTATCCACACACAATTTTTTCAGTTTAGAATTCAAATTTTGCTGAAATTTGGATATTGGATAGTTTCAAGCCATGAACAAACCTTAATTTGTTTTAAGTTTGCAGAAGATTCCTCATTTCAGAAATAATTTTTTTTAATCATTAAAAAATTTGAATTTTAGTGTCTTTATATTTTGTTATTAAATCTGATGGTGGACATGAAGCAAGGGAATCTTCATTATGAAATTCTGGCAACATAATAGATGACAAATTGAATATTTTACTATGTGCTTAGATTTACTTATTTATATGCACAATTCAGAAATAAAAGTACATTTTATTGTGTCTTGGGCTTCTTGTCACACAGTGGATATTCTTGAGTTGAAAATCATAAACCCTGTCATACATATATCTTTCTGATGATGAATAGACTCATTGGATCTCATACTTAATAGCCAAAATACACAAATTATAATGTCTTAATAAGGAAAAAAATTGCATTTGTGTCTCTTATTTATGACAAAAGTTATCTGGCTGATTAACTCAGTTCCTTTTTATATTAATTAACTTATGAAATACTGAAAAAACAGAATGTAGTTACTACATATGCACACAATGAATGTCTGCACAATAAAGTTTTTTAAGTACCATTGAGAATAAGATGCAGAATGCAACTACCTGCCAATTTGTCATGATGTTTCCAAAGTAACCACTATTCAAAAAGTTGGTGCCTTCAAAAAAATAGCCTCTCTCCACACTGTAAACAAATATATCAAATTAATAATTTAAAATATTAAATTATTCATATTAGTTATTCTAGAAGGAATCACTAAACATTTCATGAAGAAATGTGTGAAAAATTTACTGTAAAGAAATTGAGTTGTAAAAAAATATGATTACAGGTTTGAATTCATCATTAAAAGTTATGAAAGTTTCATGGGGCAGAAATCATTTTTTCAGTGTTATTAGTGACATTTTGCAAAAATTAGATTTACATAATTTTGTGACTTCTAATATGGAAGAGTAAGGAATAAAAGTATTTCTCATGTTACTCTCCACAGAATACTAATTTTTGTCTATTTTATTACTCTATCTAATATTAATATACTCTATCTAATATTAATAAAAATTTATTACTCTATCTATTTTATTACTCTATCTATCTAATATTATTATTGATATATTTTATTGAATTCTATTTGTAGTTTATAATGAGTAAAATATCTACATTCATGTGATTTGAAATCCGTAATTTAACTTTGATTTCTGAAAAATATATAATTGAAATCAAAATGTTAATTCTTTTTTTTTTAAATATTTCCAAAGAAGTAATAATTAGTAGCTGAAGAGAGATAAATGTCTATCATTTAAAAATTTTAGAAGTAAACTTTTTTAATTTAGAAATTTTTAAAACATTATCTAAAATATCCAAAATTAAATGTATTATATTCAATTATTTTTTTTTTGGAATTCAGATTTTTTGCACAAACATTGGTGTAAAAATAATTCATACTTATATGTGAGATCAGTAATCATGAATTGTGTTTAGGTAATTTTAAAAACTAAATCATGATATTTGCTCATGCTTATATAATCTGCTGAAACTAAACTGAATATGAAATTATTCAAATTAAAATTTGTGAAACCATTAATTTTGAATTAGCAATTTGTTGGAAATCAGATAGAATTGAGTGTGATAACAGTGCTTTATTTACTGTTGTGTGGTTTTTGAATAAACAACAAATTTATAAATAGTTAATGTTTTTTGGAATTTCTAAAATATTTTAATATTTTATAATTGCATGCAATAAAAAATGCATTGCTAATAACTATAAAAATAGACATAAATGCATATGCATGTAAAAGAAAATCATACATTAAAGTATTTATGTAAAATAAAAATAGTGAAAATATGGCAAAACTTAAAAAAAAATTTAGGTGAAAGTTTTATTTTGAATGTTTATACAAAAGTATCTTCATGTTGAATAAATGAGGACTTAAGTTGAAAATATTGTTAGTTAAATTTTTATAAAAAAATATAAATAAGGAAGGAAGGAAAAAAAAAATGTGTTGGAAGTTTTTACTGCTTAGAAATGTGTTACTGTTGAATTTTCATTATTGAAAATTTGTTCACAAATTAAGGAATTTTTGGGCTAAGAATGATTTTTTATATCTCAATTTTTCTTTATTTGCTTATATATTTTATTTTTCATTGTTAAGGTAAAGTAAAATTTCTATGATAAACTGTGCTATTATATTTAACATTTTGCCTCTAAAAATTGAAAAATATATTTTTTATTTCCATTAATCTTTTATTTTAATTGTGATAGTAAATTTCATTGTTTGACATAATTTTAATTTTAGAATCTTTAATAACACCTGAGCAATTTGCGGAAGCACTTTGTGATGATCTAGATTTACCACCTTTATCTTTTGTACCTGCTATTGCTCAATCTATACGTCAACAAATTGATGCATTTCCCACTGACAATCTTCTTGATGAACAAACAGATCAACGAGTTATATTGAAGGTATGAATTGTTCATTTTTTGATCATCACAGTTACAAAAATTACATTATTCATTGTGTTGTGGAGTTTAAATCTGTATCAGTTAAAAATTACTGTATGTTAAAAGTATATCATAGTCATTAGGGTATTTATGATAAACTATAAAAATAAAACATCTGCTAATTCATTAAAATTTTGTATCAATTTCTATGCTTTCTACACAGGTGACACTTTCTCATCTTAGATATCAATTTGTTTTAAAAAATTTTAAGATAGGTTTTTATTTGAAAAACATTGAGATCAGCTAAAAAGTCTGAACTTTTAACGATAATGTAAAAATAATTTAATTGTTTTAAATCAATGTGTTTGGTGAATGCTAACTACAATGTAATATTTGAATTATCAAAGGGAATTTGTTGTGATGACATCAGCAGGAAAAAATGTTCTTTAGTTAGCAGTTTGAAAATGGTATTCTATAAACTTTTTTTTATTTATTTAAAAAATTGTAAAAGTAAGGGTAGGAAAAAAAAAAGTGTTTAAAAGACAAACATATTATTGTTTGTCTTTTAAACACTATGATTTGGTTTTAAGAACTCAAGGAATGTAATGATTTTAGCATCAAAATCATTCAAATTTTTTTACTGAAAAATAGAATATATGCTAGTAAAAATCTTGAATGGGCTATTTAATAATGAGCTGTGACAGAAATTTGTTAAAAAAGGAATATTTTTTATAAAATTCAATTTTGAAACACATTTTATAGATTTATTATTTGTAGAGTTTACTGCTTTGCTTGAATTTTGTGTCTGTTGAAGATAAAAGTTTGGTTCAATATAATTTTTGTTCATTGGTAGTAAGTTTTTTAATAAGTGGAGATTATGTGAGTTCTCATTCCATTTATATGAAATTTTTTATTGAGTTTATTTTTTGTGATTATTAAAAAATGAGAACTTCAGAAAGCAAATTTCTTAGAAATTTCTTTTTATAATTTTTCTGCTGATTATATATTTTCTTTTTTTAGGTTTCTATTTTTTATTTTTTTGCCATTATAATTGTTATTTGAGAATGTATAATTTGCACCAATGTTCCACTTGTTTTAAATTTCCTTCATTGAAAATAAAATATTTAAAAACAGGATTATTTAATATTTATCATCTAATTTCTTTATTTTATAAATTTTTTTGTTTACTGCAACAAATATTTTTATAAGAAAAACATTTTCTAAAATTTATTTTTTGTTGAAATACAAAATATGTTGAATAAAATTTTCAAGTGATGAGCAATTTTTGTTTAAAATAAAATTTAAAAATGTGATTCATAAATATGAAACCTTTATGCTTAGTTTAAAAAAATAGGAGAGATTTTTAGATTATCTGAATCTATGTTATTTTATATTTTATCCTAAATTAGCATTAGTTTTGTTGTTAATTATGAAACAACTCTTTGGTTTTACAATTGTGGATGTCATGATTTTACTCATTGTTAATAGGAATAGTCACTTTTATAATTTACAAGCTTATTGGATACTTAAAAAATGTTTACTGCAGTGTCAATAATTAATAAAATACATAAGTGAGAAAAAATTTGCTTTGAGAGTAAAATAATGTAACTAAAGCTTTTTTTTTTATAAATCAATTACACACGTGGTAAGTTAATATATTTGAATAGAAATTAAATGTAGAGTTATGATGAATTTTACTATTTTAATTATGGAATTGTCTACGAATTTCATTCATTATTCTTAAATATTTTTATGCAAATTGTCATAATTTTGAATTTATTTTCAGAGGCTCGTTTAATAGTTAAAACAATCAAAATTAGTATAAAAATTTGTAAATAGGAAAGTAAGTCATAAATATATGTTCAATAACATTTACTTATTGAATAATACTTTAAATTGTTTGTTCATTAGAAATAAGTTTCCCAATGTGTTAAGAACAAAGTTATATGACAAAATGATGCATTATTTCAGCTCAATATACATGTTGGAAACATCTCTCTTGTGGACCAATTTGAATGGGATATGTCAGAAAAAGAAAACAGTCCAGAAGTATTTGCCAATAAGTTGTGCTCTGAGTTAGGTCTTGGTGGTGAGTTTTGTACAGCTATAGCATATAGTATTAGAGGACAACTTTCATGGCACCAGAGAACCTATGCATTTAGGTGAGATTTGTTTGGTGTTATATATTGTGCTTCTGTATTTTATTAGATTTAATTATTCTTATGATTGCCTATTCCAACATAGTGAAGCGCCATTACCAACAGTTGACATTCCTTATCGAAATCAATCTGAAGCAGACCAGTGGTGTCCATTTTTAGAGACTCTGACAGATGCTGAAATGGAGAAAAAGATCAGGGACCAAGACAGGAATACAAGGTAAATCTATATATATTTAAAGTAATTCATTGTATGACTGTTAATGTATACATAAATGTGTTTATTGTATTGTTAGCATTCTTGTGTGGTCACTAGGGTAAAGCTTATTATTGGATAAAAATGCAACATATTTACCCTGATTAAATTAATTAACATTATTCATATTTATTTTCTTCAATCTTTTTATTAAAAAAATTAACTATGATGTAAAACTAAACTTATTTTATTTTCATGTTTTTAAAAGATTAAATTATCTGCACAGGTTAAGAAATCAAATCTTTTATAAATTCATTAAAACTTGAATTCAACATAAAGCTTTATCATAAATATTTATTATTTTTAGCCCTAGATCCAAAGTGAATAAATTCTTTAATGTAAACTTGCTCTATCTCCCATTAAAGTGCCTGTTTTTACAATATGCCAATACAATATTCACTTTATGTGCCATTGAAACTGTCACCTGTCAATTTGGTAACTTAAAATATCTAGATTGAGTACTGACATAATACTTTTCATCTTCTATATTTTTATGCTGATAAGAATTTGATCATTAACATAAATAGCATGGAAAGAGTCTTTGTTATTCTCCATGATATAAATATTATTAATTCATCACAAACAATTGTTCTGCATTATTTTTATATGCCTGTTTTCCTAATCACACGCATAAGAAGTTATAGGCTGTCTTACTACTAAAGTACTTAAAAAATGGTAATTCTTATTTGACTTGACACATTTAATTGCTCTAGAACCTCTCAAGTTTTACTTAAATAATAAGTTTGTTCTTTCAGTAGTTTATCTATTTTACTCAGTGTCTTGTTCAATTCATTCATAGTCAGTGTCTCTGTTAAAAATATTTTGGGTAAATTAGAAAAATCCTTATTTGTCAATTAACTTTTTTTTTAAAATGATCCTTGAAAGTAAATAAGATATTGTTTGAAATAGAATTGTTGTACATTGTGGTAATATGTGTAGTTTGTTTAAATAATAATTTACAATAACAAAAATAAATGATTGTTATTAAAATTGAAATTAAAATTTTTTTAAATAATTGCCTGAATTTAACTTAATAATATAAATTTTAGAATTCAGTTTGAACAGTTTAGGATTTTTTAAAAAATGTTCCTGCTATTGAGCCAAACTAACCCAAGCTGGAAATTTTAACTGAAATCAATTATACTAGTAAAGTTACTACTTTTCTTAGTATGAAAAGAGGTTCTGTGACAGACACACACATATTTTGTACTCTAATTTAGAAAAATAATTAAGCTTATAACGTTAATGCTAGTACTACAAATTATAAAGTTGGGGCATTATGGATGTTGAGAAATTTATTACCCAGAAGCAATCTATTTAAAATTTTTGGCTTTTTTCTATGAGCATTGAAGGCCATATTAATTACTAATTTCATATCATCCACCCTTTACAAGCTGCTGTAATTTTAATAATTTGATCTTTGTGTGGTATGTTATCTGCCAAATGAATTTTGCTATGGCATCTCTGGTCTTGGTATTGCATTTTATGTGGCTAGTATTTTAGTGTATTTATGTCAATGTGGAGTAATTAATTATTAAGAGGAAAATAAGAAAAGTATTTTAAGATTAATTAAAATTTTTCGTATAAAAATCATTCTAAATTTAAGCTTTTTAATTTTTCTTTATTAAAAAATTAATTTTTTTAAACACTTCAAATGAAGTACAGTAGCACTTCAATTATCCAAATCAATTGGGAGTAAACCACATATATATTCATAAAATAAAAAAATTTTGTTACTTAGAATTAAAAAAAAGATTTCATTTTAATTGATTATTGCATGTGGAAAAGGAGAGAAAAACTACATATTTTTAAAGAAAAGTAATTTTTGATTAGATGAAAAGGCAACACTTTTATATGTGTTAAGGTACTATAAATGCTGTACATTGATGGAGTATGTATGTACAATGCTGTAAATGAAAATTGTTGCCTGCTGAACATCTCAGTCAGAGTAAGCTCTGTCACTCTTTTCATTTTGAGCAGCCAAGTTGCAGATTCGCTTGACAGAGAATTTGGATGTGGTCACATTTGTGCTGACAACCTTCAATACTTCAAAGCAGATTTAAAGATGGCTAATGCTTAGTGATGGTCCAATGTCTACATCAACTTGAACATTAAGGACATCTTTTTCATTGACACTTTCAATGAGTTAATCATCAGCTACAATTTGAAATCCAATGTCTGACTTTTAATCCATTCTTGTATGTCTTTAGCACTAACTTCTGACCACACAGGAATTTTGAAAAGAATATCTCTGACAAGTGTCATGTCTGATTCTCATCTTCTCCCTTCTCTTACCTTTCCCTTTTTGGAACTTTTACTCTTTTATTTCTTTTCTTCTGTGGTCTAGTTTATTTTTCTGAAAAAGATTCGGGTAAATGGAACTCACAGTTGGTTTCCTACTGTACTTGATGGAAAATCGAAATTTATTTTAATATATATAGTGCTACATAAATAGATTCCTTTGAAAGGGTTTTATCACTTTATAGTATAATCTAATTTATAATGTTTAATCAATAATTACAAAAATTTCATGAAATAGATTATGTAAATAACATCATTAATAAATCTTTAGAATATAGTAATTGTAAACATAGTAATGTTTTATTAATTGTAATTTGTACTGTACAATTTAAGTTAAAATAGTATTAAAATAATGGTGTTTGATTCTTTTCTGTAATTTTTGTCTTTTAAAATTAAGAGAAGAGTTTAAATTTTTTAAAATTGTAATATAAATTTAATTAAAATTAGTTAATTTTTATATTATGTAATTTTAAACAAATTTTTTTCATGTTTTATGTCTCTAAAATATTTTATTTTACTTCCAATAGGAGAATGAGGCGTCTTGCAAATACTGCACCTGCCTGGTAATTTAATTCTACTGTCACATCTCTGAAAAGCATTTTACTTGTATAGTTAATGAGAAAGTTTGTGTAAAATCAAATATGTGTATACAAATAAAGTTTTTAACTGTATTTAAATCGCTTTTATTTTTTGAAAAGTATTAATTTTTGTAAAACTATTTTATGGTTGCATTTTAAATTATTCAATAATAAAGTGACTGAGCATTTTACATTAGTCTCAGATTTGAAATGATTGATTTATGGTTTGGTTTGGTGTCGTGTCCATTTGAAGTCAACTCAAATTATTCCATGTGCCGAAATCACGGCCTTGGCAATGTTTACAATTTTATCATTATAGAGATTTCCCTGAAAGGGAAATTTGTCAATAGCCTGTAAACTTATGATGGCCGGGCAGTTAAAAATATGTTCCGGGGTGAGCTCAGGGCAGTTCCTACATAATTTGTAAGATCTAGTGCTGTTTGTATTTATAGTCATTCCCCACAGAAGTGTTGAGTTCTAAGTTTTGAAATAGTCCTGGTATTAATCCTGTCTGCATTGATAACACATAATTGATGTTCCATTTTGAAATGTTTTTCTTTCAACTTGTATTTAGCAATTGCATTAGCGCCTTAAAGTTACAGTGCTGGGAGTTTCCAAGTTAAGGTCTCTTGCCTCCTTTGCAAGTCTATCTACTTCCTCATTCTCCTCTATGCCATAATGTGCAGGTATCCTCTGGAAAGTACAGTTTTTAAAAGTATTATTGAAAGATTATTCTTATCATAAAACAATTTTATGTAAATATAAAGTTTCTTTTCATTTAATGTCATGTTTAAATTAAACTCTTCTATGATAAAAAATGCAATTGTTTTATGATAACCAATTTCACAACCAAAATTTATTTTATGTTGAAGATTGAGACTTTTTAAGGTGATGAGTGTGGGAAAATATTTAAACTGCCACACCATATTCCAAACCTGTTTCCCAAATATTTAGTGTGTCCTAAAGTTTTGCAATGAAATGAATCCATTTGATGTTGATGTAAATGAAAAGTATTGTAATTTTTTTTGAATTAGAATGAAAAACATGAATGTATTATGTAAAAAATACTTTAGAATCATGGGCATAAGACCACCAAAACATTTTGGGATGGTAACTGATGCTATTTTTATGATTCATGAACTTAAAAATATGATTTTTTATAATGCTAGATTGTTATTGAAGTCTATCATGAGACAAAAAAATTAATCTTTTGAACATAAATGTCTGTCCAATTTTGTTTTTGAATAATAAAATACTCTGCAATGATTCACGTGCGATATGTATGTGTGTGTGTGTGTGTGTGTGTGTATGTGTATGCATGCATGCATGCATGTATGCATGCATACATGCATGCATTTAGCATGCATGCATGCATGCTATGCATACATACATATATACATACAGATTTAAAAACAGAAGCATTTCTATGCCCATTTCATTTTCGTCCATACATGCATGCATGCATGTATGTATGTATGTATGTATTGTATGAAGCATGATCAAATGCACAAAATTTGCAGAAAATGAAATGGGCATAGAAATGCTTCTGTTTTTTAAATCTCATCAACTTTTCCTGAAGTTTCTAACCATTAGATGCTTATCAAAATATTGTAATTCTGTTTCCAAGTAATAATTTAGTAAGAATTAAAACATATGATTGCAATAATTTTTTTACTTTATTTAATGAAATAAAAAATCTACTCTTGGATAATTTTAAAAATAATTTTTGCCTAAATAACCAATTGAAATCGTATTTTCAATTGTTAAACTTTTGCTACAATTATTCAAAAATAGCAGTTGAATAATTTGTCTTCTGTTCTTTTATTATTCGATCAATTACGTAATTTAGCAAATTATTTTAATTTGCATAAAATTAATTTGAATATTTGATTACACTCATTAAATTTGCAAACAAAGAATTTGAAAATTTTAGTCAATTATGGCAATATTATGGCAAAATTCCCAAATTATATGATGAGAATTTTTTAATTTTTTAAGTATTAATTAAAATGAGAGACCAATATCGTTTGCAGATTCTATTAATTTCCTTGCCGTTGCAACCCATGCATGCCTGCTTTTGCTCAAAATCAAAATATTAGAAAATGTTAAAAATATATTAATTAAAATATTACAATTAAAAAGGAGCATATAATTTTTTTTATATCAGTCCTTATGTACTGGGAGATTGCAAAAGTTCTACCTGTTTTTATTATTCATGAAGAGCAAATAATGCAAAATCAATAGCACCTAAATTGTGCGCGTAATAACCATTGTTATCCGGGACGTCTTGTCAACTTTATGGAAGATGAATCTGCGGTGGTAAAGCTCTGGCTATTTCGAGTCAACTCTGTTCTTAAAAGTTTCCCACCTGCAATGTTTTGCGCTTCGTCTTCTGTAATTGATGCTAATGGCGTTTATTCTTATGGATCATGGGAAGTATATCCAAACTCCTCTGTGTTATCGTAAATCTTTCATAATGCTTTTCAATTGCTTTATGATACAATGCTTTATGATAACACTTTTCGTCATGCACTAATTATTAGAATATCATTTGTGATTTTTTATCTAAGCATGGAAAAAAAAGTGTTGCTATTCCAAGTTTGCAATTCTTTCACCGTAACCGTAATTTTTGCTTTGCTTTAAATTCTACAATTTCCAAGCATACATACTTCCAAAGAATCTTCAGAATTTTGTTGTGTCTTATATTTCTTTGTTGACAGTAGCATCAAACCAGGCCCATGAGCTCGAATGACTTCAAACAATGGACCACAGCCTCAGAGCTCGAGAACAACTGGCTTTTATATAAACCGATGCAGGCCAAAATGTGGGCAAAAGCAGCTTGAGTCATATTGCAGTTTGGACACAAGGGATAAACTTTGTGGTCCGTCGCATGACTTTGTACATCTGTGTGTCCACTTCGAAATCGCACTGGCAAATTCCAATCACAACAACACTAAAGCGATTTTCCATATACCATTCATGCACGGGGGCTATCCTCCAAGAACAGACATCTTACCTGATCCATGTGACGATCTCTGAAAAAGTAAGACAGCTAACATGAAAAGTATCCTTACGGTACCCTCTCAGGCCAGATCGTCAACATCATTTCCGTGCACATTCATATGCGATGGAATCTATTGAAAGGTGATATTAAAATTGGCAATCAAGCGATTCAGAAACTTTTATTCGATTGAGCAGAAAGGTTAACATAATTTATGTATCTCTTGTGTTTTAATAGTAATATTCTTTTTTAAAAGGTAGAATTTGAACCTAAAAATGTAAACTTTATGAAATTGCCAAATTTGGATATGGATTATTTAAATTTAAATATTATTTTTTTTCAAAAATCTATTTTAGCCGCATAGATTGCAGTTAAATTGTATATCTGGAACTCTTTAAATGAATTGCGATGGAAGCTTTTTGGGTAAGTTAGAATCCGATCAGTTAGTTAGGAATTAGTCATCTATTTGTGTCGCATATAGTGGTATTCAAATTACATCAATTTCAGACATCAGATACTATTAATAGGTATACTTGACAAGATTATCCGAGATATAACATCTTCACAGAGGATTTCTGTGTGGCTTCTTAATGCAACACATTATCGAGATAGGATTGATGCAGCTGGTCTTGCTTCTGCGTTTGGAACACTGATAACGAGGAAAATCATGCAAAATGAGAGGGGCCTTAACGCTCCGGTATCAGTGTTGTGTCAAAGAAATCAACTGCTTTGATGCCATTGGCATTATTGTATGGAAAGCGATTATGTTAGGTGGGCATTCATCGTCCCCAATCTTCTCAGCTCATACAATGACAGCAAGTTGCTATAAGTATATCCCCTGTCGGACGTTCTCGAGTAATTGTGTGGATGAGCAATTTATTTTCCTAGATAATGCATGACCACTTGCTTAAGTTTACTATTATTTGGAAGAAGGCACATTCTCTGCATATTACTTTTCCAGCGAGGCCTTTAAACTTCAATCCATTAGACACTTTCGGGATTCCTCTGGGCCCTTTTGAGAAAATGGGAAGTACTACTGTAGTCGTTGATAATATGATACAAGTGTCAATAATATGGGAGATCGTTATTAGGATTGCGTAGAGGCACGAAGTGGACCCGCTTATTAGACGAAACAAAAAGATTTTCCAACTACGCATCCTACTTTGAACAATTTCGTTCTTTGCTCATCAGATTTCTTTAAACTGTAAGACAGTTTTTTTACACCATTTCTCTTGTTTTACAACCTATGGTATATTTGCAAACTAATTTTTTTTATATGAAACATTTATTTTTTATCGAAATATCCGCAACCTTAATTTTGGATATTGGTGTGTATCGGAATAAAATATAGGCTGAAAATATGCGATAGCAAAATAGTGCTTGTAAATTGCAAATGCAGGAAACATCTTACATAGGCAATAATGTTCGTGGGTTCGAATCCCACCTTGGGCATGGATGTTTGTATTTTACTTTAAACCCGGTCTAATTAGCCCTCGTGTGCAAAAAAATGACCGTTGAGCGACAAACAAACAAGCAATAATGTATTATAGTAAAAACTCTTAATCAAGTGTTTAAATTTCATATTTCTCCTATATTCTTGTAATATTTGACGTTTTCCAATAAAAAGAAACAATATAATTTGTTAATAAGTATTTGTAGTAAGTTTCCAAAATATAATTCGCGTATTTCTGAATCATTAAAAAGACTTGCAATTTATTGTTGTTGTATCGTTTAATAACTTTACTATAGTTGAAAAATTTGAATTACTAACATATTTTTTTCATGCGATAAGATTCATAAACCTTGTATGCAAGAAAAGAATATGTTCAAAAGTTGTTCACATAGATTATTATATGCATTTAAATTTTAGAATTCCACTATAGCAGCATGCAAATATTAAAGCAGACCAAAAAATTTTTTAATTGTATTTTAATACTTTTGAAATGTGTTTTTGGTTTATATCAGCTGGTTATAACTTTTATACAAGATAAAAATAAAAGAAATATTTTAAAAGAATATGCCTTACTATATATTCAATAACATGTACTATGCATTGTACACATGTATATAACATGTACAATTTAAGGTAATTAGAAGAGACCCTAATTTCAAATAAAAAGAAAACTTACGCATGTATTAATAATTAAGCTTAAGATTTTATATATATATATATATATATATATATATATACACACACACACTTATATATATATATATATATATATATATATATATATATATATATATATATATATATATATATATATATATATATATATATATATATATATATAATTAGAATCCCGGTGACTTAGTGGCTGCGTTTCACGCTCCCATGATACAAGTCCGAGGTTCGATCCTCGGGTTGGGCAAGGTTAACTCAGCCTTTCATCCCTACAGTGGGTCGATTAACTGAGTACCAAGCATGCTTGGGAACTAAACACTAGGGGTCTTGCGTTAGGCTGACCACCTAACTGGGACGTATGCTTCGCACCTCAGGGCCCTCGGTCATGAAAACAGTTATGGGCACTGAAGGCCTTGGCCCACATGGGTTATCGTGCCATGGAGTTTAGTTAAGATTATATATATAATTATGCATGTTAGAGAGAAACAGATAAACATTTTCAATCAATTTATAGCTAGCTAATTATTTAGAAGGTTATGAAGTACATAAATATTTATTTTGTAATTTATTTCAATCATGAATATATCCATCTTCACTGACAGGGCAATAAAATTCTACACATTTTATTTAAAAAAAACATTGTCTGTTGCTTTATTATTTTTATATACCTGATACAAAATAAATATTATGACATAATTTTCAGGAGTCTGGGTGGAATATTTTAATGATTAAAGTTTATAAAATCCTTTTTTCACATAGAAATGAGACTGATATAACCTAAGATGGGAATTACATTTCCTGTCGACTGACATGAGAATCGCATACAAACGTTGAACAATAACCATGCATATGTAAAGAGTTCAGAAGCTCAACCATGAAGAAAAACCTGTAAACTGTATCAGCTGTTTAATGAATTAAAGCCTGTCTTCAACAGAAGCTTGGGATTTTGAGCCATATTCAAATGATGAAATCTGAAGGACCTCTCTGTTTGAAGACATTCGTCACTGCAAGTATTTATGACGAATGAGTCCGCTCATCATGATGGCTTCTGATCAGATCCGAGAAGACAAATAAAATTTGTTTCTCGATTAACAATGCTCTCACTTAACAACAATACTCATACAATTAAAGAATAAGTAATTCTTAGAATCCATAACAAAATAATTTGCTTCTCTTATGCTATAAAAGAAAAAAATCCTAAAACATTATCCATTTTTAGTTCCCTGCTACAGCACCCAGTCTCTTCATTCTTCAATTTCACAATACAAAAATTTAATAACCATCAGTAAAATGAATATGACAAAATAACTAACATAATCGTTATGTTGTACTATTAGACAAGTCCCGCTGCAGAAATATGAGCATTATCACCCTGGAAAATTCCATCTCTTGCAGAAAACATTGTTAGCATCATAACCTGGTCAGATAAACTTTTTTAACCTCTCTATTGATCTTTCCTGTCAGGCTTACCACAACACGGTTGCCTATGTCATGTCAGATGCGCCTCCTTGTTATACTGTTGGGAGGAGACTATCACCATGAAACTCTAGTACAGGAGTCCTCCAAAGTGCATGTAGCCTGTTGGAGGGAAAAATGCGAAAGATGATTAGACACAGACTATCTAGTTTCTTAAACTTATTAATCTACGAAATTGTGAGTGTGATACCATTAGGGACGACGTATGGAATTAACGTCTGTGATGAGTGATTTGGGAATTGCATTCCTGCCATAAATGATCTGCTTATGAAAATGCCTTCTAACTGCAATCATTAAGTATGGAGAATTCAAGAGTTATGACAGAGCTCTGCAATCACTTTTGCTGCATTTGTTCGCTCTTTAGACTTTGCAATCTGCTTCCATGTCCATCTACATCTCTCTTTCACTGAGCTTCTTTCCGTTCACTATTTTCTTTTCTTCCACTGAGCTACTTTTGCCCCAATGTGTGTGTGCTGCCATAACTTTAGGCACTCTAACTCTAGAAGCATGCTGGAACTTGGGATATTTCGGTCATACCTATTCCAACAAGACGGACTTCCTACAGTTTCACCTCTTGGAAAATCTGAGAGGTTCGATATTTTGCGCTTTCCAAGGAATCTAAGACTTACAAAACTTAAAAAAAAAAACTACCACATACTACCAGAATATATACATTTCTATTTATAAGGAAAGTAGTTGCAATTTTGTAGCTATTCGAAACCTGTTTAACGTATCGATCGACATTTAAATAATTTTAGCTTACATGAAGTAACCACAGAATGGTAAATAAACAAACTAAATCAAACAAAGTGAATCGATTTACCAATAAATTAAATTCTAATTCTATTATCATGCAGGTATATCATGGTACAATATAAAAATAGGAGTTAACTAGACACTTTACGGAAAAATTCTATTTTCATAATTCAGTAAAATGTAAAATCCCCCGTGTACGAAAAAATCTGCATTAATTCTATATTTACCGGGAAATGAATAAAAATAATTTTATTATTAATTTAATGTGTCGTTTTTGAAACAAATAGTTTTTATTTTCCTATATAAATCTTTTCTCGACATATTTTCTCTGCCAAAGAAAATAAATAAATATTATATTTTTTTATTTAAAACTTAGAAACTATCTTTCGAAACTTAAACATTGTAAAAATGAGAACTGGGAAAAGTAATCCCATAAAATCTGATTTCAGGCATACAAAGAGAAAGTAAAACAAATGAAACTTACAAGCACACATGTGCAACAAAAGCTATAGTGTCTGTTTACACCCATATTTTTCTATTAAATATCAAGCTTTTACAGCCAAAGAAATACCCTGTATTTGCTTTCGTGTGTGTAAATCCAATGCACTTACGCAACTTTTGCTTCATAGAAGTGGAATCAAATATAAGGGAATAAAGAAAATATTTTTATCTGTGAAAAGGGGACTCTCTCTCTTTGCTGTTTTATTTTATGTTGTCATAATGGTGAAAGAACATTTTTGTCTACCTCCAAGAAAATTCTTGAAAGTCTAACAATATTTTTTGATATTCCTTAAAAAATCCTTATATAATTATGCATGTTAGAGAGAAACAGATAAACATTTTCAATCAATTTATAGCTAGCTAATTATTTAGAAGGTTATGAAGTACATAAATATTTATTTTGTAATTTATTTCAATCATGAATATATCCATCTTCACTGACAGGGCAATAAAATTCTACACATTTTATTTAAAAAAAACATTGTCTGTTGCTTTATTATTTTTATATACCTGATACAAAATAAATATTATGACATAATTTTCAGGAGTCTGGGTGGAATATTTTAATGATTAAAGTTTATAAAATCCTTTTTTCACATAGAAATGAGACTGATATAACCTAAGATGGGAATTACATTTCCTGTCGACTGACATGAGAATCGCATACAAACGTTGAACAATAACCATGCATATGTAAAGAGTTCAGAAGCTCAACCATGAAGAAAAACCTGTAAACTGTATCAGCTGTTTAATGAATTAAAGCCTGTCTTCAACAGAAGCTTGGGATTTTGAGCCATATTCAAATGATGAAATCTGAAGGACCTCTCTGTTTGAAGACATTCGTCACTGCAAGTATTTATGACGAATGAGTCCGCTCATCATGATGGCTTCTGATCAGATCCGAGAAGACAAATAAAATTTGTTTCTCGATTAACAATGCTCTCACTTAACAACAATACTCATACAATTAAAGAATAAGTAATTCTTAGAATCCATAACAAAATAATTTGCTTCTCTTATGCTATAAAAGAAAAAAAATCCTAAAACATTATCCATTTTTAGTTCCCTGCTACAGCACCCAGTCTCTTCATTCTTCAATTTCACAATACAAAAATTTAATAACCATCAGTAAAATGAATATGACAAAATAACTAACATAATCGTTATGTTGTACTATTAGACAAGTCCCGCTGCAGAAATATGAGCATTATCACCCTGGAAAATTCCATCTCTTGCAGAAAACATTGTTAGCATCATAACCTGGTCAGATAAACTTTTTTTAACCTCTCTATTGATCTTTCCTGTCAGGCTTACCACAACACGGTTGCCTATGTCATGTCAGATGCGCCTCCTTGTTATACTGTTGGGAGGAGACTATCACCATGAAACTCTAGTACAGGAGTCCTCCAAAGTGCATGTAGCCTGTTGGAGGGAAAAATGCGAAAGATGATTAGACACAGACTATCTAGTTTCTTAAACTTATTAATCTACGAAATTGTGAGTGTGATACCATTAGGGACGACGTATGGAATTAACGTCTGTGATGAGTGATTTGGGAATTGCATTCCTGCCATAAATGATCTGCTTATGAAAATGCCTTCTAACTGCAATCATTAAGTATGGAGAATTCAAGAGTTATGACAGAGCTCTGCAATCACTTTTGCTGCATTTGTTCGCTCTTTAGACTTTGCAATCTGCTTCCATGTCCATCTACATCTCTCTTTCACTGAGCTTCTTTCCGTTCACTATTTTCTTTTCTTCCACTGAGCTACTTTTGCCCCAATGTGTGTGTGCTGCCATAACTTTAGGCACTCTAACTCTAGAAGCATGCTGGAACTTGGGATATTTCGGTCATACCTATTCCAACAAGACGGACTTCCTACAGTTTCACCTCTTGGAAAATCTGAGAGGTTCGATATTTTGCGCTTTCCAAGGAATCTAAGACTTACAAAACTTAAAAAAAAAAACTACCACATACTACCAGAATATATACATTTCTATTTATAAGGAAAGTAGTTGCAATTTTGTAGCTATTCGAAACCTGTTTAACGTATCGATCGACATTTAAATAATTTTAGCTTACATGAAGTAACCACAGAATGGTAAATAAACAAACTAAATCAAACAAAGTGAATCGATTTACCAATAAATTAAATTCTAATTCTATTATCATGCAGGTATATCATGGTACAATATAAAAATAGGAGTTAACTAGACACTTTACGGAAAAATTCTATTTTCATAATTCAGTAAAATGTAAAATCCCCCGTGTACGAAAAAATCTGCATTAATTCTATATTTACCGGGAAATGAATAAAAATAATTTTATTATTAATTTAATGTGTCGTTTTTGAAACAAATAGTTTTTATTTTCCTATATAAATCTTTTCTCGACATATTTTCTCTGCCAAAGAAAATAAATAAATATTATATTTTTTTTATTTAAAACTTAGAAACTATCTTTCGAAACTTAAACATTGTAAAAATGAGAACTGGGAAAAGTAATCCCATAAAATCTGATTTCAGGCATACAAAGAGAAAGTAAAACAAATGAAACTTACAAGCACACATGTGCAACAAAAGCTATAGTGTCTGTTTACACCCATATTTTTCTATTAAATATCAAGCTTTTACAGCCAAAGAAATACCCTGTATTTGCTTTCGTGTGTGTAAATCCAATGCACTTACGCAACTTTTGCTTCATAGAAGTGGAATCAAATATAAGGGAATAAAGAAAATATTTTTATCTGTGAAAAGGGGACTCTCTCTCTTTGCTGTTTTATTTTATGTTGTCATAATGGTGAAAGAACATTTTTGTCTACCTCCAAGAAAATTCTTGAAAGTCTAACAATATTTTTTGATATTCCTTAAAAAATCCTTATATAATTATGCATGTTAGAGAGAAACAGATAAACATTTTCAATCAATTTATAGCTAGCTAATTATTTAGAAGGTTATGAAGTACATAAATATTTATTTTGTAATTTATTTCAATCATGAATATATCCATCTTCACTGACAGGGCAATAAAATTCTACACATTTTATTTAAAAAAAACATTGTCTGTTGCTTTATTATTTTTATATACCTGATACAAAATAAATATTATGACATAATTTTCAGGAGTCTGGGTGGAATATTTTAATGATTAAAGTTTATAAAATCCTTTTTTCACATAGAAATGAGACTGATATAACCTAAGATGGGAATTACATTTCCTGTCGACTGACATGAGAATCGCATACAAACGTTGAACAATAACCATGCATATGTAAAGAGTTCAGAAGCTCAACCATGAAGAAAAACCTGTAAACTGTATCAGCTGTTTAATGAATTAAAGCCTGTCTTCAACAGAAGCTTGGGATTTTGAGCCATATTCAAATGATGAAATCTGAAGGACCTCTCTGTTTGAAGACATTCGTCACTGCAAGTATTTATGACGAATGAGTCCGCTCATCATGATGGCTTCTGATCAGATCCGAGAAGACAAATAAAATTTGTTTCTCGATTAACAATGCTCTCACTTAACAACAATACTCATACAATTAAAGAATAAGTAATTCTTAGAATCCATAACAAAATAATTTGCTTCTCTTATGCTATAAAAGAAAAAAAAATCCTAAAACATTATCCATTTTTAGTTCCCTGCTACAGCACCCAGTCTCTTCATTCTTCAATTTCACAATACAAAAATTTAATAACCATCAGTAAAATGAATATGACAAAATAACTAACATAATCGTTATGTTGTACTATTAGACAAGTCCCGCTGCAGAAATATGAGCATTATCACCCTGGAAAATTCCATCTCTTGCAGAAAACATTGTTAGCATCATAACCTGGTCAGATAAACTTTTTTTAACCTCTCTATTGATCTTTCCTGTCAGGCTTACCACAACACGGTTGCCTATGTCATGTCAGATGCGCCTCCTTGTTATACTGTTGGGAGGAGACTATCACCATGAAACTCTAGTACAGGAGTCCTCCAAAGTGCATGTAGCCTGTTGGAGGGAAAAATGCGAAAGATGATTAGACACAGACTATCTAGTTTCTTAAACTTATTAATCTACGAAATTGTGAGTGTGATACCATTAGGGACGACGTATGGAATTAACGTCTGTGATGAGTGATTTGGGAATTGCATTCCTGCCATAAATGATCTGCTTATGAAAATGCCTTCTAACTGCAATCATTAAGTATGGAGAATTCAAGAGTTATGACAGAGCTCTGCAATCACTTTTGCTGCATTTGTTCGCTCTTTAGACTTTGCAATCTGCTTCCATGTCCATCTACATCTCTCTTTCACTGAGCTTCTTTCCGTTCACTATTTTCTTTTCTTCCACTGAGCTACTTTTGCCCCAATGTGTGTGTGCTGCCATAACTTTAGGCACTCTAACTCTAGAAGCATGCTGGAACTTGGGATATTTCGGTCATACCTATTCCAACAAGACGGACTTCCTACAGTTTCACCTCTTGGAAAATCTGAGAGGTTCGATATTTTGCGCTTTCCAAGGAATCTAAGACTTACAAAACTTAAAAAAAAAAACTACCACATACTACCAGAATATATACATTTCTATTTATAAGGAAAGTAGTTGCAATTTTGTAGCTATTCGAAACCTGTTTAACGTATCGATCGACATTTAAATAATTTTAGCTTACATGAAGTAACCACAGAATGGTAAATAAACAAACTAAATCAAACAAAGTGAATCGATTTACCAATAAATTAAATTCTAATTCTATTATCATGCAGGTATATCATGGTACAATATAAAAATAGGAGTTAACTAGACACTTTACGGAAAAATTCTATTTTCATAATTCAGTAAAATGTAAAATCCCCCGTGTACGAAAAAATCTGCATTAATTCTATATTTACCGGGAAATGAATAAAAATAATTTTATTATTAATTTAATGTGTCGTTTTTGAAACAAATAGTTTTTATTTTCCTATATAAATCTTTTCTCGACATATTTTCTCTGCCAAAGAAAATAAATAAATATTATATTTTTTTTATTTAAAACTTAGAAACTATCTTTCGAAACTTAAACATTGTAAAAATGAGAACTGGGAAAAGTAATCCCATAAAATCTGATTTCAGGCATACAAAGAGAAAGTAAAACAAATGAAACTTACAAGCACACATGTGCAACAAAAGCTATAGTGTCTGTTTACACCCATATTTTTCTATTAAATATCAAGCTTTTACAGCCAAAGAAATACCCTGTATTTGCTTTCGTGTGTGTAAATCCAATGCACTTACGCAACTTTTGCTTCATAGAAGTGGAATCAAATATAAGGGAATAAAGAAAATATTTTTATCTGTGAAAAGGGGACTCTCTCTCTTTGCTGTTTTATTTTATGTTGTCATAATGGTGAAAGAACATTTTTGTCTACCTCCAAGAAAATTCTTGAAAGTCTAACAATATTTTTTGATATTCCTTAAAAAATCAAATCCTGAATAGTAACAACCTTTGGCATTTTTGTTAAATACATATTTTATATCTTTTTATTGATGATTTTTAACAGTATTTGTTTAAAATAATATTAACTTGATTTATTATTTGTACTTAAGTAATTGAATTTTTATACGCTATTTTGAAAGTTAATTTTCCTAAACTTATACGTTTCAAATAAGCAACAATGTATCTTTAGTTCAAAAACATAAAAATTTTTTAAACTTATTTTCTTTATTTGGGTTTGAAAATAATTTGAAATTTCTTAACACACGTGTAGTTATTAGAAATACAATCTACATAAATATGACTAAAAAAAAACAAGGAAATAAACAGCAACACACACACACACACACACACACACACACACACACACACACACACACACACACACACACACACACACACACACACACACACACACACACACACACACACACACACACACACACACACACACACACACATTATATATAATTAGAATCCCGGTGATTTAGTGGCAGCGTTTCACGCTCCCATGATACAGGTCCGAGGTTCGATCCTCGGGTTGGGCAAGGTTGACTCAGCCTTTCATCCCTACAGTGGGTCGATTAACTGAGTACCAAGCATGCTTGGGATCTAAACACTGGAGGTCTTGCGTTAGGTTGACCACCTAACTGGGACGTATGCTTCGCCCCCCAGGGCCCTTAGTCATGAAAACAGTTATGGGCACTGAAGGCCTTGGTCCACATGGGCTATCGTGCCATGGAGTTTAGTTAAGTTTATATAATTATGCATGTTAGAGAGAAACAGATAAACATTTTCAATCAATTTATAGCTAGCTAATTATGTAGAAGATTATGAACTACATAAATATTTATTTTATAATTCATTTAAATCATGAATATATCCATCTTCACTGACAGGACAATAAAATTCTACACATTTTATTTAAAAAAAACATTGTCTGTTGCTTTATTATTTTTATATACGTGATACAAAATAAATATTATGACATTATTTTCAGGAGTCTGGGTGGAATATTTTAATGATTAAAGTTTATAAAATCCTTTTTTCACATAGAAATGAGACTGATATAATCTAAGATGGGAATTACATTTCCTGTGGACTGACATGAGAATCGCATACAAACGTGGAACAATAACCATGCATATGTAAAGAGTTCAGAAGCTCAACCATGAAGAAAAACCTGCAAACTGTATCAGCTGTTTAATGAATTAATGCCTGTCTTCAACAGAAGCTTGGGATTTTGCGCCATATTCAAATGATGAAATCTGAAGGACCTCTCTGTTTGAAGACATTCGTCACTGCAAGTATTTATGACGAATGAGTCCGCTCATCATGATTGGCTTCTGATCAGATCCGAGAAGACAAATAAAATTTGTTACTCGATTAACAATGCTCTCACTTAACAACAATACTCATACAATTAAAGAATAAGTAATTCTTAGAATCCATAACAAAATAATTTGTTTCTCTTATGCTATAAAAGAAAAAAATCCTAAAACATTACCCATTTTTAGTTCCCTGCTACATCACCCAGTCTCTTCATTCTTCAATTTCACAATACAAAAATCTAATAACCATCAGTAAAATGAATATGACAAAATAACTAACATAAAATCGTTATGTTGTAGTATTAGACAAGTCCCGCTGCAGAGATATGAGCATTATCACCCTGGAAAATTCCATCTCTTGCAGAAAACAGTGTTAGCATCATAACCTGGTCAGATAAACTTTTTTAACCTCTCTATTGATCTTTCCTGTCAGGCTTACCACAACACGGTTGCCTATGTCATGTCAGATGCACTTCCCTGTTATACTGTTGGGAGGAGACTATCACCATGAAACTCTAGTACAGGTGTCCTCCAAAGTGCACGTAGCCTGTTGGAGGGAAAAATGCGAAAGACGATTAGACACAGACTATCTAGTTTCTTAAACTTATTAATCGACGAAATTGTGAGTGTGATACCATTAGTGACGACGTATGGAATTAACGTCTGTGATGAGTGATTTGAGAATTGCATTCCTGCCGTAAATGATCTGCTTATGAAGGTGCCTTCTAACTGCAATCATTAACTCTGGATAATTCAAGAGTTGATAGATCTCTGCGATCACTTTTGCTGCATTCGTTCGCTCTTTAGACATTACAATCTGCTTCCATGTCCATCTACACCACTCTTTCACCGAGCTTCTTTCCGTTCACTATTTTCTTTTCTTCCATTGAGCTATTTCTGCCCCAATGTGTGTGTGCTGCCATAACTTTAGACACTCTAACTCTAGAAGCATCCTGGAACTTGGGATGTTTCGGTCATACCTATTCCAGCAAGACGGATTTCCTACAGTTTCACATCTTGGAAAATCTGAGAGGTTCGATATTTTGCGCTTTCCAAGGAATCTAAGACTTACAAAACTTAAAAAAAAACTACCACATACTACCAGAATATATACATTTCTATTTATAAGGAAAGTGGTTGCAATTTTGTAGCTATTCGAAACCTGTTCAACGTATCGGTCGACATTTAAATAATTTTAGCTTACATGAAGTAACCATAGAATGGTAAATAAACAAACTAAATCAAACAAACAAATTGAATCAATCTACCAATAAATTAAATTCTAATTCTATTATAATGTAGGTGCATCATGGTACAATATAAAAATAGAAGTTAACTAGACACTTTACGCGGAAAAATTCTATTATCATAATTCAGTAAGATGTGTAAAAATCCCCGTGTACGAAAAAATCTCCATTAATTCTATATTTACCGGGAAATGAATTGAAATAATTTTATTATTAATTTAATGTGTCGTTTTTGAAACAAATAATTTTTATTTCCTATATAAATATTTTCTCGACATATTTTCTCTGCCAAAGAAAATAAATAAATATTTATTATTTTTATTTAAAACTTAGAAACTATCTTTCGAAACTTAAACATTGTAAATATGAGAACTGGGAAAAGTAATCCCATAAAATCTGATTTCAGGCATACAAAGAGAAAGTAAAACAAATGAAACTTACAAGCACACATGTGCAACAAAAGCTATAGTGTCTGTTTACACCCATATTTTTCTATTAAATATCAAGCTTTTACAGCCAAAGAAATACCCCGTATTTGCTTTCGTGTGTGTAAATCCAATGCACTTACGCAACTTTTGCTTCATAGAAGTGGAATCAAATATAAGGGAATAAAGAAAATATTTTTATCTGTGAAAAGGGACTCACGCTCTCTCTGCTGTTTTATTTTATGTTGTCAGAATGGTGAAAGAACATATTTGTCTACCTCCAAGAAAATTCTTGAAAGTCTAACAATACTTTTTGATATTCCTTAAAATATCAAATCCTGAATAATAACAACCTTTGGCATTTTTGTTAAATATATATTTTATATCTTTTTATTGGCGATTTTTAACAGTATTTGTTAGTTTAGACTTACTCTAAAGATAATATTACGTTTTTTAAAATAATATTAACTTGATTTATTATTTGTACTTTAGTAATTGAAATTTTTATACGCTATTTTGAAAATTAATTTTCCTAAACTTACACATTTCAAATAAGCAACAAAGTATTTTTAGTTCAAAAACATTAAAATTTTTTTTAACTAATTTACTTTTCTATTTGGGTTTGAAAATAATTTGAAAATTTTTATCACATAGCATTATTAGAAGTACAATCTACATTAAAAATTTACATAAATATGACTCAAAAAACAAGGAGATAAACAGCAACACACAGTAACATATAAAAAATTTATATACAACTAAATAGCATTTAATATTTAACATAAAGTTCTATTCTATAAATTATATTACTTCAGGACATGGGAAAAAGATTCATCCAACTTTCAATATAATCTGTTTCGTAGATTTCTCTTTCGAATTAAATGTCTTGATACTTGTTTTTTATTAATAATCCTTTTTTCTTCGAAAGGCTTCATTTTTTACATTGCATATCTTTTATTCTAATTTCAGTCAACACTGTTAGTATGATCAACACGATATAAAGAGTTATCAAAGATTTGAGTCTGTTGACGGTAAGTGATCTTCTGCAAAACATGTTATGGAATTTCATTTTTCAGCATTATTTAAACTTTTTATTCTCTTAGAAACAAAAAGTATTTTTAAATCTAATTTTTGACGAGAGACACAAAGGTTATCCAATAGCATGTTGAAAAGCATTCAACAAATAATTTTTAATAACTATAAACAAGTGCGGTATACCATTACCTCAAAACTTCCACCTAAAAATATACTTTATAAATAATTTTGATAATATGCTGTTTTCTACATTACACAATGCGGCTTAAATTTCTAGACAATTTTTTTCGAGACTTTTAACATTAGTAATGTGAAAATAATAACATTTTCTAACGTCTATGGTCTTATATATATATATATATATATATATATATATATATATATATATATATATATATATATATATATATATATATATATATATATATATATTTGTAATCTAAAAGACAATTCGTGATACCTCTGATACATAATACTTTTGTTTTTGCTGCTCTCTACTGATAAAATACCCATAAAGCATGATATTTTTAGCAATTCGTGATATAAAAGTCAGAAGCATAATTAAGAGCTTAGGTTTGGTATGTCACTTAAACATTCTTTTTGCACATTTAAGAGATATTTCATTTCAGATTTAAAATTTTGAAGTATAATAGTAATCTGCACTAATACAAAATTTCCACGTTTTAGGAAAACAATTGAATCACATAGACTTGAGATCAGATTTCTGCAGCTGGCAACGCTATCAGTTGGGATCAAAACTGCCCAAAATAAATCATGACTCTAATTACTGAAAACATTTCCACAACTGAAGTTATATATTATAATGTCACATTGTATTCAATGACGATATAAAAATACTGTTAGATCTATTCTAGAATTTTTTCTTATAAATAAAATGTTTATTTTTAATGTTTGAAATGAGTTCTGTAAGACTATTATGCTATCATATGTGAGTGTATTACTATTACATATGAATGATATATTTGAAGTTAATCTGGTTGAAATACTGAATAGAATATGAAATGTGACATTTGAATCTTCACTTCTCGTATAAATTTCAATTTTAACTAACATTCGTAAAATTTAGATGACAATACAGAAATGGTATACTTTTATTTTAACATCTTGCGTTTTAGCTTAAGATTTCACAGAATATTAAAACTCTAGCACTGTATTAGTTACAAGTACGCATATTTAAAATGTAAAAGAAAATTCAGCTGTTGCAGTAAAACAAAATTAGGTACTTTTCCATTATATCCTCGTACTGTAATCACCATAATTGTAACAAAAAAATTGTAAATTACTAACGTAAATATTCCATTTGCATGCCTCTAGTTTTACTTAAAAGAGTTTACGCTTTCAAAAACTACTAAAAAATAATACAAACATTTTATATTTACATTTTATAAACTAAAAATAATTATAAATTGACAAAACTTATTTAAACGATAATGTTTATTTCTGGTGGAAACTTTTTAGTAATCGCTCCAATGATTGATTTCGTAAATATAATATAATAGTACCTTTTTTCTTCAATGAAACAAAATTAAATTTTGCTGTATTTGACAGCTTTCGCCCTTGGCGACTTGTGACGTATTGCTGCATTTAACCGACAAAATTAAGCAATATTTTGCACCAACGAGCCTTAATTTTGCTTAGCATTTATCTTGCTTGCATTGTTTATCATTCTTAAGTCAATTTTTGTACAAAAAAATTAATTTAAATATATTGGATTTTAAATAAAATTGTGTGAACCATTAAAATCTCATCACATCTACGTTATATTATTTTCGCTTCTCCGCAAGAAATCTGCTATTTCTTTAGAATCATAAGCGATGGTATAATGGAGAAGTACCCAAATCGCTTATGATCAATAATTTTCTATTAGTGTTGCAAAATTAATTCATTTGACATTTGTAATCAAAGTAAATTTCAGTTTTTTTTATAAAAATAAAATTTTTAAAAAAGTATATGTAGTAATATAATATAATAGTAGTAGTACAAGTATCCCTGTATTAAAAAAAAAAAAAGCTTTGGTAATTTTTTGCATACTTAACAAAAAATTAATTTTTTTTAACCATCCCGAATCTCTAACGATTGAACGACAAACTTGAATTCGGGAAACGCTTATTCTACAGGATTTCATTCAAATATATTTTAATCAGTTATGAATTTAAAAGAAAAATGGTCAAAATAATTTTTTAATCATTGGTCATTAGATTTGAAAAAAAAAGAAAAATAATAGAATAAATTATACTTATTTACTCATATGTTTTTCTTTGAAGAACTTGTACCAATTCTTTCAATTCATCAAAATTTCAATTAAAGGTTATAAAAAAGAGAAAAGAAAGAAAATTGAATCCTTATATATATATATATATATATATATATATATATATATATATATATATATATATATATATATATATATATATATAAATGTTTATTAATTTGGAAAAAGCCATCTTGAATCTAGGATATCAGGGAATAAAATCTCAACTGAGCTTCAGATGATGGAGAATTCGCCCATCTTTCATACTTCTTTTACCATTAAGGATTCCATGAGTTACTTTTTTTTTCAATTTATTCATCTGACTAAAGGCGTTGCGATTGGATACTAGAATTTGAACAAAACTGAATTTTTCAAAAAAAAAAAAAAAAAAAATTGATTTGTTAGGAATATACCATTTGAAACACTCTTTCACATAAGCTAAGTAAATAATATAAAAGTCTTTTGTAAATCACTCACTGCCTTATAAATACTGATTTATATGAAATGTATTATAAATTTATGAATAAAAGTAAATGGAAGAAGTAATATTTTCAAAAAAAATCTTCTCAAATGCTATATTATTAAACATATGGTGGACTTTGGTTGAAATCGATTTGCTGGAAATAAAATAAATTTAATGTAAAAAATAAATTAAAATTATTTCTACAAAAGAAACGCAAAAAATATGCTTTATTCAATATACATAAATAAAAATATACGAATCAATTTACCTACAGCAAATTACTATGAAGTGTTCTTTTAATGACAAAGATATATACAATTGTTTAATTTCGTCAAAATTTAATTTACATATATATTTGTTTATTTTTTTAATCCAATATCAAATCTTTTGAATACAGATATGTAACCTTAAACAGAAGAAAAGAGAACAATAACAAAAATCTTAAATGAAATTCGATTCCAAATATTAAAATATTTTCATATTCATGCATTTTTTGAATCATTTATGTAAATATGAAAAACAGAAATGCATTCTCTCTTTATCTAAATTATTATTTGAAATAAAACACTATAACTAAGAAAAAATAAAATATCATGGGAATTTAATTTCAAGAAAATTGTCAAAAATGAATAAACATAATTAAATTGTCCTTGCCTAACCGTAAAGTAGATGTTTTGTCTTTTCTTTCTCATTTTGATATTTCTTGTGTTCCATTTTCAAAGTGTTCAATGTTGGAATCAATATCGTTAAAGATTAGAAAATTTAAAAACTAATTACTTAGAACAACAGGTAATTTTCATGATTTCGAAAGAGGCCTACTCGCGAAGCGAGTGTAAGACTATGAATGTCCACTCTATCAATTTTCATGATTTAGAAAACTTGAACGAACGGAAAAAAATTATAATTAAGAAATACTTCTTTATAACTGGTAAAATTCGTGAATAGATTTTTTCTCATCACCGACACATTTTAACATTCGACGTTGTTGTTCTTGTTTACTGACACTTGGACAAGCCAAGCTTGCTATGCCTTGGCTATGCGAATTAAGTCAATTGGGAGCGTCTTTCGTTTTAATCAGAGCACCATGAAAGATGAAAGTACGACTTTGTTCTTCACACATGCCATAGGAACCCGTTTATAGGGTAGGCAACCATTCACACCTCATTCATACAGGGAAAGAACAAAGACAGGATAGTTAGAGAGAGAAAGTACATCCATGCTCGAACTGGGATTCGAAAACAGGACCTCCTTATCCATAGTCAGGCACGCTGACCACTAGGCAATTTGGTCGGCAACATTCGACGTGAACTTCACTTGCTGCCGCTCGAAGATTGCGTTTGAAGCCAGGCATTAAATTGGTCTGAGAGTCACATTTACGACGCTGTTTCAATACGATTTGACGTAGATGAAACGTAATCTGACGTCATGGATATTTTAAACTAATGCGAATTGTAATAAAGTGCAGTAATCGTGATCTTAACTGGAACGAAGGAAACAACCTCTTTACAGTTCATAAAAATCGATATTTAAGATTCATTTCACTGAATATATAAGCGCTTAAGATTTAAAGTAAAATCTTTGAACGTAGACCAATATAGATAGATAAATAGAATTTCATATCACATACTGCTTTGGGAAACGTGGAATTTTCCAAGAGTTGGCTGCAGCTATTTCAAACGAAGCGTACATATTTTCATATGAAACCTGTATGCTTTGGATAGCAGATATGTACGGATTTCCGTACATATCTGCTATCCAAGCATACAGGTTTCTCATAAGACATGCTCTTCGAGTAATAAAGCTATAATGAAAATAGTTTTTAAAATGCAACATATATATATGTATATATATATATATATATATATATATATATATATATATATATATATATAATAATAATAATTAATCTGCAAAAAATATTTAGAAAACTATTATGCAAACCTCAATGTAGGAAGATAAAGACAAAAAAAATGGATTCAATTAATAGAATTTTATTTAATATTTAGTTAAAACTAAATTTAAGGAGCATTTCACAAGGGAAATACATTCAAGGGGGATCAATGACACTTAAAGTGAACATAATCCAATTATTTAACCAGCCATTAAAAGACAATTTTATAAGTTGCAACCATAAGGTTCCTTCAAATTTTTTCCAATAAATTCAATACATTTTAAATAAAATTTGAATTTTTTTTTACAGTATTTAAAACTTTGAGTAGCATATCTTTAGAGAGAAAATAAGTTTGAGGCGAGCTTAGAAAACAGCCATTCAGTTAATAAGAAGAGAGTTGCTTAAAGTGAATACAAATTTTGAGTAAACAAAAATGATGAATGCAAGATAAGATAATATTTTATTAATAAATTAATGCGTATTGAAAAAAAGTTCTTATATGAATCAAAAAACAAAATTTTAGAGTATGCTGTCTGAGTATTTTCATGTGATTATTTATACTATATTTATTCCATTTTCAAGACTATATTAATTTATATTCTTCAATTTGATTTACCACGAATTATTGTGTTATTCGTTTTCATAACATTATATTTACTGAAATTTCAAGATCTTAATTTTTTATAGATAAATATTTCAATGTGAAATGTTTTTTTCTCGTCAAGTAAATTAGGAAATTTTGCTTGAGTAAATTAAGAAATTTGCAAGAGCTCCAGTGGTTCAGTAGTTTCACGCCGCTTCCCGTAAGCTCAGCAAAGTGAAGCATCATTTGCCGCGGGCAGTGGTTGGGAGGGTGACCACGGTGTACTCTCCTTCACTGGGATGCTGGAACTTCGTGGGTTGGAGACGTGTCCACGTTAATCTGTGACGTCCAAAGTCCTTTCGCTGGTGTGGCGTGGGTGTGGAGAGGAGGATGCCAGCTCAGGTGTTGTCTCGTCACCTGACCATGGTTCAAAATTACGAGGCACCTTAAAAAGAGCAAAGTCATAGTTTCACCTTCGTGGTGCTCTGATCCAAACGAAAGACGCTCTCATTATATGAAAAGCACCATTTCAGAAAATGTTTCTGCTGATACATAAATTAATGTCATCAAGAACCCTTTGATGACTAATATATGTGTCAATGAATTTACAAGCGAGTTTTAACCTTAAACTGTAGTTATATATATATATATATATATATATATATATATATATATATATATATATATATATATATATATATATATATAACTCAGAGGAGAAAGATGTTTCGCAGTGTAGTAACAGCCATCTGACCAGTGGTGCTCACTATTTACGAATGAGCCGGGGAATCTTAACTTTTCACCCAATCCCACTTAGTTTCGATTACTATGTATGACGTGGGCAGTCGCCTTCATACTGAAAGCAGCGAGTGCTGTTTGTCCAGGGAAATCAACCGGGTGATACCATCGAATGCCGCTTGGATATCGAAGCCTCGATAATTTATTTGCATACCAAATCCTCCAGATTAAGCTTAGAATAAAACACGAGCTTTAGGAGTTTGACAACAATAAGGATTGATAATGATCCATTACATTAATCTGTTGTCAAAATCAGTGCAAAATATGTGAGGAAAGATAAATTACTACTTTTTTTTTAAACTATATCACATTTTTTCTCATCTAATAATATTGTAGATAATATAAGAACACTAATATAAGAGTACCAGTAATGATATTTAATTTAGATTATTCAAATACCACAACTGAGATTCGCTTTTCTATTATTTTTTTTACACTATGCCGATTATAAACTAGGAATCAGAACCCAGTTTTCAGATATTCATATCATGCTTTCACAAATATTATTACAACCCCAACAAACTAAGGGTACAAGATTCTCTTTTTCATTATATGTATTATTATTTTCATTATGATTATTAATTATATTAAAATATGATAAATAGTATTTTTTTATGCATTTACATCATACTTTCTCTGCATTACAAAAAATCTGGGCTGTGATACAAAGAAAACTTCTAAGCCACCTTGTTTTAGTTTAAAATGAAAAAATTTATAGTAACCATAAACTTTTAAGGTATTTGCAAGCTATTATTTAAAATACACTCACGTCCATAAGTTAAGGATAATTCAAAATCACACAGAAATTGAACTCTAAAATAAAAATTTCACATATAAAATTATCACATTCATTGTGAAGAATAATATGCAAATTACAAGAAACCACCAAATAGAGCCGATAGTATGTCATAATGACGAGAGTGTAAGAGAGGGGTATATAAGGAATGGTTGCAAAGAAGTAAAATTGTTCACAAGCGCTTTAAAAGACTTTCAGTGCAGTAACCGCATAGTTATGGCATTATGGCTCAAAGGAAGCATTTGGATGATGTTTTACGTGGTAGAATTATCAGCCGCCTGGAATGTAGACGTACCCAGCTGGAAGTATCCGAGGAACTTGGAATCGGCCAGATTGTCATCTCCAGGCTTTGGTAACGTTTCGAAGATGATGGTAATGTGAGTAGACGTTATACAGCACCGAATACAACGCCGAATGAGGACTGATATTTGCCATTTACTGTCAAAAGAAACAGACGTAGCACAGCATCAGACCTGTCTCGTCAGCTCTCTTTAGATACTGGTACGGCAGTTTCATGGCAGACCGTGTACAGACGCTTAGAGCACATTGATCTATATGCTCGTAGGCCTGTCAGATGTGCTCCATTTATCGCGAGTCACTGTCACCTGAGGTTAACCTGGAGTAGAGAGCGTGCATTGTGGACACCGCAATAGTGGTTGTGTGATGTTTTCCGACGAGTCCAGGTTTAGCTTTCAGTGAGATTCGGAATTTCATATGGAGAGGACCAGGTACCCGTTACCAACAAGAGAACACCACGGTGATGCAGGATTGCTCGTTCGGTTAGGAATTATTCTGGGTTCCAGAACTAACCTGCATGTTCAGAATGTAACTATGACAGGCCACATCTATCGGGATGTTATACTGAAATAACATGTACGTTTGTTTCGGGGCGCCACGGATGCAGCATTTCTGTTTATGAAAGACAACGCCCATCCTCATCATGCAAACATTGTAGACGAATGCCTTCAATTAGAGTATATCACCCGTATAGACTGGCCAGCACACTCGCCGGACTTGAATCCAATAAAGCATGTGTGGGACATGCTTGGCCGACGAACTGCAGACCGTCAACCCCCCTCCTACATGACTTCCAGAACTTTTGGAGCGCATTGCTTGAAGTGAGTGGTGTAATATTCCCCAAGCTCAGATCGATAATTTGATACTCAGCATGCTTAGGTGTTGTACGGCCTGTATTGCATCATTTAGGGGGCATACTATATATTAATTATCATACCAACCATGTTATATTGGTTTTTGTGAATAGGTTTTTTTTTTAAAATTTGGTCCAGGGAGTAAAAATCGCAATTTTTATTAGTGATGTCAAACATATAGCATCTTTTTTCTCTTTACATTTTGTTTAATAAATACAATTTACAAATAAGCCACATTTGTTTTGCTTCTGCCTCTTTCTTTGCCTGAACTTGCATTATTCTTAATTTATGGGCACGAGTGTAAAATTACGCACATTAGGTATAACTCTTTGTTAAAAAAATTCAGAAACTCTTATCCTAACATGCATTTAACTGGCTGCTAGCAGAAAAACTAAAAAGTTAAATAAAAGCTTAATAGTAAGCAATTAAATTATTAGTTTTGCAAGATTATTAATGTATTCTGTTACAGTTTTTGTATCATAAATGAACTTTCTTTGCAAGTCTAAGCAAGATGCATTGATTGTTTAAGCGTTGAACAAAATGTTTAAGAGCCCTTTAACTAATCTTAAAAAATACAGTGGGGGATTGGTATTGGTTAACGAACATTTCAGACTGCAAACAAATCGGAAAACGAACTCTCTTATGAACGATTTTTGTGTTCTCACAACGAATACATTTTCGGATAACGAGCTAAAGTGAATTCTAACGAACACTTCTCGGCTCTCGGAGCATAATGGCAGAGTTGCCAAACCAATGGACCAGAAATCGTTTTTCATCTCTCTTAAATTATGCAGTTTGCCAATTAAACTTTAAAGGTCTATACTTGAATTTTTCCCCAATAGACTATTTATCGGCAAAATAAACCATCAGGAATTTGATTTATTTGATAGGGTTTGAATTTTTTCAGTAGATAATCAGGGTTTTGATTTCATTAAAAACCGAAGCTGATTTGATTTTGAACACCCATTTTGTTCATTTGTTGAAGAAGTAGGAGAATGTCAAAACGAGGGTCTTAGAATGGCACCCAAACAAAGCTGATATCGATAAGATTCTGGATCTTTACAGCAACAATGCTATTAATCACTTCCGGAAAGTCTTAAAAACTAGAGAAAAATAATCGATATTGGGCATGTTCTCTCTTTAACGCCCAATAAACAAAAAATGATATTCTTGATTTTATTCATGATTGGGCTCAACATTGCAAGCTGGAATTCAATCATACGAAGTGTAAAGTAATGATGATTCACAAAAAGGCCAACATTGATGCCACTATCAATCTTGCTATGGGTAGCAATTATCTGGAAGTTGTAGATAAAATTAAATATCTTGGCGTTGTTGTCGATAGTAAACTTCACTGGAAGGAACATTTGAAATACATTTTAGCTAAGGCTAACATTCTTACTAATGCATTGTATAGAATTTGCAATAACAGTTACGGTATTAAATTCGAAGTTTCAAAATTGATTTATAAACAAGGCATTGTTCCCAATATTCTTTATGCTTCGCGAATTTGGGGAGATAGTTTGAGGAAAAAAATAAACCAAAAACTTATCAGGAAAATACAAAGAAAGCTGCTCTTGAGAATTGTTAGAGGATATAGAACAATCAGTTATGATGCTCTTTTCATTCTCTCTGGTCTCCCACCTCTTGATGTTGTCATATTTCATCAAAATGAGGCTTATCGTCATGCTCAAGACTCTTTTTCTAACTATCTTGATGGTGATTTGGACTTTTCTTCCCTACCTCATCCATCTACAAGATCTCCTGCTCCTCTTGCTGCATTTGATAGCGTTAGGGAAGAAGACTATGATCTAATTTACTTTACAGATGGGAGTAAAATTAATGAAAAAGTAGGTCTTGCATATGTATGCTTTCAGAATGGTTTTGAAGTGAGTCATCAGGTATACCGCATTAATGATTACAGTTCTATTTTCCAAGCGGAGTTACTCTGCATTAATCTTGCTGTTAAAGATGCCATAAGCAAGCCTTTTCGAAAATTTCTAATTTGCAGTGACTCGATGTCATCCCTACTGGCTCTACAAGATGTAACTAGTTTTGAAAGACTTATAGTTGAAGTCCAGACTTCAATTAATATGTGTGATATCAAAAATATTTCCTTCACTTTCTCCCATGTCAAGGGTCATAGTGGTGTGTATGGAAATGAGAGAGCGGATTTCCTGGCCAAATCTTCTCTTTCACTTCCAAATAAACTCAATACCAGATTACCCAAGTCTTTTTTCAAAACCACTACCAAAAAGAAGATTATCACAGAATGGAACTCAGGATTCATTTCCTCTCCTAATTGTAAGTGGACCAAATATTTTTTCCCTTCAGTTCAATGCAGAATTAAGAACTACTGGTTTTACACTGACTTTAAAATTACGCAATTCCTCACTGGACATGGGAAATTCAATAGTTACCTTCACCGTTTCCACATTAAAAACAGTGAGGTGTGCAAGTGCAACTCTGGGAGTGACAACCCTTCTCACATTCTTCTTGAATGCCCATCTGTTTCAGAAGTAAGGAACGAGCTTTGTAAAGACTTAAATAACAGGTGGCCCCCAATTTTGGTGGACCTAGTTAAGAAAGAGAATTTTGAATTTTTTGTAAAATTTATCCATGCTGTTATCTAATTCATTTTTCATTTTTATATCTCTTTTTTTCTCTCTGCCTACCTTTATTATTATTTTTTTTTCATCTCATGATTTATTTGGATTTGTTATGTAGTACATTTATTGTACCTTCGGGCCCTGTGTGGTATTCCTTGGTGCACAGGGAGATATTTTTGTTTTCCCAAATAAAAAAAAAAAAAAAAAAGCAAAAAATGAAAAGGATGGATTAATTTGTAAGACTATACGTACGTCTTAGTTTTAATAAATTTACTAAGATATTATACATCCTTTCTTATATTTAATTTTTAGGGTCTCTCGAACTAATTAATCGATTTCACAAAATAATCTATGGTAAATCGATGATCGGTTAGCGAATAATTCGGATAGGGAACATAGTCTTGTAACGGATTATGTTCGTTAACCGATCACACCCTATACTTCCATTAGCTTTTAATCATGAATTCTAATTGTAAAAGATTATACAATAAAAAAGGCAATCTTATTAAGTTTCGCTTAATTCTGAAATGCTAATAACAGATTAAAGGGACTTTCGCCGATCATAATACAACAATGACTCTTTGAGTGGTTAAAAGCAGTATGTTGCTGATCTGGCACGGTGGCTTGCATTACTCAATTTTCGGCTTTGAATCTTGGCAAAGCATGGACTCTAATGTCTACATCTTTTAATATTAAAAGTGACAATAACGTCTTCCAAAGGATTTTTAAAATAGTACAAAACTTACATGATGCGGCCTAATGTGCAGCTCCGATGTATCTTAAATACAAAGATTGATTAAGAATATGAAAATTCAAAGTCATCATAATCGGTTTATGCAGATACAAAAGCAATAACTGACGTAATATAAAGTTATATTTCTTTAAGTTAAGGTGTTATTATTGATTTTTAAATATTGAAGCTGTATTATTGTCTTTTTAGAATTACTCTTTCTTGTGTGAGGTAAGTTTCTATTCATGTGCATCGTTTATTTTGTAATTACAACTAGCTAATTTTTAAATGAAAGGTATTTTATAAATAAATGATTGGATATACGAACAATCTTTTCACATTATTTTTATCGAACTATTCTTAATTTTAAAATATACTTTCAATAACAAGCCTGAAAATTCTCATTACTTAGTAGCTAATATTAAAGTAAGTTATGCACAATTTTATAGTAATCTAATCACGATTGTATAAAAAAATAAAGACAAGTGTTGAAAATTTTAAATATTTTCTTTAATTTAAAATTAGCCATATTATCTGCCTTGATTTCTTATCGGCTTCGATAAATGTCCTGTCTTCAATAAACTTTCGTAACGAGTTAATTTCTTATTTAAAAACTACCCCCCAAATTAAGATTCCAGCAACAGAACTAATTTTCTACATTGTAGGGTAATTTCATGTGAAATAAACAATTTAAAAGTGTTTGCCTATAGTAGTTAAGCTCTCATTTCATCTCACCAAATGAATTATCACTGTTAAGAACGTATTTTATCATAAAATGAGGAACAAGGGGTGTTTGCTTTTAAGACTCGTGTATGATTAAAAAAAAATTCTCTAGTAAATATTTGTATTATAGGTATTAGGTTGTCATTTCCAGTTACTTTTGTAAAAATGTTAAAATATTTTGTCTTTTCACTCTTATGCCGAAAAATTTAGTTATATTCAAAGGTATTTTATACAATTAAAAGGTTAAATTCGTTATTTTAAAAAAAATCCTAAATAAGTTAATGCATCTTTAGTTCGGATCTCCTTAAAACATTCTTTCTTATATAAATTTAACCTCTCATAAATTTCTATTAAGATTTGTTGAATGTTACTATTGAATTGATTTTTCATTACTTGAGTTAGTATGACTGTTCTTCAAAAAGTGGAAAAGCATTCTCGTTTGTTTATGTTCCAGTTACATTTTTGCAGCATACTTTAATACAGACTGTCGAAACCTGATCAAATATTTCTAATAAATTTTTTTAAATATACTAAAAAAAGACTATTGCAAAAGACCTGAATATCCTATGTATTTATCGACTAATATTTTACTTGTATAATCTATATTTAGAGTACTTAAATTGATAAAATGGTCCAGTTGTGTGATAAACTTCTCTTATCAAAAGTCTTCAACGAGATTCTACACTTCAATGTAACTAAACGTTCCAAACTAAAATCTCCCTTTCATGCTACAACTTATAAAATAATCCTAAGCAACAAACAAGATCTTCCAAAAATATAGCTTTAATCCAGAAGCAAGTATTTTAAGCTGAAATAAACCAATAATTTTATTTCTTAATCCAAATTAAAAATAAAATTGAATATTGCAAGACTAAAATAAAAATGATTCAAAAATTGAAGCCTTAACTAATAACTTAAACTCTTTTATCAAATGTTATGCATAAATATAATTAGTTTATAATTATCTGTATAGTCAAGCAAATGCATTTTGAAACCATTTCTCAAATGGTCAAATTGAACAATGAGAATATGCAAACTTGTTATTCGAGAAAACCACTTGTAATTGGAAAATTAAGGTATCTTTATGAAATACACTAATATTTAAAGTTTTATGATACAATGTTCAAATTTTTCCATCACCGATGTAGTTCTCTGGCTTTCTGTTGTGAACAGCCTTTGTTCAACTGACACCTCAGGACCAAATTTTCAGTAGTTGGAAATTTACTTTAAACTCTAGGTTCTGTATTGATGAATAAAAATGACTTTAGATCGACAAACAACTTTTTCTTTTAATCTATTGAACTTTTATTTTAATCAACCATTACATATACGTATTTCCAAATATAAAGCATTTGAAAATTAAATTTTTACTGTAAATGGTAACATTAATTTTTAAATAAATCAGGTAACTGATTTTCAACTGACTCTAGAATAAGATTTTTAAAATAAAACTATTTGAATTTAAAGAGCTCTTAAAAAAAATGGTGTCTTTGATAAAAAAAAATTGTATATAGGACTTGACTTCAGAGTACTTTTGTGCAGTACATTCTTTTCTTGCAATAGTTACTAGTTGAATTGACCTTTTAGTTGCAGACAGTTAATGAATCTAACTAGTATCTTCTGCATGATCTTTAAAAGAGGCAAACTCTAGTTTGCGTTTTGAGGCAACTCTTTATATATATAAACTTGATAGATAACATTGTAAGAGGAAAACAATTCGTTAATTTACTTACAATTTTAAATTTTCAAGAGCTGTTACATTAAGACTGAAACTTATCACTTTCAAGATGAATCGGAGTTGAATAATGCTTGAACTATTAAAAGATAAATAATCCTATTAAAGTACGTTAAAAACAATTTTATTAACTGCAATCTATTTTATGGATAACTTTCAATGATCAAAAATGGTATACTTTTCGAAAATGTTGAAGCTCCATCCCAGTGTCTATGCAATCAAAAAAATTATCTGCAAATTTACTTCTCTATTATGTGAACTATGGAATTCTTTCACAGTTTATATATAGAAATATTTTTAAGTAGCTTCTTAAAAGAACAAGCTTATTTTCAAATACAATAAGCAAAGGAGCTACTAAATTATTAAGTTTTGATATGATTGTGCCACTATCATGTCACTGATAAAACACAATAAAAATTCATGCATATTGAATAATTCGAACTCTGAATTTGAACATCCTAATTCAGTTTTAGAGGTTGACAAATTTAAGACTTAGCGACTAATATTTTAAAATTACTTTAAATTTTACATTATAAAGTTTTGTATAAAATTGGAAGTATCAGTCATTAAGCTTTAAGTCTGTCATTAAATTCTAAATTTTAAACTAGATACTTAAATATTAGTCAAAATTTTGACTTTTAAAAATCACTTTTTATTGTAATTTTTAACTCTGTTTAAAAATAAACCAAATTTTGTTTTATAAACCCTGTGTGTGAAGTGAACTTTTCACCTCAATGTTCACTAAAAATTACTATATTTTGAAGAATTTACTTGTTTTAAAAACTTATAAGCTAGCTTAACCTTATAATATATAAATCTAGTAAAATTTTCCATACTAGCAACACTTGCTGCACCTTGCCTGGCTTACTGAAATAAACCCTACTAATTTCTTATAAATTGTATAGCTGACCTACAGTGAGTGTAAAAAGTATTCGTACAGTACGACAATTGATTTAAAAGAGATTCGTTTATAAAAACTATTAACATAAATTCTATTTTAATTAATTAGAAATATATAATAGAACATAATTTCACTAGTTTCATGTGAAATTTACACAAAAATAATTTTATACATGAATAAATATTTACAAAACTGTAACAAACCAACATCTTGTGTAAAAAGTATTCGTACATCGGGCATATATTGGCCTACACAATCATAATATTACAGCTAATACCTTGTAAGATATCCATTAGTTTGAATAACTGCCTTGAGTCTTTTTGGAATCGATTACACCAGTTTTGCTGTTATTGAGCTAGATATGGCGTCCCATTCTTGATTAAGAGCGGACTCCAAATCATTTTTATTAGAAATATGTCTGAATCTAATATTTTTATCAAGAACGTCCCATTAATTCTCGATAGGGTTTAGGTCCGGCGACTGAGGAGGAAATTTCATGAACTTTGGGGTATTATATAGTATGCAGAGCCTTGTGTTTAGGGCTGTGTGCTTGGGGTCGTTATCATGCATGAAAACGTAATAACCCTTCAAGCCCATTTTTGTTGCACTAGGTTCTAAATTATTGTTCAAAATGTCAATATAAAGTTGATGATTCATAATGCCTTTAATAAAGACTAATTTGCCCACCCCAGAAACACTCATACACCTCCAAACAAGTAGACTTCCACTCCCATGTTTCACTGACACTAAATTCTTAGGATGCATTTCTGTATTGCGCTTTCTCCATACCATTCGTCTCCCGTCCGATCCAAATATGTTGTATTTACTTTCGTCTGTAAAGATAATCTTTTTCCAGAAATCTGGACTTTCATAACGTATTGCTTGGCGAAAAACAATCGCAGCTTCCGATTCTTCTCACTGACAAAGAATTTTCGTCTCGCAACACGGCCATGGGAACCTTCATTTCTGCATGCATTTCGAACAGCACTTAAAGAGACTCCTGTTCCCATGTTCTTTAGTTCTGATGTTAATGTAGGAGCACTTATTTTGGGATCCTTCTTTAATGAATGTACCAGAAACCGTCTGTCGGATGATGTTAATAGACATGGTCGCCCAGTACGAGAACTGTTTTGAACCGTTAGAGTGGCAGCAAACTTTTTTATGATTGACAGCACAGTTGAACGGGGTCTACCAACCAGATCAGAAATTTTGTTGTACGATTTACCATTTTTACGCATCTTTAAAATCGGTTCTCTTTCGGAAACACCTATCTCTTTACTTTTACGACCCATTACAGAATTTCTAATTTCTCACTACATTAAAATTTCCACTGAAGAATCTTTTAAGTAACTCACAAGATGACGGCAATTAACTACATCTTAATGGCTAAACCAATCACAATATATAACTAAAAAAATTTGCATTTTTTTTAGTGTACGAATACTTTTACACCACAAGATGTACAGTTTTGTAAATATTTATTCATGTATAAAATTATTTTTGTGTCAATTTCACATGAAACTAGTGAAAATATGTTCTATTATGTATTTATTAATAATTAAAATGGAATTTATGTTTATAATTTTTATGAACGGATCTCTTTTAAATCAATAGTTGTAATGTACGAATACTTTTTACACTCACTGTAAAAATTTAATTTCAATGATTCAATTTGCAGTATTTTAAGAGTCTTACGTTTTTATAAACATTTCAAATTTTCAGTTAATTACGTTACCATAGACACAAGACCATTTTATATTCAGAAACAAATTAATCATTTAAACTTCTGCTTCTAAACAAAAACTAAATGAAAAATGAAGGTTATCGTAATTATATCACAATGAACATTAGCTTTTCAAAACCCTTCGTTCCTTTTGATTTCTGAGTTTTAGTGCCTGTCTCTGATTTCTGTCTTTACAATGCACTATAAATACTCAGTTCTAATACAAAAATCAACAATAAAAGACGGCTAATTCAGTTCCCAAAAATTTAACTTTCAGTAATTTATGCTATACAACTCCCCGTGAAATAAAGGCTTGTCTGTTTGAAGGCATCTGGTAATAAATGGAAGTGAAAATGAAATTTTAAACTAACATATTTACTGTTTAGTAGAATAGCAGTATTTCTGAACATTGGATTTTATTCGCAGGTCTTAGAGATGACGAACACGATAAACTTGTACAAACTGCAAAGACTGCTCGATTCCAAAGACGAGTCGATTGAGCAGAATCGACCAAAACTAGAAAAGCTTCTAGAATCGCCAGATTCAAATTGCCTTTTAAATAAAGTATTTGCAGGTGTTGATCCTAAATTATTTGAAGGTTTAACCAAAGAAGAGAATGACATTTTAAATGACATCGTAGTTAGAACCAAGTTCTTTGGTAAAGTAATGGAAATTCAAAAGAAGGATCTAGAGGGAAAATTAGAACAAGATGCCAAAAAACACTCCATAAACCTATATAACATTTTGGTGGACGAATTGAATGATGAAGAAAAGGATCAGCAGGTCACTAAAAAACTCTACTCGGAATTGGTAAAAGATCTTGTGTTGCTGATGAATGCTAAACATCATAAGATAAATGCTAAAGAAGAAGAGACAATAGAGGAGTTGATAAAGGACTTGCGGGAAGACTTGGAGGAATTAAATCAGTGCATACTGAAACGCCACCAGGAAGAAGAAAAGGAGACTAAAGCTGTAGCTGATGTCTATGCTAATATTGTAAATTATTTAACTAGAGTATTTAGTCTCTTTATTGTATGTATATCTCTGCTTTGGATCTGTGCTGCTAATGATGCTATTCTTTAGTGAGTTATATTAACACCTGTAAACAGCAAATATACTTTATTTTCAGTATTACATTCAATGTGTTTTAAAGTTCTATATATAATTAAATAGCAAGTTTGTTTATAGAGTTCAGATGTCTTAAATAAACTATTTTAATATTAAGCATCTTTTCATTGTTTTATGTTGTACCCGTTTAAAATGAAGTTTTAAATTGCTTAAGCTCCCAAATGTATATATACAGTTGACAAAATGCTTATTTGTACACTTCAATTTTGGAATTTTATAGCAAAATAAAATATAGTAATTAAGTTAAAATTGCAGAAATATATTCTTGTGAGGTAAAATAATAAAATTTCAACAAAAAAACAATTGTATAAACTTTAGTTGATTAGTTATATAATGAATAAAACTTTATAAAAAAAACCTATACAAAAAGAGTATTTGTACACTTAGTGACAAATTTTAAACATAATTATTTCATAGAATTTAATACTTTGTTTGGCTGTTTTAATTTTAAGAATTTTAATTAAAGAATTTAATACTTTGTTTTAATGGGCTTTTAAAACTGCTTCAAGACGTCTTGGCATTGATTCTATTAACTGTTTGGTGTTTTTTTATCTATTTATTCCCAAGTATCCATGAGTGCTTCTTTCAAACTATTTTTACTTGTAATATTTTTTTCAGACTTTAGCATCCACAAATTTTCAATTATATTTATATCCTGAGATTTTGGTGCAGTTTCAAGGCGTCTTGGCGCATCATAAAGCAACCATTTTTTAGTAACTATCGCAGTGTGTTTTGGATCTTTATCTTGTTGGAATAAGAAAGTGTCTCCGATGCCCAGTTTTCTAAACTGTTGAATAAGTTATGCCGCAACACATCAATGTAACATAAAGCTGTCATTTTTGTGTCAATAAAGTGTAATTTTCCAACTCCGCTTTGAGGTACACAGCCCCGAACCATCACATTTCCACCACTATGTTTCAGGGTCTAAAGTATTCAGTATTAAAGGCTGTTTTCTTTTTTCGCCATATTTTTCGGAAACTAGGGGGTGAAAAAATTAAAAACTTACTCTCATCTGAAAAAAAAATAACCTCTTTACAAAGACAAACTGATGGACTTCTGGAATTTCATAGCAAATTCTAGACGCTTTTTTCTATTAACTTCAGAGATAATTGGTTTTTTCTCGGAGTTCTGCCCTTTAAATCAGCATTATGTAACGCATCTCTTATTGTTTGAGTGGTCACTCTAATGTTAAAAGATGCGAGAAGGTCATCTGCAATTTTCTGAGCAGAAATCTGTGGTTTTCTAATAGCTGCTTTAAAAAAAACTTAGTTTATTTCTTGAAGTTAATTTACTCGGGTCACCTGGCCTGCATTCATTTTCAAAGCATCCAGTAATTTTACATTTTCTTACGATGTAACCAATAGTTGTAAAGGGTTACTGAACTATCTTTTGAATTTCGCGATAAGATTTTCTAATTTTATTAAGGTTAACAATATGAGTTCTCATGTATGAAGACTTCTTTTGATTTCGTGGTCATTTCTAAAATTTTCTTTGCGAGTGACCTTCACTGCTAAAAAAGATATCCTTCGATATTTAAAAAATACAAAACCAAAAAAAATTGCCTATCATGTGAAAAATTACATGAAATGATAGTAATACTTACCGGAGTTATAGGTGTACGAATATACTTTTTGTAAGAAATTTTCCAAGTTTGTAAGGTTTAGATTTTATTTTCAATTATTTCAAAATATTTTTTTATAGCTTACTTAGAAATAAATAACAAACTCAAGCTCACACATCACAAGGAATAAAATAGCTGATTATGTTTCTAAACTTAAAAAAAGTAGTGTACAAATAATTTTGCCTACTGTATATAGAAAATTCTCAAACGAAAATGATTACGTAGGTCAAATTTTATAACGTAAATGTAGTTCCAGAATAAAAATGTGGTTTCCGACAACTTAAAGTAATCAAATATAAACAGCTGTCGTAACTTTCCTCTACAGCATAATATTCGAACCTCCTATTTTTGAAAGTAATTTCTCTTAATATAGCGTGTTAAACAGTAACGCTATCAAATTTTTTCTTTAAAGTCTCAACTAACTGCATAGGTAAACAATTGTTAGACGTACTAAAAGTTAGTGAAATAACTATTGCTTAGAAAACGGATGTACAGAATTTCACAAAATTTAATTCATTTGATAAACAGTTGATACAGTTTGCAGGTTTTCCTTCATGGTTGAGCTTCTAAACTCATTACATATGCACGGTTATTGTTCGACGTTTGTACGCGATTCTCATGTCAGTCCACATGAAAAGTAATTCCCATCTTAGGTTATATCAATCTCCTTTCTATGTGAAAAAAGGATTTTATAAACTATGATCATTAAAATATTCCCCCAGATTCCTGAAAATGTCATATTTATTTTGTATCACGTATATAAAAAAATAAAGCAACAGAAAATGTTTTTTTTAATAAAATGTGTAGAATTTTATTGCCCTGTCAGTGAAGATGGATATATTCATGATTTAAATGAATTGTAAAATAAATATTTATGTAGTTCATAAACTTCTAAATAATTAGCTAGCTATAAATTGATTGAAAATGTTTATCTGTTTCTCTCTAACATGCATAATTATATATATATAAACTAAACTCCATGGCACGATAGCCCATGTGGGCCAAGGCCTACAGTGCCCATAGCTGTTTTCATGACCGAGGGCCCTGGGGTGCGAAGCATATGTCCCAGTTAGGTGGTCAGCCTAACGTAAGACACCCAGTGTTTAGTTCCCAAGCATGCTTGGTACTCAGTTAATCGATCCACTGAAGGGATGAAAGGCTGAGTCAACCTTGCCCAGCCCAAGGATCGAACCTCGGACCTGTATCATGGAAGCTGAAACGCTGCCACTAAGTCACCGGGATTCTAATTTTATATATATATATATATATATATATATATATATATATATATATATATATATATATATATATATATATATATATATATATATATATATATATCTGTGTGTGTATATATAAAAAAAATCTTAAGCTTAATTATTAATACATGCGCAAGTTTTCTTTTTATTTGAAACTAGAGTCTTTTCTAATTACCTTAAATTGTACATATCATATACATGTGTACAATGCGTAGTACATGTTATTGAATATATAGTAAGGCATATTCTTTTAAAATATTTCTTTTATTTTTACCTTGTATAAAAGTTATGTAATTTTTATGTAATTTATAAGCTTCTAAATAGTTAGCTATAAATTGATTGAAAATGTTTATCTGTCTAACATGCATAATTATTTATACACATATAGTATGTATGTATAAAATTTTAAGCTTAAGTATTAATAAATGCGTAAATTTTCTTTCTTTTGAAACTAGGGTCTTTTCTAATTACCCTAAATTGCACATGTTATACACCAGTAGTAGTACATGTTATTGAATAGTAAGGCATATTCTTTTAAAATATTTATTTTTATCTTGTATAAAAATTATAACCAGCTGATATAAGCCAAAATTCAGAATACTAAGTTCTTTACTACCAATATGTTATTAATTCATAGATATTAATCAGTTATTTGTTTTCAATATTTAAGAATCTATTTATTCATTGGATTTGTGTAGTCTTTTTGAATTTTTTAAATTAATAGCTTAGAGATTGTTTTTAAGTAAATTTCTATCCAGAATTTATTTCTGAGACTTTTAATTTTTTTATCAGCATTAAAAATTATGCATTTTAGTTAAAAGATCTCCAGAATCACAAATCCCCACAAAACTACAAATTTTATAAACTTTTATAAAATTTTTATTTGAGATTATTTTTGTAGAGGGCCCTTTTTGATATTTGAATTTCTTTAGCTTCAGCATGATTTATAAGCGCATTTAAGGTAGCTTCAGAAAAGTAATTTGTTCGGCATTCTTTAGTGTGTTTGTGCTAGAAGAAAATGCATTTTTTCACCACGCTTCTTTTGCGAGAAGGAAAATAAAGTAAAAGGAATGAATTCTTTTATATAAATTCTTGAATGCTAGCAGCTGATCAGTAAACAAAATTTTTAGGGAATGCAATAAATATATATACTTTAATAATATCTCGTATTTTGAAAATACTGTATAGGTATTTTTGAAATAAGTTTGAAATATTAAAAAAAGCAAAATAATTTAAGTTTCTCAATTTATTTTAGTAGGAAATTAATTTTAATATTCATAGCAAATTCTATTAAATTTACCTAAGAGAGTAATAGTACTAAAATTTATAATTTGTCAAAGAAAAAAAATAAAGTTTATGTAAGGATATGCTATATTATAATGATAGAACAATAATATAGAAAACAAATAATTAGAGCCAAATTGCATTTCATATTGGGATAATAACCTTCAGACTATTCTAAAAATTTATTATGGAGGCTCTAGAACCCTTCTTAAAACTCGCGGATATTTTAATTTTAATATATATTCATAGAAGTAGACTTGAAATCAAATTACCGATCTTTAGAACAAAGAAATTGTAAGGGAGTTACATATTAATTTATTAAAAATGCATTTAATTTAAATATTTAAAATTTTAGGCACCAGAAATAAATTTATCCTTTATGTGTGTAACTTGATTAAATCATTCAATTCTTGATTCTATTGTATTTTTTTATTTTAGATAAATATTTATGTATTATAAATCTGTTTTCAAGTGCTTATACGTCTGCTTAGAATATCCACTATAAAATTTTAAAAACGTCGTGTGCCAGCCAGGCTGGCAATATGGGGTGCGCTGCTCCACTTTTTCCAACCGAACACTATTTTGGTGTGGAGTCGACTTCCTCAGTACACACATGCTATAGGTACCCGTTCATAGGGTAGGCAACCATTCACTCCACATTCATACAAGGAAAGGACAAAGACAGGATAGACAGAGAAAGAAAGTACATCCATGCCCGAACCGGAATTCAAGTCCAGGACCTCCCTATCCGCAGTCAGACACGCTGACCACTAGACAAGTTGGGCAGCAAACGTCGTGTGTAAAATAAACATAAATTAAGGTCTAAAAAATTTATATTAAATATCTTATCAAATCAATAAATTAAAAAATGTGATTTGAAAAAACTTTTTGAGTATTTTATTTTCTCATTAACTCAAACCATAATAAAGAAGTGTGAGAGCTTAAACAGAGAAAAGGATTTAAATAGTTTTTGAGAAAAAATTAATAAATTCTATTTGAATTTCGATAACGTAGTCACATTCTCATCACGTTCCGGCGACAATAAGTTCATCGATTCTACTGCAGGGACACGAAAATGTTTGAAAGAAATGAGATTTTTCTGAAGATCCGAAATTTGCTGAAAATTTTTTTCTCGAAGGTCTCTCGTAAATTTAATTAGAGTTCTTTGCTGAATCCGTTCGCAGATTCAACATGGGAGTTATTCATAAATCCAAATCCCTGTAAGCCCATTTCACGGAGCCTTTTATGGGAAAAAGAAATAAAGGATACCAATGCGCTTGTGTGTGTGCGTGGAGTTCTCGGACATTGAGGCCGCTTCTCATCCTCCAAAAAGCTTAGTCTTTTATTAGATACATTCCTTTTTTAAGCAAAAATAAAATAGTGATGCTTAGTACTTGTGTTACCCTGGAATAACTTCCGTTTAGAATGCTCAATTGATTTATAGCAAAAAACTGCCTCGTTTGAAGATTTATTTTAGGAATTCATCGAATGAATTTTCATTCTATTAACTATTTTGCAGAATGATACGTTGATAGTTTACAATATCTGAATGGTAAAACAAATTATGCAAATATTGGTGTAAGACTAAAAATTTTTAATCTAAAATACGAGTAAATTCATGGCTTGTGTGTGTGTGTGTGATTCACAAATAAAATTTAAATGATTTGAAAGCTCTAATATCTGACAAATATGTAGTTATTTGAGTGCAAAAGGAAATAAAACAGTGACAGTTGTTAAAGTTTTCGTTTTTTCCCACCTAAAAACGTTTTATAAGAATTGATATAGTCTTCTAAGTTACTATAAATTATAATAACTCACATAATTTATCAACTGTAAAACTAATTTAAGTTAATTAATAAAAAAATTTTATTTCAGTATTTTTATCAATGCGGATATATTACATAAAGTCAAATACAAAATTAATGATAAATAAAAGTGGCTATTTAATTTAAATGAATTGTGATATAAGTATTGTGTTGTAGAATATATAAATGAGAAACTTATTTAATGTTGTGCCTGTTTCTCTCGATCATCCCAAACTGTTTAGCTATTAACAAATGGAATTAAAATGCAATGAAAATTCGTAACATTTAATTTCATTAGACAAGCAGTTCAAATATGCATGCATGCCTTTTTTTTCAACTATGTTTTCGAAAATGTTCTTAAATTTTATTTTAAATTGTTTGAAGGGATGTTTGATAAAATCCAAGTTTCGCCAAACACAATATCAAGTATAAATAGTTATTTATTAAAATTTGGATGTTATCCTTATTTGCAATTAATTCGCTTTATTTTTGATGTATCGAGAGAGTTTAACTTATAACATTCATTAACCTTTTTTTAAATAAGATTAATTTGCAATGTTTGATGTCTAATTCATATGTAAAAATTTATTTTAATAGAAAATAATTGGTTGTTTTAAAAATTTAAAAAGAGCAATAAATGAATGCTGTTATCTAAAAGAAAAATGATTGTACATCAATAAAAACCTTTATACATATAATATAAAATTTAATTATCAGAAATAAACCTAAAATTGTAGAACTTAAGTTTTGTAAGATTTATAATTTATTGACCTGTAATATCCCGGAAAGTTACTATAAAATTTGATTTATCTCGTAGATTTCGGCCACTCAGAATACAATCAGTTTTCAGAATGAATTTGAACGTTTTCAAACCAATGTTTCTTTAGTTTTAAGTTGAGAATCTTAGTTATATAACAAATAACCATAATTTTATTTTTGAATGTTAATTAAAATTTTGGTTTTTTTAAATTTTATCGTAAATGTGGCATGTTTTTAGATACTCATCACATTTACAAACTATGTCATAATTTTCTTAAAAAAAATATGTTAGCATCATTGTCAGTTTTAGAAATAACTTCGAATTTTTTTTATCTTTATTATAATAATCTGGATGTATTTAATTACAGTAGAGAAAAAGATGAAGATGATGAAGATTATTTCGATTTTATTTTAAAATGAATACTTATGTATTTTCTACTAAACGAGATGAATAGATTTCCGAACAAGAAATTATTAATCAAAATTTTTGGTTACTTTATCAAGTTGCTTATAAATATTGTTAAGCATTCGGCATAGTTTTCTAAGATCATACGAAAGGAAATATGTCTGAGATATAAATTAAATACCAAATCTTTTTTCTTTTTAATTTAGTTTTCTGCCGTTGTGGCAATACATTTCAATTTGTTGGGAGATAAAATTGTCATGGAAACGAAGTTCACGGCACTCATCAGTGCAAGAACGAAACGTAAAAATCCTCCTCTTCTTCAGAGCATGAAATTTTGTTTCCAGTTATTTAAAAAAGATTATCAAATTTAACATTAAAAAATTAAAAGTGGATGGTTATTACCGTGAAAATTTAAATTTATCGCACATAAATAGAATCGGTGAGGCTAAGTTTTTATAGGTTTCCAAATATTAAAGAAAAAAAATGAACATTTATATATATTGGTTTCGTTTTTACACGAAAGTCTTATTTCCTAGAATTAATATTTAGATCAGAAATATTCAGAGTTATTTAATAACCAGTTAGAAAATAATTAAATAAATTTGAGTTTCTCCTATAAATCTAAATATACCTAAAAAAAGAAAAAAACTGATCTAATGGTATAAAGTTAGTATTGTGTCCGTAGAGCAAAATACTAACCAAACAGCTATTCTAATTCGTAAATAATATTATCCTTCCATCATTTTATTAATAAATACCAAGAAACAAAGCAAAAGTCAGTCTAAGAAATTATTTTTGACTTAAATGTAGTATATATCTGATAGAGTTTAATTATTAGTATTATATCGAGTCGATTTAGTTTAAATAATTTTAATGAGAAAAATTATAAAACAACTATATATATATATATATATATATATATGTACATTATATATATATATATATATATATATATATATATATATATATATGTACATTATATATATATATATATATATATATATATGTACATTATATATATATATATATATATATATGCATATATATATATATGCATATATATATATATGCATGTATATATATATATATATATATATATATATATATATATGTATGTATATATATATATATATGTATATATATATATATATATGTATGTATATATATATATATATATATGTATATATATATATATATATATATATATACATATATATATATATATATATATATATATATATATATATATATATATATATATATATATATATATATATATATATATATATATATATATATATATATATATATATATATATATATATATATATATATATATATATATATATATATATATATATATATATATATATATATATATATATATATATATATATATATATATATATATATATATATATATATATATATACATATATATATATATATATATATATATATATATATATATATATATATATATATATATATATATATATATATATATATATATATATATATATATATATATATATATATATATATATATATATATATATATATATATATATATATATATATATATATATATATATATATATATATATATATATATATATATACATATATATATATATATATACATATATATATACATATACATATATATATACATATATATATATACATATACATATATATATACATATATATATATATATATATATATATACATATATATATATATATACATATACATATATATATATATATATATATATATATATATATATATATATATATATATATATATATATATATATATATATATATATATATATATACATATATATATATATATATATATATATATATATATACATATATATATATATATATATATATATATATATATATATATATATATATATATATATATATATATATATATATATATATATATATATATATATATATATATATATATATATATATATATATATATATATATATATATATATATATATATATATATATATATATATATATATATATATATATATATATATATATATATATATATATATATATATATATATATATATATATATATATATATATATATATATATATATATATATATATATATATATATATATATATATATATATATATATATATATATATATATATATATATATATATATATATATATATATATATATATATATATATATATATATATATATATATATATATATATATATATATATATATATATATATATATATATATATATATATATATATATATATATATATATATATATATATATATATATATATATATATATATATATATATTGAAAATTCTATGAGCACATTTTATATCTACAAAAGGAATATAAAATTATACAGTGCATTTGAAATGTTAAGTAAATACATTTTCTTAAGTGATACTATTTTTATAAAGCATTCTTAAGTTTAATACTATGGTATATAGATTTCTCATTCTATGATTTTATTCTATTATAATAAAATATACGTTACAGAAATAATGCAGATTGAACACAGTTTCTTTTGTGTGTATGTACTAATATAGTTATGCATAATAGAAAATGCTTTCAACCGAATTTCATTTTTATGGAAAAATACGTTTGTATAAGTCTGTATATTTTCTCTAAGAAGGTGTATTATATATTTATTTGAAATAGTGAAATTTTTCAAAGAAAACATATCCACTTTATATGTATTTAAATATTTTTTCATAAATTTTGTTTGAAAGGATTTGTATTAAAAAATTAGTTTAATTAAATTATTTCTTGTATATTACTTTCATTTTTATGCCTTATAATATGTATATAAAATTGCTGTATATTGTCTAATATTACAGCAAAATAACGATAGATAATATTAAAATTTTATTAATTTAATTTGTTATCATCACATCACTCTTCAAAAATTATTAAAGGGTTCCATGCAGAATCGGGTACCATCTAGTTTGGCGATACATTTTAGCTATAAACATTAATTTCTAATAATCTTAGTAATTCTATCTTTGTATAGCTTTTGTGTAGGGGTCATCTTGGTTCCCATCTTAATGTCCAAAAAAATCGCAAAAGAATAAAGAGGTACCCGATTGTAAACTTTTACCAAAGTAAAAAAGAAATGTTTAAATACGCTATTTACATTTAAGGAAAATGTGAATCAAAAATATGTACTTTAATTATAATAAAATTCAGATTAAGATGTTTGAAGACATTTAAAAAAAACATTTAGCAATATAATATTCGGTTGCTCGTCGCAGTAATGTTTGACCTTCATATTTAGACAAACTGCCTTAGATGGATGATTAGATACTCTGAGCTACAGCAACACCCCCTAGAGGACCACCTTTAGGGGGTGTTGGCTCCAGTGGCTCAGTAGCTTCACGCCGCTTCCCGTAAGCTCAGCAAAGTGAAGCATCATTTGTCGCGGGCAGTGGTTGGGAGGGTGACCACGGTGTACTCTCCTTCACTGGGTTGCTGGAACTCCTTGACCACGTTAATATGTGACGTCCAAAGTCCTTCCACTGGTGTGGCGTGGATGTGGAAAGGAGGGTGCCAGCTCTGGTGTGGTTTTGTCACCTGACCGTGTTTCAAAATTACGAGGAACCTTAAACAAGCAAAGTCGTACTTTTACCTTCGTGGTACTCTGATCCAAATGAAAGACGCTCTCTATTGACTTAAATTCGCACTGCCAAAGGCATAGCGAGCTTGGCTTGTCCAAGTGTCATTAGTAACAACAACAACAACAGATACTCTGGCCTCCTGCTCTCAACAGACCTGGGATTTAATTTCCATGGATGTCGGAGGTATTTGGAATGATTCAGAGTCCTTTGAATTTATAGTGCCAATCGAATAAGCCCTTGCTAGCTTAAAATAATATTTGGAAAAAGAAATTAAACCAACCTTGAAAGCGATCTTGTTTTCAGCAATAACATGGAAAAAAAAGAAGGAAAAGGAAACCATCTATGATTTATCTGATAATCCGAAACTATGAAAAATTTTTTTTATTCCATTTTGGAATACATTTCTGTAAATTTTTCCTGAAGTACCAAAATAAAACAACTATCAACCAATATTTGATTTATTTATTTTTATGACTGCGTACTAATTGCATCACATTCTTGAAGAAATTTCCTACAATACTTTGATTAGAGTTAAAGGTATTTAAAATTATTAAGTGAAATGCATTTGAAACAAACATTATTAGCATTTTGATTTTAAAGCACCCCTATTTAATCGTTAACAACAATAACGTAGATTTATAACATTCTAAGTGTGTTAGAGAGTATTACATAAAAAAAGAGGAAAATTTCAAGAAGCAACGAATTTTTTTATATTTATAGATAAATATTCATTTTGGAAAAACGAAGAAAGTAAATTTACTAATTTAAAATAGAAATATCATTAATTAATCGGAAGAAACGAATATTACAAGCTAACAGGAATTGTTATTATAAGCCAAATAATGGTTCACTTGAATTAGAACCATCATTTAAACAATTATTTATAAACGGATCTATTTATAAAAAGATGTTAATCTTTATAATCAAGAGAGAGAGTTCTAGAAACGAGTTAAGCCTATTTACTAAAATTCGTAAGAAATTTTTTGTCTTGGTGCTTTGTTCATCCCCATAGGAATAATATTAGTTGCAAAAAATGATGTTGATAACCGAAATAATAAAAATCAGAGTAAAGTTTTATATACATATATATCACACTAACATTTTATAAGAATTCACATATTTTTTCTGTTTTAAAATGTAAGTTTTTAAATTTAAAATTTGAATAGAAAAATTTGGTTCAGAATGTATTTTAGAAAATTTGCTTTCTACTGATTTATTTTGATTCTTTTCAAAACTTAATGAAGCTATGATTTACAATGCTTTTTCAAAGCATTGCCCTTCATATGGTATTTGATATAGTTTCTTGTAATTTAAAAAAAATGAGAATCTAAAACAATATACGTGGAAACAGTCACAGTATTAATTTATGAGGGCTTTGAACATGTTTTAGTCAAATGAAATTGTCAAAAGTATAAAAAGAGCTCTACCGAATGAAATACGCTCTAAGTAATAGGATATTTGAAATCGGTTATCTCAGTCAAATTAGCAAAGAGTAAAAAATTTACAAGATAATAGATTAAATTAAGTACATCAAATAAAGAAATTTGACATTGTAAAATGAATTTTTTGATATACTTAATATTCTATTTTATTTCAAAGGAATTACATTATCCAATCTATCAATTTTCAATCAACTATTTTCTATATTATTGAATCTTGAAATATTTTAATGTGAAACATTATAAAATTTACTATGTTTCACATATGTTTCACATAAAATATTTTAATGTGAAACATATGTGAAACATAGTAAATTTTCTTTACCAACTCGTATAGGGACCAATAAAATAATTCTTGAAATAGAACGTCTGTAAAGTAAAAAAATAAGTGTTAAATCTTTAAACAAATATTTTATTTTACCAAACTGCTCACTCTTTTTAAGTAATCACTATTAGAAAAAACAACATATATATATATATATATATATATATATATATATATATATATATATATATATATATATATATATATATATATATATATATATATATATATATATATATATATATATATATAGTATGTACTGTATACAAAACACATTTAACGTAAAGTTCATATTTAAAAACAAATATCATCTTCATTTTATTGAAGAAAAATCAAACAAAATAATCACATATTTTTTCTGTTTCAAAACTACTTTTTTAAAAGTACATTTATTCGATCAAAGATAGCCATCTACTGTTGTTTTTTTCCAAAAGAGTTCACCCATCTGGTTCTGTTTTTTTTTTCAGACGGTCGCAGCACTACGTCATTTTTTACTTCACTTTCAGATCTGATCATCATTTTATTCCTTTTCTTCTATTCTTATTCATTATACTATCAACCATTTAGTCATCCGAAACTTCTTTTTTACAATTTACTTGTGAGTTTACATCTAAAATATCTTGAAATAAAATTTTGGTCTGTAGTGGGTCTCTCATTGTCGAACTTCAAGTGATCTTAATTCGAATAGTTATGCAAATGGTCTTGCCTGCCTTTAGTTACGATGATTTCTTTAATAAAGCTTGCTTGCCAAAATGATGATTCACAAGTGCACAGCGCCAAAAATATCTATTTCTAAGGCAGTTCGAAGTCATCTTACAAAAGTACCTGACAATATTTGCATTTGAAGCTAATGATTCTGCTTTGATGCGTGGACTGTAAAAGGGAGTAGATTGTGTGAGAGAAATTTCACGCATACCATAAAAAATCATGGATTTCAACATCAGTAATGCAGTTAGTTATCAAGAATTCAAAGAATGAAAACATCGATCTAAATATCTCAATCATAAAAATTAATTTTTTTAAAAATGAAATGGAAAAAATATCCTTTAATTAAAATCAATCGATAATAGAAGATAATGAAAATAAGTTCACAAAAAAAATTTTTAAAAAATTTTAGTTCGTAAATGAAAATTAAAAATCATCATTGGATCTATGGGAGTGGATTAGGGACCAGTCACTAGTTTGCACAATCATGAGTGTTCGTAAATTAGAGGTTCTGAAAACAAGGGTCAACTGTATCTGTGTAATAACAATAAAATTAATTGCGTTAATATATATATTAATGCAATTAATTTTATTTTACACACACACACACACACACACACACACACACACACACACACACACACACACACACACACACACACACACACACACACACACACACACACACACACACACACACACACACTATACACACACATACACACACACACACATACACACACACACACATACATATATATATATATATATATATATATATATATATATATGCCACCCAACTTTTCTAGTGCTCAGCGTGTCTGACTGCGGATAGGGAGGTCCTGGGTTGGAATCCCAGTTCGGGCATGGATGTACTTTTTTCTCTATCTTTCCTGTCCTTGTCATTTCCTTGTATGAATGAAGTGTGAATGGTTACCTACCCTATAAATGGGTATCTATAGCACGTGTGTACTGAGGAAGTCGGACTCCCCACCAAAATATGGTTTAGTGGAAAAGTGGAGCAGAGCACCCCATAATGCCAGCCTGGCTGGCGCACAACAACAAAAAACATATATGTATGTGTGTGTATATATATATATATATATATATATATATATAGATGTAATCAATCCTTTTAAATAACTGAAATATCAACAATATTTATAATAAGAATAGATATATACTATAGTCTATATATATATATATATATATATATATATATATATATATATATATATATATATATATATATATATATATATATATATATATATATATATATATATATATATATATATTCATTTATTTTTATACAACTGACTCTTGAAGAATTTTAATATAATTATTTATAGTATTAAAAATAATTACGATAAAATGATTTTTTGTTTTAAGCATCTGAAATTTAATTGATTTTTTATTTTAAGTTATAAGTCTTAATAATTATTTAAAAATGATTGTATAAATCTAAGCAAAATACTTTAGTGACTTTAAATTAAAAGTATTAAATTTGCAGCCAAAAGAAAATATCATCTTCCACCTCTAAGCCGTAATTTAATTCATAGTTGATAGCTTGCACTTAAAATACCCAGTTACTGCATGAATGTTTAGAGTATAATAGGCATTTAAATTATTGTATAGAATTTAGTTGGAAAGAGCTAAATCACATGAAATGTATATTTTCGGAAACTGGAATATTAAACACAACTTTTTTTAACAAAAGAATTTCTTTAATAAGTGAAATATGACTTTGTTTATTTGCTGGAAATGCCAACAGGTTTATAACAAGTGTGAAATACAGTCGCACTATCTGACAAGCTCTCCCTCTCTCCCACGCAATCTGCGCGATAACGTTCATTTCCTCTTATAAATGAAGCAAGAAATGTCACGATGTCTTCTACATATTTCGCAATGGAATGCTACATTAGAGATAAAAATCTTGTTATTGGATCGATATAAAGGAAAGCTTGTACAACTTTGTTTTGTTAAACGTGCATTCCCTTTTGATTTATTAGCTTTACGTATGATATTCAATATACAGAATGTAAATTTAAAGAAATTGAAGTAATTGCAATATTATATTCTGCAGATTATTATTTGATATGTTATCAAAGAGGTGAATTACTTTTTTCACACAAAAGAAGTTTTCTTTTTAAAATTAGATCTTCAATTATATTTACCAACTTTAAAGGAATATATTAAAATTTACATGACTTTCTGAATTAGAGACAAGTAACTCTTAAGGTAACGCTCAATCTGACCAAGAGTGAGTCATGGTCTATTCACTTCCATGTAATTAGCAGCGGTCAATGCTCATATTTTGCTTCTTGCTTTATATAAAAATTTTTGGTGTTAAAGAGTGTTTTGAATTAAAATTAATTAAAAAAGCTAGTCGTGCAGCACTTTTGATTACACCAGTAGGATTCACGTATTAAATACTCAGCGTGGTCTAGCAATAAGATAACTGTGTTCAGAGACGTAAGTGTCAAGTCATTCAAACCTTAACCCTCTTGAACATTGAGAAATGGGTATTTTTATGTTATTTCTCTACATGTTTGTTGTGGTGGGTGCATGGAAATTTTCAGAGTTTCCACTCTTGCGACATTTTTGTCAATGGAAAAAAACATCCTGGTAGATAAATATGTAATAAGGCTCAGAAGATCTCCATGATAATATTCAAAATTTAGATTATTCGTTACGTGGTGACAAACACCTACAAAAAATATCTGACTTTTACATAGAGAAAAATCCATATTGTATACTGCAGTCATTGGATAAAACTCTTATAAGTGTAAGGTACTAAGTTTTGATCCTACACACTACAAACCCACACCCCCTTCAAGTCCCACAGGCTGCCTCATAGTGTGCACTAGTTGCCGGTGAGGGGGTGTTCCTGGGCGGAGTGGGTGAAGTACGTCAGGAGAGTAATCTCCTGGTAGGGTCACCCAAGGCGTGAAGGCCACTATGTCCAGCTACAGCCTGGGGCAACGGAACAAAGTCAGACTTCTACCCCTGGGTTCTGCCTTGGGTGCTCCAGGTACTCTGTACCAACAGAAGCTGCTCTTACAACCCTCTTTTCAACTGCGAAGTGGCCACCTGCTTGCTCAGAGACATGTCTCTGATACCAAGGTCTACCCTCTTTATCCCAAATGTCGAGTGGTTCAGGCCTCACCATCTCATATTTTTCAGTGCATTAGGTGTGAGAGAGGAGACATGGAGTTGAGACCGGAGGTGGTGCTTGAGAGACTGACTATTTTTGGATTCATGGGGCTGGTGTGATGGTACTGTCAAGCCAGTCGGGGATAAGCAACAAAAACAACACAAACCCACACAAACAGACGCACAATGTGTATTAGGGTTTTTTTTTACTTTTATCCCTTGCAATACATGCCCATTTTACATGAAAAATCTCTCTTAAATTTATGAGATTTATTTTAAATGAGGAATATCTCTTAAAAAGTTGAAATTTGGTGAATATTGAAAAAATTTTACAAGAAATATTAGCTGTCAAATCATCCATGATACAAAGTCAAATAAATTTATAGATAAAGTTTTCATTATTCTCTATATAAAGTAAAAAAAAAAAAATTCATAAAATTTCACGCGTCTCTACTGCTTTAAATCTCCTTTAAGAATAATGATTTTGAAGGAAGCATTTTTTAAATGCTAACGAAAAAAGATTACGCACAACTTTTTGAAATTGTGTATTACTTAAGAGCATTAAAATAATTAAGCTTTTTTACATAATTTTATGCGAAGCAATGTAACAATTTAAATTTATGAGATTAGTCGTTCCAAAAGTTTTGTTTACTTAAAAATTATTATAGCTGAAGAAGATTTTTTTAAATTATTATAATATAACTTAGTTATATATTTTAATGACTATGCTTATGTAATCATTTTAAAATTTTTTAATTTTTGTTGATAGATTATTCTATTTATAAGGACATTTAAACTTTCATAATGAGACCTTTAAATGGTTAATATATGTATTTTTTGTTATTATTGCTGTTTTGGTATAGTATTTTATGTTACAGTTCTTTCATTTTAATTTATTTATGTTAATTAAAATTTTAGTTAACCACCTAGATTTTACTCGTAATTTTCATGTCCAATTTCTAAGTTTCCTATTTTCGAATGTAATTTTCTTGAAAGAAATGTTAATAATTTTTTCTGACAGTTAAAATATAATGCCTACATTGTTAGTTATTGCCGTTGAATTGCTCAAAAATAATTAAGAAAAGTTAAGCAAAGTTTTGTTATTACATTGCTTTAAGGGAATAACGAGTTTTGGAATAATTGAATGCTTCAGTAGTTAAAAGACTTCCGTGCTAATATTTCTTTTTCATCCATAAGCACTTTTTAAAATAAATTTTACTGCAATTTATTTCCGTGTAGATTCAGATTTTTTTTTTAAAGTTTCTTGTTGCTTAAAATGAGAGAATGGCTTTTAAATGATAAACTCAGTTTTGATTTTTTTCGTTACCACAAATAAAATATATAGAGCAACTTAATTAATATTATTTATTAATTATCATGGATTAACCTCTAAAACGTATTTTAAATATCGAGTACATTTGGCTGGTCATCTTAGTTATCAATAATATATTATTCAGAGTCGTATCATTAAAGGATAAGTTTATGTCCTCAATTGTTTAGATGAAATCTACGTCTTTTTCCAAAGTAAAAGACGACTTTCTCATTTCTGGATTTTCAATAGTTAGATGTTCTGCGATTTTTGTGTGGATGTAAGCTTCTTATCTTTGAATTTATTATTACCTTGATGCAAGATTGTATCAGCAAAATGATGATGTCTCGGTTCTTCATGACTAAAGAATATACTTATACCAAATATTTTGCCATATAAGCGAATATTATTGAATGTTTAGACACAATAATTAAAATTTTATAGTAATAGAAAAAGTTATTTACTTGATTTTTAAACAAGTAGAAATTTTAGATGCATAAAATAGAAACAAAACAGTTTATTATTTTTATTTTTTTATATTATATTTGCTTAGGTCTACACTTTTACTGTAAAAAGCCTATTGCTAAAAGACAGCAAGAACTGGAGAGAACTAATCATTATACTGAGGTAACTTCTAATTTTTCTTGTTAAGTTAATCGAAGAGAGACGATTGTTAATTACGAGACTTTCTCTGTACGTACAATGACATGTCTTTTCCTCAGTGATATTAATAAATCGTGAAAATAAACAGCGTATGAATCTAATTTTTAGGGTTACCAGAAGTGCTTAAGCGTAATCATAATTTGAATGCTATCTTCACCAAGAAATATTTCACAGAATTAAGGAATTTATTATGTTTTTCCCTCTTGCAAAAATAGCGGCCATATGAGAAGAGTAAGAAAGTTACTATCTTGTTTAGTTTATTTTATAAAACTCATATATGCAACACCAAGAAGGGGTTGCCAGAAAGTTACGAACCTCGGCAGAGAGAGAGAGAGAGAGAGAGAGAGAGAGAGAGAGAGAGAGAGAGAAAGAGAGAGAGAGAGAGAGAGAGAGAGAGAGAGAGAAAGAGAGAGAGAGATTGATCTGTATTTCGAAATAATATGCATAATACAGAGTGAGAATAGGGTCGTGGGAGTAGGTTGTTGGACCAATGTGTGTCGCGATACACTAAGCAACACGTTTAGGCACAGAGTCAAAGAGAGTATAAATGGCGTCCTGAGGAATGGCTCTCTATTGGATGTCAACCATTCGCCAAAAAACGTCTTTTAAAGGAGTAAGTGGCAGGGTTTGCTAATGGTTTCCAATCATATCCCAAACGTGTTTGATTGGTGAGAAATCTGGAGAACACGATGGCCAGGAAAGCAGCTGTGCAACTTGCAGGGCAAGATGGCTGATGCGAGCAATATGCAGTCAGGCGTTATCCTGCTGATAAAGGGCATTGGGAACCCTCCTGAAAATATGAGAGTGTTACCGGCCGCAGCACATAATCCACGTAACGTTGGAGTATCATAGTGCCATAAATACGAACTAGAGGTTATCTGGAATCGTACGTAGTGGTGCCTCAAACCATGATGCCGAGTTATCGTATGGTGGGGCGCTTCATAATTGCAGTAGGATTAGACCTGTCTCCACATCGATGCCACACTCGTACATGGTGAATATCTCTGAAGAAACAGAAGCGTAACTGATCTATCTGAGAAGGCGATCCTGTGCCACTCTATCATCCTCATTTCTCTAATCCTGCACCATTCCAGAGGTTGGCGTCTATGCTGTGGGATAAATGGTAGTCTTAACGAACGCCATGAGCGCAAGCCACTAGCAACCAATGAATAGCAAATGGCTCTGTTCGATACGGGGGCATCCAAAGTGAATTGCACATTCTGTAGAATTTCAGTAGACGTGCTTTGCGGGGCCGCCACCGCCTCTGGTCGGGCGCGTCGATAGACGCGTACTGAAGTTACTCTGGCTACATCGGCAATCCATCCGTACACGTTCCGTAGTTCCTTGTTCCAACCATCTTTGCCATAGTCTGTGCACTGTGGCCGCAATCAGTTGTCATTCAGCTGCGATTTCCATTAAGTACCAACTCGCCTTTCTCAGACCATGTCGCTCGTAAAATCGTCTTGTCTGCTGGAACTGATGACGCCGACGATGGCCTGGCCTTCTTTGCAATTACAGGCGTCCTTTGGGACAAGAAAAAACATTCAACAATTATTTTCCAAGTAGTAATAACGGTGCGAATATTACCCACTCTACCAGTTCTACACCTTATATCTTATCTTATGTGAGCTGGAGGACTGCGCTTATCACATCATTTGCATAACTTGATAGAGTGCGTCTGCCTTGAAATTTGCATAATTTTCTGACCACTTTTTCTTAGTGTTGCATTTTCAATGTCAGGCTGTACACACACACGCGCACACACACACACACACACACACACACACACACACACACACACACACACACACACACACACACACACACACACACACACACACACACACACACACACACACACACACACACACACACACACACACACACACACTATTCATTCCAGTTAAATGCAAACACAAATCAAATAATAAATTCATTCTTAACTGTTTCGGATTATTTTCAGCTAAACATGTATCTGGGAATGCTCAAGAATACCCCTAAGTTTTCTATACTCAATTTCTTATTGATGCTTTGTATAGATGTGTAGAATTATATGGAATTAGGGATATTAAAAGAGAGCATTAGGTACACGTAGAGCTAAATAATGTATAACGATAACATTAAGTTCTTTTGACAAGTTTATCCTTGTCTTTCACGTGCTGAAAACATCTAACTTACTTCATGCACTTATTTTATTAATTTTTATAGAACTGTCTTAGTGCTTGTGAAGTAAAGGAATAAAAGGAGCGAAAAATAACTATTCCATGATTAAAGAAGGAATTTTATTCACGGAAGTTACTCTTTAATATATCTACACAACATTGATACAGGGCCTGTTCTTCCTCAGAGATTTAAAAGGGTCTACTTGAATTTTTTGCTTTTGTCTTTGGGTATAGTAGCTTCATTTAAGAAAAATACTAAGAGCCACCGCATTGGGTTGATGGTTTCTTCTCAAAAAGAAATATCTTGCTAGAATTTTTTTCAGTTTCATGATTTTCATCATTTTCCAAAAATTATGTATTAAATAATCTTGAATTACAATAAGCTTTATTAAATTATAGCAAGGAAAGCCCTCTAAAATTGCAAATAATTGAATATTTTTTTTCGCATTTTTACAAAAATTTATGATGACTAAATACCTTTAACTTTTAATTGCATTTAGCTTTTGGATAATTATGTTTTATATTAAAAAACTTAGCGATGAGATTAAAATTTAAAAAAGTGAAAAGAATACCATACAAGTTATATAAAAAGATTTAAATTTTAACACTTATTTTTTTCTATGTTAATGTTTTACTGATTCATGGTTGAATTTAAATAAATAAAATTTAAAATTACAGTAGAGTTAAAACATTTAAGATTGTGTTTGATTTACTTAGACTTTTAAAACATGAATCATATTCTCGAAATCTCGAAGATTCAATATTTTTCAAAAAGAAAATATTTTGTGATTGAAAATGCAAATAAAGTTCACTTGAAAAAATAACACCTGCAAACAACTGAAAATTATAGTTTTAATAAACACATTAGCATATTTAAAATGTCTTGAAGCGTCAAATATTTTTTTTACTTTTATCTTCGTACTTACAATCGATTCACAGAAGATTTTGGTTGGTAAAAAATAGTTAATCGAATTCAAATCGGTAGTTATTCAAGTAATTGATGGCTTGGTATTTTAAAGAAAATAATTCAATCAATTTTTTGAAAATAACCAATATCGAATATTGTTAGAAGAATTAATTTAACCAAATTTGAAAAACTTGGCATCCCGCATCATTCTTCATATACATTGAAAGATTTTATTTGTTTGGAAGAAGCTAGAAAATTTTTTATTTTTTTTTATCTTTTTATGAAATTATTATTTTTTTTCACCTTTTTACATTTTCTTCCAGATCATTATTCTTTGAAATAATTTTTATAAAAGACAGTTCGCTGAATAGAGTCGACAAAGTATTTTATGAAAATTGATGAAATTTAATAGAAATGGAAGCTTTTGTTGCAAATGTGGACAAAAACCTATTTACCAAATATAGTTTTTTGCGAGTGTATAACGAATCATAATGATAAATCTCTATTTTATGCTAAATTTCTTTTACATAACTTCATTCATATTTATATAAATATCAGTGAAATTTGGCGAAATTCCATTGTTTTAAACTTATCATTTTTATAATTTGTGTCATTCTATGGTAACTTTTTAAATTTGAATTTTAAATCAGTAGAATTCATATGATGTAAAATAATGCACGATGTGATTACTACATGAAAAAAACGAATGTGTAAGGAAAATAAAACAATCTTACTCATAATTGGTTTAGTAAGCATTAATTAAATTGCACATTTTAAAAATATTTTACATTTTAGGATTATCATAAAGAGTAAAGCTTAAGTATGTATTTCAATGGCAAATACAGAGCATTTAGGTAATCACCAAATTATTTTTTTTATGTTTGATGCCTTTTGCTTTCATTAAAAAAATTCTCATGATTATCAATGTGAATAAATAATTTAATCGATTTTTGATAACTTTTTTTGAAAATTTTCAAATACTTTTTATTATTATATTACTATTAATGGGCTACATTACTAATAAATTCCATATTCTCTGTTTATATATGCTCGTTTGCTCTATTTCATAAGATTTTATCTGTCAGCTTACAACATCAGCTTTAGGAAAAATTCATGAGATGATACTTATTTTCACAGAGTTAAATACTTTTATACTATATACAGGTAACCCTCCTATAACACGGTATCTTATAACACGGTTTCGCTATAACAAGATTCGTAAATTGCGGGAAAATTCCTACAACACGTCATCCTATAACACGGTTTTGTTCCAATGTTAGAGCTTGTTATCGGTCGGCGGCATCCCTGGATGCAAATCAAATAGATTTTGAAGACGCTATCTCTGATGAAGATTGTGCAGTTAAGAATTTAACATTAAAAGAATTTCAAGAAGGCCTATGCTTAGCGGAAAATCTAGAGTCATTTTTTTGAAAACAGACCCTTCCACGGAAAGAAGTCGAAAATTCAAAAGGGAGCTGCAAAACTGTTTAACTCCATACCGCGAAATTTACAATGACCTAGTAAGAACTAGTCAGCAAAGTTCGATTACAGATTTTTTTAAGAGGGAAAAACATACAAAAACTTTAAATAGAGAAAAAATTTCTGAAAGTGAAGGCGATATCGTTCCACCCAAAAAATGTTCTCGGTTGATTGTATTGAGCAGTGACGAGAAATAAATTCATTCAATTAGGGTTGCGTTATAGATTAAAATATTTTTTTCTTACTTTGTGTTGGATATACATTTATTATTTAATAAAAATTAAGTTGCTTATGTCGAATTAAAAAAATATTTGTTTTTAATAAGTTTTTGGAACGTAAACCCCCTTTTTGTACTAGTTCTGGGTCTCATACAACACGATTTCACACAACACGGCATTTTCTAGGAACCTAACTACCGTGTTATAGGAGGGTTACCTGTAATAGTTTCCTAAAATCAGCAATTCGCTGTCTGAAGGTACTGTCACAATAAATTTTAATAATCTACTGAAACTTTGCATTTTTGTTTTCCTTTGGTTTACTTTTTCGATTGAAAAAACAAATTACTATCTTTGAATATGTAAATATGGTGATTTTTAACCTCATAAAATCATAAATTTTTTTAAACAGTAAAGTAAATGAATTAAAATAGTTGCATTTACAATTAATAAGTCTTACAGTAAATGCGTAGATTTATAGTGTGAAATAAGTACACATGGAATTATATTATGGAATTATGGTGTAAAATAATTAGTTACACAGATTCTTCTATAACCCTGAACCAAAAACAAACTATTTAATAGAAATAGTTTACTATTTTTTAATATTTCAAATTTGGTATTTTAAAATTGAAATTTAATTACTAGGGATATTAAAAGAATAGCCGCCTACCCTGTGTAATGGTCAGAGTGCCTGACTGAGGATAGGGAGGTCCTGGGTTCGAATCCCAGTTCGGCCATGGATGTATTTCTTCTCTCTGTCTATCCTGTCTTTGTCCTTTCTTTGTATGAATGGTTGCATACCCTATAAACGTGTGTGTTATGGCATGTGTGTACTGAGGAAGTCGGACTCCACACCAAAATATGGTTCAGATGGAAAAGTGGAGCAACGCACCCCATATTGTCTGCCTGGCTAGCACAAGACAACAACAACATTGAAAGAATAAATTACCCTGGAACAATGTAAGTCAAAAAACAAAAACACTTTACTGAGAAATGCGCTATGATACATTATGATACTCATACAACACACTATTTTTCTACGTAATCTCCCAGTCGCTGCAGATATTTGTCGGAACGTAGCGCTAACCGCTCGTGGACCTGATCAAAGAAAATCGCTCTTTGGTCCTTGAGTCAGCATAGTCTGAACCTGGTTATCGTGGAAAAACAATCTTCCATCTAAATATTGAACACATGACAGACACCTGCGACTGTCATGTGTTCGGCTTTGACATGAACACATGACAGTCGCAGGGTTCCAGATTGGGACTGTTCGGTGAATACTTCCAGATCTCTCATCAAAAATTTGAAGAAAATCCTGTACTGTGCATGCTTTAAACGTCTTATGTTTGGTCTCTTCTTTAAAATCACGAAGACTCCCCCCGGCTGCTTCTATCTAACTAGTAGAGCCCAACTCAGGGCTAGGCACATTGAAGCATGCTTGTGCAACAAAAACTCGCTCCACCGTGTAGCCAAGCTGGCAGCCGAATGGTTAGCGCTCTTGCCTTCGGTACAACAGTTTGTGGGTTCGAATCCCACCTTGGGTATGTTTGTAGTGGTTCGGAATCCACTTTAAACCGCAGATCCCGGTCTAATTAGCCCTCGTGTGCAAAAAATGACCGTTGAGCGACAAACAAACAAACCAACAACCCGCTCCACCATGGCCGATGTGCTCACTGTAGTTGGATTTTCTTGCTTTTCTGCATCGGTTAGGTCTGTGCGACCGTCTTCGAACTGCTACCAACATTTCACAATGGTTGGCGTGACATTGCACGATTTTTTTCTTGTACTATGCAACAATAGTTGAAACAATCCGAATGATATTGTTAAAGTTGGAAGTCTTGGAGCTCAATGGTCGTCTGTGTGAGCTTCGCTCTTCTTTCGCAATGCCTTACTAGAGAATGATGCCATCTCTGGCAGGACAAGTGTAAGTTATTTTTTGAACGCCCTAAATATTAAGGAAATTTGTGCCAAAAATTATATTATTATCATAAAAACGCTCAATGCCCTGATGATAGAAAATCACTCCTTGGTCCTTGAGCCAACTTAGAACAGCTTTATGAGCCTGGTCAGCGTTGGAAAACATATTTCTTCCACTTAAATGTTCTGAGCTTGCCCAACACATGAAATTCGCACGGTGCCAGATCGGGATTATAGGTGGATGCTTCCAGACCTCCCATACAAACTGGGAAACAAATCCTGTGCTATGCGTATCTTGTGAGGTCTTGCATTGTCGTGCAAAATGACACTCTTTTAATTAACTTTATTCGTCACTTATTTTTCATAACTTTGTGCCAACCTCTCAATGTTTCGCAGTGGGACTCAGTGTTAATGGTTATGTATTTCCGTATAAACTTGGTGTAGAAAACTCCTACACAATGACTTCATGACTTTACCCACCGATTTGGGAAACTTTGGATTTTCTTCTCACAGGCGATGATGTGTGTCCCCATTCCATCGACACTTGCTCCATTTCTTGAGTGAAGTGATGTACTCATGTCTCATCATGAGCCGAGCTGGTCCTAATTTGGAGCCCTAATGAGCCGAGCTGGCAGCCGACTGGTTAGCGCTCTTGCCTTCGGTTCAACAGCTCGTGGGTTCAAATCCTACCTTGGGCATAGATGTTTGTAGTGGTTCGGAATCCACTTTAAACCGTAAGTCCCGGCCTAATTAGTCCTCGTGTGCAAAAAAAGACCGTTGAGCGACAAACAAACAAACAAACCAAACACCCCTAATGATGCGGCTTAAGGAATCATTGTCTTCCGCAGAATAACGTCGAAGGAATTCCAAGGAAGTTACAAACCTTTCTCCTTTGTGTTAGGAACTCAAAGAGTAAGGAACCCATCAAGAACACAACTCGTGATAACCCAGTTCGTAACGGATGATGGAATGAGCACCACCAACAGATACTTCACGTGTACAGTGTATGTGAAACTCACTCTACGATTGGTGAGAATTGTGTTTTAAACTTGCTCCACCATGTCCTACGTACTCACCGTTGTTAGCCTTCCTTACCTTTCCGCAACGGTTAAGTCTGTGCGACCTTTATCAAACCATTGGCGCCATTTCACAATTGTTGGGCGTGACATTGCACGTAGTTCCTACACTGCTGATATTTCACGATGAATCTCCTTTCTCTTTAATCGTTTTACCCACAGAAAACGTACTGTTCAGCGGAGTTCAGCGTTGGAGTAAGTTCCCAGAAGACGCGCTATTTTTTTCCTCGATTACGCACAACGGTTCGAAAAATCTGGATGAAACTGATACAGTTGAAATCCTTGGAACTCGGCTGCGCAAGCTTTGCTCTTCTTTTGCAATGATACCATCGCTGGCAGAATAAGAGTAACTTACCTTCACGCCCTATATATGTATATTACTTGAAAATTAAAAAAAAAGAATTGACGATTATCTATATTAAATAAAGAAAATATTTCTTTTTAATTAATGTAATTTGATTTTTTAACTTGATAGTAATAAGCTTAATAGCTATACTGAAAGAATAAAGCTTGCCGGTGAGGGGGTGTTCCTGGGCGGAGTGGGTGAAGTACGTCGGGAGAGTAATCTCCTGGTTGGGTCACCCAAGGAGTGAAGGCCACTCCTCGATGTCCAGCTAAAGCCTAGGGCAACGGAGCAAAGTCAGACTTCTACCCCTGGGTTCTGCCTTGGGTGCTCCTGGTACTCTGTACCAACAGAAGCTGCTCTTACAACCCTTTTTTCAACAGCGAAGTGGCCACCTGCTTGGCTCAGAGACATGTCTCTGATACCAAGGTCTACCCTCTTTATCCCAAATGTCGAGTGGTTCAGGTCACCCCATCTCATATTTTTCAGAGCAATGGGTGTGAGAGAGAGGGCATGGATTTGAGACCGGAGGTGGTGCTTGAGAGACTGACTATTTTTGGATTCATGGGGCTGGTGTGATGGTTCTGTCACGCCAGTCGGGGATAAGCAACAACAACAACAAAGAATAAAGCTTTTTTTAATTTTTTGAATAAATTAAATATTAAACTTTGTTAAAATTGTTTTTTAAAAAAGTACAAGATTCTCTTATTTTTCCCTATTTCTTACATTTGGTAAAATGTATAAACTTTTCATGTGGACATTTCTTTTATTTCTTTTGGCTTTTGTATTGAAAATAATGATAATTAGTTTTTATTCATCAGTAAGTTATTGAGTACATTAAGAAACATTAGGCTAGAGCACTTAATTTTTCGTATAATTTAATTAGTGTATCAAGGGAACCATAAATTAATTTACTGAATATGATATTTAATAACTTCAATTCAAAGTAATAATTGATAATAATAATGTTTAATATTACTATACATGTTGAGCTATTATTTCACAATATTTGAAATTATATATCTTTTCATAAATGCATAAATAAATCAATAAGCATAAATAAATTATTATCCATCTATTAGTAACAACTTCTTCAAATTTATCTATAAAAATTTTCGAAAAATTTGATTTAAAATCAAAAATACATGTTTATAATCTGTTAGATCACTATAATAAATAAGAAAAATATATCACTGTGTGAAGTAAAATAGAATAATAAATAAAATATTTCAGTAAAAAAGTTCTCAGGAATTCAAGTGATTGAAGTTATGTTAATGATAATAAATACAGTTTTAGCAAAATTCCTGAAAAATTTTATAACATAATTTTTATTTGAATTATTAATTAGTTCAAATTTAGTTATTTAATTGATAAGCAAAAATATTTTCTTCAGTTTTTCATAAACTAATTTTTGCTAATAATTATTTATCTGATTGCAGTAAAAGTTTTTACGCAATATCTTAATAAGCCATTGTTGTTGCCATTATCAAGATTTATTAAATAATCTCAAATATAATTCACTGTAATATGAAGGCGTCTTGTTGATTTGCTTTCACGTAAATTATAAAAGCTCATAAGAATGATTTGTTCTTCCATAAAATACTGCTTTATTGATGCATATCAAAATGAAATGGAATGTCATGTTGAATAACTCTACTTCTAAATTAAAAACTCTAAAATAATTTTGCTTTTCTGAAAAATATTTTGTTTGAATTAAAAAGAAAATAAATATTAGTACTGTAACAGAGCAACGCCCTCTAACGATCATAGACGAACTGAGAGAACCAGTTGAGCTCTAACCCTAGAACTGCTACTGCTCGAGTATGATTATCAGAGTTTTTTTTTGTCTTAATGTTCTTATGTTTTCGTTTTTGTGTGATTTCTCTGTGTTACATAGATGTACTTAATTTCCAAAGATTAGAAATTGCTGCTTAGTATATTTTAATTACTTAGATAACTAGAAATTTGACATCGTCTTAAATGTTTTGATTTTAATAACTGAAATAAATTAAACTTTTCTCCCATTTTTATCTTTATAATAATTATACGCGCTAATTGTATACGCTCTTGATATATTTTACTCGGTAGCGACATACCTTTTAATTAATCAAGCAATCATTTGCTAAGAATATTTTTCTCAAGATTAGATAACTTCACTCACCTTTCATTAAATTATATGCCTCTTGGCAATGTAAGGAAAAGTCTCAGAAAACTCAGTAAAAAATTATCAGAGAAGTTCTTTAATCAGTTCAAAACATTGAATTAAGTACATCACAAAAAGCTCCTGCGCGGGCTGTCGTGAAGACTGTAAAATGTGTTTATAATTTCTACATCATTAGGATGAATTGAGTTTTTTTATCGTTTAAAGCAAACTATTAAAATACAGTTTATTATTGATGAATTATTTGTGTAGTTGTTGTTGCTTTTGACACTTGGACAAGCCAAGCTCGCTTTGCCTTTGGCAGTGCGAATTAAGTCAATAGAGAGCGTCTTTCGTTTGGATAAGAGCACCACGAAGGTGAAAGTACGACTTTGCTCTTTTTAAGGTGCCTTGCGTAATTTTGAACCACGGTCAGGTGACGAGGACACACTAGTGCTAGCACCCTCCTCTCCACATCCACGCCACACCAGGGGAAGGACTTTGGACGTCACAGATTAACGTGGACACGTCCCCAATCCACGGAGTTCTAGCAACCCAGTGAAGGAGAGTACACCGTGGTCACCCTCCCAACCACTGACCGCGGCAAATGATGCTTCACTTTGCTGAGCTTACGGGAAGCGGCGTGAAGCTACTGAGCCAAGGCGCTTATTTTTGTGTAGTAAACTTATTATTTGTTTATTAAAAATTATCTACTTTAAATAATCTCCGGCTGATATTAAGTATTCAATGATTTTTTAGCATTTCCAATGTGTTTTCACTTTACTATAACATCATAAACTAAAATATGTGTGTGTTTAAATGCTTAGAAATCTTGAATAACTGAATTTATGTGTCCCTACAATCATGTTTCTCCGGAATGCATTCAACCCTTTTCATTGATTCATGAATAAAAAAACGTGCTTTTGTTGTCCTCCAGTGTTTTCGTTTTCATTATATAGCTGAGATATATTGACATCATGCTGGAATTGTATCATTGAAGCAAAATGGAATCCAATGACTTTTGGATTTACAATGTATTCTATAAATATTTACTTCTTCTAATGCATCAGAACCGTTAAACCAGTTCTAAATACTATTCAAAATTCCTAGAGAAAACGTTGAATTTATGAATTTTATTGAAAACTAGAAAAATTAAATAAACAAACAAACATTTCGGATTAAATCAATTTTCGTATATTTATTGGACGTTTCTTTTGATTACGCCGCACTATCACTTAAATTAACAATCTAAGTGTTAATAAGGTAAAATAACATTTTAGTTTGAACAAAAAAATTAAGGTCGCATTTAATTGATATTAAACTAAGCAAAAATTGAATAACATAAATAGAATGAATTTGTTAGATAAAAGGGAAAAACTATTAGTATTGCAAAAATTTTGAACTAAAAATATAATGATCTTTTATTGAGGTTATTTTTAAATTTGAAAGTGCTTTAAGTTTTCAAATTTTGAAACATTTTTTAGTATTCCCAAATTTTTGATACGAATTTAAAATTCCCCCTTTACGGAGGCCATATTTTATTTGGAATCAAATTTTGTTTCAAAATCATTTATTTCTTATTTGTAATTGCATTTATAAATTCTTAAATTTCGAATGCAAAGTGGAAGAAGGCAGGCTGGATAATATTATAGTCGGACAGGTGGACAGTCCATAAAAAAGTGCTCAGCTTCTAAATAATTAAACTTCTTTTTTATGTAATTGAAAACTCATTTTTATATAAAAGTAAGTTTTAAAAATATATTCTTATGTTTGATGTGTGTTAGTAAAAATGACTCTAACATAAAAAGTTGCATACTGTTTAGAGAAAACTTTATAAAATAAAAAAATGACGTAGATTTAATTGCAAGATGCACAAATTCATGTAAAATCATATGTACTGTGTGAAAATATAAATATTAAAGGAATTTTTTGAAAATGTAAATTGATACCTAATCCTCGAAAAATAACCGTCGATTCTTAGGATGGTATTTAAGAATGTAAATGAAATATGCGAGAGAGTGCAAGCTGGTAATCGAGCTTTCTACGCAAATAAAAAGTTATTCAATAATAGATTGATATCACGAAAAACAAAACTGCAAATCTATAAAACCCTCATTAAACCAATTGTCACATATGCCGGAGAAACATGGACATTGAATGTAAGGGACTCGGAATATATTAGAATTTTTGAACGTAAAATTTTAAGGGAAATCTATGGACCAAGGCTTGAAAATAGTGTATGGATCAGATGAAATAATAAAGAATTAATGCACCTAGAGAGTGAAGCAAAGGCATAGTGAGATTCATTAAAGCACAAAGAATACGGTGGCTTGGCCACGTACACCGTAGAGATGAAAAAATATCATAAAAAGGATAACAAAGGGTAAATTATTCAATAACAAGAAGAAGGGGAGACCCAGAGAAACATGGATTGATAATGTGGAAAAGGACCTGGAGACCATAATGATAAAAAATTGGAAAAATTTGGCTCTGAAGCGGGAAAAGTGGAAGGAGGTTGTATTGGAAGCCTGCATAGGGCTGTAACGCCAGTTAAGAAGAAGAAGATTTAAGAATGTTCTGTTGAGTCCTTGCAAGAAATTTTAAACTCGACAGTTAGTTATCAGTATTTCATGTAACTAAATAGTTTTTAAAGTTAATAACTGGTATATTTTATATAGTTACTACTATTAAAATTAAAAAAAAAATTAATATTTCGCATTATTTAACTTAAAAAATTGACTTTATCTTTTATAAATACGCGTAAATTTTATGAATTTTTATAATATTTTTATTGAGTACATTTTAATACAAATGAGAATAAAATGTAGAATCTTAAAATGATACAGACAGGATGTTAAGAAGTAAAAAAAATGTCTTACGGTTTGTCGAGAATTCAGAAATAGTTTTCTAGTACATATTTTTCCTTTCGAACAATCATGAATATGAGAAAAGATTTTTGTTATAACATTTGTATTTTTTATCCGTCCATCTTCAGTTCATTTTATGTAGAGACTCTTTATTGTCTAGATTCCTGTCTAGTAAAAACATGAATAAATTTGTCGTTTGATAAAGAGCTGTGGAGAAGCAAAGACTTTTTTAATGTAAATAAATATAATATATCTGTTAAGTGTGATTCATATGTAATACAACAAAACAACAACGAGAAATTATCTTAAGAATTTTACCATCGTTATTTAGTCAGACATAATGACTAAAATTGAGAGTTACATTTATTTCGACGAAATGAAAATCATATAAAAAGTACTTTTCCTAGAAATTCCTAAAAACCAAATGTTATTAGATTTCCAAGCATAATTGAGTATTACTGCGAGAAATGTTTATTTTTAAGACATAAAAATTTATGAATTAATTCAAAGATATAGTATTTAGTTGCACAACTAATCAAAATGTTTTGATAAATCTTATAACATTATGCACACTCTTTTTTCACCAAAATATTTCCACATAAATAATACAGTTTTAGTCTTTTACAAAATTCTTTTAATTATAAATATTTGCTTAAAAATTTTGGATTATGCCAAGATATCAACTATTAATAATTAAAAGTAAACAAGGTAGTTTTAATTTACTTTATTATAATTCTTATTTATACAGGGAATAATAACTAAAAATTATAGAAACAATAAAGAAAAAGAATGAATAAAGTTGCAGCTAAACACGTAATTTTAATAGATATCCAGATCATATCTAAAAAGGGTATTTTGATTAGATTCATTGTGGACGTTCAAATGGCGTGTAACATGGACGTATAAATTCCGTCCATTACAGATCAGTGCTCATAACATATCCGTCATAGATGTGCCTCTTACGTCCATACGTAATGTACAGAAGACTATGCAGGTTACATTTAATCATGGACGTCCTTACAGTGTCCATATTTGATTCATAAAATCTTTTGGATTATATAAAAATGAAAAGAATGTCTAATAGACGTACGTATGTGGTTATTTGGATCCCCATACGAATACTTCTTGATACGAAAATACAAGAAGGATGTAAAAATTGCAAATTTTTCTCTTTTGTAAAACACATTAACCCAAAGTTGCTAGAATCTAGAATAATAAGAAATATTCTTTCACAGTATAAAATGCAATCAACAAATTACAATAACAACACAACAATAGATCAAAGTATTAATAAACAGGATATAAATATAGAAGAAGCTTACTTATAAATAAATCGCCGAGCTGGCAGCCAAATGGTTAGCGCTCTTGCCTTCGGTTCAACAGTTTGGTTTCGAATCCCACCTTGGGTATGGATGCTTATAGTGGTTCGGAATTCACTTTAAACCGTAGGTCACGGTCTAATTAGCCCTCGTGTGCAAAAAATGACCGTTGAGCGTCAAACAAACAAACTTATAAATAAATTGTGTTGAAAAAGGGAATTTAAAGAACAGAAAAGACATAGTAAAAGCATTGGAATAAGTAGAAACTAAGCTTCTCATGTACTGATGAAAATTTACTGTGGGTTTCCAGAAAAATGGAATAAATAATTTTAAGCAATTAAAAGCTAATAAAGCTTTCAACCTTGTAGCACAAAACAATAGATTACAGAGGCACGATTTTTTCCATACTATGGTTAGTATCACACCAACGAATGTAAATAAATAGTGAAAAATTGTTTTGACTGTGTTTATTCTAAAACCGAAAGGTAAAATTTTAATATAATCTACAATGCATTTAAAAATAGTCGTGCCGACCAACTTGTCTAGTGGTCAGCGTGACTGACTACGGATAAGGAGGTCCTGGGTTCGAATCCCGGTTAGGGCATGGATGTACTTTGTCTCTCTCTATCCTGTCTTTGTCCTTTCCTTGTATGAATGAGGTGTGAATGGTTGCCTACCCTGTAAACGGGTCCCTATGGCATGTGTGTAGAGCAAAGTCGTACTTTCACCTTCATGATGCTCTGATTAAAACGAAAGACGTTCCCAATCGACTTAATTCACACAGCATAGCGAGCTTGGCTTGTCCAAATGTCATTAGTAAACAACAACAACAAAAATAGTCGTTCCTTTAATCAAGAATTTTAAAAGTTTTTTCAGAAATGCGAATATTCTCTCTCTCTCTTTCTTTCTCTCTCTCAATTGACTTTTCATTCATATATAACTCGTAAAATGTAACCACAAGCACACACACATACAATTACATTCACACAGACTTTATATCATTTCTTAATTTTCCCTTAAGATAAAAATAATTAGATTAAGATATTATTAAGTCTAATATTTAACCAGTCGTTAGAAGTACACATTAAAATTAAAAGAAACACAAGATATGTTCAATTAGTTAAGGAATTAAATTTGATACAAACTTACTTATGTAAAAAAATACAACAATTACATAAATATATAAAACAGGAAACAAAATTTTGAGATGAAAATAAATACTAAAATCAGCTCTATATCAGAAACTTTTTAAAGACACTTTTAAATATGTTTAATTAAAAAAATTAAAAATAACAGCAAATCTGGGATTAAAGCCACTAGAAAAATGCATTTTTAATCTTTTCATCAGCTTCATTCTGGAGCACATTTCTAAACTATTAAATTAAAATGTTGTTTGTTATTTTTTAAATAAAATCTTAAAAATAGAAAATATCTCGAATCAGTTAGATTATTTATTAACTTATCTTATAGTTTTTGATTGTTATTGATCCACCAACTTTTCTTATAAATTTGTTCTCTTGATTGCGTTGCCAATTAAAAGTTCACTTTAAAGTTTCAAATATTCTTTTTATTAATTACAAAAATTTGTTAAGAAAAATAGCTCAAGGGAAGTTAAAATGATTTAATAATTTTTATTAGAAATAGAATTATTTGGATATAAAATGATGCGCTAGACACTATACAGAAAGAATATTCTTTACTATCAGACAGCTAAAAGGAACAAGGTTTTATTATTTACTAATTTAGACTGACAGGACAAATGAAAGACATTGAATGACCTCTAGAGTGTACAGTAGAGTTACTCTTTCAAGTAATCACAGACAAAATTTAATATTGTTATAGATTTGAGTTTTTTTAAAAAATAAAAAACATTTTAACTAATGAATATTATAAACTTTATTACCTGAAAAAAGGTTCAAAGTGAAAATGAGCATTTGACAATATCTCTAGGCATTAATCTGAAATGTTTTGAATTTTTTAAGAAATAAATTTTATTAATTTGATTATCAAAGAAAAATGATAGGGTTTTTAAGTAAAGGCATAGTTGCAAAATATATTTATGAATTGAAAATATTTCTCTGATTTACATTTTAGTTGCCGATAGGATATCTTGAATTTAAATATTTACACTTAAAAGTGCCGACCAACATGTCTAGTGGTCAGCGTGCCTGACTACGGATAAGGAGGTCCTGGGTTTGAATCCCGGTTTGGGCATGGATGTATTTTCTCTCTATCCTGTCTTTGTCCTTTCCTTGTATGAATGAGGTGTGAATGGTTGCCTACCCTATGAACGGGTCCCTATGGCATGTGTGCACTGAAGAAGACGGACTCCACATCAAATATGGTTCAATTGAAAAAGTGGAGCAGCGCACCCCATATTGCCAGCCTAGCTGGCACACGACAACAACACTTTAAAGTTTTAATACAGGAGATTCTCAGAAAAAGAATTTTTAATCTTTAATAATTAGGAATAAAACATTTTGAAATCATTAAAATTGGAACAAAGTAAAGCTTTTAAGAAAATAAAAAAAACTCTAATATTCAATCTGGATGTTTTTCAGATTTCGTGTGGGATTCACGAGATGCATTTCAAACTATGCATATCACACGAAATAGTGACTTGGGTGTATGATCCCACAAGCCAAAGGACATGGAAGCATGCAGTTCATAAGATCTCTTCCCTACGTCATTTCTTTAAGATTTATCAATTTCCATACAACAAAGAAGCAATATTTTCAAACTATAATCCATTAACTTTGAATGACTTGACTTATTTTACCAACATGTTTGAAAACTTTAGTCCTTATAAAAGATATGCAAGGAGCTCTACACAAGCAACAAGTATTCAAATACGTTTGTTGTTGTGGCTTATCCTCCAAATGTGTCTGACGAAGTCAGACCAGGTCCTTCAGATCATTGACCTGAGAAATAGAGTGCCATAAGGGAGGATGAGTACATATCCTCTCTGGAGAGTCCCAAACAGTTTAGGATGTGTTAAGGAGAAGTCTGCTCAGTTTTACATTTAGAATAGACCTCAAAGAGTCATGAGAAGGAGGTAAGATGCAGCTTCTGTTGATCTGAGTACCATGTTGGTAGAAGTCTGTCTTGGCACGGTCGAATACGTTTTTTGATAAGAAACTACTTTTTCTATCCCTTATATAAATCTAGGTTTTGTCACTTACAACTGCTTTTTTATATTTGCAATGGGATGAAATATTAATTTGCCTATAGTCAGAATTTTTTTCCATTTCTGAGTGTGATATTTAATTCATGAAGCTCTTTTATGGTGTATAAATTTCAGAATTCAGAAAAATGTGCATATTAGTAGTGTTGTCACATGCATAAAATGTAATATATTCTAATAATTCTTTCATGGTTTGCCAATGTTTGACAGGGAATTACATGGTTAATTTTTAATCAGTGAAAATATGTGTACATATTTTTTTCATTTAAGATATTTATGAATTTATTGTATATAGTCCCTATACTTATATATGTATACAGATATCCAATTCACAAAGTTATAATTTTCCTATTTTGCAATTTTGATCACAAAATAAATTTCGAAATTTCAATTTAAATAAAGTAGAATATTAAATATATAAAAGTAAAATTAATTTAATATTTATTTTTCCTATCAGTAACATTTAGATTAATGATTTTACCACATCGAAATATAACTGATAGAAACTGATATATTTTCACAAAATAAATAGTTTAATAATGTAATGAAAATGCTTATAAAATTCTAATCTAAATTCCCTCTTTTGTTTTAAATAATGTAGTATAAACAGTGCAATATATATATATATATATATATATATATATATATATATATATATATATATATATATCGGTGAATTTTTTATAAAGTGCATAGAAAAAACTTCAGTTGGAAACTTCACATGGATAAGAATAATAATATTTAAAAAATGAAAAAAATTAATTTATTTAAAATAGGATATATAAAAATAACTAAGAATCTTTCCTCAATGTTTTTAAAATTTCTAACAAAGAACAAAGGTGCGAAATAATAAATAGTAATTAATTAATCTAGCTTGTATTTTATTATTATAAATTTTTATAATTAGTTGATTATTTTAAATTATAGTATGTAAAAATTTATTAAAAATTTACCCTACATTAATTAAGAAATTAATTTTTCGTCATTTTGGTTAGTTAAACTCAACGACATTTTCGAGTGGAATAATAAAGGAAAAAATTAAAGTTAATTCTTCTATTGTATGTTGTTGGTGTAATCCTGTGTTAATCAAGAGCACCATAATAAATTTAGAAAGGAGTTCATTAATTTGGTATTGCTCTATTTGACCATATTTGTTTTTTTATTAAGTAATATATTTTTCGTAGATGAATAGAAACCAAGAATTCATTTAATATATTTTTATGGCAAACATTCTTACCTTTAACTTCTTATTTATTTCAATCATTACTATTAGAAGAGAGGGAATTAAGTAACACATGTTTGAAAATATCTAACATTTATAGTTCAATTATAGATATTATTTAATGTATTAAAGAATGTGAGAAAATTTTAAGTGTCCAGCCGTAATATTCATTTAGATTGGTTGAATATAGATGAATCATTGAAGTATTATAAAGTGAAAAGTTAAGAAATGTGTGTGTTTATTATACTAATATGTTGTGGACAAATGATAGCATGTCAATCTAAGGTATATTTGTTTAAAATAAATTTTAATTGTAAATAAAGCTCATTATTAATATTTTTCAAATCATTCATTTTAATGTATGGATATTTTTGTTGTTTGAATTGTTTTTTTTAATTTTATTTACATAAATTTAATTTTTAAGCAGTAAATCTTTATTAAAATTTGTATTATTTTTAGCTAATAAATTAATATTCATAATTTATAAGCCTTTTCCCGTTTTTAGCACTGAAAATATTTTTCATTTAAGTTACCTTTGAGCATGATAATTTTATTTAAAGAATTTTCTTCGTAATCAGATACTTTGTATATTTAGTTAATTATCATTAAAAAAATGTAATTATGCATTCATGAAATCATACTTTCCCCAAATATTTTTGTAAGGTGTGCTATTTCTGAAATGTTATTTAAATGTTAACAATGAAAAGCAGAGTTAAATGGCAAGAGACTAATTAAAGCATAAAACTGCAAATTTGGCAAAGAGCTATACCAACCCCTTTTACTATTGGAAAACCTCAGTCTAGGAAAAAGCAGAGAACACAGGATGAAGAACATCTTGGCAAAATGCCAGCGTTGCTGTACAATGGAAGGGTAAACTGCGAGACATATTGATAAAAATCACTGAACACTGCATCATGATGATATAAAATATTTGTCTGTGTGGATAGCTCAACACAAACTGACGCCTTCTGGGCTTAAGCAACATGAAATATTTCTTTAAAAGCACTCTATTAAAAAAAAAGCGTGCTCTCTCTATATATTTGTCTTCATTTTCCGTGTAGCTTACGTCAAACATATTTCGTAAAAACTTTACGACGACATTGATAACACCATTAATACAAAATTAATGAAATATCTCAAATTTCTTTTTTAAATGTTGTTCATGTTTGTTGCAACAACTTTCCATTTTCATGAAGAGCTTCTCGCGAATTCATTGAAATTTTCTTTTAAGATAAGAAGACATTCGGAAATGCCTTTGGCGCAACATCTGAACAACGTACACACGGATTTTTGCTCTTAAACGTTGGAACATCTAATCGATGGTAGAGAGGTTTGCGGCCTTAACTTCAAAGCAGTAGGTCCCAGGTTCGAATCCTGGTTGGGACATGAATATTCCTTTCTCTCTCTGTGTTTCTTTATCACTTTATTTTCGTGGTGAAGATGGCACACCCACTGGGTACCCCTTCTGTTGAGATGCCATCACTTCTCCCCGGCGCTGAATAGGTATATCTTAAGGGCATAGACATAGACATACGCAATGGAACACCTGATCTGTACCTTAGGTTATCAGGTATCGCTCCATCACGTAATACATCTGGAGTGACAGAATTGTCACGAAATTGGATAACAAAATTGAATTTCAATAGGTCTCTAATATTTGAAATTGATAATTTGACAGAAATATAACATCAACAACAAAACATTTACAACAATTTCACTATGGGAGATGACATGAGTTAAATATTGCAATAATATTGGTAAAATAGATTATCCAAACACTCCAAGTAACATTGGTAAAAATACAAATTAATTATCTTGATGATGTTCATAGCAGACGATATAAGTAGTTTATAACACAAATATGCAAGCAATATAGTAAAGTTTAAATAGAAGAGTATAAAAAAGAGCAAATAACTGGGACAGATTTTCAATAAGTACTAGTAACTCTCCCATGCTTTAACTGTGTCCTTTAATGTAACATCACAATACCAAAGGACTGCATTGTCTACACGCAGATAGTTAAGATTACATATGCATGAATGGTATCCTATTGAATATTTAACGTTTGCTGTAGGTGATAAACTGTAGAATATTTAAAGTATAACAGATTACAATCTGCTGATTCAGTTAAAATTTTGCAGCAGCTCAATCTGTGCACTGTAGTAACCACGATTAAGAAAATTATTGAACAAAAATATAATTACAATACAATGAATAATAAAAATGCTTAAAAAAGTGAATACAATATATAGCAAAATATTTTACAGACACTCTAACATTGCTAAAAATAATAATGAAAATATATTGCATTAAAATTGCTAAATAGGGTATTTCTGAAAACTCAAAGTAAACTTGAATATAAACCCCCAGTTTTATATATAGTGGTTAGATAGAGGGAAGTGTTATATCACATGACGTACCATATGAAGATTGTATTAGAAAATATTTGGGCATTAGAAAAAAAACTTAAACGTTGAAACAGGATATTCCTCTGTGGATGCCACCTAAAAATTCATTATAAAAAGTGCCAGCCTATACTTGACATTGTCACACATGCAATTATTGCACAGAAATGTGTGTTCACGCGCAGGAAATCTGAGATTTGCATTTCTTTTCAATATGCCTTATGATTAAAGTAACAGTTATCATTGTGAAGCAAAATAACGAAACTTTTTTTGAGTAAAATCATGTCAAATAAACTTATCGTATGCTTTACTTATAAATATTAAAAAATAACTGTGAAATAATATGAAAACTTTAAAAAAAATAAGCATATAAAAGAACATAAAAGATTTAAATTTAAGCCTAGCCTTTATAAAAATTAAAATGAAGATGCATCTAGTAATTTTTCACATTTTTATTAAAACAATTCATAAAAAAAACTTAATACATTATTAATAATGAATATATTATTAAATTAAATGTGATTTTTTTTCTGATGTTTGGTTACAACATTTTTAGATCGTTCACACAAAGATTTTAGTTTTTTTACTCTTAAACACGTGCGTTTAAATGAATAAACAAGTTAGTGTGTCTGATGTATTTTTATTTTTAGCTGATTAAATTATTTAAAAGTAATGAATCTTCTTATCAAAATTAAAATTTTGATCTTATCTTCTTTGGAAATTTTATTTTCTTAAGTAATGTTTTTAAAAGATTAGATATTTCCCAAATCAATATAATTTAGAATAATGTTAAGCACGAATGTCTTTTTAAAAGGTTTTAAGTTAATAACAAACTATTGTTCTAAAAATATAATATAAAAGATCTTGTGATTTATAAAATTGAATTGAAGTTGTTTAATTATAATCCAGAAAATATTTGATAAATTAAAATAGCCTAAATTTATGTGTTCCTGAATTTATTATATGATTAGAATATAAACAAATTTGTAGAACGTATTTTATATGCCTTTTTTAACTATATACATTTCTATAAAATTCCTAAGTTAAAAGTGAATAAATTCTTTTATTGTCATAATCCAAAGTTTTATCAATATTTTAAATAAGTTATAATTAAGGTAAAGCTTTAATGAATAAATTTTTTTAATCAAATTCAAATTTAATAACACAGTTAATGGAATAAAAGGAATCATAGCTAATGTTCTATGAACATTTCCAAAATCGAAATCAGACTTTTAATGTTTTTCCAATAAGATAATTATCAATCCACTGCTATTTATTTTTTTTATCAATAGCTCAACAATTTCTATTTCCTTAAAATAGCATATTGGAATAGCTATCAGGTAAAAAACTATTGGTAATTGATTTTTTTACAGTGTTAGTAGGATCCGTATGTTTATTCATCTCTTTATATATATGTTCTACCTTCTTTTATTTTAACTGAAATCCATAATTCAATACGTTAATGTTTTGCATTATATATTTATCCTGGAACTATTATTCTTTTATCTATCCATTTACTAGAGCATTTGAAAGCTTTTATATTCCTTTGCTGACTTTACATTGTTTATAATTTTACTATGTTCTGGAAATTTGAATTTCTTTTCCGAGTCTTCTAAATTATAAAAGCTAAAATCTGATTCAAATAAAATTAATAAAGTATAATTCCCCCTCCCCTGAGATTAAAATTTCAATATATGCAAAACACTTTTTCCTTTGTTCAAAAGTCTAATAAAAATAAACTTCTCGGGCTTAATTTAGGATGTGGATCCAAACTGATTGGATGGTTAATCTGAACGAAGATCACTGTACCATACGCATGAATAGAGCCTGAAACTTTCTGCAACAGCTCTTGCTCTAGCATTTAATCTAGATGAAAATAGGCTTATAGGCTTATTCTATGTAAAACTACACTGTGCTGGCCACCGTAAATCCAACACCCTAAAGGAAGCATGCAAATAACATGAAATTTACAACATGCATTAGAGGAAGTGAAGTATGCAAATGATTAGAATTTCAGCACCGACGCACATCACGCGCGCCTGTGGCGCCACTTCAAAGGGCTGTTTAAAGTTTGGAGATTTCGACGTTTTCAAGTTAGGCAATTGTGTTTTTCTTGTGCTTTAACAAAAAACAATCCATCCTGCCTCGTAGAAGTGATCATTTTTTGATCAAGTATACAAGTTCGACAGAGAAAGGATTGGGGCCTACTGAGATTGTGGATTATCTTTCAGGAAAACCGGTAGTAGTGTTGGAAGAAACCAAACAATTGTAATGCGAATGTGATCGTTGGATGCAGGAAGGTACGACGGACCGATCTGTTTGATCGCATCCCCCTCAGTGAACCACTTCACGAGATGATAGGCAAATTGTGCGCATGTCAGTGAGAGATTGCTTAGTCACACCACGAACCATAGAACAGCACATTCAGTCTGTAACGCATCATCCAGTGTCTGCGCGTACTATTTCACACTGTTTACAGAAGAGTGGTCTGTCTGCAAGACGTCCATTGCTTCGTCTACCCTTGAAGCAGAACCACAGATGTGTCTGCCACCAATGGTGGGATGAAAGAGGATGTGGACGGCAGAATGGAATGAAATTTTGTTTACTGATGACTCACGCTTCTGTCTGCAACACCACGATGGTCGCATTAGTGTTTGGAGACACCGTAGAGAGAGGATGCTGAACAGCTGCGTTATGCACCGCTACACTGGTCCTGCACAGGGTATATTGGTAAAGAGTGGTAATGGATATCGCTTTTGCACTCCTCTAATACGCATTGCAGATACTTTAAACAGCCAGCGCTTCATCTCCGAGGTGTTGGAGCAAGTTGTCCTTCCTTACCTTCAGGGCTTGCCCACAGACATATTTACACAGGATAATGCACGACCTTACGTGGCATGCGTTGTCCAAGGGTTCTTCGTCAATCGCCAGATTGAATTGCTTCCCTTGCCGAATCGCTCTCCGGATCTTTTTCCCATAGAAAACATGCGGTCTATGGTTGCTCAACGATTGACCCAGATTACATCCTCAGCTGCCACACCTAATCAACATCAACTTAGACAATGGATGGAAGCTGCTTGGTCTGCTGTACCCCAAGAACACATGGATAGTCTATTTGAATCAATGCCGAAGAGTGTGGTAGCGGTGATCTCCAACAATGGCGGAAACTCTGTCTACTGATTTTGGCATGGACCACACTTCATATAAGTCTATAAATTTAATCATTTGAGACTTGGTCAACATCTTATCTACGAAATGAATTTTATTGTGATATCTCTTGTCTTTCTTTGTGTTGTAATTTGGGTGGCCAGTAGCGTATATTACCGTTGCTTCTACTGTTTAGTTCATCAACGTCATCATATAGTGCTTACAAATAATTTTTTGAATTTAAATAATGTATTATTTTTTTTAACATTGTGTTGTGTAGTTATTATTTCTTCTTTTCAGATTCAAACCTGAAAATAAATGCAGAAACTGGCTTAGTTTTTGCGATTAAAAATTATTTTAATTTAATCATAAAATTACAAATCTATTTACGTCCATACAAATTTATTTTAAGTACGTTATTTCCAATAATTAAGCCTAACTAACAATATGGTTATATCCACCCATCCACCCACACAACAAAGCGCAAAGATATGCAATACCCTAACAAGCGCTGGATTTTTCATCGTATTTAAAGAAAGACACTCATCATAATTTTGCATGACTGGTTGTAATGCAAATAAAATGAGAAGTGATTCCAGCTTTGTTAATTGTTACCGTTCTTGTTGATTCCTTCTCACCTTGCCCCTTCTTCACCTTAGTCTTTACCTTGCCTCAGCGGTAAAAGCACTATTTTTAGACAAAAAGATGCTTGGATCAATTCCAGCCATTATTTAACGATTAAATAGGATAGATTATAGATTTAATTTTAATGTATATCAATGTGAAAACTTAGCAACATACCAGATTTTCTCCTCTTCAATTCTTGAATATAGCTCAGCATCTATGAAAATTTAAGATGAAAGGTTGAACATTTCATAAGAAATTTAAGATGAAAGGTAAATATTCAAAGGCCTTATAATAGTTTTATTAGAAGAATGGGAGCTCGAATTTGAAATTCAACACATTATGCATGGATTGTAACTTATCTGGTAAAGAAATTATTTGCATTATAGCTTAGAAAGTATCAAAATAAATCAAAATCTATAAAAGTTTTCCAATCTGATACGTTAGTGGAGGTTTCTGTTCTATTCTAGTGAGAAAGATTAGAGATGAGGTTGTCAACTCAATCATATGATCTTGATTCAAAATTATATGTTTTGTATGAATAAAATTTTGGATTTATCATTCCACACTTCGATAAAAATGTTTAGTTAAAATTATGTTGTAAGTATGCATTAACCGAGAACACAGTTTTCATATTGCTAGTATAATTTACATGTTTTCTCTCTCCCTAGTATTTATTATGCCGTATAAATTATCATTGAAATTAAAATAATCAAAAATAAAGGTTCTGCTTAAAATTATTTATAGAATTTAAGAAGTTGATGTCATTATATCCAAGATAAAATTATTTATAGAACTTTTATGGCATTTCAAATTTGTAAATATACTACTGGCCATTAAAATTGCTACACCAAGAAGGAATGCAAATAACAGAACGATATTTACAAATCGCTCGGCAACCATTGACCACACGTTCTCAATTGGTGACAGATCAGGAGAACGTGCTGGCCAAGGTAACAGTCGAACCTGTTCTGTATTAAGGAAGTTCAGAACAGTACGGGCAACATGCGGTCGTGCATTATCCTGTTGAAACAAAGCATTAGGGAGGCCTCGAACATAGGGCAGAGCCACGGGCCTTAACACATCAGAAATGTAACGGTTGCTGTTCAAAGTGTCAGTAATGCGAACAAGAGGTGATCGAGACGTGTATCCAATGGCACCCCATACCACCACTCCAGCAGATGGGCCAGTATGGCGATGTCCAATGCAAGCTGGCAATGCGCGTTCTCCACGATGCCTCCAAACACGAATGCGGCCATCATGGTCCTGTATACAGAACCGAGATTCATCTGTAAAGATAACGTGATGCCATTTCCACGTCCAGGTTCGTCGCTGATCCCCCCATTGAAGGCGCTCCTGTCTGTGATGCAGCGTCAATGGTAGCCGAAGCCATGGTCGCCGTGCAGACAATCCATGCTGCTGCAAACGTCGTCGAACTGTTCGAGCATAAACTTGTTGCCTTGCAAATGACTCCATTTCTCGACTCAGGATTTCTGACGTGGCTGTACGATCCCTTGTGACCAAGCGGATAAGATGTCTCTCTTCTCTACTGTTTGTGATGGGGTAGTCGCTGAGGTCCTGCATGACGTTCCGTATGATTGTCCTGAACCCATCGATTCCATATTCTGCTAACAGTCATGGGGTCTCGACCGACGCGAGCAGCAATAATGCGGCACGAGAAACCGCAATCCCGGTAGGATATAATCCTTCCTCGATCAAAGTCAGACACGTGCTGACAGGCATTTCTGAGACCTGCTTTGTATGAATGCACTGAAAATCTAATCATTTGCATATCACAGCAAGTTCTACCTGTCATGCAAATTTCACGTGTGTGGTGTGCCGCTTTCCTGGTGTAGCAATTTTAATGGCCAGTAGTGTATTCAAAATTACTATATCAAATGCGTCAATTTGGTAAGATAAAAATAATTTTAAAGTAATAACTTTAAAGAAACATAAATCATATAAAGAAACACATGTGATATTGACAATTATGCTTTTTATCAATTCCATAAAATGGGAAAATCATTATTCTGAATAAGAAATCAGACTGGTTCGAGGATCTGGTGGAAGAAGATCAAATATCACAGCTGCTTGATTGTTTTTGAACATCACAATTGCATTCAAAGAGAATTAAAGTCAGTAATTCAGCTGATCACTACCTACTATTTATATTAAACTTTTTTGATGTCATACTCACGTGGCTTAGCATTATCGCAGGGAGGGAATGCTCCACATTTTAAAACAATATAAATACTTACCTAGTTATATATCAAATATATAATTTCTATGAACGAGTGCATTCATAACTCTGTGAAAAACGGTTCTTGTGTTCTATCGAAAGAAACATCATTATGAATATCAGAGTCTTGTTTCTTTTATATGAATGTTTTTCATCACTATTCAATAGCTCTAATAATATGTTACAAACTCTCAACAAATCAAATAATGCCAGATATTACTTTAGAGACTTAAGTTTGAAATGATCGGCGAGAGCACTTATTTTTCAACTATTCAGCTGTATGTGTTCACATTAGATGTTCCCTCTTGTGATCGCAATAGCTTTGACAGGGTTGATAATCCCGAGAGCAGACTGCATTTGAGAAACTTGTTGGTCACCGTATACTTTAACACCATTAGACATTCATAAGCAACAATAGAAAAGAGGAATTGAAGTAATTATAATACTCTTCCATAATATATAAGCAAAACTGCCTACCAGTTACCTGAATATAATGGTACAAATACCAATCATTAGAGCATATCTTAGCACGCTTGGTCATCCTTACATAAGCTTCCTGAATCCTTTGTCAAAGGCTTGAAGTTTTTGCGCTAAATTATAGTCTATACTGAGCATTTTCTCTTTGTAAGAATGACTTTTATCTAGTATCTTAATAAATTACTGTTGGAATTGTTTATATAGTTTTCATATTCTTCAAATAATCTTCCCGGATCACATTACAAAGAGAACTAGTTATTCCAATTCCACACACACAAATTTCTTATCTCAGTACTTTCTTGCTTCTAGTTCTTGTGCTGACTAGTTTCATTGTGTATTGCTAGTAAGCCTGATTTACACTCTTAAATGTGTAGCCTGTTAACTATTGTACTCACTATATCTCTCACGCGTAAAGTATTATGATTCCAGCAACATTAATGTTATTATTATTCTTAGTATCATATGTTTTCTAATTAACGTTAAAATTTCTAGCAAATGCGTTTATTTTTTCGGATGAAATGTTTTTTTTTCTCTCTACATGTTTTACATTTCTTTTCTTCAAAGTTTTACGAACTAATACACATTAACAATTTTAGAGTACTTATTAGTCATATTATTTTTTTTTATATTATTGTTCATTGACCAAATTTCGTAAGCCTAAGCAATCCATATTTATTTGAAATCAAATTTTGCACATCTAGAACAATATATAAATGTAATTTATAACTATATTTGTTTACAATGCATTAAAAATATCTCAAAATATATATAATTCCTAAAATTTAAAGTCATGCCATTGCCAATAGTCGTGAATATTTATTGAGGAGCATTTGAACATAACATTTTAGAGAAATAAGCACCTCTCATATCATAGCACGTTTAAAATTTCGTTAACACAAAAATTTCCTGGAAAGGATAAGCTAATGATCAATATTGGTTGATTGCGTTTAAAAATTGCCTACTAATATTACTATATCTGATATCTCCCGATATCTATATTACTATATCTGATACTCCTGATATCTATACTGAGCATTTTCCTCTTTGTAAGAATAACTTTTATCTAGTATCTCAATAAATTACTTATTTTGCATACGCATTGCTTATTTTTAATAAAGCGATAATTTATACAATACAAATATTAGGAAATAAATAATTAGAATGTGTGAACACACAGATTATATATAATAATAATAATAATTCCTGTAAATTGAATGTCTAAAATTTATTTCTTTGAGATATTTGCTTTCATTTAAAGATTATAAATTAGAAGGATTAATTATGAATATATAAATTTGGATCCTAAGTAATCTGGATACTATATATATAATTACAGGAAAGAAATTTGTGTGTTTGAGCATGTACAGACAGAAATATACGATCTGAGTAAATCGAATAATAATCTTTAAATACTGAAATCATGTAAACGTCATGGTAAAAATATATGTGATTCAAAAGAATTATTAGGGGTTTGGAATAAAAATAAATTTTATGAACAAAAATATGGAAAGATGAAAAAAAAAACCTACATGAATATACATAAGAAAATAGGATTTAACTATAAGTTTTAAAAGTAATTATATTAAAATTACAATGTTAAACATGGCAACAAGTATTTGTTTCCTATTACTAATGAGTTACGGAACAATTACCATGTCAGAAGAAAAGAAAAATTATTATTTAAAGTTAAATTTATATCATTTACATATGTGTATTAGTATTTAATTATTAAAAAATATTTGTTAGTAAAAAATATTTAATTTTGTGTTACAAAATTCTCTTTTAATTAAAACGTGTCTGTTTATCTCAAAATAAATTATTTAATTTTATTTCTGTTCAATGATTCAAAGTATAATTTCACTCTATATATATAATAAAACTTCTCATTATGGTATAATAACTCTTTTCTACAAATTGTCAATTGAATTTGAAACTAAGATTTATTTACATTTAACTCTATCTCTATTCTTTACTCATTAATTTTACACGCTTTAAATCATTAACTATTACTTCAATTTGCTATTATATTTAAAGATTTTTCTTAAGAAACTGGCAAGAGGTTTGGAGATAAAGAAAACATAAGACATCTCCCACTCTTCTCCAGGGAAGGCGACTGCAAATCGGATTACGGTGGAACTGACTTTTTGAAGAGTAGAGCTTGTTAAGACGAATCGCAGTCATCAAGAGCTTGTCAAGGTTTCAGCGCGCCTCTAATTGGATAATACCTACAGCGGGCCCCTCTGCACAACTGATGCTGAAGAAATCCCTCGGTTATCAAGAGATAAGCAATCGAGCCATGTAGTGGAGGAAAAAATAAACATAGAATTCAGTGAGACATTTTCCAGCTTTATTCGAATTTATGTTCCTATAATATCATAGAACAGTATATTTTCTCTCAGTCATAGCTATTTCATAAAGTATATAGGATTTTCGAGGAAGGATTACAAGGCACAGTTAAAATGATTTAAGTTAAAACATGCCGACCAACTTGTCTAATGATCAGCGTGCCTGACTAGGGATAAGGAGGTCCTGGGTTCGAATCTCGGTTCGGGCATGGATGTATTTTCTCTCTATCTATCTATCCTGTCTTTGTCCTTTCCTTGTATGAATGAGGTGTGAATGGTTGCCTACCCTATAAACGGGTTCCTATGGCATGTGTGTAGAGCAAAGTCGTACTTTCACCTTCATGGTGCTCTGACTAAAACGAAAGACGCTCCTAATCAACTTAATTCGCATAGGATGGTGAGCTTGGCTTGTCCAAGTGTCATTGGTAAACAAAAACAAGTTAAAACAGTTAGAAATAGAATATTTCTTTTTAACCAATATGTCAAAGTTCATAATTACACTAGTTATTTAGTTGCTATGTTATTGTATTTCGATTGATTTTCAACAATACCAAGTATTAGATACATAATTATTAGAGTATTTTTTTTAAAGACAGGTGAGTGAACTTGTTATTATCAATCTTATGAGTTATGTTGAGTTTACTGATGAGTACTCAAATATTAGCGTATAACTTATTATAAATCATTAATAAAAATTTGAAATTTTCCATTTATAAATATTTGTAACATACATAAATGGTAATTATGTTTATTTACTAATTTTTTCAGAAATATAAGCCATAAAAGTTATTTGCTCAATTTAAGTTTCTTACTCAAACACATATAATTGCAAATAAAACACATATAATTGGTGATATAATTGCAAAAAAGACAATTTGAAATAATTTTATATCAAGAAATCCTTTGTAGTGATTTTCTTTAAATCATTAATTGCTATTTAAGAAATCACTGCTAAAGAAGAAACGACAACCCTTGAACATTCGTGAGTGTGATAGAGATGAAGAATTTCCTACTGAAATTTTTTATTTTTAATTTTTTTTATATTTTTTATTTAAACTTTATATTACTGGTAATTATGTAAATACAAATATATCACTTATTAGAGCAAGCATCAATTATCAGAATATTTTTAAGATTTTGAATCTATATTTATTTTAAAAATAATGGGATAAAGATATGCTTAAGTATCTTTTTAATGACCTTTTAAATTAAATTATTTTCTTATTTTCCCTTAATGAGAAATAACAAATTTAAGAAAAACAATAATTAGAGTTGCAAACTGATATATGAGATGGTCTAGATTCAAGATTTGTTGATAATGACAGTTTTTCGCAATGAATGTGTAAATGGGCACAGGTGTCGTATAATCCATGACGCCAAACTCTGAGATTGGCGATTTTTTTTGCGGATTTTCTTATGTATCAACCTCGTTTTTTTACGTCATACAAATGTAGACATATAAGAATTATGCAGAAAATTCTATATTTGTAACCCTAGTATTTACGTCATCGCGCACGTCACGATACGTCATCTTGGCAACATTTCTTCAATTCAGAATTTGGAATCGTGGATTATACGGCACCTGTGTCGTGTAAATGAAACAAAACACAAGTTAAAGTATTTATACGAGAGTATTTTATTATAAATTATCCATGAATATCAGAAAAATGTACACAATTTTTATTTAATTCCTTCACAATGACTAGATGTTTCACAAATGCCACGACTAAAACTAGACTGAGGGTTATATAGGAGGACTACAGGACTAAGCAATGACAAATTAAAATAATTGTAAGTGTTTGAATGCAAAAAGATTTTATCTATCGTAGTACCAAAAATAAAGTACATTATGAAAATGTAGATGAAGAAAAATTTTATTATTCTGAAAAAGAATACATATTTTAAAAATTTAATTTGAATGCAATCTTAGAAAATAAAATCAAAGTACCCCAATGTATGAAATGAAGTATATTTTTATATGATAACACCGCGTGAGATAAGGCAGCCAGAATCACTTTTTAGAAAATTCTCGACTACAATGTTATCTTCATTGTAAGGATTCACAATAAATTTATATGAATCTCTTTATGTATAATTAGATTTTATCAGCTTAATGAAATTTTGAAACACATGACTACTGAAATTAGGATTGAAAATAAATGTTAAGTTTTATGATCTATGATTTATTCTTATAAAAGGCTTTATATATATTTTTTTACGATAATTCAAAAATTAGGATTGGTTGGTAATTCATAGTTAAATTATGCTAAAAATTAGCAAAATTTTTGAATAATATGATTAGAATTCTCGTATTAATTATTAATATTTCATTGAATAAAAAAATTTATTGAATAAATATTGCAAATTTATTGATTTTATTGTAAAAATAGTAGCGAGAAATGCGTAAACTCTGCAGTCAGAGAATCTTGTATTATCTTTATGATTAAAATCCTTTAGGATTCTTTCTTGCTCAATTTTTGACTTATTTTTTAAAGTGTTTTCCATTTTGATTTTTATCTTTGCAAAGCTAAGTGCATATTTCAAATTAATACACAATGCACCTTAAAATAAATTAAGTCATTGAGGCAAAAAGAGCACGCCGTGTGAAATGATATAAGTCCCTAATAATATAGAAGTGGAAGTACAAATTTCTTGAACTATTACAGTGATAAGGCAGAAATATTCTGTAAATGTGATATATGTATGTTTCTGAATGTATATACCAGTAATTCATGCAATTATTTTATAATTTGAATAATTTAAAATGGAATAATTTACAAAAAAAATCCCTTTAAAAAGCTTGAAACACATTAAAATAAAAGACCCAGTGGGTGTAGAAGCATTTTAAACTTAAGACTGTCAGCGTACTACATGAAATTGTAAAGTATACCATGGATATATATTTAACACATTTATACACCTAGTAAGAATAAAAATGACTAAATCACGAACTCTCCGCTTTCAGCCTGTTACACACGTCATTGCGAATTGATAGCTTTAGGATTGCGGAACAAGATCTGGCATTTTGCAGGTAGAACGAAATAACATGCACTTGAAGAATAATCCAAAGAAAATTGGAAGCATGAAACGCTTAAAATAGTAATACATATACAAAACAGCCATCGTATAGTAGTTCCTAATTGTTGTCAAAGTTTATAACAATCACAATTTTTTTTCACAGAGACTAACAATGATATTTCTCATTCTTTTCTTTCTCAGTACATTTTTTTATACTGAAAATTAACTCTTTCAAAAGTCAAAGCAACCTTATAAGCTGTGACAACAATTGGGGTCATTGGTCGTATTATTTGACGATATAACTGAACACAGTTTTGAAGACTCGGAAAAAGCAGCGACACTTAGCTGCCAGTTTGTTGTTATATCCCATCTCAGTCAGTTAGATCCTTTCGAACATTACAACCCCACCCACCCTGATGTCAGAAAAGCTCTGTCCAAGAAGGAATAGAACGTAAGAGAACGATGGTGTGATCCACATATTTTCTTGTCTTTATTTTCAGATGACGTCAGATCACATGATGATGCATTTTCCTTTCTCGGCCCACGGATTGTTCTTCTTGTCCGGAGCATGTATGAGAGGATCTGTGCGCTCGTTCTCCTCAATGTACTCCCGCAGCCTGCAAGGCAACGCAAACTGTTAGTTGCTCTTTTCGAGTTTAAACATATTTTTGTAACAACTTTTAAATTATTACTATAACACATATTATATATAATACATCATTTAATGTATGAGAAGCTAGTATAGTTATTTCAATTTTACGGTTAATTTCCTAGTAATCAAATAATAGTTTTAATTTTTAAATTAAAACTATTATTCTAATACTCCAGGGCATAATTAACTAATGCTCCAGGGCAGAATTTCGCTGAGAATGATGGACCTTAAAAGTTAAACAAATACCGTTTTTATATAAAAATCTTGAAACACATCTGAAATATTTACATATAATTAATTTCATAATATCTAAGACAAAATAGAATTTATAAAGATAACAGTTTAAAAAGAAATAATACTATCAGTCTTAGAAATTGCAAATTAGAGTGAAATTATTTTCTTAATTAATAAAAAACAAGATTATTTTCCCTTACTGAATAATTCTTAAAATATTTTATATTTGAATTAATATTTTTTTCCAAATGAAAGCAATCAGTTCAAAAGGTTTCTTGAAAAAATGCAAGTATATAGACAATTAATTTAGTAATAATAGGTTATCATTTTATTGCTATAACTTTCATTAGTAGTTTAAAATTATCTTGAAAGACAGCATCAATTAAATGCATTAAGTTCTATTTTTTTAAACAAATAATTTCATTGAATTTCTGAAAATTAAGGTAAATTTTTTGAACAAAAGATTTATAAATATATTGAGGACCAAAAAAACTTAAATTAATTAATGTATACTAAGATATAAGCACACAATCAGTTTTAGTACTTATATAGTAATCGATTTTAAGAGTATATTATTTTCCAAAATTCAAATGTCTAAACAAGACTTTATTTTGAAAAATTTTCAATATCCAAAGTCAAATTTCCCTTTGTCATTTAATTACTGGTATAGTTTAAAAGACTTTGTGGCAGCGTTTCAAGCTCCCATGACACAGGTCCGAGGTTCGATCCTCGGGTTGGCAAGGTTGACTCAGCCTTTCATCCCTTCAGTGGGTCGATTAACTGAGTACCGAGCATGCTTGGCAACTAAGCACTGGGGGTCTGACGTTAGGCTGACCACCTAACTGAGACATATGCTTCGCACCCCAGTGCCCTCGGTCATGAAAACGGTTATGGGCATTCTAGGCCTTGGCCCACATGGGCTGTCGTGCCATGGAGTTTACTTTATAGTTTAAAAGAAGGGAATAAAATATGTTAACTTATATAAGTCATAAGGTTGCAAATATTAAAATATAGTTTGCACAATGGAAAAAAAATAACAAACACATATGTAATTGTTAAACTTGATATTAGTATTGTGAAATAACTTAGCATTTTCTAAGGATATTTTTTAAAACAAGCATATTTTTTACGCACAAAAAATACTCCAAATTAATTTAATCAAAAAAACTAATTTTTAAAAACATATTTCCCCTCGTATCTGAAATTCGGAGCTGTATACTTAAGGTGACTTTGACGACAAATTTATCTCGACTTCAATCGCTCTAAGCAGCCCCCTCACCCTTATTTAGCATACCATTGATCGTTGTATAGTGGATGGTATTAATCGCTGGCATTAGTCCAGTTGGGAAAGACGGACTCATAATCGACATCAGAGGAACGCTTAAATGATTTCCGTTCGGCGAATAGAGATGTGCCTAGCTTGCATACGGGACGTCCACCCTTCTTAGATCGATTTGTGTTCGGAAAGCGTCTGAAAATAGACCTTTTTATACTTGGGGAGTGGGAGTTGTCCATGCTTCGCACATTCAGCTACGTTAATAAAAGAGAGCCACCAGAAAAAAAAAAACTAATTCTGCTCGTAGTGGTCGGTTTCAAAACCTAGTTTTATTAGTTTAATAATTAATTTTTAGTCTATAATATACATTGCAGCTATTATATCTCAAGATAGTTTGACAATACGAAATGTAACAGGATAAAAAAAAATTCCCGTTCTATTGAGCACATCAAATACTTGATGGCTTGAAAAGGGATACAATATTAAAAAAATAATTATGGAATATCATCAATTCCAAGGATATGTTAGGGAATAAATGCTGTGAAATTGATAAAATTTATTGAACAAAAGATGTTTATAATAAGATCCAATTAACATATAATATTACAAAATAAGTCATGATGATATGTAAACAGAATGTTGTATGAATAATCACGCGTATTTATTATCAAAAAAGCATTTACTTTTAAAAAGAGGCAAAATTATTGACGAAAAATGTTCGGTATGTTAATCACATATACTTCGATGAATTTGTAAAAAATTCTGACAACTCTAATTTCCATTATTTATTCCATTCAAATTTACAAAGCTCATCCCAGAAATTTCAATGTGAAGATATTTTATAACAAACATTAAAATAAATTTCAATCTTTAATGCTACTAGTTGGTTAATTGGATTTTATGTCGCAAGGTCCAAGAATAAATTTTAATGGTGCAAGATGCTGAAGACAGCTGATGAAGATACAAGAATACAACTGATTAATGTGTGCATTTAATCATGAATTGAAAATTTTCACTATATATATATATATATATATATATATATATATATATATATATATATATATATATATATATATATATATAAATAATGGTAAATATATTTTATCGAAAATCGGTTAACTTTATAATTTTCCACAGAATTTTATATAAAATTTAGAATAAAATATTGATTTAAAAACAAAATAATTTCTTGAAGTTCATTAGTTGAGCTTGATAGCATTTTTTAATCATCCAAGGATTTGAAGCGTTATGTTTGTGGGTTATAATAAGTTAGCTGCCATCTTCATACCACGTGATTGCTATAAAAAGACTTGATGTGAAAAAAAAGATGACCGATCGTTTTTTGTCAATTGATAATCATTTTAGAATTTGAAGAATGCTTGCTTCTTAACATGGTTCCTATCAAATTAATTTAAAAAGAATAGTCATTTCCAATTCCTCTTACAGAATTATCTCCCATGAATTTAATTCTTCGCAAAATTAAAGAAATAAAAATTATTACTATATTTAATAGTATGTTTCATGCACAAACTGATGTTTAATAAAAAGTAAATATAATTTCAATCACACATAAAATCATTTGCTTTCAGGAATAAGTCCTTTTCGAAACGATTCTTCCCAATAAAGTGATGAACTATATAATTTCATTTTGTTCCCGCACTGCTGGTCTTGAAATTAAATACTACCAAAATAGAAAAGTTAATTACTTTTCTCCAATTAAAACCACTAATTATGCTAGTTTCATCAATTTTACTTTAAGAGGTTACAAATCATCTTGAGATAGAGGTAATGATTGCTCCAGGGCAGAATTTCAAGACAAAATCTATCCCTCTCTTCTCTCTCTCTCATAATTAGTTCTCAGCACCATCCTTATGCTAACTGCACTCATCAAAGGAAGGAGGTACCCTCGAGGTTAACTGAGACTTTTTGATAGCTTAAGATCAATTCAATGCGCTCACATAAATCTCTTGAATCAAAATTTCAAACACTATAAATAGTTGATGCGTTAAATAAATATTTTAATACTCATAAGAATCTTTTGGGGTATAATGCTACAGGAAACTAAGTCTGCCCTTGGTTTTTCAAATTATTTTACACTAATTTAAAGGAGACAATAAAAATTTAAGTAATAGACTTAATTTTTTCTTTTAAAATTAACATTAATTTTAATGTGAAATAATTCCATATCATTAATATTGATTCACTAAGAGGAGCGCTTTGCAGTAGACAAAGAAAAAGTGAGCCATATTAATGAATCAATTTGATAAAACATTGAAATGTTTCAAAAATGAAAATTTATGAAGTTTTTATTAAATATGAATTGAACAAAACCACATATAAATAAAAATAAATTGCTGCAATAAAATAACGTAATAAAATTTTTGAAGTAAAATTTGGAAAATATAGTTATTTTTACATTTAATATTTTAATATTAATATATTTCAATAGAAAAATAATTTTATTATTCATTAAACTTTATTTTATTATACCTCTTCATAAAGATTACTTTAAAATATTTTATTTAGTAAAAGTTCCTAAATTATTTAGATTTTCATAATATTAAGTTAAAATAATTTAGGGAATTAAAAATTTATAAATCAGATTTTCAATAATATGTATCACGTTTTTCAAAAATATGCGAAATTTTGAAAATTAACAATTTATTTCTTCATAATTAGATTTATATAGACACCTGGAATAACTATATTTAAGCATTATATTCATGGGGTGGGGATAATCAGTTTTTTAATGGCCATTATGAAGTAAATTAGTGCTACTATACATATAAAGATGGTTGGAAAATTAATAGGTTTTTACATATTTTTAAATGATAAATTTCATTTTAATTAAAAATAATTTAAGAACTACAAAAACATTTTAAAAAATTTTTCAAATAACTGATTATTTTTCTAATATTCCAAAAAAACAATATCTGTGTATATGCACACACACAATATCTTGAAATGAGAAATTTATTCTAATAAGTATCTTACTAAAAAATTCTATACAAAAGATTAATGAAATATTTAAATATGAAATTATTGACGAGATCATAAATAGAAATGAATTCGCCAAATCTATGGTTACTAGATAAATGGTAAACTACTTTACACATCATATGTGAAACTCTCTCATAAATGCCATATAAGACAAAAAAACCACAAGAAAACAATATTATTGAAAATTCAATAGATTGTTTAAGTTGTTAAAAAGAGCATGACAAAACACAATTTAAAAGAACAATATGTTAACTAGGATAATCGCTATTATAATGAGATTTATAAATTAAAAGTTAATTGAATTTCAAACAAAACATTATGAAGGAATGAAAGGAAAACATTATGAATGACACAAATTGTATTTAATCTTTTTCGGAAGGGCTTATATTGGGAATTCAATTCAGTGCTGGAAATTTAAACAAAATTTTTTAATTGGATTCATTCATTCATTATCGTGTGCCAGCTAGGCTGGTAATATGGGGTGCGCTGCTCCACTTTTCCAACTGAACCCTATTTTGGTGTGGAGTCCGACTTCCTCAGTACACACATGCCATAAGGACCCGTTTATAGGGTAGGCAACCATTCACACCTCATTCACACAAGGAAAGGACAAAGACAGGATAGATAGAGAGAAAATTTACATCCATGCCCGGATCGAACCCAGGACCTCCTTATCCGTAGCCAGGCAGGCTGACTACTAGACGAGTTGGTCGGCATTTTAATAGGATATTTCTTATAATATACACTGATGTTGAAAACTCAAGCCACTAGGTAAATTTTATGCCGATAGCCATGGAATTGCTGTAAAGTGGTTCTTGCGTGCGATCAAAGTAATAACCACGCACTTCAGTACGAAGATCATGTGTATGCAAATTTCAGAGACAAAACTTCAGAGGCAACATGAGAGTATGCAAAATTTGCACCGTTGGTGTGCGCAGCTGAAGATAAGAAGTAGAACGGAGCCGCAATTAAAGGCATGCTGCAAGTGAGTTCTTCTGTGAGATGTTGTTGGAAGAAATCCCCTGGACGATTTCACACGTGGGAGAATGATCGAAAGTTGGGGAAGGAGAATAGTGAGACTAGTGTAGCTAAGAATTTCAGAATTAACAGCAGTGTTGTTTCGCGTGCTATTAGAAAGATTAGAGGTGGGCACTCTAGGAAGACAACTACAGTAGAGGAGCGATGTATTGTCCTACAAGCGAAAAGCCCGAAACCAGTCAGCGAGCACAATTGCTCGGCAACTGCGTGTAGCAATGAGGTGACAAGTGTCGCGGTTTCTGCATCTAGACTTCTTTACAAAGGTGACCAATATGCCACCGTCAGGAACATTGTACTTCTTTGAAAGCTGGACATCGGCGTCCCCGTTTTGAGTGGAGCAAGAAGCATAAAAGCTGGACAACTGATCGATGGAGTAATTTCAATGCGGCAAGTGATTCTTAACGCCAGTTGATGTGGAGATGTGTGGGGACAAAACTATTTCATCCCAGTAGTATCATGGAGATCGAACGTCATGATGATCATGGTGTTGTTTGTGAAAGCATAATGCGAAACGGCTGGACTGATCTTTACGTTTCCGACAAAGGTGTTTTAACCAGAGATTGCTACTGTAAAGAGATGTGAACTCCATGTGTGAACGTTCATTGGAGTATACTTTTTATGGCTGATAATGCACGGCCACACTACACTCCTGCTGTTCAGAAAAAAGATTGGGAAGATTTTACTCGAATGGATTGATGCCACGGAACACGAGTGGGATGCTTTGGGAAGATACTTTGAGATATGGTTTCAACCTCATGGTTATGGTTACAATGGACATAGTTACAATGAGCAGGCAACAAAAAAAAAACTGAAACACTTGCTGATTGAAGTATGAGTATTCTTACCTGGAGAACTGTTGGACAATCTGGTGCTGTGTATGGAGAGACTGCGAAGCAGCATTGGAGTAAATGGAGGCTATTATTATGTAACAACTGGTTTTTTCACTTGGACAGGCAATCGTGTGTAACGATATTTAGAGTTTGGTAAAGCCTTTTTGTTTAATATCATACTGTAAGCATTCTATTCACTTTTGCGCAACTTTTCTTCCGCCATCGCTTAAGCGCAAAATATCCCTTATATGCTTTCAACATTTTTTGTCAGTTAAATAATGACACTTAAGGTATTTTTTTATTCATTTCAGAATTTCGTGTCTCTTGGATGGATTTTTCGTGGAGTTATGGCAAAAAAAAAACCCTTTCGTGAAATCATGGAGGGAAAAAAACTAAGATTTACATACTACTGTACTTAAATGGTAAAGAGTAGGAAATAAGGCAAAATTTAATGCATATTATTAGAAATAATAATAAATTCACGGACAGTGAAATAGCTTATACCACTGCTTTCGATAACATTTAATGTTAGATATTTATTCGAATAAAGACATTTTTTTTTACAAAAGAAAGCCTTCTGCTTAAGATGTCTCAAACACTGTGTCCTATGATTGCCTTCAAAGAAATTAATTTTTTTTTATTTCTAAAGCTCAGCTAAGTCATCCAGAAAGAGAATAAACGTTAACTGCAAATACTTCCAAAAGTTAAAAAAATACTTAAAAGAAACCTTACGTATGAGGAAAATCAGTTATACCAGATTTAGTAGTCAATCGATAAACAGAATTGTGGATGATTGGCAAAATCAAATAAAAGCCAAGTATATACAGAAAAAAGAAGCAAGTACGACTTAAAAAACGGAGGCTACATTCGCTAGAAGAAAATTATTCTGTGATAAGAAAATATAATTAAGTGATTCTAAAGCCGACAAAATAATCGATATTGACCATTCAAACCTCTTTTACACTAGTTGTGGTAATAATTTACAGAATACTTTATTGGTTGGGTGCGACTAACAAAATTATTGAATTTCATTAACAGAAAATGAAAATCAACAAAGGAATTTTAGGGGCTATCATGTTATTTACGATTAATTGGCTGTTGGGAAGAAAGAGTTGCCAATACAATTCAAATTTTTTGATAAACTAAATTTCAAATCAAAACCAGTATCTGAAGAATTTTTCAGAATGATCCTATTCTTTAAAAGGAATTAATTTTGTCCCAAATTAATTTGGGAACTTTGTTTTGCTATACGCACATTTTTACACAATGGCTAGCTTAGCAAAAATCTAAGTCTTAAAACAGATTCTGACTACACTTCAAAATCTTATTCTTGTGATGGAAAGGATTTCACGAACCTTCAAACTGAAAGGCAAAGGGCGCGAAGTGCTTATCTGTGAGCTTAATTTCTATGGCCTGGACTTCAGCCCATCCTTCATATGAACTACATGAAGTGCAATGTTTGATAGTACATGAGCACTTATGACTACTTGTTCCCTACGATATAACGTGTTAAATGTCAGAATTATATAACTACTTTAAAACTGCTGAGGGAAAATTGGTTTGGTTTGTTTGTCGCTCAACGGTCAATTTTTGCACACAAGGGCTAATGAGACCGGGACCTATGGTTTAAAGTGAATTCCGAACCACTACAAACATTCATACCCAAGATGGGACTCGAACCCACGAACTGTTGAACCAAAGGCAAGAGCGCTAACCATTCGGTTGCCAGCTCAGCGAGGGAAAATTGGTATAAGATGTATACATATGGCTAATAATTGTGTTATTCTTAAATAAAAAAATTCTATTATAGGAATGTAACTAGAAAAAATGCTTATTTACACTATTTTGCAATATCCTGTAATTTGTTAAATTTAAACCATTTATTTATTCTCCAAAATATCGAAAATTTTATTTTCATATTTATTTTGATCAAAAAGGAATTTCCTTATGATCAATTTTTTAATTTACAATCATTGCAAAATTAATGTCTTTCATTAATCTTTTTAAAAAGTCATTTTCCAAGCTGAAGCAGAATCATTTTTATTTTGTAGTTCAAATAAGAACATGTATTCGAAACTGGATTTTTAAGCTATAAGCTGTTTAAATGCATGCTTTGAAACTGTTTGCAGTTATTATTAACCTATTAAAATGAGAATGATTGTAAAAATATTAGTTTCGGATAGAGTATATTTTTAAACTCTCTGACAAGAAATTTTAAAATATATTCTTATTCAGAAATGAGTATCTTATATACTCGTTGTTTCTATCAACATCTGAAAAATAAATTTCAGTGAAGATTTTGTAAAAAACTATATATTAAAGAAATAAATGTTTCGGAAGAATCATATAAAAACAAAATTTTCAATTAATATTAAAAAATATGAATAATTGAATTTTAATATTATTATGTTTTAAAATTCTTTAAAACTGATCATTCATAAATATATGCTCAAGATTTTTTTTTGTTCGTAAGAAAATGTTCATGACAAGTTTAGCATAATTTCTGCTGTTATTATGCTTGAACGATCTTAATATTCTATACAAATATCATAAAAAAATTGTTTACTTATAATATGTGAAAAATGTGGATTAAAGAATATAAAACGTTATTTCACATAACGCTCTTTGATCAAAGACTTGTAATAATGTACAAAAACTTCACTAAATTTCTGATTTTCTCTCAACATGGCAATTGATCATATGTTGACCCCGGACAACCATCCATATCGACCGCAAGGCAGAATTGCTTCGGCCGCAAGACAATGCTGTGTATTTTCTGTGACCAGGAGGGGCCCAATCTATTACGAGCTTCTCAAACCCAGCAAAACAGTTAATACTGACCTCTACAAGCAACAATTACTTGATTTGAAAGATGTTATACTCGAAAAACGCGAGCAATACAAGAAACGGCAGCACAAAGTGATTTTCCTTGATAACAACGCACCTAGCCACCGTGCTAAATTGACCAAGGACATCGTTAAGGCGCACGGCTGGGAGCCCTTAGCGCATGGGGCTTATTCGCCAAACTTGGTGATGATGAGACTTGAAAAAGATGCTCTATGTTTGACATCATTAATAAAAATTACAATTTTCACTCTTTGGAGCAAATTTAAAAAAAGAACATATTTACAAAAACCACACAATATAACATGGTTGGTATGATAGTTAATACATAGTATGCCCCCTAAATGATGCAACAGGCCGTACAACGCCTAGGCAAGCTGAGTATCAAATTATCGATCTGATCTTGAGGGATATTACACCACTGACATCAAGCAATGCTCTCCCAAGTTCCGGAAGTCATGTGGGAGGAGGTTGATGGGCTGCAATTCGTCGGCCAAGCAAGTCCCCCACATGCTCTATTGGATTCAAGTAAGTTGAGTATGCTGGCCAGTCCATACGGGTGATGTCCTCCGATTGAAGGCTTTCGTCTACAATATTCGCACGGTGAAGACGGGCATTGTCATCCATAAACAGAAATTCTGCACCCTTGGCGCCCTGAAACAAACGTACATGTTGTTCCAGAATGACATTCCGATAGATGTGGCCTGTCATGGTTACATTCTGAACATGCAGATTAGTTCTGGAACCCAGAATAATTCCTACCCAAACGAGCAATCCGCTGTAACGGTGTCATTCAATGGTGTTCTCTTGGTGGTAATGGATACCTGGCCCTCTCTATAAAAGAGTCCTGCGAGAATCAGACTGAAAGCTAAACCTGGACTAGACGGAAAACATCCCAAAAGACCACTGTTGCAGTGTTCACATTGCATGCGATCTACTCCAGGCTAACCGTAGACGACAGTGAATTGCGGCAAGTGGAACACATCTGACAGGCCTACGAGCATATAGACCAATGTGCCCTAAGCGTCTGTACATGGTCTGCCTTGCAACTGTCGTACCACTGGTAGCTGAAGAGAGCTGACGAGACAGGTCTGATGTTGTGCTCCGTTTGTTTCTTTCGGCCGTAACTACCAAATACCGGTCCTCATTCGGCGTTGTAACTCGAGGGTGACCTGTGCTGTAACGTCTACTCACATAACCATCATCTTTGAAACGTTATCAAAGCCTGGAGATGACAATCTGGCCGATTCCAAGTTCCTCGGATACTTCCAGCTGGGTACGTCTACATTCCTGACGGCCGATAATTCTACCACGTAAAACATCAACCAAATGCTTCTTTTGTGCCATAACTATGCAACTATTACACTGAAAGGCTTTTAAAGCGCTATTGAACAATTTTACTTCTTTGCAACTATTCCTTATGCACCCCTCTCTTACACTCTCGTCGTTGTGACGTACTTTCGGCGCCATTTGGTGGTTTCTTGTAATTTGCATATAATTCTTCAAGATATGTGTGATAGTTCTACACATGAAATTCTTATTTTAGAGTTCAATTTCTGCGTGATTCTGAATTATCCTTATTTATGGACATGAATGTATAAGTCAGAATTTTAAAAAATAAGAATGTTTGTTATATTAATATTTTTTATGTTGAATACAAATATAGTTTATACTTTCTAATTAAATATTAATCAAGAATGCCTAAACTATTTAATATAGTAATCTAACCAAAAATGTGTTTACACTATAAAAATGACATTTAAATATTATATTTAAATATCTAATTTAAGCATTTTATACTACGCGATGACAGTTAAAAATTTGAAGCTATATCATTGCAAATTCAGAATTAAAATCAAAATTACAAAAATTTCTATAATTCAAATTTTTATAAGCTTATTAAATTTTAAGTTTATTTTCAATAATAATAACTGAATCAAATAAAAGTTCATTATATAGCAATTATGATGTTATAAAATCTTACTAATAGATAGAAATCATTAGTTTAATGTGATAGTTAATTTACTGTAATAATGTAGTTTTACTGGTATAACTGACAAGAATTGGAAAAAGCATACTGAGACTAAATATTTGATTAATAATGATAATAAAAACAAAATATAAAAATAAAGCTATATCCTTTGTAAACTAGCAGCTTTGAGATATTCCATACACATTGCTGATTGGTTTGTTTGTCACTTAAGGTTCACACACGCGGTTTGAAGGGGATTCTGAACCACTACAAAGATCCATGCACAAAGTGAGATTCGAACCCATGAACTGTTGAACCAAAGGCAATAGCGCTAACCATTCGGCTGCTAACTCGGAATACACACTCTGTTGAGTAAATCACTTATAATATTGTAAAATGTATATTCTTCGAATAATATTTCAGCTATCTAAACACATTTAATTAATAAATCCAGTTCGCCGACCGACTGGCTGGGTGGTTAGCGTTCCTGACTCCTGAGCTGTTGGTCCCAGGTTCCAATCCCGGTTCGGGCATGGATGTTTCTTTCCTTCTCTGTTCTCTCTGTCCCTTCTTCTGTGATGTTGTATGAATGTGATCCGCCCTATAAACGGGTTTGTGGTGGTATGTCGCGGGTAACGATACTCGCTTCCGTGACTTGGTTCACAGGTGCCCGCTCGGTAACGATAAATGAGTAGCAGTCTCTGGCCTTGTTGTGGCATAGTGTTCAACCCTCTTGTGCCCACCTTTGGAAAAAAATAAATCTAGTTTTCATAAAAAATTTATAAAGCTGTATTTTATATATGTGCGAACCTTTTTATTGAAATACGAAATGTCTATGCAAAACATTTCACTTCTAAATATATACTCATTTAATAAAAATAATAAGTATTTAAAAAAAACTATGTCTAGTAAGATGTTTAGAAATTTAACAAGAGTTAAAAAAATTATAATTCATAAACATTTTATTTTGATGTAAAATTTTCATGTTTTTGAAGAAATATGTATTTCCTGAAAATTCATTGTTTAATATAAAAAGCTCAAAGCAAACCGGCGAAAATAATATTACTGGACCTTCAAACTCCTCTGAAATTTTCTAACAGTTTCAACAAATTACCAGCATTTCTATAAGAGTGTAATCTAATTTATAGCACTTCTTTTTGAACTGATGCTTCCCGAGTCTTTAACCAATGAAGCATCTTAGTTTTCACGATTTATAATGAATTTCAATTGTCACGGCACCCGAGTTAGCCAATGGGAGTCATTACATAATAAAGAAGGTCGCATCAAATGGTTGAAATAAAAGATTTCAACTATTTTAATAAAAACTTCTTTTCGTTTAATAAAAATGCATCAAACATAAGCGCAGAAAGCAATATATAAGGAAGAAACCCCAGTATAACACATTAAATGCCAAAAGTTTTTAAAAAAATAATAAAGTTTAAGCATTTTGATTCGTTGTTGTTGTTACTAATGACACTTGGACAAGTCAAGCTCGCTATGCCTTGGCTATGCGAATTTAAGTCAATTGGGAGCGTCTTTCGTTTTAATCAGAGCACCATGAAGGTGAAAGTAAGACTTTGCGCTACACACATGCCATAGGGACCCGTTTATAGGGTAGGCAACCATTCATACCTCATTCATACAAGGAAATGACATAGACAGGATAGATAGAGAGAGAAAATTCATCCATGCCCGAACCGGGATTCGAACCCAGGACCTCCTTATCCGCAGTCAGGCACACTGACCACTAGACAAGTTGGGCAGCTATTTCATGGTGATAGTTTATTGAAATCAACAAACAACCGCTGAGTTTTCAATGCAAATATTTATAATGCTTATTGCTTAAGTAATGAATTTCATTAACTTTAAATTTATAAATATCATAGCAAGATATATTCAATCGCATATTATAGCATATTTATCACTTCAGAATACTGTACATTTTAAACTTTGTAGGTATCTATTAAAATACATAAGATTTACAATGTATTTTAATAGATAAGATTTACATATATAATAGATCAGATTTACATATATATAAACAAATACAGGCAGACATTAAATTATATATATGCTGTCTATAGCTTTATTACTTTATCGTTTCATATAACTACTCAGAAATATTAACAAGCTTAAACAATAATTTATTTCATGGTTGTGTTGTTACTAATGACACTTGGACAAGCCAAGCTCGCTATGCCTTGGCTATTCGAATTTAAGTCAATTGGGAGCGTCTTTCGTTTAATCAGAGCACCATGAAGGTGAAAGTATGACTTTGCGCTACACACATGCCATAGGTACCCGTTTATAGAGTAGGCAACCATTTACACTTCATTAATACAAGGAAAGGGCAAAGACAGGATAGAGAGAGAGAGAGAGAGAGTACATCCATGCTCAACCGGGATTCGAACCCAGGACCTCCTTATCCGCAGTCAGGCACGCTGACGACTAGACAAGTTGGGCGGCTTTTGATTCGTAAAAATGACAAAAGTAATAAGCGGATTTGATAGATTCTTAAATTATATTCATATCTGAAGAATGTTTTAAATCTTTGTTTTTTGTTTTGTCGCTCAATGGTCATCTTTTGCACTAGTGAGTTAATTAATGATAGTTCCAATGATCATTTAAAGTGGATTTTAAACCACTACAATGGGAATGCTAAAACAAGATGATGCAATATAATAGAGATATTAGAGCAAGTCTTGGTCTGAAACACAACAAATCTGTGGCCTTCTTCAAGAACCAATCTCTTACGAGAAACTTTCATCAAACACCAATATCCAAACCAATTTCTTAGAGCCAAGAAAAATGAGATATCTTATACCATTAAATAAAAGGGTCAGAAGACAATAGAAAAATTTCCAAAAGAAGAATCCGTGCATGCTTACACTGATGAATCCTCTGGTAAAACTATCACGAACATTTCTACTACTTAAGGTTTTTCTGAGGGTTCCCGAACCTTTGAAACCTGTACCAACTGCTCTACCGAGCAGGCTTCGGCTAAACATATCCTTGAGTACCTAGGGCTCTCCAGGCAGGACTTAGTTGACGAACCTCTTCTGGTTTTGGATTATTGTAGAGTGTACAACGTCATGGACCTGGTCTTGCGCTGCTGGCCTTTGGGGACATGCAACAACAACAACACTACTTTAGGTGTTACACCTTACCTAGGTAACTTTGGTGCTGGAACTAGTTTCTAACTTCTTTTGCGAACTTCAGGTAATTGCAGAGGCACTCAACATGAGCAAAGCTCTCCCCCTCCCTCTGAGCAGGCAAAAGGTCTTGTTATCTTCTGTGACTCGAAGGCTGCCCTCAGAGCAATCCTCAATGGGGATTCTTCTGTCACCCAAGAAATCTATTCAAATTTTTATCGCATTCAAGGAGATGAACAACACCTGCATTCTCCAGTGGATACCCGCACATGTTGATATTGCAGGAAATAAAAACGTAGAAAAATCTGCCATAGAAGCCAGGAATATCAACAATAATAAAATTAACCTCAAAGATGCTAAAGCAATAGATAAATCTATATAAACTAAAAGAAATGTTAATTCCATCAAAACACTAGCTTTGCAACATGAAGACTGATAGACTAACAACGAAAATCATAATCAGGTTCAGAAGCAAACATCACAGAGACCGACAGAGAGGGTTGGGGAGTCTGCAGGAACTGCTATGACTTCCCGGACACACAGCTGAGACTAGGCCACGTTTCTGAATGCCCAGCTTTAAGTGACCACCTCAGCAGAATCGGAGTAATGCCCTCCGTTTTTATACCTAAGCGCCGAAAACATTGAAGAAATGTTTGGTTGGTTTGTCACTCAACAGTCATTTTTTGCACACGAGAGCTAATTAGACCGGTACCTACGGCTTGAAGTGGATTCCGAACCACTACAAACATCCATGGCAAGGTGGGATTCGAGCCCACGAACTGTTGAATCGAAGGCAAGAGTGGTAACCATTCGGCTGCCAACGCGGCTATTGAAGAAATGGCAAAAGCCATCATAAGAACTCACAACTTTATTTGATTTGACTATCATAGACACGAAAAAAATGACCTATTACAAATAGTAATGCCCGAAGTGGGATTCAAACCCACAAACTGTTGAATCGAATGTAACTGTGCTAACAATTCGGCTGCCAACTTAGCAAATCTCCAAACGCTGATCAGAAATATTTGTTTTAGGACGTATTAAAGAAAAATATTGTGAGAGAAATCTAAAATAGTTAACTAACAAATTTTAATGTACATAAATAAAAAATATTCAGTAAAACAGAAAGTGAAGATATAGTGTATGTACAATATATACCATGCATGCGAAGTGTAGTCTTACTCAACAGAAATTTGAAAATACATTAGTTTCAAGAATTCTCAAAATTTCATAGTCTAATAAGGAAGCTCTCAATAAAATGAATAGCTATGTTGTAAGCTATGAAAAATCGAACAAACACCCAAACAAAATAACGCATTAACCCCTTGCCAGTGTCGCCCGAATTCAGTTTGGGCAATTACTGCCTGTAGTATTTGTTATGCCCGAACTGAGTTCGGGCAGAAGAAAAATTAACGTGAAGTCTGAGCTGAGTTCGTTTCTACTTTAGGATACTTAATTTCCTATTTTCCTTATAAATGACACAAGTGGTCCCAGTTTTTTACCAAGTCCAACTTTGGTTCTGAAGGTAGTCCATGACTACAACAATACTATGGGAGGTGACGTTAAAGTCGATCAACATCCTACAGACTTCCCGGTTGCTAGAAAAGGAGGTAAAAAATATAACTAGAAAATTTTTTTCCATCTCCTACATCAGGCGTTATATAAATAACTCATTTTATTTTGCATACTTTAGTAGGAGGTGCGAAAAATATGAACTTCAGAAAATCAATTGTTGAACTAAATAAACCAAATGTTCAACTACCAGGAATGTTCAACTACAGGTATTAGTGAAAGCTTAGTGCGCCTCACAGGTCGACACTTCCCACAACACATCCCATCAATTGGGAAAAAAATCTACTCCTACCAGGCACTGTTTTATATGCTGTCGTAAAACCGATGAACAAGGGAAGAGAATAAGGCATGAGACAAGAGTTTATTGTAAAAAGTGCAACATATAGGTTTTTGAGCAGTACCTTGTTTTGAGTATACCATACTGTAAAAGATTTGTAAAATTTATGTATTGAAAATCATATTGTTGCGTTTTTATATTATACTAGTTACATTTAGCTTCAAAATTTCGTTTAATTTGCTCAATACAAATAACATGTATGTGTAATCAATGTTTTATGTATATGTGTAAAAATTATAAATATAGTAGTTATTGTTTTTAAAACTTTATTTTTGTAATAAAAAAGCATTTTCTAACTCTTATAATAGTATAAAGAATAAAATTTAACAGTCGAAAAAATTTTCATTTTTCGTCCATTTTTCTGAAATATATGTCACAGTTAAGGGTTTAAATAATTTTAATAAAAAATTTAGCCACAATTTATTTTTTATAACCAGCTATGAGCATTTTCAATTGTTCTAAAAAGAAATAGAAGGCAATTTTTGAAATTCTAAGATAAAAATTTGTATTCTTAAAAAAAGTACTTTATTCAGCATGTTACTTATTTGCAATAGGAGGAGAAAATGCTTCAGCAAATTGAGCTTACACCATCACATTTTATTTGGAAATTAGATGGAATAAGAAGGAATAAAAGAATGAAAAATCTAAAATAAAAACTCCTTTTAAATTTTTATTTCTCAGTGACTGAAAGCGATGGCGAATCATCGAAATCCCTTTTCGAAGTTGTTGTTGTTGTCGTGTGGCAGCTAGGCTAACAATATGGGCTGCGCTGCTCCACTTTTTCAACTGAACCATATTTTGGTGTGGAGTCCGACTTCTTCAGTACACACATGCACTAGGGACCCGTTTATAGGGTAGGCAACCATGCACACCTCATTCATACAAGGGGAAAGGACAAAGACAGGATAGATAGAGAGAGAAGTACATCCCTGCCCGAACCGATATTCGAACTTAGGACCTCCCTATCCGTAGTTAGGGACTCTGACCAATAGACAGGGTGGGCGGCTTTTTCGAAGTTCCTATTAGCAATTGGAAATTTTGTTAATAGTTGTATTATTTATAAAGTAATGTGTACATAATTTATAAGAATACCATTCATAAAGTAGAATGTCTTAATAATGAGTCATTTTAAGAAATTTGGTTTGGTTGTTGCTCAATGGTCATTGTTTGCACACAACGGCTATATATAGACCGAGTCTTTTAGAGATTCCCCATGAAGTGTTATTAACCATAAAGTGGCTGTTTCTTTCGTTATAGTTGAGAACATGGCTACATCTTTTTATTACAATTCTCCTTGGCTTAAAATATCCATGACATCAGATAACGTTTCATCAGCATCACATCATATTGAGACGGTGACGTGAATCCAACTTGTCGACGAATTTGCTGCCTGCCTTCAAGTCCCAATCTTCTAGAGGCAGCAAACAAGGCGAAATTCACCTTTAAATATCTGAGAATATTGTCGAGGTTCATTCTGTTGATAAAATGACTTCGAATATAAAAACCAAAGCATCGGTCAAAGTCGTCGTTTACCATTGATTCAAGCCATTAACACGTCGAAAATAGAAAGAAGAAAAAGCAAAATGAAAGCTACAAAACATCCACTTTATGATTAGTTTAAATCAGCTAGAATGATTTAAATTTTAAAAGTTTCTTTCATTAATAGAATTCTAAATTAATAATTGTAATATCTGTAAACAATTGCTTTTGTTGTTTTTGTTTTTACTAATGACACTTGGACAAGTCAAGCTCGCTATGCCTTGGCTATGCGAATTTAAGTCAATTGGGAGCGTCTTTCGTTTTAATCAGAGCACCATGAAGATGAAAGTACGACTTTGTTCTTCACACATGCCATAGGAACCCGTTTATAGGGTAGGAAACCATTTACACCTCATTCATACAAGGAAAGGACAAAGACAGGATAGATAGAGAGAGAAAGTACATCCATGCCCGAACCGGGATTCGAACCCAGGACCTCCTTATCCGCAGTTAGGCACGCAGACCACTAGACAAGTTGAGCGGCAACAACAACAACATTATATTTTTCTCGAATATTACTATGCCACGTACATATCATTCTCTCTCTCTCAATTCTGAATTTTTAAAAATATAAATTTTCACAAGACTGAAAAACTCATATTTAGATGAAAATTAAAATAAATTCATTTTTAGTATTTTAAAAAGCTTGGAAATTTGAGGACTCAAATTAACGAGCATTTAAAGCTTTAATTTAAAAAAAAGAACTTGATATTACTATCTAATTAAACTTCTATTTAATGCTCAATATCTATAAAGACATAAAATGCTGAAGGTATTTTTATATAGTGAAAGAAAATTACTGTCACCTGTAAAAATAACAAACATTTTTATTCCTCTTTATCTGCTAGCTGCGAATTTATTTCGTTCCAGACACTAAATTAGATCTGCTAAAGGAATCTTTCCTCTACCTTGATGTGCTAAATTTCTGTCTTTAGAGGGCCATTTTTATTGGACTTTTACAGGCTGTCATTAACTTTTTTATTACTTCCAAATATGCATTTTAATGATGTTTTTAAAACTTAGTGGCATCTTTTCCAAAGGTACCCTCTAGTCTTAACGATTACTTGCAAACAAAAATTACAAATTTATTACAGTCCCTTTTTCACATACCAGGCGCACTCCTCGTAAAATGTTCTATAGTTCTTGTATAGATTCCGGTGCAAGACATAAATTTTTAATCTTTAACCCTTTGGATGCACATTTATTCGAATAAATTTTTGCATTTGGAGCACATTTAATTTTTTGGGGTAAAGTAATTTGTAAGAACAGCATATTTTATGCAATTATTGAATTTATTGGCTCCCACCTTTTGTTTCCAAAACCTTTTTCTATCACTTGTCTAGCATATCTATTTGTCTTTTCCACTATGCTATTCCAGAAATCTTCATTTAGGACTTCATTCAAAACATCCAAAGGCTTGGATTAGCACCTAGCCTTCGCAGACACAAAGGATTTATTCCAGGCACTTCACGAAACCGTTTTACATTAGGTACATTGTCTTTTTCTTCCCAAATCCATTGATCTAATTTCTCAGGAGAAGATTCACTATCACTGCTTGATAAGTATCTTGTACGTCTTTTGCATCGTGATTTTATCACACTATCACCACCACTATCATTGTTACTTTGAAATAAACAAGAATAAACATGTTAAATATTGTCTCATTTTCAACGACGTATCAGAACGTCATGTGCGACTTTGGTCAAATTAATGCATAACGTTCTGATACGTCGAATGCGGTCAAAGGGTTAATACAGACTTTGATAATCTCCTTCTCTTGGGTGACAGAATATGTTATAGAGATTACAATTAAACCCTCTTTTTGACCATTGACGTCATCTACTTTTCGGACTAATAGGACACTTTCTAAAACAATGCTTAAGCAAGCGAGTAAAAGAATGTTTAATTAGTCAAAGAATGAGTTTATCTGCATTTCATAAGGAACAAATTAGTGTAATTTGATTGCCATAGTTTTGAGTTATTTTTTTATTAATATTTTTGATTTTTCAATCAATGTTTTTTTATTGCGTAATCTGTTATTTTATCAGAAAGAGTGACTTGAAATTTTAGCAGAATTAGATAAATAAAAAACCTTAAAAGATTTTTCTCAATGAAGCTCCTGTTAAGACGTATCAATTTTAAAATGGGCAAAATAGATGTTTTTAAACACTACTTTGCCAAAAAACTTTTAACGAAAGTAATAATATACAAACTATTTGTGTGAAATCAATAACAGAAGACAGTCAAAAACTGTTAGAAATGAAAACATTATCGTATACTCAGAATAAATTGTGCTTAATATGCTTTCATATAAGGTAACTTAGGAAATTATTACCAAATCTAGGATGAAAATAAGAATATGATCTCCATTCAAATAGAACTTTCTTCAAATTTTAAAAGTATTGGCTAAAATATTCAAATATAATGGGGATATTTGCTCGTAATACTGCAATGATGAAATAGGATAGTACATGTTTTTTTGAATAATTATCACTTCAGAATACTTTTAAGCGTATCAGATTCATTTCCAAGGATTTAATAAAATGCTTTAAATTATTTTCTAGCCCATGTGACTGTAAAAATTATATTCATTATTAGTTTTCTACATACTCAAATTCTCAGTGATGGAATATAATATAGAGATGACATTGTAGCAAATACTTCTAATATATTGTTAAAACTTCAGCTAATTTTAAATCCAGTTTTAAACATTTACTATGAAAAAAGGACCTAATATTTTCCATCTTGATTAATACATTTTTTTAGAAAATATATCTTAAATAATTTCCTAAACATTACATAGCGTAAAATGGGTGTAAACGTTCATAAACTAAACGTATTAATACAAGCAGCTAAAAACGATTTGATTTATAGCATGAAAAAAATTACAAAACTACAAAGTATTATTAAATTAACTGATGATAAAATGAAATAAAAATGCATTCAAATGATCAACAACACTTGTTGTTGTTGTTTACTAATGACATTTGGACAAGGCAAGCTCGCTATGCTATGCGAATTTAAATCAATTGGGAGCGTCTTTCGTTTTAATCAGAGCACCATGTAGGTGAAAGTACGATTTTCCTCTACATACTTGCCATAGGTACCCGTTTATACGATAGGCAACCATTCACACCTCATTCATACAAGGAAAGGACAAAGACAGGATAAATATAGAGACAAAGTACATCCATGCCCAAACCGGGATTCGAACCCAGGACCTCCTTATCCGCAGTCAGGCACGCTGACCACTAGACAAGTTGGTCGGCTCAACAACACTAATTTTATGTTTGTAAATTCTTATGTAATACAGCAGAAACACTCAGTATTTTCTTATCTCAAAATATCTTAGCATTTTTACCAATTTATTGATAGGAAATATTATCCACATCACTGGCTCATTCAGTTTCTTTAGACTCAAATTTCGGGAGAAGGAAGCATTTCTGGCAGCAAATTTAATCGAAGACAGTGAAACAGAATGGAACCGAAATAATGGAACGAGCTTATGCAGCAGCAAGAACAGAGTTTTATGCTTCTCAAAGATTCGAGAGATTCCTGGTAATAACTTCTCAATTTATGATGTGCATTCTTAAATCTCTAGTTAAGTAAATAAATTTAAATTCATACACACGTAAGGAGGCATAATACTTGGAAAATTAGAATCTTTATGCATTGACACGAGTCTATATAATGAAGGCTTAGATTAAATCTCCACGAAGCTCGGAATTCATAATGGAAAAGATTTGTCACTGAGAAGAAATTAATCTGCTCAGCCCAAAAATTGCAAGCGCATTTATTTCCTGCAGCGGAGAGAATAGCAATGATTGTGCAACGTAGTTGATGAATTTTAATGGATGCCTCGCGTTTAATCACGCAAATAAGAGCAAATAAAGTTATCAAGCAACACAATGCGAAACGCAACAAAATATAAATCACGCGAATACTTTCTGAAATTAACTGTTGCAAATTTTTACATTCATCTTTTATCTTGCTTTGAAATGCAAATTCAGCGTCATTTTGCATATAATAAAGTAAAGAGATTAAGATTCTAAATACATCTTCTTATATGAGGATTTTTAAGTTCCCTATTTATAATTACAGAACTATTTTGCGAATAAAAAACTTTTATATTACTCTTTTTGCTTTTATGGAATTTATGGATTATAAAATTATTATTTTTGACAATGTATTTTCCACATAGCAATTATATGTTCCTCGTTACACTTTCATTAGTGTTGTTTCTAAAGCACACACATTTAACTTGCTTTTTTCTTTAGATGATATATAACTCCGTTCCAAGAAATATTTGTTAAGATTTATTTATTCTCAGTTTTTTAAAAAAAATTTGCAAAACTTCACAAGCATTCAATTTAATTGGGTGTACTTATAAACATGTAATTATATTTACCACTATTTAATGTTCTAATTATGATTTTCAATTTTTGCATTCATGATATAAAGTTAATTTATGTCCCATGGCTGCCCAACTTGTCTAGTGGTCAGCGTGCCTGACTGCGGATAAGGAGGTCCTGGGCTCGAATCCCGGTTCGGGCATGGATGTACATTTTCTCTCTATCCTGTCTTTGTTCTTTCCTTGTATGAATGAGGTGTGAATGGTTGCCTAACCTATAGACAGGTACCTGTGGCAAGTGTGTAGAGCAAAGTCGTATTTTCACCTTTATGGTGCTCTGATTAACAAAAGAAGACGCTCCCAATTGACTTAAATTTGCATAGCCAAGGCATAGCGAGCTTGGCTTGACCAAGTGTCATTAGTAACAACAACAACATATGTCATGCATTTTTATAAAAGGATTTATTTCATTTTACTGCTTTGTCGTTCAGCGGTCACTTTTTGCACTCGAGTAGACCGGGACCTACTGTTTAAAGTGGATTCCGAACCACTGCAAACATCCATGTCCACGATGGGAATTGAACTCACGAATTATAAAACCGAAGGCTAGAGTGCTAACCATTCGGCTGCCAGCTGTGCAATTAATTACTTAAGAAATATTTTTTTATTTTAAAAAAAGTATTTCCTTCGCATTCAAGATTAAAAAGTACTTGGCAAAAACACGCTTGTTAACGCTTGTAAATAGCTAATGAATGATAGTTAAATGTTGACACTGAAATGAATGCAATTTAGTTTAAATTCTATACATATAATTGGAGTTTAGGAAAATGAACACTCTAAAGCAAGTCTTATCATTGGAAAATTACAGAGATTATAGAAAAAGGAAAATGCGCAGAAATTTGTTAAATTAAGAAATTTCGAATAATGACTATCAGTAATATTTTTATACTTTGAAACTTTTGCTATTAAAATTCATACCATTTATTTTTTTGAGATGAAAAAGATGAAATGCAAGTAAACTATTTTAGATACAATTCTGTAATTTAATTCATAGCTGAAATTTTAGTGGAATGCTTGAGATTAGATTGAATTTCAAAATTTCCAAAGATTTAGGAAAAATGCCCATGTAAATTCTCCATAAATGCTTTTTAGAATAATTTAGAAAAACCTCGTTTTGAAAATTATGCTAATGACTTAAATTGCGCAAAAAAAAAAATTTGTGAAAAATAATTGAATTTCAAAATTTCCAAAATCTTGAAATTCAATTATTTTCACGAAAAATAAACTTTCAATTTCTTATATATTTTAGTTTAAACAAAGAAACGTGGTAATTAACTTCCAAAAATGGTGGCTTTACTTAAATAAAAAAAATTCTATTTTAATGAATTACTTTAACAATGTAATGAATACGCAGAGAATTCAAGACTATCAGCTTTGTCATTTTCCTTTTAAAACTTTTTGTCGCCGTGATTTCAAGGGAAAAAAATCATAAAACCAGAAATTAGCAAATAGAGAAAGGCTGTTAGAAAAGAATTCGTCGCGCGCAATAGTTTCGGCAATCAGAGCCGCAACTCACAACGCTCATATTTACGATTTTTTTCTTCTTTCGTTCTACTTTTGGAAGCAACAAATACATCTCCATGATATGAAGAAGAAAGAAGAAGCCACCCAATAAAAATGCCGAAGAAAGAGGAACACGTAAAATGGCAATTCGGACGAATTATTTGGAACTCCTTCCTGCAGAAGATGGGATTGGAACCCATGAGTAGCTGTAAATGTGTGCGGACTTTAGCGAAGGGACAGGATCAGTTCTCCGGACATAAATAGGAACAGTAAAAATGGAATGAAGTAAAATTCTCTTTTGTAAGAAATGCTCTTTAAACTCTTAAACTGTGATTGTTCTTCAGTTTCGTGAACAATACAGGATTATGATTTAGTGGTGCATTTATTTCACAAGAAATACCGTTTCTATTGTATTCCCGCCAATTTTGGCATCCTTCCAGTCATTGCTGGAATTTCGTTTGCATAAAATCTGGCCTTCTATTTAAGAATCTATTTTAATTTCTTTTCGCTTCTCTTTATAAGCCAAAAGAATGAAACTCACACTTAGAAAAATATTTTCTATTTGTCAAATTAGTTGGGGATTAATTTACGAAATATTCAATTACTTTGTAACTTTCTATATCAGTTTAAGTAGAAACTAATTAACGCTGATAAAGAAGTGTAGTTTTATAATGTAAATAATGAAAGACACATTTAATGGGTCATAGACTATAAAAAAATATAAGGAACCAGATATTGTTAAATTTATCTTAATACAGAGATTAAAATGGGCAGGACCTTTGAGCCAGATGAACGACAATCGGGTGACAAAAAAAATTTCATGGCTTGCCCCATTGGCACCAGAAGAAGAGGACAACCGAAACTCCGATGGTGTGACTGCCTTGAAAACGACCTAAAAACACTAAAAGTGACAAACTGAATGACTTTATCCAAAAATAGGGGGTCCTGTATGCACTTCTGAGGAAGGCAAAGGCCTACTCTGGGCTGTCAGGCCAATGAAGAAGAAGACTATAAAAAAGCAATTCAATACGATTCCAAAAATTCATAGTAATACCAGCTACGTAAGCGTTTATTCATACTTCAATCAAACATTAGTATAAATACCATAAAAAAAAGTCCATCAATAACTACTTATTTATAATTTATGAGAAATTTATTTACTGAAAAACTTATATTTTGAAATAATAATAAAATGCCTTTTAAGTTTTGCATTTGGACACGAGAAAATTGTAACTTGGACGACTGGGATGCTAGGAAAGAGTATTGAGTAGAGCTTGCCAAAACAAGAAAAAAATTATTTTAAGAAAATAGCCAAGTGGCAAAACTCCAAACTCGTGAACTTTTAAATTTAAAACAAACAGCAGATTATATGCAAGATTTTTTAAACTAAAAACTTGTAAAAATGTTTTTTTTTACTTTTCTTAAAATATATATTATTTTCGTTGTATATAAATGTTAAAAATGCATTCAGTCAAAGTATATTGAATTTCAAACATTTTTTTCCAATTAAATATTTAATTCTTGGATTTGCTCCTTTAAGAAAACCAGCATTCTACTATATTTAAATCCGCCGATTGATGGCTGAGTGGTTAGCACTCCTGACTCCTGAGTTGTGGGTCCTGGGTTCGAATCCCGGTTCGGGCATGGATGTTACTTTTTTTCTCTGTTTTGTGTTTCTTTATCCTTTCTTCCTTGATGATGTATGAATGTGGCCCACCCTATTAACGGGTTTGTGTTGGTATGACGCGGGTAACGCTACTTGCCTCCGTGACTTGGTTCACATGTGCTCGCTGGGTAACAACAAATGAGTAGCAGTTTCTGGCCTTGTTTTGGCATAGGGTTCAACCCTCAAGTGCCCACCGTTGGAAAAAAACTATATTTAAATCATTTATATTAGAATATCAGATGTTATTAAAATCGGAATTTGTATTGAAATTTATGCGTGTCATCTAAGCATTCCTGAGAACTCGAAAATATTTATATTTGTGATATTGTATTGAGTGAAAAAAAAATTTCCTTTCAAAATAAGAATCATTGAAATGTTTTTACATAATTTGTATTTTATTCAGGATGAATTGCATTTTATTTATTTAAAATAAGCAAATGGGTAATCTATGAAATCATTATTTTAAATTTCAAATCAGTTTCATTCTGTCAAATTTTGCTATAAATCTTTAAAAATAGAAATATTAGGAATGGTAAATTCCTCTCTAACCTATAATTTTAATGAAAATATACAAAAATTCATAAACAATGCATCTCTAGGCATCATTTAATCTTTATATGGTTTTAGTTACTGTTTGAAGAATTGGAGCAAACTGAATAGAATTTTCTTTCTTATGTCTCTCAAATTTCAGTATACATTACAATAACTATTCGGATTTACTAAGTATTATATAACACAGCGATAAATGTAAACAAGATATATAAAGAGTTTCCATAAGATTTCACAAGTAAAAGTAAAATTTTTGTACGGTCATATCTTTTCTAGTATTTCATTTTCATTCACATCTTCAATAAATAGAAAGTGATTATTTTACTTAAACATAATTTAGGTTAAAATAATTTGAGTCAAAAAAACTTTTGTATTAGTGCTAATATTTTCCTAAAATTACTACAAATAAAGAATACCTTGCTTGATATTTAATTAAATTGTCCCTTTAATCTTATGGTTTCGTTCACTATATAGCTTTAGGCACTTTTACACACTTGAATTGAAAATCCTACTTCATTTTTCAGAGGATTGCCCTTTAATAACTAATTATACTATTTTAAAGGAACAGAATTAGACTTTTTATGAGTAATTGTAAGAGAATGATGCTCTTTCTCAGCATCACTAAACACAATATTTTCATTTAATGAAATGAGGCCAAGAGTCTTTCACTCAAATAAAATAATTTACCAATAGGTGTATACTTAGCTGTCTTTGAAAATTAAAAATCATTCAAAATATACCTTACAATAATAACTAATATTCATTTAAAATTAAAACTACTTGCACATAATCTCATAAGGTTAATTTTGCAATACATATATTTAATCGAATATTTAATTTAGAAAAGGAAGATTATAACAAATGTGTGATTCTTATTTTATTAAATTTTGAATTCCATTAAAAGGTTTGTTTAATTCAGTATTAATTACTGGATATTATTTATATGGTAGTAATTCATTCCACACAAAAATTATTAAATAAACTATTAATTCTGAGAAATATTTCATTGATACTTTTATTTAAAACAAACTTGTAATAACTCTCTTTTTATACAATATAAACTTAATATTCAATAAAATCTCAAATTATTGTATTTAGGTATTTATTTTTTTAGATATAAATGGGAGTGCAAACAACGTAGATTAAAAGTGATTTCGTGTAAAATAAAATAAGGAAAATAATATTAGACAAAAGTCACGTAATCATGCATAAAAATCACATTCATTTCATTGTTCTCTAAATTAAAACTTATAATTGATGTTAAGTTTCGTGACTTAGGTATGTACAAAGAAAATATTTATTAAAACTTGGTTTTTCAGTGGTCAGAAACACCAAACGCAATTTTTTTAGACCATAAAACATTCATATTTCCAAATTTGCCTTGTACATGTTTCTTGTGAAAAAAGCTAAATATAGTATAAATACTGAAATATTTGTTAATGAAGTAAGGAATGTAATCAGTGCAATAAATAATAGTACGCTGTACATCCGATATGTGGATTTACACACATTGATATACGGATAATAGTACGCATTTATATTTGATAAAAAAAAGGTATAAAGTCATGAAACAAATAATTAAATAATATTGTCATCATCATCAGCATTGGCACGACAGCCCTTTGTGGGCCTTGGCCTTCTTGAGAAGTCTCTGCCATTCCACCCCTTTTCTAGAAATCGACCTCCAGTTCTTGACTTTAAGAAGTATGTTGAAGTCTTCTTCCAGGCAGTCCTTCCATCTCTTTTGGGGTCTTCCTCTTTGTCTACTACAGAAAGGGATGGTGTTGAAGACCTTTATTGGTGTTCTCTCTGTACTCATTCTCATGAGGTGGCCTGCCCATCTCATTCTAGATAGTTTATTGATTTGATATCTTTTCCATAGATTTTGTACAGTTCAAAGTTATAACTTTTTCACCAGGTGTTATTTTCCAGGACAGCACCAAAAATAGTTCTTAGGACCTTTCTCTCAAAAATTTCCAATGTTTTCTCATCCTTCATCGTCAAGGTCCATGTCTCTGAGGCGTAGAAAATAATATTGTATTGAAAGAAAAAATGGCAGGAAAAAAAATTCAAACATTTGGCAAACTATTTTATAGGTTAATTTGTATAGCTACACAAGTGGCACAAGTCAGAGAATTGGCTGTCATTATACTAGATATGTTTTATATGAACAAAAGCAGTTTTATATAAATTATTATAGCTTCACTCTTTACGCACGGAATCTAATTCAACCAGTAGTTTAACTTGGATTCCTGCCTTTGCAAACATCTATCTCCAAATTGAGAATCAAACTCATGAACCGAAACACAGAGCGATAATTAATTATTCAACAAATGTATACTATAATGGAAATTTGAGAAATCAATGCAAACATCCACACACAAGGAAAGAGTTGAAAGTTTGATCTGAAAGTCAGAAGAGACAAAGAAATAAATCAACATGACTAGGTAATCTAATAAAACTAGGAAGATAAATAAGGAAAGTATATGTAACGTTTAAAAATGAGAGCATAACTCAGATTTGATATGGGATTCAGATTTTGGGAGAGATAAAACAGATCATGGAGGTTTTCATTTCTTAAATAGAAATTGATTTAGTTACATATGTACATATTTTAAAAGTTATTTTATTTGTATTTAGAGATAGAATAAAATATTCGCTATTGGGAATTCATTAATATTAATTACTATTAACATAATTTTGGTATAGCCATATTTGTTTGCTCGTCTTGCATTTTCCTGTTCTCAATATGTCAATAAGCTTAAAATGAGGCGAAGTTCAAGTTTACGAAAACTTGAGTCAAATTTACTATATAATTTTTAGTTTCTAATTTTTACAATAGCAAATAGTATATAAGAATTTTAATGAGATTAATTGCCCAATATATAACAAATTACTACAATTTAAATGACTACAAAAATATTAACAATTAAAACAATTTCATTAAAAAATTAAATTTTTGCTTCAAGACCTTATAGGATTAGTATTAATTTTTTAAAACAAATGAATATTTTTAAATAAAGTTATTTTTATGTATAAAGTATTTAAAAACATGTATTAATTCATGGACTAGAATATCTTTTACTATATACAAATGCTGTATTTATTTTTAAAGAAAAACTGTTCTAACTAATATATTTTAATTTTAATGCACATGAATGATCAAAAATTGTAAAATATGCATAACAAAACATCAAATTTCTAAATATTAAAAGTAATTTTGGAAATAGTTGCATTAGTTGAAACCAAAATGACATTTGCAGATAAATAGTTTCACTCGTTAACGAATCTATCAAATGAAACTTTAAAAATTTAATTAGCATGTTCTTTAGAAAACTCATAAATTATCTTTGATAACATTGCTTATCACACGGATATTCTTATACTAGAAAAATGTTCTAGTTTTTAAATTTTACCTAAAAATGTCTTAAAATCTTTTCAATGTAGGGAAGAAATAATTTTTAAATTCCCTATGACAATTGTTCTGCTATATTTGCGTTACAAATTGTTAAGCATTTCCTAACGTCGTTTTTTGGAGAAGAATTTGTCAAATATTAGAAATTTAAAAGAGGAGAAAAGACTTCCGAAGACTGAATGAAAATTTTAAATTATCAATTCTGTGAATTCAATTGAAATTGGAGTTCCTTTTGTCATGTTTATTCTCTTTCTGGAAATTGGAATTTCATTTCCTGTTTGAGGAGGTAAAAAGAATGATTGATTGTAGTAATAGAGTTTGAAATTAAAGTTCTGTTGTTCACAGGGTATAGCAAGAGTGAAACTATTGGAAAAAAGTATGGGATAAGGTATTTACATCTTCGATTCCTTGAAAGATTGGAAAAAATGAAAATAAACTGAAAGAACGAAATACCATCTTAAGTTTAATCTAGTTGTTCTCATGTAGATGGCAAATCGGAAAAATATTTTGTTTTGTGAGTGCAAAGAACAATTCAATAGGTTTAAATTTTCAAAGAATTCCTAGATTTAATTAATTCTTGTGGAAATATTTAATTAATTGTGAAACGCATTTTAGATCTCATTCTTTTTCGTTTAGTACTTGAATTTTGAGTACTCATACACAATTAATAAACTTGAATACATTTAGAGGTAGGATTCAACTTAAATTTATTTTTTAATATCTTTTTAAATTTAAGAATAATTTAGAGAATATTTATGTTGTTTACATAAAAACATCATGTCGCCCATCTTGTCTAGTGGTCAGTGTGCCTGACTGTGGATAAGGAGATCCTGGGTTCGAATCTCGGTTCGGGCATGGAAGTACTTTCTCTCTCCATCTATCCTGTCTTCTTCCTTTCCTTTTATGAATGGGTTGTTAATGGCTGCCTACCCTATAAACGGGTCCCTATGGCATGTATGTACTGTGGAAATCTGAATCCACACCAAATTATGGCTGAGTTGGCAAGTTGGAGCAGCGCACCCGATATACCCAGCCTAGTTGGCACACGACAACAACAAAAAACATCATAAATATTAAAAACATAATTTTTAAGTTTACCGAAATTTAAAGTTTACATAAATTTAAAGTTTTAAGTTAAAACATTTGTCAATTAATTTTTCATTCTCTTGTCACTTTTTGCACACTAATCATAATTTAAGCAGGACCTACAGTTAAAACATGGATTCTAAATCTTTACATATATCTGTTCTCTAGAAAAAAAGGGAACCCACAAATTTCTCAGCTGAACACAAAAGTGCCTAACACAGATAAACATTAAAAAATTAATTGGAAAATTTTCATTAAAATGAATTTATTATTCTTAAAGCTAAGATTTGTTTCCTCGTTTATAGTCAAATTGGTAGAGGATACATATATGTAATCTGATATACTTAAATTATAAAAGAATGAGACTCATAGTAAAGGGGAAAATTTGACAGCTTCTGTTGATCCGGAAAACTGGAGGACCTTGTTCTATATTAGATTCTAAGGTAGAAGTCTGAACCCGGAAGATTGCATGGCACTAACACCATCAGAGATATCTTCCCTTACTAAACAACTTACTTTTAAAACCTGGGCTGACCCTCCTGCTCAACCTTGGTACTTCCAAAGACATCCTGGAGCCGCCACAGCATTTAAGGGCTCCTGAGTACATCAGACGACACTGTCTCGACTTTCTACTGGCCACTTGAGGTGTATGATCTTTGAGAATGGTGAAAGAAAATACCCTTCATGCCCCACGTGCGACAATGCTCCTTTTTGCCCGCAACACATCTTGAAGTGTTTGGGGTTTTCTCGTGAAGAGGCTGTGAAAAGTCCACAACTGCTTTTGGAATTTTTGTCTATCTACGATCTCATGGATCTGGTCTAGTTCCACTAGACCAGATGGGGATTAGTCCCACCCACCCACCACATAAAAGAATGTTAAATAAAAAATAAAAAACCTTGTTTTATAACTTTGATGATCCATGTTGGCAGCATTGCTTTAAAACTTTTAAGTTGAATTATTGATGAAACAAAGCAGAAGCAAATGATTAGAGTCTCCTCCAGGAAGACGCTAGGAAATCATGAGGCTAAAAATTTCCAAAGTCATTTAAGATGCTTTTGTGAGGAATATCTAGTCTTTGTAGAACTAATCCATTCCAAAATCCCAAAGATGTCGAGAAACCGATAGCACTCTCTGGTAAATACACCAACAAAGCACTTAATTTCATCCTGTACAAAATGCTGTATCCTATACATACGAACAAATTACAACACCTAACAAAAGAATTTTTTTAGAGCTTCATTGTGACTTATATACTAAAGACCTCACAATTGCCCCATTATATCGAGGAAAAATTTAAAAATGCTACATTAAATTCCTTCATTGGCTTCAAAGCTTATTGCCCAGGTTGACAGAGTCATTCATTGGTGAATTACTTTCTTATGCAGAAACAACTGCTTACCTTGAAACTTGGTCTGTTATGAACAGTTGATATAACTTATTGCCAAGTTTATTTTTCACTTTGACAAAAAATAATTCTTTAAATCCATCGTTCATGCAAAATTATAAGTTCTTGTATGTTTTATAAATTTCAACGTTTTATGTTGTTTATGTTTATTATAAGAAATCCTTTCTGTACTCAATCCCTACTCCATTACTGTATCAGTTCGAATAAATATTCGTACAAGTTTGCATATTCTTTGCAAACAGTTGGCATGCAATACTGTTATTTTACATTTAAAATTATTTTAAAATCAGGAAGTTGTTTCTGTAATTCTTGCATCAGTAATTTTACTTTTCAGAATGTGATCAAGATTATCTTAATGATTCGAATAAAGATAAAGAACAATTCCAGTTTCAATAAGATTCCAGTTCCAATATCAAAAGATTCCTCTTTTATACTAATAAAAGAAATGTAAATACAATATATTATAAATCATAAGATACAAAATTTGTAAACTCATTATATTGAGTATTCTCTTCAACTATTTAATATTGAAATAATGGCATTTGAATAGTTAAAATATGTTAAGAACAAGCAGAAAATATAACTATTATAATCACTTGGGATCTAAATTTCTATAGTAAGTTATTTCTAACATCATTACGACATTTTTCTAATCTTGTTAAATAAGGAACTAAATTATTTAAATTAAATTTTCTGTCAAACTAAACTGCTTTAAAAACCATAAATATCTTCAGTATACAGAGTATCGCAAGGGTCATTAAGGAAATACGCTTTAAATTAATTGTCAGCATCCGAGTTAAAAGTTACCATGAATTCGATACATGCCATTTCTTTAATTAGTCAGCCAAAGAGAGAAGTATTGCTTTCTGAAAATCTGGTCATTAGCAAATGTTGGTCTGGTCTTGTTAAAGCAATATATGATTACAATTTGTTAAATAACATAGTTTAGTAAAATTATTTTTAATGTACTAATCAAAAGACCATTTTCACTAATTATTCTCTCTGATTATATTATCAGATTTATACGCCTCTTACATAATAAATGCAATTTTACACAAATTTGATTTACGTGATATTAAGTTTTAATAATCAATTTCGAACATATTTTTCCAATTAATCAAAATTATACTCTAATCCAATGTTTAATTAAATCATTGTAAATTTTAAATTCATTTTATAATAATTATGTAAGTAAAATATTTTGATAGGAATAAGAATTTTCCGTGACTTCTTACATTGTTTTGGGCTTTATCTTTCAATTTATTTTATAAGAATTATACACATATTATTATTATTATAAAAACATCAGTTTTATAATTTTAATGCAATTTGAAGCAAAGTACCAATCTGTTTTTGAAACTAAATATAAATTAAATTTTCTGTATTTATACTAAATGATTTCAAACTATAAGCATTCCCAATTTAATTGGATTCAGATTGTTGATCCGAATTTATTTCTTGCACACAAGGACTAATCAGAATGGAACCTGCAGTTTATACTGGATTTCAAACCATTACAAGCGTTCACACCCAAGATGGTAACCGAAACAGCAAAATATGGAAAACAAGTGCTCTAACCATTCAGTTGTTTGTTGTCGTGTGCCAGCCAGGCTGGCAATATGGGGTGCACTGCTCTACTTTTCCAACTGAACCATATTTTGGTGTGGAGTCCGACTTAATCAGTACACACATGCCATAGGTACCCATTTATAGAGTAGGCAATCATTCACTCCACATTCATACAAGGAAAGGACAAAGACAAGATAGATGGAGAAAAAGTACATCCATGCCCGAACCGGGATTCAAACCCAGGACCTCTTTATCCGCAGTCAGACACACTGACTACTAGAAAAGTTGGGCGGCAGTTGTTTGTTTAACTTGCTAATTTGAAAAAAAGCATCTAAAATGAGAAGAAATGAGAGCTTTTCTTTCATTCGAATATTTTAAGCAGAAGAAAAAAATCAATCAAAGCGTTTTAAATTTTAAAACCCAGTTTATATATATATATATATATATATATATATATATATATATATATATATATATATATATATATATATATATATATATATATATATATATATATATATATATATATATATATATATAAACTTGACTACAATTGTGATTTTTCGAATTTAAACATTAAGATTATTCATAAAGATAGAATTAGAAACTCTGTTAAACAATGGGAGACGGATTTTAGACTTTTTTTCTACATCTGTGTCTAGAAAGAGAGCGGTTATTTCTGGGTTTCCTCCCTTGCGATGCATTAATGTCCTCTATGCATAAGAATTGCTTTTGGACAGCCACACTCAAGGAAACATTAAATAATTTACAATAACTTTGAGAGCTCTTAGATAAATTTATTCAAAACTGAAAATAAATATCCATTAGCTAAATTTGCACAAAATATCAAAAAACAATTTCCCCTCTTTTAACAATTCCTTGAATTTTAATTGTATGGGACTTTTTTTTAAACTGTTAAGAGTATTAAATAGAAGCTGAAAGTCTATTTCTCTATTATAAATTTGAAAGTTAGTCTATGATTGAAAGATTTCCTGAATCCTGTATATTTTTAGAAGTCTGCATTGAGAAATTTTAAGATTTCAACCACATTAATTCACATGGCGTCAACTTACACTAATTGTTTATCTTTTATCAATAATTAGAGGAATCACATTTTCTAATTCAACTGCATTTTAAATCTTTTTACAATTCTTTTATCAAATAACAGTATATAACCATATTTAAAAAAAAAAACAAAACTTTTTAAATTTCAACGTTTTCGATATATAGAAATACTTTTTCGTGAATTTAATGTAAAATAGGTAAAAAAAATTATAAAAATGTAAAAACAATTTTAGATTAAATGTTATGATTGAAAATTGGAAGATAAATTTTTTAGAATAGCAATTTTGATATAAAAAACATAACAAGAAAATGTGACGATATTCGGAAAAAATCTTTATATATACATTACATTCACCAACCAATTATTTTGAGGGATTATGGACTAATAAAATTGTAATCTATAAGCAAAATAAGTTTATTTTTTCGTTTAATTTTCGGAAGGTTGATTAAATTATCTCATAAGAAAAAAATATTTGCTTAATCTCCCTTTAGAGGAATATTTCATACTTCACATTTCCTGATGATTCATTACTTGATCAAATTTACATCTGATAAAAATTTTCTTCATAGAATAATAAAGTATTTTCTCGGTGAAAAATATTTTAATTTTGCTTCATTTAATAAAGTTTTATTTTATCAGTATACGGGATCATTAGTAATATTGAAAAATTAAATTAATGAGCAATGTTGCTATACACACACTTCCCTTGAACTCAAAGCCTCATTTGTCCCTCTCTGTCCACTTATGCACATTCGGAAGACCAGGGCCTGCGGCTTAAAACATATTACAAGTGGTTACATATTGTACCGAGCTTCACGGGTTCGTTTCGATTGAGAGTTGAATAAAGCAACCACTTAATGAACACAAGACTTTTATTCGTAAAAACTTCACTAGATATAAGAAACTCCCGCTGGAACAATCACAATTATACAGCTACAATTCGTCAGATATAATAAGAAACAGCTTCCAATCACAGATCTCAAATACCTCAGACAGAGAACAACTAGCAGTCACAACAAATCGTCTTCACTGACTGTCTTCACAAAACTGACTCTTCCATGTCGGGCTGCGGTATTTATACCTGACTTGGCGGAGAAATCTACCAGTTTCGTCAAGGTTCTGGAAGCTTCTAGGCTATCTCAAAAAATATTGGTCTGAGAGCTTAGGTGATGGATGTTTCCAGAAGTATCATTTTCTCGCCAAGTCGTCAAGAATCTTGCCAACCGTCGCCAAGTCTCCAAGAATCTCGCCAACTGTCGCCAAATCATTAAAAAAATCCGTTTTTAAATTACAACACGTCTAAATACCGCAATTTTTGCCCAAAATGTGAGAATTTCCGATCTGTCTGAGATATTTTAAGACAAATACAATCATTATTTATAAATTTGTAACGTTATACACTAAACTGGGTTTAACACACGACATATGGTAGCCAAGAACTTAAATATTCTGCTAAAAATTATACAGCTTTATTTTCTATAATTTTAAATCTAACTTTAAATTATTGTAAGTCAGAGACTAAAAGAAATATAAGGCAAAATTTTTAAAGGCTCTGTTTACTTTAGTTTAAAGAGAAAATTTATTAAATTCTCTTTACCCTGTGAATGAACCTGAATTGTGGAATCCAAGCATATTACGAAATATATAAAAGATAGTAAAAAATAAATGAATGATCGAAAAATAAAGAATTTTTGGAGTTGAAAAAAAGTGAAATCAATGTACCATTGCTATCAGAACATAGAAGAGCAGATATAACTCTTCTCCATCGACTTCACATACATAACCATCTTAATTGGGTTTTTTATTGGTCTCCAAGGTTTTCTCACTTAACGGCTGGAGATGATTTATCGCACCAGCCATTTAAAGAACACTGTTATGAGAAAAACAAACTTTCTCTTTGTTCCTTAGAAAAGAAACTCACAAGTCGTATATCAAAATGACCCTTTTTTTACGATAAATGATAAGGAATATTGCAGAAATAAAGAGATTTCTATTCAATTTATGATAGCCAGCCAGAAAATCCTTAAAATAATACGTCAGAAGAAACAAATTTGATTTAAATGCATATTGTACTGAAAAACATTGATGTTAATTATGTGAGACTTAGTTTTCCAAGCTTTTCCATGTTATTTTTTTATTTGAATAATACAAATCTCATAACGTGTTTGAATATAGTGAAATATTAAGGGCATGTAAAGAAAAGTTTTCAAGAAATTGCATGTTCAAATTATATATACATATATATATAAGAAATTGTTAAAAGGCAATTCAATTTTAGGCAGCAATAACAAGCAATTTGCTCAATTTTCTGATATTCTAATTTCATTGCCAATTTATGAATATAATCTCTATTTAATGTAAAATTTTCTTATGTGTAATGTAGGGTTGCCTGCATATTAAGTTATTTTTATACAGCTATGCAATTTATGTTATTTCAATAATAATAATTAAAATACCCAACTGTTTTTACTTTTTAATTCATTAAATTTTTTCTCAATAAATCTAAAATTAATTCCATTTAGAAAATTTTTTATTCATTAATAACTTAACATACTGCCATATAAGCTTTAAAGTATTGAAATCAATTTTCAGGAAGTTCAAATTCACCTAAAATTGAATTGTCTCTTAACAAAATTTCTTATGTACACATGTATATATAATTTGAATATGCAATTTCTTGAAAATTTTTCTTTACACGCCCTTAATATAGAAAATTTCCACGGAAGCGAAAATATATCTCATTAATTTCTGATCTTCTGGTCAAATATAAGTAAAGCAGCTTTATTCTTGGTTGGTTTGGTTGGTTTGTTTGCCGCTCAACGGTCATTTTTTGCACACGGGGGCTAATTAGACCGGGACTTACGGTTTAAAGTGGAATCCGAACCACTACAAACATCCATGCCCAAGGTGGGATTCGAACCCACGAACTGTTGAACCGAAGGCAAGAGCGCTAACCATTCGGCTGCCAGCTCGGCAGTTTTATTCTTGATAAATTCTCCCGGAAATCAACACACAACGCATATTCAAATGCTTTACGGCAGCTGTTGCATTATAAGCAGTGTCAAATAGAATTTACTCGTCTCAAAAACAGGTTGTCCAAAACAAAAAATATTTAAGTTTGCGTTGGACTCAATCAACACAATGGCAAACATGAATTTACAATACAATCAATCAAATTTACAAACAATGATATTAGTTTGATTTACGATACATTTTGCAAATATTTTTAAAGCGGAATATATATAGAAACAGAAATTTTCATCAAGAATGTCATTTAAACAATAAACGTTAGGAATTAATCTTTCAAAAAAACTAAATGCCATTTTTATGATACATTTTAAAAGTAAAATTTCTGTTGGAAAAGTAACAATTCATTTGCTAAATTAAAAACATTGTCATTATCCCACAGGGCCATTAGTTTTGTATAAAAAGAAGATATTTAAGAAGAATGTGACGTAGTGATGACGCTCTTCTGCTGTTTAGATAATGAGCTGAAAGTATTCAAATTTCTAATACAAATTTGTTATATGATAGAGGAATGCTTAAGAGCATGAACGTGGATTTCTGTAAATTCATATTTAAAAACCTATTAAATAAAGCATGAAAAGCAAAATAAACCTAGATCAACCTTTCATTTAATATAACTAATAATTGCAATACAGTGCAAAACATCCCGTAGATTTTGCACTAAAATTTATGAATTTCAAGGATTCATTTTGTTGCTCTGGGCGAGCGCGGTCAGATTTTTCAAAATAATCTTTAAGATTTGTTCCAAAATCCTAGAGACGATGCTGAACCAAGAACCTGTTTGTTTGTCGCTCAACGGTCAGTTTTTGCACACGAGGGCTAATTAGACTGGGACCTACAGCTTAAAGTGGATTCCGAACCACTACAAACATCAATGCCCAAGATGGGATTCGAACTCACGAACTGTTGAACCAAAGGCAAGAGCGTTAACCATTCGGCTACCAGCTCAGCGCTGAATCAAGAACATCTGCATACCAGGAAATGAACCCATGAACAGTTAAATTGTGGCCTAGAGGTTAACCCTTTTCTATGTCTTTTGATATGTTTGCATAATATTTCCCTTTCCCAGTGGTGGCTACTTGTAATCTCAAAAGTGCGCTGTAGAAAAAAAAGTTAATTGCAAATTAACAAATTACTACCTTGCATGAAAATGTTTATTTTAATGATTAAATCATATGATATAAGCGACTTTAATACGAACACACATTTTAAAGGAAACAAACTAAATATAATCTAAGTACCAAAATCCTAGAACCAGGTAGTGCATTTTAATGATTAAAAAAGAATGAAATAATTTTTTAGTTTCTCAACCCAATGTAACTCTGGTATAAAAAAATCCAAATATATTCCTCATCAGTTAATATCTAAATTGATATCCTAAAAAAATTTAGTTTCGCTATAAAATATAATAAATAAGCTAAATTTATATACAAATTACAGGTTATATGAGAAAACATTATTTTGAATATATGAATTTGGTTCGATATGGCAACATATTTATGGAAAAATGTTCCGAAATTATGTTTTAGGTTCCATTTTTTAAAATTAAATTTTTAAAGAAAACTAAGTGATTTTAGGTTTTATTTTTTATAAAATTAAATCAAAATATTTGTATTTGTGAATCATAAAAAATTAATTTTTCATTCATGTTTTGCAGTATAAATTTACTTCATTACAGATTAATGTTATTTGTAGACTCATTTAAAGTTGGCATTTGTCCAAGTCAGTTTTTTTACAGTTTCAAAAATAGGACACAAAAAATCAGCAATTAATACTCATAACTCTTCCAGAAATCTTAAAGATATAAAAGAAGTTAATGACTAATTGAAATTATTATATTTTTAAATGAACTTAGATTCTATGAGCGATCGGGTTACACTAATGGAAGTAATGTTTTTTCTTTACAATGAAGCTTTACAGATAGACCTACATTTTCGCGGTTAATTATTTATGTCCAGAATAAGAGATCACTTCATACTTCTCAAGGACTGTGATGAATACTGCTTGTAGTGCTGAAATTCTCCTTTCGTGTGTTAGTATAATTAATGGTTGACGCATGATTAATAAGTGAAATTTAATTTCATATTTTTTTCAAGGTAATGGAGAATGTACTTTTAATTCTAACTCAAATTTGAAAATTCTGTAAGTTCTCAAATAAATTGGAAGTTTTTGTTAAAATAATAATAAAATGTTAAGTGATTTAATTTTAATGCTGCGGGATGAATGATAGCATTTAAATGAGCAGCAAATTAATAATTGTTTTTACTAAATTCAACATTATATTAAACTAAGACTAAGTTATGGTTACATAAGAAAACAATTTTAATTATTAAATTTAATATGTAAAAATATTCAACTACAAGAAAGTCGAATTTAGAAAATTAAAGATTAGAATTCGGGTTTTTATTTTTCGAATTTTTATATAATTTTTAAAAAATGTCAAAATTTAAGTTCAATGACTGAGATATTGTTCTTTATGATTTAATTGACAGTTTGTTTTTGTTAGGACAGTTAAAGTTTCAAATTGAATGGATATAATAAATTTCAATATAAAATGTTGTTGTCGTCGTGTGCCAGCCAGACTGGCAACATGGGGTGCGCTGCTCCACTTTTCCAACTGAACCGTATTTTGGTGTGGAGTCCGACTTTCACAGTACACATAGGGACCCGTTTATAGGGTAGGCAAACATTTACTCCACATTCATACAATGAAAAGACAAATACAGGATAGAGAGAGAAAGTACATCTATGCCCGAACCGGAATTCGAACCCAGGACCTCCCTATCAGCAGTCAGACACGTTGACCACTAGACAATGTGGCCGGCAATATAAAATGTTAAATTATAAGAATGAATAATTTCCTCATAAAACTTTGTTTTATCCTTGTGAAGAAAGGGGTTTTTAATTCAGAGTCAAGATAACTTTGCATCGATGGAAAAATTTCTTTTTTTTGTGAATCAATTTAGAAACCAAACAAATGAACTATTTAGGACACCAAATAATCTACTGGGGAAAACCTTCTTTACAATTCTTTGATAATGGCAATGGAAACTTTTAAATATGAAAAAGAGTATCGAAGTTTCCATTTTTCTTAAAAGAAAGATCAAAGAGAATTATTTTCTCTATGGAAGTGCCTTCCTTGCTATCTTTCAAACAGCGGGACAAATACCACTTTATGGAAGATAAACTTGCTCAAAGAGAACATAGAAAAGAATTTTTGCCTGATTTGATACATTTTTTTAGGTTAGAGAAATGGAGTCATTTAAATGGAATAGTCAAAGGATATTCTGAAATTCTTTGTATCCTAAAAATGACTGATTTCTTAGTTTTTAAAGATCAAATTTAGACACAAATATTTTATACAGCCCAATAAATTAAGATTAATACTTCCACCGAAGCTTTTTTTATTTAGAATTAATTTTTCTTTTGATTATTATTTTCATTTATTAATTCCTAAGTTTAATTAGTTTATTATTTCATTTTCAATTTCAGTGATCAAAATTGGGATCAACTCTACATTTGGGATGAATAAATAAATTTGGAAAAATTTCAGGTCAAATTCACCGCACAAGGAAAATGACTATTTTTGCATATAAAATTTTGATTAGGTTCAATGAAATGGATTCTGAAGAAATTTCCATTCATTAAGAGCTGTATAACTTTGGAACTGTTGGTTTGATTTGTTTGTTGCTCAACAGTCATTTTTCTCAAACAAGGTTTAATTAGACCAGGTCCTATAGTTAACCATTACCAGGACATAGACCATTACCATTAAGAACCTATGGATTCCAAACAACTGTAAACACCCAAACCCGAAGTGGGATTTCACTTTACAAACTGCTGAACGAAAGGCAGAGGTTTAACTATTCGCTTGCCAACTCGGCTTAAGAACTATGATATGGAATAAAAGCTTTATCTTAAATTCAAAATCATTATCACAGCTTTCAGCCACCTTTTTCATCTTTTGTTATTGTCTATTAATGGGCTTATAAAACTTGAGAATACAAAAAGAAGTTATTAATTAAATTATTTAAAAAAATTCATTAGGAATGCATTCCCAATTAAGAAGCTAAAGAAAATTCTATATTTAAAAAACTTTAACAGACAATGTTTAAATAAAATTTAAATAGTGCAGAAATTAATTTATGTAAAGAATATTTTTATAAAATGTATATTT